>CM041794.1:63986990-64426989 GCA_023376895.1 Aspiorhynchus laticeps | reverse complement strand
TATTTGAAGTACGAATGTGCATTGGAAGTGTGATTGCGTCACAGCGTCACGACGTAAGCTGTCCCAATTCAGGATGCGCCCTCCGAGGACCGCATTCCAAGGCCAAATGCATCACCGTGGCGCGACGAAGGCTGCCGTAATTTGAAAGCGACTTCAAATGCGCCCTCCGTTTCCCAGGAAAATTAAGTGTACATCTGATGGACACTCCGCACCCTACCATATCCCAGAATCACTTGCACGCAGATGACGATGGAATTTATATTCAAATAACAAGTATATGAGATATTCAATTATATGAGAGTTCTGTGGGGAATTCTCATTGAAATGTAAGTATTGTTTTCATTTACTCAAATAAGTTACCTAGTGAAAGTGTTAAAAGCCAGGGTTTTTTTTAACACAAAGCCCACAAAAAATAAGACAACCAGTATATAAGGTCCTTTCTCTTTGTGTTTTTGTAGTGCTGTCATGCAAGATTATGTCTACAAATGTTTTAACCAAACTTCAGTACTTCAGTATTTTGTATGCATGTGCTGCTGTCATATTTTCTAATGTTAAGATTGCAAACCTGTCTTAATATTTTTCATAAGTGTTTCCATTTTCTCTTGTTTTAGGACTGTTCTGGAGAAAATGAGCCTGCTAGTGAAGGACTTAAAAAATAAGCAAGCAAGTTAATAGACAGATTTTTGCTGAAATTCATTGTGCTGTTGTTGTTAACAGTCATGGTTTATTTGCTCTGCCTTAGGATTGCAGTGTCCTGGGACAGGTGAGGGAGTGAGTGTCCCGGGACAGGTGAGTGAGCGAGTGTCCTGGGACGGGTGAGGGAGTGAGTGTCCTGGGACAGCTGAGGGAGTGAGTGTCCTGGGACAGGTGAGGGGATGAGTGTCCCGGGACAGGTGAGGGGATGAGTGTCGAGTGTCCCGGGACAGGTGAGGGACTGAGTGTCCCGGGACAGGTGAGGGGATGAGTGTCCCGGGACAGGTGAGGGAGTGAGTGTCCCGGGACAGGTGAGGGAGTGAGTGTCCCGGGACAGGTGAGGGAGTGAGTGTCCCGGGACAGGTGAGGGGATGAGTGTCCCGGGACAGCTGAGGGAGTGAGTGTCCCGGGACAGCTGAGGGAGTGAGTGTCCTGGGACAGGTGAGGGGATGAGTGTCCCGGGACAGGTGAGGGGATGAGTGTCGAGTGTCCCGGGACAGGTGAGGGACTGAGTGTCCCGGGACAGGTGAGGGGGTGAGTGTCCCGGGACAGGTGAGGGGATGAGTGTCCCGGGACAGGTGAGGGGGTGAGTGGAAGCTGGTGGAGCTATTCAAGGAGGACATCAAACTCCAGAGGGAAGAGCACAGGAGAGCAGCGAGAGACTGATTTCTCTTCTTGAGAGAATGCTTAACAAATACATTATTAGCCATTCTCTATTAGGCTAGAGAAAACAGTGGGAAAAAAATGGGTACATTACAATTTTTCAATATCTTTTTTTTTAAATGTCACATTGTCAATGAAACAACCTAATTTCTGTAGTTTATTTTGTGATGTAAGTGAAAAATGTAATGAATAAGTTGTATATGTTATTCATTTTTGTAATGCAATTTATTTGTAAATGAGTCTGAGTACTTTCTGTACATTTTGCATTTTATTGTTATGCATATTCACGTGTAAATAAAAGAGAATTATGTACATTGATAATTTTTTTAACACAGCTTATAATTTAAAAAAAAAACATTTTATACCTTTATTTTTTTGTCCTGTAAATAATTTTTTTACACATTAAAACAAACTGTTGTATACATTACTGAAAGTATTTTTTTTACAACTATTTAAAACATTACTTAGGTTTAACATCAAAAAAACAACGATTTTAAGCCCAGCCCTGCCTCCAGGTCTTCGGGAGGTGAATTACTCCTCAGCGACTCAGAGGACAACGCAGTGGACAGTGGAATGAGGCATGTCAAACACTCTGGAGACCACTCTGTATGATGTACCACTGGCCAGACAGAAGAGAAACACCAGGGTCTGGATTGTGGCACTTCTCAGAAGATCCAGCAGCACTGTCAGGGCCTCCCCGCTCAGCCCAAAACCATTAAAAACCTGTCCAGCACTGGCACATTCAGCTTTATCCTGCAGAACAGGAGTCTGGTCTGATTTAGGGAAAGAAGGAAAAGACAAATTGTTTAGAGCTATGAAAAAGTAAATAGTAAAATAAATATTGAGGTACTTTAGTATACCATATTGGGGGAAAAGTACTAGTCATATTTAATATTTACTAGTAGAAATGAATAATTTTTGGGTGAACTATCCTTGAAGTAAAAGTATTATCTTGTATACTCTAATATACTTATAAAAATAATTTGTCAGGATGGTTTGGCATTAATATTACTGCTGCACTACTGTGTATGTTGCATTTGACTTAAGAATATGTTCAAGGTTGTTAAATTTAAAGTTGCCTACTGTTGGGTAGTTTAATCTACAACAATGCATGTTGTAAAAGACCACATTTTTGTAGTGTTGTTGACTGTGAGGAAAGAAAAAAAACAACTTATTACTTCACATTTGTAGGAGAATACCTAACGAATGTACTTCCTTACAGTCCACCACTGATTATTTTGAAAATGAAAATAACAATATTTCTTGACAGAAAATTGGCAAATTTTTGCTAACTATATCAAAGAATGCGTGTTAAGAAATCGGACCGGCCACTGGACATTGAGCTGTACAATGCTGTTTTTTTTTCCACAGTTTTATTTTTACAAACCTGTCTACATATGATCACCATGGTCAAGACAATAATCTATATAAAATCACACCTTTGTAAGATATCAGTCAGCATTTGAACTGTATGTGTGTGTGTATTTTGTAGTTTTTCATATTTATCATTACATTGTTCAAGTAAGTTCCAAGCCAATACCAGCATTTAAAGTTGTAATCCGGACACAGCTAACCGTGGATGAAACATTCCTACCATCTTCTCCATTGGGACATAAAACATAAAAACAAAAATGAGCAATTCTGGCTGTCAGGTTGTCAGCTCTCCTCTCGCACCGTTGCTACACGACAGGAGCGGCAATCGGGAACACCTGGTGACGCAAATAGGAAATCCTGCGAAGGCGGAGCGTCTCATGCACTTCGGAGGGTCCTTTGTGTTCATCGTTCCGGTTCTAAGGCTTAGCAGGAGAAGGAGCAGTCTACCCTTCTGTCGCCATCAGTCCATGTCAAATTTTGAATGGGATTGATAGGGAGGGCAGATGACAGACCCGCGGCGACGTCACTGTAGAACCAATCATAGGCGGCGTACGTGAAATTTACATAAAAAATTACGTGTGATAGGTACGTCTGAACTAGGTGCGTCGCCTGATACATACGTGACACCTGTATGAGGTGTGAAAGCTGCCACATCGAAGACTTAGCAGGAGAAGGAGCAGTCTACCCTTCCATCGCCATCAAAACTAACAGTTGTTCATAAATAGTAGAACAATTATAAGAAATGAATGCCTGTTCAGTTCTGTAAATTTCATTTAAGAAAAACAAATAGAATTATGAAATGTAAAAATCACTGCTTAGTCTTTAGTTTATTTATTACAAATTAACTTTTTTTTTTTTGACATTTTAGGTGGAGATTCTGTGTTGACTGTAGAAGAAGAAGAGGTCAGAGTGACATTCGATGATTTGTTGATGTTTGCCACAGGCACAGATATAATTCCTCCACTTGGGTTTGATTCAGTGCCTACACTGGCATTTCTACACGACCCAGTAAATGGAGTGAAGAGAATTTATCCAGAGGCAAACACGTGTGCACTGATTCTGAGGCTCCCAATACATGCTTTGTATGACAGCTTCAGCAAACATGATTATAGGCATTGTGCAGTCCCCACATTTTGGGCTAGCCTGATGGGTTCTTCATGATGATGTTGTGGTTGTTTTTTTAAATTGATCTTGTGCTTTATTTATTTTTTTCATGTTGAAATGTTATAAAATGTTTGACAACAGTGCCTTTTGTATTTTTATTTTTTTTAATACTTGTTCTGGTGTTTTTTGTTATTTAAGTCGAAATATTATAAAATGTTTGATAACATTGCCTTTTTTAGTATTTTTATAAGTCTTCAAATTAAATGTTGGATAACAATCAAAATGTACTATGAATTTTATTCTTAATATTTTTAGCTAGTATTGTAATAACCCAAAACTTCAAATAAGTTGTTTAGTGATGATGAATTTAAAATATTATAGACAACTTCTCACAACATACAATAGCACAAAGCAATGCCAATTTATCATTTATATTGTACTTTATTCCTGAAAATGAGCAAGCAGTACAAACAGTGGCTTGAAATGATGAAAATTACAAAAATAGGCAACAAGACTAAAAATAAATAAACAATTGCACTGGAAAAGAGACACAATGTTAAGTTATGATGTTTGTTTCTCATTGTGTTTTTCATAATATTTGTATTCTGTTGGATGTTTTCTTTTTGAGTTTCAGATCGCCTGATTTGCTACGTGTTGCCGCCTATCAGCGGTAATTGGGAGATCAGCTGGCGGTTCCCTTTAAAACGCCTCTTCCGTTCTTCAGAAGGCAGTTAGTGTGACTTCAGGCCGGTCGCACTGCTCCAGGCTTCCTACTGGCCGCCAGACCAAAATGTGTTTTCGGTGCTTTTGAGTGTTTCTTTTGATCGTTGGTTTAGTTTGTAATGTGGTAGAAATGTAGGAGAGACCTGCCTTTTTGTTTAAACCTCATGTTTATGATGTTTATGATAAGAGTAGGTAGGTTAGGTTGATTGTATTTATGTTTCTTTTCTTTGTGGTAGGTTATTCATTTGATCTCTTATTTTTATTAGATTGGTTTTGTTTGTTATTTTGGCCTTGGGTCTCTCTGACGAAAAATACCACTTGATTATTCTTGTTTTTTTGTCTTTATATTTATTTTCAGATGACTTGCATTGCTTTAATATTATTATTGTTTGGACCGTGAGTCCCTTAAGGAGATCTACTACTTATTGGTGGTTTTCCCCTTTGTAATTTACAATAAATTTATTTTATAATTTATGGTGATTCGTTTGGGTCTTTTTTTTTGGTCTGACGGCCTGCCGGAGGTCTCTTGTCCCTTTTATTTTATTTATTGCGTCTTACCCCTAGCGGACGTAATACACAATAAAGTGAAAAAATATGAGCTGTATTCTAAATGTTAATGGTTTCAGAAGTTTTCAAAATTTTAGTTAAATAATCCATTGTGTTTATCCTATGCTAGACTGAAGTCAGTTATGATGTTGTTTGGTAATGTAAATGTTCTTTGCTCGTTTTGAATAACTGAGGAAATGTAACTTGTTTGATTAACTGCTCGTCGCCAAACATTTCAAAGACATTCCTCCTCTCCTGAAAGATTCACGCATGTCTCTGTCTCCTCAGCGCCATCACAAGCCCCTGCTGGCAACTCCTAACCACTTGAGAGACCTCTCCAGCTGTCTTAAATAACTGGGAGAGTAAGAGTGATTCTTAGCTTTAAGAAATTTGATAACTTGCTTTTATACTTAAGTTTGAAAGTAGGAGTAAATTTCATGAATTCTCAGCACTTAAGACTAAAATGGCACTTTGAGAAGCTTGATAAATACGGGCCCTGATTAATCCTGGGATGACAGCTGTGGAATCCCGGAAAATAAACTGGAACTTTGACCAATGAGAGAACAGTTTACTCGCACGTGACTTGTATTAACAAATTTGGTCCGTTTAGAAACTTTGCCGTGTGAAAGCAAACTGCACAAGAATAAAAAGCAACATTGTAATAATTTTAATCCCTGTTTCGAAACAAAGCAATCGATCTACAGGTGTGAAAGCACCCTAAGTCTATCTTTATTACATAAAAAAAACAAATCATCAGTATGCCTGATACATACGTCGTCTGATACATAGCCTAGGTTGTTTCAGCCGCCTTTAAACGCATTTAAAAGTTTGCATTAGAAGATGTATTTGTTATAGGCTATTGATTTTACAGTAATTAGTTAACTAACAAGTGGAAATAGTGCATAAGAATACTACATTTATTTCATGTATTGTGTGTGTGTGTGTGTGTCTGTATCTGTATTGGCTGTTACGTTAGTGTTGAAGTGAACAAACTAAATATGTTTTGAACATTAAAGGCATTATTTTAACTTGGATACTATAGCCCTAAGAGCCTATATGCTCAATTGTTCTTTCTTTTTTGTTCTTTCGTGATCTTGCCTGATTTTTCTTAAGTCATTTAACATTTTCTTCAACATTAAATGAGATGGAGAAAAAGTTATTTGGAGAAAACATTAAATAAGAGAAAATAAGAGGTTACAAAAAGTATAAACAGTAAAAAGGTGATGGTAGAAATTATTTTTATTTTTATATTATTATTTAATTTGTTACAACAAAGGAATACTAACATGGTAACTTCTGACCAAAAAGAGGATCAGTTATAATAGATGTATGAATTTCTGATGCTCAGGAGGGGAACAGCTAATTCTAAACCAGGGGTTGTCAGCTATGGTCTTCAAGGTCCACTTCACTGCTGAGTTTAGCTCCAACCCTAATCAGTTGAGAACTCCTGGTTTAGAATTTGCTGTTCTTCTCCTGAACTATTATAATTGTATTTTTGGTATTATAAGCACTGCTCTAAATCATCAGCAATTTCAACTGCAACCTGAAGGCTTTGATAATAACCTTGTCCACTAGATGGAGCTATAAAATGTAAAATGGAAAGAAAAATGGTTCTAAACAGTACCAAGTTATGGTTCTTCAACTTGTAGCAATAGCAATATAGCAATAGCAATACCTTTGGTGCTAAATAGAACCATTTTTATAAGGTTCCATAAAGAAATAAACTTTGTCTATTTTTTTTATCCTTTGATAGAGCTATAAAGGACCCTAATGGTGTTGTAAATAATGTCTTTAATAATAGTTTATTTTCATTAAGATTAGTATATTATTATCTTTATATTATTAGTATTATTAAAGAGATTACTGACTAGAATAAGTAATTAATTAGTTGATTTTAAGACCCTGCGAGAGAAGAAAGATGATATTTACCTGTTTTATGGCCCTAAAGGAAAATTATATGAATGAGAAACAGCAGTTTTGGTGAGTTTTGACCCATTGTGCCACATTTCTATTGTGTTTGGTTTATATTTTGTGAGTAGTGTCATCATATAAGTTTTTTTTGTTTGGTTTTTTTACACTTGAGTGTGATGAATTTGTTCTCTTATCTGTAGAAAAAAAAGTTAACTCTGTAATTATCAAATTCAAAATAAGTTTAATCAATTAATTAATTTGTATTAATACTATTCATAAAAGACTATCAAACTCAACTTGATCAACTACACCGCACTAACTTATTTCTAAACTAATTTATAAGTAGGAAAGAAGACTTTTAATACTTTATTTTGTCATTTGCAAGAATCTCCTTCACCTGAATCTAAGATCTGGTCGTATACAGTAATTTTATATTTCTTTTTATACATTTATAATTTTATATGTCCCACTCCGTGAGAACCTAAAACTCCAATAGCTTATGTATTGCATTTGAGTACACAGGTGCTACATATTGGATCACAATATGAACATACTCTGAATTTTATTCTTAATAGTTTTTATGCAGCTACTATTCTGACAACCCAAAACTTCTAACGATTCAATTAGTAATTATGATGAATTTAAGAGATTATAGACCACTCCCCACAACATATAATAAAGCAATGTATATCTATCATTACCAGTGGCGTAGCAAGTCAGCCCCGGGCCCATATGCAAATAATTTGTACGGCCCCCCCTCCAAATGAAATGGGCTCCAACTCGGTTAACTTGTTGATTTTTCTGATGTAAATAACGTTACGTGACTATTCACAAGCTATTTTAATTATGGTATAAATGCTTGGAAATAATATTTAACATTTTCAAGTTCATTCGTTGCTCGCTAGCCACCCAATAATCGCAATAAGCTTTGTGCTTTTTTATTATAACACAAAGTCTCATCCTTCTGTAAATTATAAGATCAGATACAAACAATAAATGTGTTTTGCGCTCTTTTATTTGTAGTGAGGTAACTACATTCACCTCAGTTCAAGCGGGATGTGAATCAATGATATTTTACTCTTTAATATTTGCAGCACGAAATAAACATGAATAAATATTTGAATGCATATTGAAAAAAAAATCTGAACAATTTAATACAAACGAATGTCTCACGAAATTGATCAATTAGAGTTTCAAAAACATCTATAAGCCTATTTATTGTTGTTTTTCGTGTTAAGAATGACTGGTTGGATGCAACAGACTTTTTTTTTTTACAGAGTGTAATTTTCACATTAACTTCATGCAATATAACATGATTTTATTATCGTAATTTTGACTTTATTCTTAAAATAGTATGACGTTAATCTTATTAAGTTATTTTTCAGCTTGACACTAAAATGCCACTGTAGGGTATTTGTACTACATGCAAACACAATCTTGGCACAGTGGCCCAAAAAAACAAACCAAAACAAGATTTATACAGATTTCAGGAGGCCGTTCTTATAGACTTATAGAGCTTAAACATAGGATGAGAGCAGTTCCAGTTCAATCGCTCAGACTCTGGAGTTTCAGCACCTCTAAAACAATCTGCAGAACTAAAGCACTCATTATCACAGAGATCAGGGAAAGAACAATCCACACACAACTCAGGTGTTCATTAGCATGAGCAATGACACCAGTTAAAGAAATGAGGCAGAAGAGCATCACAGACAAAAGATGACAGTCTCACTTTACATTTGTATTCACACACCTAAAGCAAAATAAATGAATTTAGAATTTTACAAACACCCTTCTGCTGAATTTCTTAATTTTGACCAATAAAATGGTGTCTTTCGCAGTAATGATATTGAAATGACAATAATAAATATCCAATCATAAATTTGGAAAGGAGGATTTTAAGTGCATTAAGAAATGTGTTGCATCAGTAACAACTAAAATATAATTTAGCACTCTCAGCAAAGCAGACTCAGTGCTGTGAATAGACTTAAAACCTAACTAAAAAACTTTCAGAAATATGGTTTGTATTTAGAAATACAAACCATAAAATACAAATACAAATTGTGTTTAGCCCAACACAACTGTTTCTAGTACATTTAAAGGAAGGAGATTAAAGGAACCAGAGAAATAGGCCGATAATTATTTAAAACAGACGTCTAAGGAATAATTACTTCAAAAGACAATTATTCTGGTCACAATTAAACCGTAGCCTTAGAAAATCATCAGAAAGATAAATGCCATTTCAATTTTAAAATGAATATATTTTGCTTTAGGAGTGTCTGAATACAAATGTGAAATCATGGTAAGTGTCACCTTTTGTCTTTATTGGCTGCTGACGCTTCTGACTCATTTCATTAATTGGTGTCTTTGTTCCTGCTAATCAATACATGAGTTAAATGTGAATGCAGTGGCTGAAGGTGAGACATTCCCTGATCTCTGTGATAATGAGTGTTATAGTTATGATGATTAGATTAGAGCTGCTGGAAATCTGGGTAAAAACCTGTAACTGCTTACATCCTTAATCTTCTAATGACAGCCTCCTGAAATCTGTATAAACTACAGTGATTCAGTGCTTTAGTCAGTCTTGACTGCAGCGCCACACAGTAACATCTCAATCAAGAACCTGCTGAAGATTCACTCAGACTCATGATCTTCACTTCTGAGTTTACTACAGATGTAACTGGATATTGCAGGTATTTTGCTTTCAAAACTTTTAATGTAATCAAAATCATACTACAGTTCTTATAGAAGACAGATTTGGTAATTTTCATTGTGTATCTGATATTCATAGATGGCTCATATGGGGAAGAAAAATATGTTTATAAATCAATTTCTAATAATTGAAATCTAGCAGCTTAATAGGTAACTTGTTTATATTTATAATCACATTTTAGCACAGATTATACTGCCAATTTTAAAAAAGATAATCTGCGGAAATGTAAATCACATTTCATTTACATATAAAATAATTATTTTAACCATTTTAATCAAATTCATTCAGACAGTCAAAATCAGCAGTTTTAAACTCACAATCAATGTAATTCTTTACAGTCATGGACCTACTGTATAATGAAATCCACTTTAACCAAATAAAGCTGAAATTTGATTTATTGCCTTTCAGGGAGAAACTGATACGGAATAAGATAAATACATTGATATAAGGATTCTGTTTCAATTAATAAACTAAATAGTTAAATCTCTCTGCAAACACAATTTTTTTTTATCTACAATTTTTTTAATGAATTTGTAATATTCATAAGTTATTCCCTATCCTGTAATTTTAAGACCAAGATACTGGAATGTATCCTTGATTGAAAATATCAAATTATTTTGATACAAAGATGAAACGTGTATATCATTTGTGTTCTGAGTGCTAGCTTTTGTTGTTTTTGTCTTATCAAGCCATTTCAGTCCATCACCAATCACTCTGACTCCCTCACAAGTGCGCTGACTACTGAACTAGGGAGCTGATTGAGACACACTTAGAGATTTAGTTTGGACTTATTTCTTTCTGTTAATTATTCTGATCTTAAACAGGACAAAGTGTCCAAACACAGAAAAACTGCTGAAGCGACCACATGGCACACTATTATAAAGATGGCGTTTATTAAAGAGGAGAGTGTAGACATGAAGATTGAAGAAGTATTCAGTCAAACATGAAGATACTGAGAAACAAACAGGTTGGTTTTCATCCTCAAATCTGAACTCACTCATTTAATCCTTATTAAATGTCCAGCTCTTCAGAAATGAATGACATTGTTGAAGAATGTCATGAGTGCCCTAATTAAAGTGGTTTTATTTGACATGCAGCGGGTCACCTCAATATTATTATTGTTTTTAAACCATTTTATGCCATTGATTACATTTTTACAATATAATAGCATAATATTGTATTTACATTGAAATAAAACAACATTTTAATTGTTAAAACATTTAGACTTAGGAAACATGCTATAGTTGAGAGTCAAGCACCATGTCTATCATTTTTGCTCATGTGGCAACATCCTGTGGAAAAAGATTAGTTTTTCTCTTTTTTTTAGTTAGTCTATATTTGCATGATTTTATGCATACTACACTAATAACACTAACACAAAAAATGCAGTCATACAACGACCTGAAATTTGTTTTTGAGAATGGGGGTAATTACCCCTCTATGCACCCAAGTCCTGAATAAAATTATCTTTCACTGGAATGTTTTAAGTGGCAAGACTTAAAAAGACATGCAAATGGTAAACTTTAGTGGCGATGCAAGATTGGGCAAGTGACAATTCTGTCAACTCTCCTGAAACATGACTAAGGACTTTTATTTTGCTGTGGTGATGTGATGTCATGAGGATGCGCCGCGCTTCTGCATCTGTTGTGATTCGACTGAAGAAAGGTTTGTGTTAAACATTTAACGTGTAGAAACTGTTCAACTTCAAAGTTTTACATGGATGCATTAACTTTTTTTATATAATGATAAATTAACTGTTTATTATGTACTGTAACGTATTAATGGTTTATTTAAGGTTATTTGTGTGAGTAAAGCGCATCCACACACGAGTAACTCAAAAGGCGAGTCTCAGTTCACACCGAATATCGTGAATCAGTTTAAACATGTATTCAGTCGCTGGAGAAACCGAGCTGTTTAGACTCCGAGTCAATTGAATCAAATGATTCACAAAATGACTCGCTGACGTCACAAGCTGGTCAAAACGGTTTAATTCGACACAAACGTGTTTAATGAAAACTTAAACCAAGAGAAAATGTTTTCATTGAAGTGCAGTCTATTAAATGTGATCAGCAAATCATTAGATAACTAATATACACCATAACTACCTAAATGTGAAATTTCATTATAAGGAGTGTTATTTTATGAATGTTTTGAGTGTGTAATCAGGTGATTTAAGTCCATTAACTCTCACTCCCTCACTAGTGTGCTGACTACTGAACTAGAGCTGATTGAGACGCACCCAGAGACTTAGTTTGGGTTTATTTCTCTCATCTTAAACAGAACTGAGTGTCCAGAAAACTCCTGCTGAAGCGACTGAGATCCAGACACACTTATAAAGATGGTGTTTATTAAAGAGGACAGTGAAGACTTCAGGATTGAAGAAGTATTCAGTCTGAAACAAGATACTGAGGAACAAACAGAGATGGTGCTTATTAAAGAGGAGAGTGAAGACATGAAGATTGAAGAAACATTCAGAGTCAAACATGAAGATACTGAGGAACAAACAAAGATGGCGTTTATTAAAGAGGAGAGTGAAGACATGAAGATTGAAGAAGCATTCAGAGTCAAACATGAAGATACTGAGACACAAACAAAGATGTGTTTATTAAAGAAGAGTGAAGACATGAAGATTGAAGAAACATTCAGAGTCAAACATGAAGATACTGAGACACAAACAAAGATGTGTTTATTAAAGAGGAGAGTGAAGATATGAAGATTGAAGAAGCATTCAGAGTCAAACATGAAGATACTGAGCAACAAACAAAGATGGTGTTTATTAAAGAGGAGAGTGAAGATATGAAGATTGAAGAAGCATTCAGAGTCAAACATGAAGATACTGAGGAACAAACAAAGATGGTGTTTATTAAAGAGGAGAGTGAAGACATGAAGATTGAAGAAACATTCAGAGTCAAACATGAAGATACTGAGGAACAAACAAAGATGGCGTTTATTAAAGAGGAGAGTGAAGACATGAAGATTGAAGAAGCATTCAGAGTCAAACATGAAGATACTGAGGAACAAACAAAGATGGTGTTTATTAAAGAGGAGAGTGAAGACATGAAGATTGAAGAAACATTCAGAGTCAAACATGAAGATACTGAGGAACAAACAAAGATGGCGTTTATTAAAGAGGAGAGTGAAGACATGAAGATTGAAGAAGCATTCAGAGTCAAACATGAAGATACTGAGCAACAAACAAAGATGGTGTTTATTAAAGAGGAGAGTGAAGACATGAAGATTGAAGAAACATTCAGAGTCAAACATGAAGATACTGAGGAACAAACAGGTTGGTTTTCATTCTCAAAGCTGAACTCACTCATTTGATCTTTATTCAGATATCCAGCTCTACAGAAATGAAAGATAGTTTTGAAGAATGTCATATGCATGTCCTACTTGAAATGGTTTTATTTGACATGGAGCGGGTCGACGCATGTGGACAGACATGTTGAGATCACATGACCAGACAAACACTAATGCTGGCTTCATGTGAACCTGAGAAGATCCTTCCCTCATGTTGGTCATTCGTTATTATGACGCATCACACATTAAATTAAGAAAAATTCATAATGCAGAAGTTGTCTAAACAAATATATGTGTAACACTAAACCCAGTATCTATTTCTGAATTGAAAACAATGAAAACCATTTATTTCTATCAATTAATATACATAAAATACAGTGCAGTCAGTTCAGACGTAGCACATTGCTTATTCGATAAATGCACAGCTAAACAGATGAGGTTTGAGTCTATATTTAAATGTGGCTAATGTTTTAGCACATCTGATCTCTTCTGGAAGCTGGTTCCAACTGCGGGCGGCATAATAGCTAAACGCGGACTCCCCTTGTTTTGTGTGAACCCTTGGTATTTCTATCTGACTCGATCCTAATGATCTGAGTGGTCTGATAGGTTTATATTCAGTGAGCATATCTGCAATGTATTTAGCTCCTAGGCCACTGAGAGATTTATAAACGAGTAAAAGTACTTTAAAATCAATCCTAAATCAGAATCAGCTTTATTCGCCAAGTGTGTGCAAACACACGAGGAATTTGTTGTGGTTTTTAAGAAGCTCTTGCTACATACATGCATACATACATATATGCATACTGTACATATCTGACATGAGAACAGAACATTTAAATAAGACTTAACAATAATAATAATAATGTGTATGAATCTGGAACAGAAGATTTATGTACAGATGTGTGCCCTATTTACTCTATATATACAGCTGTATAGAAAATTATGCATACATATTTACATAGTACTAGAGAGAGAGAGTAAATAATTAGAGATGGGGGATGAATTACAGAACACAGGTAATAATTCCTGTGTTAGTTGTTTAGGCTGGAGATGGCATAGGGAAAAAAAACTGTTTTTATGCCTAGATGTTCTAGTGCACAGAGATCTGTAGCGTCTGCCTGAAGGGAGAAGCGCAAACAGGTCGTATCCAGGGTGAGAGGGGTCTGTGATGATGTTACCTGCCCGTTTCTTCACTCTGGAGTAGTACAAGTCCTGAAGGCTGGGCAGGTGGACACCAATGATCCTTTCTGCTGTCCTAACAGTCCGCTGCAGTCTTCTTATATCTGATTTGCTGGCCGACCCAAACCATACAGTTATAGAAGAGCACAGAACCGACTCAATAACAGCAGAGTAAAACTGTGTCATGTGCGCCTGTGGCAGGTTGAACTTTTTCAGTTGACGAAGAAAGTACATTCTCTGCTGGGCCTTTTTCACGATGGAGTCGATGTGAGTGTCCCACTTCAGGTCCTGAGAGATGGTGGTTCCCAGGAACCTGAATGACTCCACTGCATTCACAGTGTTGTTCATGATAGTGAGTGGGGGGAGAGCTGTGGGGTTTCTCCTGAAGTCCACGATCATCTCCACAGTTTTAAGCGTGTTGAGCTCCAGGTTGTTTAGACTGCACCAGACAGCCAGCTCCTTAACCTCCTGTCTGTAAGCAGACTCATCACCATCCTGGATGAGGCCGATGAGTGTGGTGTCGTCTGCAAACTTCAGGAGTTTGACAGAGGGATCTTTAGAGGTGCAGTCGTTGGTGTAGAGGGAGAAGAGCAGTGGGGAGAGAACACAACCCTGAGGAGCTCCAGTGCTGATGGTGCAGGTGTTGGATGAGAATTTTCCCAGCCTCACTAGCTGCTGCCTGTCTGTCAGGAAGCTGGTGATCCACTGACAGATGGAGGTGGGGACGGAGAGCTGTGTCAGTTTATTCTGAAGGGTGTCCGGGATGATGGTGTTGAAAGCGGAGCTGAAGTCCACAAACAGGATCCTTGCATAAGTCCCTGGTTTGTCCAGATGTTGGAGGATGTAGTGCAATCCCATGTTGACTGCATCATCCACAGACCTGTTTGCTCGGTAAGCAAACTGCAGGGGGTCCAGCAAGGGTCCAGTATTGTCCATCGGGTGAGTCAACACGAGCCTCTCAAATGACTTCATCACCACAGACGTTAAAGCAACAGGTCTGTAGTAATTAAGTCCTGTGATTTTTGGTTTCTTGGGTACAGGGATGATGGTGGAGCGTTTGAAGCAGGAGGGGACTTCACACAGCTCCAGTGATCTATTGAAGATCAATGTGAAGATGGATGATAGCTGAACAGCACAGGCTTTGAGGCAGGCTGGAGAGACACCATCTGGGCCTTTGGCTTTCCAAATGTAACTGGAAGCCAGTGTAAGGACCTGAGGACTGGTGTGATATGCTCAGATTTTCTGGTTCTAGTCAGAATCCTGGCAGCAGCATTCTGGATGAGCTGCAGCTGTCTAATGGTCTTCTTGGGAAGGCCGGTGAGGAGACCATTACAATACGGAAACAAAACATCTAATTCTTAAAATGTTTTTGAGATGATAGTATGCTGATTTAGTTACTGCTTTGACATGGTTGCTGAAACTAAAGTCTGTCTCCAGAATCACCCCAAGATTCTTGACTAGATTTTTAGTTCAGGCAGGACCACTTTGGCAAGTTATGTTGAGTTTGTTGAAACACAATTAATCTTTGGCGGTATGGTTCCTTATGGGGGTTCTCGTTTAATAATTTGCACATACGAGAGCTTTAGCATTAACCCCCCCGGAACCATCAGCTGTGTAAATACAGAGAACATATAAGTAATGTCTTAAATAAAACAGTGGTAACATATAGGCATGGCGGTTAATCCAGGGATGAACATACTGTAGCTTGCTATGAAGAATGAATGTCTCTCGGCGGTGAGGTCCATGACAGCTAAGACTTAAAAGCCTTGGTAATCTGAAACAAAAAGAAGACGACAGCCAAAAGGTGCACAATAATATGCTTGAAACATATAGATGGATGGGAGGGAGGGAGGGTTGCGAGCAATTTAAGCATACTTACCGGGCTGTAATGCCACGTATATATATCCCCGGTCTAATGGAAGAATGGTAGTGGTTGGAGCGATTTGTCAGCTGATCGCAGCACTATGCCTACGTGGCCTGACTGAACTATCGCTGCACTCGATTTCAGGCAGGACCACTTTGGCAAGTTATGTTGAGTTTATTGTAACACAATTTATCTTTGGCGGTATGGTTCCTTATTAGGGTGACCACCTGGCAATAGATCTGTTGCGGGACAGTAGATGTGATTTTGCGGGACATGTGTTAGACAGATAGATTTACTACTGTTATGCTATTTAAATACTGATTTACATTACATCCGTTGCCTTATGCGCCAATTTATGTTTCTGCCGGTGGATGCCCATTGCCCGCACCCAGGAGAGAGTATACATTTTGAGCGTGCACACGTTGACCTAATGTCTGATCAAGAGAGAGAGTGCGCATCTGTTTTGTAGAGTGAAGAGAATCCTGCGAGCAGAGACATTTGTTGCACTCTCATATTACAGTAATCCGCTCTGGACACTTGTCATTTAAATAACGCCATAGAAACAGCCTCAAACAAAGTCCTGTCTGAAAGCTGCAATTGATTGTTTTTTTTTTTAAATGAAAGGAGAATATCGTGTTTTTCCGTGTGCGCTCGACCAATTCCTTCGGTGGTGCTCGAGCACGTGATGAGGTCCGCACATCCTTTGCGCCATCAACGCAGTCGTCATCAGTGGGAAAAACATCTCTGGTTACTATCATAACCTCGGTTCCCTGAGAGCAGGAATGAAACATCACGGAGAAATCTCTGTTATGGGAACTCCTTCCCTTCCAACCTTTCCTGAAGTCCTATTGGCTCACGCCAGTCCAAATGACTGTATGCAAATCGCATGCAAATACTGACAAGCTGAGAGGCAGTAAAAAATGCGGTGCACGCAACAATTACGTCAGAATCGGATACCGAACGCTGCTTAGCTGGTCGAGCAGCGAGCACGGCGACCTCCGTGATGTCTCGTTCCCGCTCTCAGGGAACCGAGGTTACGATAGTAACCGGAGATGTTCCCTCTCGAGCTTTCACGAGACATCACAGAGAAATCTCCGTTATGGGAACGATATTCAATCCCGCCGTGAGAGAGGCTACGAACAGCCTGTACAAGTTACACTCTAGCGAAGACAGAACACACATACACAATTCCCACCAATAGCAATGCTTGAAGGCAGGCTCCCAGCTGATAGGTGGAGATAAGCCAATGAGCGTCTAATCCCCAGGTAAATGAAATTTGCATATCTGGTCAGTAATAACGTATGCTGCGCTGCGAAACAGGGCAGAAGCAAAAACAACACAGTACTGTGAGAGGTTGCACAGAGATAACTGTGTTAAGCAGCAGAAAACATAACGTGATGATGGTACACCAATCGAATTAGGCATTGAATAACTGGAGCTGCACTGAGTACAGGGCAGACAACAACAATAGCATAAAGGGCTTCGCAGAGTAATTACTGTGTGAGGCAGCAAACACACATGAATAGAGGAAGCATAAACATGAATCAGTCACTAACCGACAGCACTTAGGAGGCCAAGGACTGAACGTCCAGCATTTAAAACCTGGTGAAGGTATTCTGAGAAGACCAGCCGGCTGCAAAGCATATATCCTGAATAGACATACCTCTCGACCACGCCCAGAAGGCGGCGATAGCCCTTGTTGAGTGGGCCCTAATGTGAAACGGGCATTCCAAACCTTGGCTCGTATAAGCAGCCGTGATAGTGTCCACAATCTAGTGGGAAAGCCTCTGTTTTGATACGGCCTGGCCCTTCGCACAACCACCATAGCACACGAAAAGCTGGTCAGATTGCCATTCCCAGCGGGGAACGAAACAAGGCAATAGCGGCCACATAGACTTCCAGTGTTGATGATAGAGATCCACTATCCATTCTGTACTGTAGAAAACGCAGAACATCCGACACAGAGCAAGCAGCTGGGTCGATATGAACATTACGGCACCATTCATAAACACTCCCCATTTCAGAGCATACAAACGCCTCCGAGAGTGTGTCGAGCACACGAGAGTGCAGGGTGCTCAACTCCTCCGATATCCCCAAAGCAGCCACACATGAAGGCTCCACGACTCTGGGTTCGACCTGAGATAGCAGATCCTTCCTGACGGAGATCGGCCAGGTTGGTGCCACCAGCAGCTCTGTCAGGTCCGGGATGTGCGCTGCTCTGATGGGGAGAAAGTGACGGTCCGCCCATAGCAGGAGATTTGCTGCATGCTTGTACAGACCCTTGGATCATACGCCTCCTTGGTGATTTATGTACGAAACCACAGACATGTTGCCGGTGCGAATAAGTACATGCCGCTGTTCCAGCTGTGGCCGAAAATCCTTTAGAGCTAAGAAAACTGCTCCCAGCTCCAAGCGGTTTATGTGTCACCGGCTCTGAGGTTCTAACCACAGCCCGAAGCCGGCATGCCCTCGCACACTGCTTCCTGGCTTCGATTCGATGTGTCCATCGTGACCATGACACATGACGTCACCAAGCCCAGGGGAACCCCCCCCCGGCTGAAGAGATCTTTGCCTCAAGGCCTCAGAGCTTCGATGCAGTCGCGGGAGACCGCGATGTGCAACAGCCCGAAGTCCACGCCGTCCAAGGGTCTCGAGATTTCAGCCAAAACTGCAGCGGGCACATATGTAGTAAACTGCCCAGTCTGAAATGGCGCAGAGAAGACAAAATGGTGGCCGGCCGCTCCTGAGAGTGGCGAGTTGAAGTTGACCGCTTTTAGTTGAAGCACACTCCCAGATACGTTATAGACTGACTCGGGGCAAGAATGCTCTTACACATATCCACACACAGCCTCAAGAACTCCAAGTTGAGCTGTGTCCATGCACTTTGAGAAAGTGCGCGGGGCCAAAGCCAGTCCAAACAGAAGAACAGGGTACTGGTACGCTGTGCCCTCGAGAGCAAACCTCAGAAAGTGTCTGCGATGCGGTGCTATCTGAATGTGAAAGTACGCATCCTTTAAATCCACGGACGCAACCAGTCCCCTGTGGCGAATTTGCGCCAGGACCTGTACCAGCGATATCATCCTGAACGGACGCTTGCAGAGCACTCTGTTGATGGGCCTGAGATCTAGAATCGGGCTAGGGCACCACAAAATAGCGGCTGTAAAAGCCGCTCTCCAGCTCGCTCGCCGGGACTCGTTCTATCACTCCTTTTTAGAACAGGTTGCACAGCTCTTGTCTCAGGACCAGGGCATTTCGAGGCAATGTTAGAGACTGCACCACGCCGTTGAAACAGGGTGGTCTGCGTCTGAATTGAAGGGGCGTACCCATGCTCTATCACGCCGAGTAACCAGCGTGAGATTCTCGGAATAGTTTCCCACGCGCTCAGGAACCGACATAGCGGCTTGGTCGTTGGATATGCCGGCGAGTGCTGCGTGGCTATAACCCATTTGGGCAGCGGCTCTGTACCGCTCTTAGGCGGGGCGAGCGGCACTGTATTGATTGAATGAAGAGGAAAGAGCTCTTTTGTGCAAATGTATGCATTTTAATGAACATACACATCACACCAATTTGTTTTAACAATCTTGAGACAGCTTGCGGGCTCCCCCACTGGCCGTGGCGCCTCTTCCCGGGTCTCTTTACACTTTTCCCCACACATCCGGCTCCTGGCAGCAGCGGTTGTGGGCCTGGCGTCCCTGCACTGCGATGAGCCGTGCGCCAAAGAAGACCTCGATCTCGCGGTGTGGGCAGCGGCTCTGAGGCGGGGCGAGCGGCGCCCGATCCTTGTGCAGAGCTGCAGCAGCATCTGCACCTGTCACTACAGACTGTGACTATGCTATATGACCTATTTGAACACCACTTCGTAGGGGCGTGAACAACTGACGTAATAGTCCAGCGAAATCTGGAAGGCTGATAGGATGCGCGCCGGGGCATCAGGTGACTCCTCGCCTTCGCACGTTTTTCTGTGCAGAGACATCAGGTGACTCCTCACCATCACATGCTTTTCTGCGCAGGGGCATCAGGTGACTCCTAGCCTTCACGCGCTTTTCTGCACAGGGGCATCAGGTGACTCCTCGCTTTTGCTCGCTGGGGCATAATGTGACTCACTGCCGGCCGCTCTGAGGCGGGGGCCGCTTAACTGCTGGCGAGTGAGTGAGTGACTGAAGCTATATACCTTTTATATCCAAACTTCAAAGGTCTGTTAAATAATAAAACTAGAGGTATTTGTTAGTTTTAATATTACTTTTTCAATTCAATTGAAAAAGTTCAATTCAATTCAATTGAAAATTATTCAATCCAATTACACTTTATTGTTGGAATTCGTTCTAAAACATGTCTTGGATCTCACGACAGCGTGTCTCACATCAATTCACATCAATAATTACTAAACAAACAATACAATAGATGCACCTTGATACAGAAAAACAACAACAGTATAATAAACATACGGCTACAGTGCATTAGAATAGTGAGTTCTTTCTATTTTCCAGAGCCCCTAGGCCTATTTGAACCCCCAATTCTGATTTATTAATTTTACAGACTGATACACAAAAGATTTACGTAACATAGCCAATTCAATCTAGCATATGCAAGTCTTCTGTTAGATGGCAAAAATTAATATTCCTCATACAAAATGTGAGAAGGGTCAGACAAAATCTTTCCTGACAGGGCCGGCAATTTTTTTGTATACACATCTTGAAAACTTGGCTCAAGTTTATCGTGTAATATGTTATTTACATAAGTGTGTGGGACAGAGGGCAGGGGGACACGGTCGCATCACAGAGTATGCTGGCCATATCATACACCAAAGCACATGGCACACAGTGTTCGGAGGAGAACGCTGGAAAATATGACAGAAATGATGATACTCATCTGTATTGTACTAGCCTACAAGCCGCGGTTCAGCTGCGCGCGACAAACGCTGCCAGTATGAAAGCACAATGGGCGCGCGCTGCTCACGCTCTGCATACGCAACGCTTCTGTGCTGCTCACGCGCTGCTCACGCTTGCAGTGTGAAACGGGTGTTACTGTTCAAAAACTTTTGACTGCTAGTGTAGATATGTATCATTGCATCTAGTTGTTTTGGATAAGAATAAAACGTCAGGTCTGACAATATCGTGTCTTTTCGAATTTAAATCTAGATTTATTCGCATTGGCCCATGGAAACCTCTATGAACACACTTGACTTGACAAAAAAAATCACGGGGGACGAATTTACGGTTTATTAAAAAGTGTTAAATAAAAATAAAAAAATATATTAAAAAGCGTATTCTGCACTCATGGCGCGCGTGCGCACACACTAGATGCCTGCCTCCGTTCCGAGTCCCTTATCAAGCACTTTACCGATTCAACTACTCTACTCTCTCCTCCTGCCTGGCTCTTTGGCCCGCATCACTCACCGCAGAGCAAGCCTGTTTTTATAAAGCTGCTGTGAAACGTGGGGAAAGCCGATACGGAAGAAGTTGGGGTTTATTTAGGCGGAGCAAAATACTTAATCGCTCTGTCTATAGCGCATTGTGATTGGGTGGTTTACGCTGTCAATGCAGGAGACAAACCAATGGGCCACTGACTGCTCGTTGTCCCTGCGTGATGGTCCTTGGCAAAAAAAAATAAAAAATCTGTCGGCCCACCGGGAAAATGCCCGGTATGCCCGATTACCAGTCCAGCCCTGCAAGCAGACCATTTGGGCCATTAGGATCAAGTCAGTTAGAAACACCAAAGCTTCCAAAAATCAGATTAGCTAAACTGTTAGCCTCATTTTAAATTTAGACTCGAACGCATTTGTTTCCTGTGCGTTTACTGGATGTGCACTGTGCTGAATCTGACTGATTGCACTGTATTTAATAAAAATTATTATATACAGTCAGGTCCATAAATATTGGGACATCGACACAATTCTAACATTTTTGGCTCTATACACCACCACAATGGATTTAAAATGAAACGAACTGCAGACTGTCAGCTTTAATTTGATGGTATTTACATCCAAATCAGGTGAACGGTGTAGGAATTACAACAGTTTGCATATGTGCCTCCCACTTGTTAAGGGACCAAAAGTAATGGGACAATTGGCTTCTCAGCTGTTCCATGGCCAGGTGTGTGTTATTCCCTCATTATCCCAATTACAATGAGCAGATAAAAGGTCCAGAGTTCATTTCAAGTGTGCTATTTGCATTTGGAATCTGTTGCTGTCAACTGTCAAGATGAGATCCAAAGAGCTGTCACTATCAGTGAAGCAAGCCATCATTAGGCTGAAAAAACAAAACAAACCCATCAGAGAGATAGCAAAAACATTAGGCGTGGCCAAAACAACTGTTTGGAACATTCTTAAAAAGAAGGAACGCACCGGTGAGCTCAGCAACACCAAAAGACCCGGAAGACCACGGAAAACAACTGTGGTGGATGACCGAAGAATTCTTTCCCTGGTGAAGAAAACACCCTTCACAACAGTTGGCCAGATCAAGAACACTCTCCAGGAGGTAGGTGTATGTGTGTCAAAGTCAACAATCAAGAGAAGACTTCACCAGAGTGAATACAGAGGGTTCACCACAAGAACAGGAAGGCCAGATTAGAGTTTGCCAAACGACATCTAAAAAAGCCTTCACAGTTCTGGAACAACATCCTATGGACAGATGAGACCAAGATCAACTTGTATCAGAGTGATGGGAAGAGAAGAGTATGGAGAAGGAAAGGAACTGCTCATGATCCTAAGCATACCACCTCATCAGTGAAGCATGGTGGTGGTAGTGTCATGGCGTGGGCATGTATGGCTGCCAGTGGAACTGGTTCTCTTGTATTTATTGATGATGTGACTGCTGACAAAAGCAGCAGGATGAATTCTGAAGTGTTTCGGGCAATATTATCTGCTCATATTCAGCCAAATGCTTCAGAACTCATTGGACGGCGCTTCAAAGTGCAGATGGACAATGACCCAAAGCATACTGTAAAAGCAACCAAAGAGTTTTAGAAGGGAAAGAAGTGGACTGTTATGCAATGGCCAAGTCAATCACCTGACCTGAATCCGACTGAGCGTGCATTTCACTTGCTGAAGACAAAACTGAAGGAAAAATGCCCCAAGAACAAGCAGGAACTGAAGACGGTTGCAGTAGAGGCCTGGCAGAGCATCACCAGGGATGAAACCCAGCGTCTGGTGATGTCTATGCGTTCCAGACTTCAGGCTGTAATTGACTGCAAAGGATTTGCAACCAAGTATTAAAAAGTGAAAGTTTGATTTATGATTATTATTCTGTCCCATTACTTTTGGTCCCTTAACAAGTGGGAGGCACATATGCAAACTGTTGTAATTCCTACACCGTTCACCTGATTTGGATGTAAATACCCTCAAATTAAAGCTGACAGTCTGCAGTTAAAGCACATCTTCATTTCATTTGAAATCCATTGTGGTGGTGTATAGAGCCAAAAATGTTAGAATTGTGACGATGTCCCAATATTTATGGACCTGACTGTATATATTATTATTATTTTAATTTTTTTGTAAAGCACTTGAATTACCATTGTGTATGAAATACACTATATAAATAAACTTGCTTCCTCTTTATTAGGCGACTGAGAAGTGCAGCCTACCCATTTAATGCAGTACGGCGTATGGTCAATACCCGAGTTTAGGCAACAGGCTCTGCCCTTATCTAGATAATCATTATTAGCATTAATAACCCGTTAGTAGCGAAATTTACATACTGTGCGTTAAGTATCAAGCATGTTACCGATATGCTATAGCTTTAAGCAGCATCTCACTGACCTAAATGCCTAAATGCGTATTGGAAATAATAAAATAAGTTTAAAGAACAGCACTCCGATACTAGATGAGTCTAAAAAGCAGCAGCCTGATTATATCGGATAGCCTTAAACAACAGCTTAAAAATGAGCCTCACCTGTGGCACCAGAGTGTCAAAAAAGCCTATAAATATAAACAACAGCATACCTTGCGACGAACAATTTACTGAAAATTAGACTTAATATTGCAGATAGCATGTTTGCCAATAAGCTTTAGGCAATGAGAATAAAAGAAACTTTGCTTAGATTCAAGAAGACATCCAGATGAATAAAGGATGAAATGGCCAGCAGACGTGGATGCTTGATCTCTTTCTTGGTATCTTCTTCCAGCGGGGAAAGCAGATCTCGTGCAAACCTTTGTTAATGCAGTCACGTTAGCACAACATCAGTGATAGTTGCGGGCAAACAGTCTGTGTCAATAATATATTGTTGCGAGTCACGCTGTGAATTCGCGTTCAATTTCACAACTTGGAACTAGTAATAAACTGTGTGGGAACGAATCCCGTTGCAAGGCTCATGATTGAATGCTTCCTGTAGAGACTGAATTTGCCGTCTAGTTTGCTCCTGTCCTGAGCAAGCAAACGCGAGCAGTTGGAGCATCGTTGCGAGCAGTTTAAGCATACTTACCGGGCTGTAATGCCACGTATAAATATATCCCTGGTCTAATAGAAGAATGGTAGTGGTTGGCGCTGACTTGGCAATGGTCCAGAAGACGAACATTGACACCCTCCACAAAGAGGGTAAGTCACAGAGGGTCATTACTGAAAGGTGTGGCTGTTTACAGAGCGCTGTATCAAAGCATATTAAATGCAAAGTTGACTGGAAGGAAGAATTTGGGTAGGAAAAGGTGCACAAGCAACAGGGATGACCGCAAGCTTGAGTATAGTCAAGCAAAGCTGATTCAAACACTTGGGAGAGCTTCACAATGAGTGGACTGAAGCTGGAGTCAGTGCATCAAGAGTCACCACGCTCCGATGTCTTCAGGAAAAGGGCTACCAAGCCACTTCTGAACCAGAGACAACGTCAGAAGCATCTTACCTGGGCTGTGGAGAAAAAGAACTGGACTGTTGCTCAGTGGTCCAAAGTCCTCTTTTCAGATTAAAGTAAATTTTGCATTTCATTTGGAAATCAAGGTTCCAGAGTCTGGAGGAAGAGTGGAGAGGCACAGAATCCATGTTGCTTGAAGTCCAGTGTGACGTTTCCACAGTCAATGATGATTTGGGCTGCCATGTCATCTGCTGGTGTTGGTCCACTGTGTTTTCTGAAGTCCACAGTCAACGCAGCCATCTACCTAGAAATTTTAGAGCACTTCATGCTTCCTTCTGCTGACCAGCTTTTTAAAGATGCTGATTTCATTCTCCAACAGGACTTGGCACCTGCCCACACTGCCAAAGGTACCAAAAGCTGGTTCAATTACCATGGTGTTACTGTGCTCGATTGGCCAGCAAACTCGCCTGACCTGAACCCCATAGAGAATCTATGGGGTATTGTCAAGAGGAAGATGAGAGACACCAGACCCAACAATGCTGATGACCTGAAGGCCACTGTCAAAGAAACCTGGGCTTCCATACCCCCTCAACAGTGCCACAAACTGATCACCTCCATGCCACGCCAAATTGAGGCAGTAATTAAAAAGTATTGAGTACATATACAGTAAATTAACTTACTTTCCAGAAGGCCAACAATTCTCTAAAAATGTTTTTTTTATTGGTCTTATGAATTATTCTAATTTGTTGAGATAGTGAATTGGTGGGTTTTTGTAAAATGTGAGCCTAAATCATCACAATTAAAAGAACCAAAGACTTAAAGGAACACTCCACTTTTTTTGGAAATAGGCTCATTTTACAACTCCCCTAGAGTTAAACAGATGAGTTCTACCGTTTTTGAATCCATTGAGCCGATCTCCGGGTCTGGCGGTAGCAGTTTTAGCTTAGCTTAGCATAGATCATTGAATCGGATTAGACCATTAGCATCGCGATCAAAAATGACCAAAGAGTTTTGATCATTTTCGTATTTAAAGCTTGACTCCTCTGTAGTTACATCGTGTACTAAGACTGACGGAAAATGAAAAGTTGCGATTTTCTAGGCTGATATGGCTAGGAACTATACTCTCATTCAGGCGTAATAATCAAGGAACTTTGCTGTTGTACCATGAGTGCAGCAGGTGCAGTGATATGACGCAGCACCTGAAAGTAGTCCCCAGCTCAGTAGCCTATGATATAGTTCGTTTTTAACACACTGCATGAACAAATGGCTGTGCAGTTTCACTGCATGATTGAATAAGGCTTCAGTCAGAAGGAAAAAAGGCTTTTCCCATAGCGTCTTTAGACAAGACGCAGTACTCGTTCCGTATCTCAGGGAACCGAGGTTACAACAGTAACCGTGTACGTTCTCTGCTTTCATGTCATGTTTGTGGCTGCCAAGTTTCAGCTGTAGAAGCACGCAACATCCGGTAATTTGCGTGCTTCTACATGTTTGATATTTACGATTTGAGTTCGGCGATGCTCCGTCTCGATTGGGAGCAGATAAATAATCGTAATGACACCACACAATAGAGGAGTTTTTGGACAGTGAATCGGGCCAGGGGGGGGTGCAAATTGGCTTAAAATCGGCCTTAAAATCCTCTAGTGTGCAGCCAGCTTAAGACAGTTAGCAACTCCGTTTGTTTGTCCGAGTGAGCAAGGGGGGCGGGACTTACCGATAATAGAGAGCAGCGCAAGCAAACTGGTCAGCAAACGAGCTCAGAACAGGTTTACTTGGGAACCAATGTTGATCTTGCGATACGGTTACTGCACAGTGCTGCGAGATCCAGTGATAATCATTTGAACTTGCCACAGACTGATTAAGGTTTCTGCGAGTAGCTGCTTGTGAGAAGCATTCAAATTCTGCACAGAATTCTGTTATGAACAGATCAAACAGCAATGACGCAGAAACCCAGAAGCAGTAACACTAAATGTAACCATGGTGTTTTGGCAGAAATAGTCTAATGTAATTTCAGGGTTTGTACAACCTTTTGAGAGACAAATTCAAGAACTTTTCAATGACTGTCAAGTATTCCACAAATGATCCAGTTGGACAAAACACAATGTATATCAAAATATAGTTTTGTGGTTAAAAAGCACTTGTGTAAAATTTTAAAATACATCAAATTACCACAATAACCAGTAGATGGCAGCACAGGAGCACTTATTGGCTTATTTGCCATTCATTTCTACTTGCTTTATATTTTGAAATTATAAAATAACTATTATAAAACATCAGATCATCAAGAAATTAAATTCTGTCAAAGTTTTGCACTATTTTTGTGTATGTTGTAAGAAAAGCTACAAATCACCAAACTTTTCTTCACTTTGCATCTGAATCAATTAAAATCACTGAAGTTGTCGGTCAGTTCTATATAATACTATAGAAGAATAATGGTACATTTAGTAAGAGTAGAATATATTAATTTTCTTTATGAAAATTAGATTTTGCATGTTACTGATGTTACTAAAAGTAAATTTTGTATGCTTCCCAAATCAAGCTCAGTGCTTTACTGTCAAATGTGTATTACCAAGAATGTTATATTATTCGTAACTGCACTTATTAATGCAAAACAGTAGTAATTTTATGATTTTTGATACCCCACACACCAGCCCCCCCAGCGCTACCAAACCTGCTGCTGGCGCCACCATCTGTAAAAGTTAGTGGTGCTGCTCTCAAATGTTAGTCTGGAGCCCTTGCACTGTTACATCAGGGTTCACTTTTATGTTCACATTTCACCATTTTTACTTTTATTTCAGAGTTGATTGAAGAAAAAGAGAAGAATGAAGAACCAAGTGAAGTTGAGGAGAAAAATCATGTCAAAACTGAAGAAAAACCTTTGAGTTGCTCTCAAACCAAACTGAAAGATTTAAAGAAAAAAAGAGCCAAGAAATCTTTCGTCTGCACTCAGTGTGGAAAGAATTTCACACACAAAACAAGTCTTGAGTGTCACATGAGAGTTCATACTGGAGAGAAACCATTCACCTGTGAGCGGTGCGGGAAGAGTTTCACACAATCAGCAAACCTTAAGGATCACATGATCATCCACACTGAAGAGAAGCTGCACGCATGTGATCAATGCGGTAAAATGTTTTTATGGGCTTCAGTTCTGAAGAAACACTTGAAAGTTCATGCAAAGGAGAAGCCACATTCATGTAAATTGTGTGGTAACAGTTTTGTGCGTCTACAACATTTTAAAGTAGGTCAGAAAATACATACTGGTGTGAGAGAGTACATGTGCTTTGAGTGTGAAAAGACTTTTACTTCAGCGACGTGTACAAAACTGCATGAGAGGATCCACACTGGAGAAAAACCTTATAAGTGTTCACACTGTGACAAGAGGTTCAGTCGGTCAACGCATCTGAAAACACATGAGAGGATCCATGCTGGAGTGAAACCTTATACGTGTTCACACTGTGACAAGAGATTCAGTCAGTCAACACATCTGAAAATACACAATAGGATCCACACTGGAGAGAAACCTTATAAGTGTCCACAATGCAATAAGAGATTCAGTGATTCAGGAGTCCTAAAAACACATGAGAGGATCCATGCTGGAGTGAAACCTTATACGTGTTCACACTGTGACAAGAGATTCAGTCGATCATCAAATCTGAAAACACATGAGAGGATCCATGCTGGAGTGAAACCTTATACGTGTTCACACTGTGACAAGAGATTCAGTAATTCATCACATCTGAAAATACACAATAGGATCCACACTGGAGAGAAACCTTATAAGTGTCCACAATGCAATAAGAGATTCAGTGATTCAGGAGTCCTAAAAACACATGAGAGGATCCATACTGGAGATAAACCTTACAAGTGTTCACACTGTGACAAGAGATTCAGTTGTTCAGCACATCTGAAAAAACATGAGATGGTCCACATTGGAGAGAAAACTTACAAGTGTTCACACTGTGACAAGAGATACAGTCAGTCAGGACAACTGAAAAGACACGAGAGGATCCACACTGGAGAGAAACCTTATAAGTGTTCCAGTGTTTCCCACAGGATTTTGTGAGACTTGTGGCGGCAGGTGACGTCATGTATTCATTTGCATATTTATGACGTCATTGCGTCAAGTTTGCGTCCAGACGAGTTTTGGCATTTCAGATCTGTCAAACTCTATGAACTGTCACATACTGTAATACAACTGAATGCCCAATAAAGCTGTTCACATTATATTTTCTGTTGTCATACATAAAACGAGTATAAATGGTAAACACGACCCATTAATACTAACTGTTAACCAGTATCACTCTCATTATACTCCTTAAATCCTGATTTATAATCGCAACATCGTCTGATAAAATCAATATACATCTAACTTACACTAAAATACGACTATGGGCACGAACACACTGCAGCTAAATTCGGTTGTCAGTTCACCTTTTACTCCTTACACACATAATTCACTAAAATACGAGCGTCACAACCGCATTCCACAACCGCATTAACTCCCGAAAAATACAGGTAGTGACAACCGCATTTACAGAAATTCTACGCAGTGTGTACAGAACTAAACTGAACAACTAGTTGTTAATGATGACGTCACGAGAAGCACGCCAATATGCGTGTGTTTACCTCAGATCTGACAGGATGGCGGAGAGAGGTGTATTGTGGACCGACCAGGAGACAAAATTATTGATTGCCGTATGGGCCGACAAAGGTATTCAGAAAAAAATGGGACAGCACGAAAATAAATAGTTTTTTGAAGAAATAGCCAAAAAAATGTCTGCGGATGGTGTATTTAGAAGTGCTAAACAGTGCAGAATTAAGTTGAAGGCACCGAAGACAGAGTATAAAAAAAAATTATCGATCACAACAATCGTTCTGGGAGGGAGAGGAAAACATTCAGGTATTTTGAGGATATGGATAGGATTCTGCGGGACAACCCCAGCAGCCGACAAACATTTGTGTTTGATTCATCCGCCGATGTTGACGTCACCGGCGATGACTGCTCTTCGCCTGAGAGCGTTGAGGAAAGTGCTGGTGGTAAGTTTCCGTTATTTGTTTTGCTAATATGATATTAGCAACGAAAAACGTTTTCTGTTCTTATTTATCTAACTACTTCGCTCTTGAAGGGTCGACTGTGGAGGAGTGCACAGTCGGATGTTCAGCCCCTGAGGTGAATTCAGGTAAGATGTAGTTGTTTAATTATTCGGTATGGTGACAAGTGCGTCTGTCTTTTTTTCGAGAATGAGTTGTTGGACTGTCATAACAAATTGTGTGTGTGTGTGTTTATCTTGTGTCAGGAGAAGAGAGTAGTTGCAGTGCCAGTAATTCAAGTGAAACACAAACAGGTAAAACTATCTTGTAATGAAAACACACACATTGCATGTGCCAGCTAGGTAATTTACATGGACAATTTTTAGGTCTGAGTCTTAGGTCTCAGAGGTATTTTAGAGTTTTAAAATAAAACATGTGATGTCAATTAAAGGTTGTACATCTTTATATTTTATTTAAAATGAAGTTAATATAACTAAATTTAGATATATTTTTTAAAGTGCGTGTAAACCAGGGGTGCCCAAACTCGGTCCTGGAGGGCCGGTGTCCTGCAGAGTTTAGCTTCAGCTTGCCTCAACACACCTGCCAGGAAGTTTACATTTACACGCACTTTTCAAGTTAGATTGCAAGAAAATAAAAGCAGTAATTTGACTTTTTTAGGTGTCATGTACACACTTTTGTCCAACTGAAATTATCTGCTTTTTTGCAACATTGGACTAAAAGATCATACATTAAACAGTTTTATTTATTTGTTAAATAAAATTATAGTAAATGTGTCTGTGTTTAAAAGTATGACGAGAACAACACTGGGTAACACTTTAACAAGTATTCAATTTGCAAACTGTTTAGTTTATAGTTAATTCATAGTTTATACACTGCCTGTCAAAAAATAAATAAATAAAGTTGCTGCTTGCATTGTACTATTCAAATACTTAAGAGTCTATGATTGGATAATTATTACAGTGATTATTACGTTTCTAGCATGTTATAGACTAGGATGGGGTGTGTAGCTTTATAATTTTTTTAACAACCATGTCACGTGACACACCATGACCATATTCCAGGATGACAATGGCAAGTTTAATCAGAATCAAGAAAAGAATAGTTGTGAGAGAGCATGAAGAATTATTTTCACATATGAATTGGCATTCTTGAGTCCTGACCTCAGTGAAAGTCTGTGGGTTGTTGAATGTTGAAAGAACTGTAGTGGTGTTATTTCCATTAAGAGGTGCATACATTTTTGGTCAAGATCTTGTATTGACAATGCAAGGGTCAGGCACTGTGTAAAATCTCCTCCAGCGCATCCCAAAGACTTTCACTGAGGTTAAGGTCAGGACTCAGAGGTGCCAAGTCATGTGTGAAAATAATTCTTCATGCTCTCTGAACCACCCTTTCACAGGTTTAACCCCGATGAATCTTGGCATCATCATCCTGGAACATGGCTTTGATACACCTTCCGACATGGTTGTTTAAGAAAAAGAAAGCTACACCCTCCATATTTTAGGGTTAAAAGAACAATTGCCAAAAAATATAAAGTGCTAGAAACATAATAATTCTGTAATATTGTAATAATGAATAATTAAAATCCAAGCAGCAACTTTGTTTAAATGGACAATATTGTAGTCTCTGTGTTGTTAATATATTAATGGGCTTTATATAAAAAGGAGTTCTTCATGCAATTAACAAAATTATTATTGTTTATTCAGCTCGTATGTAAAGAGTTAGATCAGTGGTTCCCAACCATATTTCTGGAGGCCCCTCAACACTGCATGTTTTCCATGTCTCCTTAATCAAACACACCTGATTCAGATCATCAGTTTATTAGTAGAGACTCCAAGACCTGAGATGGGTGTGTCAGACAAAAGAGAGATACAAAATATGCAGTGTTGGGGGGCCTGCAGGAACGTGGTTGGAAACCACTGAGTTAGATAATGTTTTTAATGCTTTAACAAATAATTAACAGTAAATTGTTTTCACTTTAGATTAGTTGACAAATTGTGTGTGTGTACACTACCAGTAAGATTTTTAATGTTTTCTAAAGAATTCTCTTCTGCTCACCAAGCCTTCATTTCTTTGATCCAAAGTACAGCAAAAGCAGCAATATTGTGAAATATTTTACTCTTTCAAATAACTGCTTTCTATTTGAATATATTTTAAAATGTAATTTATTCCTGTGATGCAAAGCTGAATTTTCAGCATCATTACTCCAGTCTTCAAAGTCACATGATCCTTCAGAAATCATTATAATATACTGATTTGGTGCTAAAGAAACATTTCTGATTATTATTATGAATACCATTAAAAATCTTACTGCTCAAAAACTTTTGACTGGTAGTGTGTGTGTGTATATTAATGGCATTTTGTGATTTTCTATGCCTTAATCTACAGCGAGAACTATTTATAGTTAAGTTTTTAACAAATCATAAAAACATCTAAATCTTTATAATTTTGTTTTTATACATGAAGAACTCACTATTATATACTAGTCAACATTTGAAGTGGATCAAAACCTTTCATCATAGTTGTCCTGAAACTACAATATACTAACTATGAATTAACTAATAGTATGCAAATGTTTTTTAGGTACTATATTACTGTAAAGACTGTTGGGCATTAGGGAGTGTATAAGCTTAGTCATCAGCTAAACAGTACAGCGTTATCGGTCTACATTTTATTTTGCTTTGTAGGAGAAACTGTCAAACAAGGACCAAGCTCTAAACCGAGCGCCAGATATGCTGGTTAATCCAATTTATTTTTACATATTTATCATTAGAATAATTAACAAACAATTCAACATTTTATATTACAAAAGCTTTTGGTATTTGCGCTAAAAGATTAAAAGTAAATGTTATCAAATACATTTACAAAGTTTTTGTGTCCATTTATGCAGTGTAACATCTTTACATAGCTGAACTTGAAACAATTAATTTAAACAAACTATGGTTGTGATTTTTATAGCAAGAACCAAGAAAAGAAAGATTGACCAGTTGCAGTTCGTGCTGGATGACTGGGGCCAAAAATTCATGGATGCCTCCTCAAAGCAGTTTGAGGAAATGATGAGAAGAGAACAGGAGAGGGACGAAGAAGAACGACAGGAACGGCAGTGTAGGATGACACTCATGAGGGCCCTAACAAACTCCCTGCAGACACAAACACAAAAAAAGTACTTGCACACATCACAACAGAACATGTACATGCACGCACCACCATAGAACACCTACTCACACACATTACACCAACACCTTCAACATATACCAACAAACACACAGCAAACACCACTTTACTCCACTACATCAAGCGCACACATCAGTACTTCAGACAACTCATTTTATGGCCAATTAGAGTAAATGTTCACTTAGTAGGGGAGTGCTAACCTGTTTTGAAAGGTCTTTCAGAATATTAAGGATTATTCATTAATTGTCATTTCTTAAATGTTTAGTTATTTAAATTGTTGTGTAAACAGTTTATATTAACAAATATATACATCGTAATTGTAATTAACAGATGCCTGTATTAAAATATTTGTTTTCACATGAATAATTAAAATAAAAAATGTTTAAAAGCAGTGCTTGATTTTAAACGTGATATTATGTATTTGTTGATATCGGTTTTAAGGTAATGTGTTTTAAAAATAATTTTTCAAATGTGTTAATGGTCGCACGTGTAGCAGAAATTACACTTTGCTACTGTAACGTTTCTGGCGATCTTTTGTACCATGAAGTGTTGCGTCAGTGCGAGTCGGATGGTTTGCGCTTCCTCTCTAGACTCTGGCTCAACTTCACCGGGTGCAGTTGGTGTATTTCTGTCACGCTGTCTTCAACAGGTATAGTTTCACCTGCGCGTTCACAGAAATTGTGCAGAATAATGCAAGCTACCACCACACGACAGATTGCCTTAACCGTGTGCTCAGTACGGTGTTCAAGGCTCCTCCACCTTCAAAACTAGATTACGACGCCTCTCCCAACGGCGATTTAATAACGTTTTTGTGGATTTTCGCGCATCTTTGCAGTTTAATGTTTGTTTTGTCAACAGCAGCTAACACAAAACCAGCTAATTTGCGGGCCTTCATTCTCTCGCAACGTTGCTATGGTTATAACTGCGTTGCTATGTTACCACGCTGGAGGTTCGGGAGTGAGTCTTGTTCCGTACACACATGGAACGATAATTTACGGGACTCACTCCTGCATTTAAATGCGGTTGTCACTCCTGAAACTTGCAGTGTGGCCTATGAGGATCAGAATATTACAGGTAACGTTAATTACTGATCTGATGCAATGTTGTATCTTTCTATTTAGAAATAGTAGGCTACATTTCAACAAACAGTTTGAAGCATCACGAGATAACAACAGAGATCACGGTGAAACTAATCTTCTTCCTCTGAGGTTTAATGGTGTTTGGAAAACAAACGCGTGTGTTTTAGTACCACTTTTTCTCCTTATTCTCTTCCAAAAGGTCTAAAATAAACATAAAATAATTTAATTTCCAGTAAATCTTTAAAAAAAAAAGTGAGAAATGCGAAGGGAAAAGGCATAAAAATGATCCATCAGCATTGCTCCCTCAATGCCCTTTCTTTCCAAATTCATCTCAAAATTAGAAAAGCTGTAGAAAAAGTGCATAATCAATACATTAGGGTTTTTGTTGTCCACACGTGATCACATGGAAAACATCAGAAATTCATGTTTTGTTTAGTTTTTTTCAGTAAGGGATGTGATAAATGTTTTAACATCAAATGATTTGTAAAACACTAAATCTAGCGCTCATCAACACAATGACCTTCAGCATCTATAATACAGGGGTGCAAACTCGTCAGGGGTGAAAAAGGTGACAAACTAACCCCCCCTATATATACACACACACATGGGTGGGAATCGCAGGGTACCTCACGATACAATATAATCATGATACAGCAATTCTGCGATAATTGATATATTGCTAGACAATCATGTAATGATACATCACAATATATGTCTAACTATGAAAACAAAATGCCTGTGAAAAGGTTAAGTGCAAGTTTTCTTTATTCAAGTCCAAACTGTTAGAAAACAGCAAAAAAAAGTACTGTAAATCAATTTTAACACGTTAAGTAAATTAATAATTTTATTGATTAATTTATATATTTTTTGTTTGTAGTTTATTTAGAATATATTTAGCTATCACACAAAATAACTTGAGATTCACTTGCGAGGGCAGTTAAACAGTTTATTAGGAACAATCAAAGCGGTCTTTCAAAGCTGACTTTTCAGCATCATTACTCCAGTCACATGATCCTTCAGAAATCATTCTAATATTCTGATTTGCTGCTCAAAAAACACTTATTATTATTATTATTCTGTTGAAAAGAGCTGAGAAGGTTTTTCTTTGATGAATAGAAAGTTCAGAAGAACAGCATAGTTTGTAACATGATAAATGTCTTTATCATTACTTGTGTGCTAAATAAAAGTTTTAATTTCTATATGCTGACTACAAGCTTTTGAATGGTATAGTGTATATTGTTACACTTGGAGTAAGACTGAAGTAATGAAGAAGAGAATTCTTTACAAAAACATTACAAAACCTGGCATTTTCATAGTGTATATTGTTTATGTGCTCTGGAGGAAAAAAACAAACAAACAAACACACATTTTGAAATTCTGGGTTATTTCTCTCAGCAGATCTTCTTCCAGAAACAGAAAGTAGCCGGGATGAACTTGTTTGTTTACATTCGCGCGCGCCTCACGTGGATGTTTGAATCTGAAAGGCGCGAGCGGCGCGTAGGCGTGACCATATTAGATAACTGGACATCGCGTCAGTTTCATACGGATTACTTTAACATATAATATTTGTTTTGGACGTAACTTACTTCATTTAAAAGTAGACATTTTAAGCTTTCTATACATATATTTCTCATGTATTTGAGGCGAGTATTCGCGGAGATTCAGGTTGTTTTATTTACGTGTCTGTGAAGAAAGGTGACAGAGCCGGCAGAGAACGCACCCCGTTTATTTTATTAATTTTAGAAAAGCACATTATTTCGTTGTTATTATGACTATACAGAAATAAAAGGAGACCCTTTGCAGTTTCAAATGATACCTTATTCTCATCTGTACAATCAAAACTGACAAGAGTATTTTTAGTTCTTTTCGCGGTCATAAAGAAAATAGGAGACAGCCCCCAAGGTAGGCCAATCAGAGAGAGTAGGGCGGGTCCATTGCCAACAGGGGGAAAAGACGCTGCAGGTGACGTGACACAGATGACTCGCAGATCCGACGACCCCCCCCCCCCCCTCAAATATTTTTTTTTACAGATCTATACGATTCACGTGAATGACCTATTTCAAGGTGAAAACGGCGAATTTCGCCGAAAGGTGACAAGTTTGCACCCCTGATAATATGAAATTAATAATAAACACCAGCCTCTTTGTTCTTTTTCTTCTCCTCAACGTCGCCTCTGTAGCGAATTAATCACTTACATTGTTGTTTAATTTAGCTCTTTTGTTTAAGCTTTATTTTAGCTTTAGGGGATCTTACGATTTGATATGATCAATTGATATTAATCAAAACGTCCTTATTTAACACTCGTCCAGCGAGTTGTCAGTATATCTGATAAATTCTGTTTATTCTTGTGGCCACAATATAATACAGAATTATTTAAATAACTGTATGACAGTTATGAGCATATAGGTAACTTGATCTGAGCAGGATTTGATTTGAATATTACACACAGAATACAGAACACTTCTCTATAAATCAAACAAGAGTTTATTTGCTATCTTACTACAATACATGAACTAAGCTAAATAACATAAAACAAAATACATACATACACACACACACGCGATGAATTTAATTGAGAATGATTACAATCTAGCACTGTTCTATTTCCACACGATTTTACCCGTGTCGATCATCAAATGGAGAACTATTAATTTTACTTTAGAGATAGATACGACCAGTTCAGCAGAATAAAGGTTTGTTTGGTTACTTGCTTTTAAGTTGAAATGGTGCTGATCGAGGAAACCCCGCGTTTCCCAGATGTTGGGAAACCCCGCGTGTCGCTGTGTGACGTCACTCTTGGGGATGCCCTTCTGTTGTTGCTGGTTTGGTTGCTCTGCGTTGCTTAATGCTTCAAGGAAGTCTGTTTCGATTTCTTATGGCTTTAGATGTTGAAGTTTCTTTCGCGTAGCTTCAAACTTTCAAGAGTTTCTTCAGAGTTTTGACGAAGTGTTGGTTTAGTCTTCAAAACTCGGCCAGGTGTTAAAGGCTCCGAGTTTCAAAGAAGCGCGCGATTTCCGAGCAGAACAGAGAGAGCCTTGGAGAGCGGGGATCCGCTTTTTAAAAGGGACTGACGTCAGAGGCCTTCCGTTCAACCCCCAGAGGCTTCCACCAACCAGATTGTCCCTCTGGATGGAGCTCCACCTACACGGCTCATTTTCCACACAGCTAATTTGTCTGCTTAGTTATTTAGTCACATGAAGAAAATATCTTTTAACATGTTCTAATCACACATTATTATACTCAATATTAACTTCCCATGCACACCAAATTCTTGCATTTGTCCTGACCGTTAATATGAAACCAAACATAAGGTATTCGACATACATTAATAGCTTTCATGCTAAAACTAACTTAGAAGGGTTCTATTTAAAGATTAGAAATAACACATCCTGCATATATGATATTATAAGTGTAGTCCTCACTTTACAGGAGAAAGTTATACCTCAAAAGATTATAAAAACATACCATTGATTACAATGACACAGTCAGCTTATAAATGACATAAAATACACATTGATATATTTTGTAAAATATATTGTATATATTGCTTTTGATAACATAGCTTGAATAGCAGTAGTGACTACTATCAATTGTCCTTTTGGAACACTTTATAAAAGTCTTTGAGTCTTTTTAGCAAAGTCAATAAACAGAAACAAGCTGGAAGGTTCTGTTCCTTGACCAAGAAGGGCAAAAGAGAGTGCATTCCTTCGGAGGGGGAATGAAGATGAGAGGTGCTGAGCATTATGTTGTTTAGGTCTGTTGAACGTCTGCCTTAACATATATCTGTCTTGTTTGTTGGTTAAATCATAAATTTAGGCGTTACATGATCAGGGAGTCCATAAAGTTTGTCGTTTTGTCCATTGCCAGATGTTTACCTCAAAGCTCTCCTATTTTGAGAGGTTTCTTTACGATGATAACCCAAAGGCATGGCAGGAAATTGGCCAGCCAGTTGGGTGAGGTGCTCTTCCTCTGTCAATTTTATGACTTTGCAGATAGAGATGAAAGTTTCTTTAAGCCTGAGGAATTTTGTGGTTGCACTTAGTGTGTGTGTGTGCGTTCTTTCCTCCACACAGGTCCTACACATCCCCCTTTTGCTCGGTGAGGTTCCCATTGCGAACGTCGGCGGGCACTGGAACAAGAAGCAGGGAGAACAGGCACACACACAAGACACAAACAACATCTCCATCACTGACTGAATCCTGGTGTAGGGTAATTTGGGAAAGGACAGGTTAGGAACTTGAGAAGATGTAGGGGTGCATTCTTTAGGATTACTGGCAATTGAGTCATTCCGATTGGCTTAATTGTCAGGGGTTCGACGAGGCGGTATAGGCGTGATCTCAAACAGGTTGGTTGAGTTCTCAGGTTCAGGTTCTTGGTCGGTTTTATCACGTCGGAAAATGCGTGGGACGCCTGACGTGCATTTGTTGAAAGACTCTTGAACGGCGTTCACTCGCTTGTGTAGGAGGAAGGCCAGTGTCAATGTCACAACGTACCCTACAATAGTAGAGATGCAAAGCGCTGTGTCAGCGGCAGACCAAGACCGAATAATAGGCGCGCTAGCGGGCGGAAGGCGAGCGATAGCTTCTAAAGCTGTATCAACAGGAGTCAAGTCAATAAGTTGCGTTCCTTCCTCCTTGATCCTTTCTTCCAATTCTGGATCAATGACGAAGGAGTGCTGTTTGAAGAAGGGCGAGATTTCGATTTCAGCCTGATACTCGTCGTCAGTAAGGTGATACAATGCTAACTCGTCAATATGGAGGATCGAGCCCTTAGGGACAGTGATCCATAAAGTTTGGTTGGGCAAGGTAATGCGTGTGGCTGTGTCGTGTTGATCGTATGTGAGGGTAGCTGTTTGTGCTGGGGTGTTGACCAGCCATCGGTTTCCGATGATTTCGGCTTGCGTTACCTCGACTTAAGAACGTGGTGTCGCTTCGGCGGGGCAGCTAGTGTCGGGTCTAATGGATTCTAGGCCGCAGATGCCCTCAGTATTATCGCGTACGAAAGGTTTACTCGGGCAAAGGAAGTGAATGTCCTTCGTGCGCGTACACATCCTCAGGTTTGGGACCAAGTGCAACTGTTCGTTGCTATCGTGATACGCAACGACTTCAGGAGTGTGGATTTTGACATCGGTGTTCCCTTGCCAAAATCCCACATTCACAACGTCTTTGAGCCGGTAAATGTTATTTGAGTCGATAATGGGCAAACTGAGGAGAAAGGCCAAGTCGCCTGCTTCCGGGTCTACGTACAAGGGAATAGCGATACCCAGGGAAAAGGCGAGATGGGTTTGGATGGGACTAGCATGGCCCGTGGTGGCCGAAGTTAGGATATTTTGGACAAGGTCCAAGAGGTATCAAGTAGTGTGCAATCCTACCCATGGCTAAGTTATCAATTGAGGACTTACTTCACGTAGCATGTCTGTCATGATTTGGCGGGTCGCCTCGATCGGTTGATAACGGTTCTCACAACGAGTTACAACGACTTTATTGAAGGGAGTCAATCTTAATTTTGGGACCTGGATTTAAATAATTGGTAAAGGGAGTTCCCTGATGAGGGGACTAGAGGGGAGAGGAAATTATAGTGAAAGAGGAAGAAAAAAAAAAACAAAAACAAAGAGAGACACAGGTGAAAGGAAACAACAAAACGAGAAACGGCGGCACAAGGACACCGAATGAGGTTAGGCAGCAAACGAGTGTCACATGTGTGGAGTATCTCCTCTCTACTAGAGGCTGGCTCTAGCAGTGCAGCTGAGGAGAGAGTGTAAGTGTTGTGTTTCAACAAGGTCGCTATATGTTTTCCTAACAACAGAAATTATGTTAGTGTGGTGTAGAGCATATGATTGTCGGTCTGTGTCAGTGGGTTTGATCTTCCCCCTTTTCCAGTCGGCTGGAGCTCTGGTGCCTCTTTATCTGGTTTCGATGGACCCATCGAAGGACTGGCTCGCTGCGCCCTTGTCCGATTTTGATTCGGTAGGCGACAGGTGAGAGCTTGTCTACAATCGCGTGGGGTCCTGTCCAGTGAGGTAGGAACTTCTTTGACAGGCGATGGGGAGCGTTCTGCCTTGGTCGGGCGAAGCTGTAGTACCACACTTTGTCTCCGACATTGAACTCATGATGAGAGGCCTTTTGGTCATAGTAGGCTTTACGACCTTCCGCGCTTCGTTGTAGTTGCTGTTGAGCGAAGGCGAAAGTCGTTCTCAGGTGCTGATGCAACTCTTCCAGGTATTGGTGAGTGGTATAGGCAGTGACGAGGTTCAGGTCACCAGGTTGGTACAGCAGGTGTAGCGGTAGCGTCATGTTTCTCCCTGTCATCAATGTGAATGGGGGTACGCCGGTAGACTGGTGAGGGGTGGCTCGAGCAGCCATCAGTACCAGCGGAAGTTTAATATCCCAATCCTTTTGATTGGCAGACACATACTTCTTCAACATGCTGACCACTGTTTTATTGGCCCGTTCAACTTGACCCGAGGAAATTGGGTGGTGGCTTATATGGAGCTTGGCCTGTACACCGAGGAGTTTCCACACTTCCTGCATGATGTCGGCGGTGAAGTGGGTTCCGCGGTCAGAGTTGACCCTTAAAGGCAGTCCAAATCTTGAGAAGATGTGGTTCATTAACAGGCAGGCTGTTGTTTCTGCTGTATCATTGGGAGCTGGGAGGCACTCTATCCACTTCGTGAATTCGCAGACCACGGTGAGGAAGTATTTGTTACCTCGCGTTGACCGTGGCAGGGGTCCTACCCAGTCTATTTGGAGGTCCGACCAGGGAAAGTCACTCCTTTCCTTTGCAGTGGGGCTCGGTGGTTTGGGTTTGCCGGTTGAAACTGGCAACACACCAGGCATCCTTTTACGTATTCCGCCACGTCTTGCTGCATGCCAGGCCAGTATGCTACTTGTTTGAGTGTTTCATAGGTGGCCTTGGCGCCGTGGTGTCCTGCGCATGGTGCATCGTGGGCGTGTGTCAGCATCATCCCCCTTTGGCCGTGAGGGACTACGAGCTTTGGCGTAGTTAGGGGCTCAGGGACATACGCGAGCACACCGTCTCTTAGATGCAGCATGTGCTTGATTGAGTGGAGCGTGCGGAGCTCGGAGAAAGCAGCTAGGTCGGAGGTGGAAATAGGATGAGTTAAGGGGTCGGAAATGTGAGCTGTCATAGTTCGCAGTGTTTGATCCACATTTTGAAGTGTGAGGAGATCGTTAGCAGCGAACTGAGGTGAAATGGCAATGTGGGAGGAGGTGGGGTTTTGTACGCCAGTGGCGTGTTGGCGGCGGGTTATGGCCGCTACTGAAGGGTTGGGAGGGAGGGCTTGAAATGTCCAGGACTCTCCGTGTAATGCACCTGCTTTGGCGAGGGCATCGGTTTGGTCATTGAAGTCTTTGTCTTGTCCTGGTTGACGGGAATGACCTCGAACCTTTTTCCAATAAACGATAATGTCATGTTCAGTGACAATGGCATCGCCTGCTTGGAAGAGTTCCTGGTGTTTGACAGGCTTGTTGTTAGCTGTCTTGAATCCATTCTGTTTCCATCCAGCTAAATGGCATGTGAAGCTTAGACGGGCGTAGTTCGAATCGGTACAGATGAGGAGTTCTTTGATGTTGTGGGATGCCGCCATTTGAAGTGTGATGAGAATGGCTGCTATTTCAGCATATTGCGATGAGCGAGGGCCTAAGTTGAATTGTTGCGGTGGGCAGGGGTCGTTGTTGAGCCAGACCACTCCCGCTCCAGCTTGTAAATTGCCCTTGTGGTTGTAGGAGCAGCCGTCGACATATGCTGTGGGCATTCCTTCACATACATTCTCCTCGAAATACCTGTGATTCGTCAGTTGAGGTTGTGGCGGTGCTTTAGGTTCCGCTGTAGTATGCAGCGTGTCCGTTGAACAGTTTTGGCAGGCTGCTAGCCCGTTTCCAAGTGAGGATTTGTAGTTTTGGGCATATCTTGCCTCGACGTCTCGTCCTTGGAGCGTCATTAGCCAGGTAGCTATGCGTGCGTTGGTCACCACGCCATCTCTGATGCGCTGACTGTTTAGGAAGGTGACCGGCTGATGACAAGTCTCGATGATGACTTTCTGTGCACCGATGTAATTAGAGAAACGCTGTATAGCCCACACAGTGCAAAGCAATGCCTTTTCGCAGTTTGAGTACTTGCATTCTGGGGGAAGCAGCGTTTTGCTGGCATAAGTGACCACTCGTTTGTCTTTGTCATGGAGCTGGTATAGGCCTGCGCTGAGGCACTGATTGGAGAATCCAGCGTCCAGATAGAATTCTTTTCCTGGGTCTGGGTAGGCAAGGCACGGAGAAGAGCACAGGCGCTGTTTGAGCTGGCCCATTGCTGTGTCCTGTGTTTCCGTCCAAACGAAGGGTTCATCCTTTTTCAGGAGGGAAATTAGTGGTCGTGCGATGTCAGCGTAGTTTTCGATGAACTGTCGTGAATAATTGCACACTCCCAGAAAGCTTCGCAGCTCAGAGATGTTAGTCGGCGGCTTTATGCTTTGGATTGCTTGGGTGCGGTTAGACTGTGGCTCGATGCCCTTTCTTCCGACAAGCAATCCGACATAGTTCACCTTGGTTTTGCACCACTGTCCTTTGTGAAGGGCGATCTTGGCTCCTGCCGTTGTCAGCTGGTTTAGGACGTGATTGATCTCTTTGAGGTGGTCTTCCACACTTGAGCTTTTCATCAAAACGTCATCTACATAGACAAGGTTGCCTCTGGCTCTGGCGTCAGGGCATGCTTTGTTCAGGAAGATGTTGAATTCTGCTGGTGAGTTGGCATAGCCGAAGGGACACCGTGTGAAGGTGTACTGTCGATTGCCAAAGGTGAATGCCAGCTTGTGTTGGTCATCGGGATGGACAGGGATTGTCCAAAACCCGGAGGCGACATCCAGTGTGGAAAGGATCGTCGAGCCTTTGATTTTTGGAATTTCTTGATCCAATTGGGTCATAGGCCATCGTGACAATGGTACTTGCTGATTCAACTTGCGATAGTCGATGGTGGGCCGCCATTTGCCGTTTGGTTTTAGGACTGGCCATATCGGGGCAGAGTATGTGCTGTTACAGGGCCGGATGACCCCCTTTTCCAGCATGGAGTCAACGATCTCTTGCACTGGCTCGTATGACGCTATTGGAATCTTGTACTGTCGCACAAATGTGGGTGGCGCATTTGGGTTTGTCGGGATGCGCACAGTGTGGATGTTTGTCAGTCCACAATCCAGGGAATCCTTTGCGAAGGAGTCCTTGTATTTGTGCAGAACCTCTTTGAGTCCTTGGCGATCCGCTTCATTGTGGAGGGCATCTGCCTCACTCAGGATCTGTTGAACTTGTGCGTTGAACCCTGCGTAGGGTTCTTCTGCAGTGAGGTCATTTGAGGGGCTTTGGGCCCCGATGGTCACCTGTGTAGGTGATTCTGTCGCAGGCTGTGTTGAGACAGCATAGACAGCGAGATGAGTGTCATCTGTTAGTTCTGACCGGCAGACGCTTTCTCTGGACACCGGCAGAATGGACGTGATGGCAATGACTTCATGAGGTTTTGTAAACGTTACTGTGTCGTCGTAGTCGTCTGAAATTAGCTGTGTGGGTATAGGGCCTATGACAGGTACCATCAGTTCAAAGTCGTGGAACGCATGGCTGATGAGCCATCCCAGGTGATTGGCTTTAGGAACGTGGATGTCTTGGGCCGTACAGTTGTTGAACAACACATACACAGCACGAGATGACACTTCAATGAGAGGTGTGGCTTCCAGAGTCAGTCCGAGTTTTAGGCAGGTCCTGGAAGGTTGGAAGAAACCTAACTTACTGTTGAGCATTTGGCCAGGTCGCATGTTGAGGCGGACGCTGACACTCTTGCTGTAGGCAGGTATTGTGGCTTCTTGCTCCGTGATCATAGCACATGCGTCTGGCATGGTTTGACCGGATTGGAGATTCTTGAGGTTGACTGACGTTGTCAGTTGGTGTGACAGGGGAGCCCATATGATGTCGTTTACGGTATCAATGCAAGCATTGAGCCGGACCAGGATATCCGCTCCAATGTAGATGTCATGCGGCAGGTCTGAGACAACGAGGAAGTAGTGAGTTAGCTGCCTGTTGTTCCATCGTATGTCCAGAGCGCAGATGATCTTGGAGGTGGCCATGGTTGTCGACCAGGGACTGAGAGGGAAGCGGCTGTGCTTAGCAACATGTGGTAGACACTGATGTCTTTGCTTCAATGTTTTGAATAGCTTCAGGCTGATGGCTGAGTTCTCTGCCCACAGGGCTAGTGCCGTGTCGGACACTGATGTGCCTTGAACATCTATTGCAGTCATGATTCGAAGGGGGCCTGCGTTTGATTCAGGCTCCTGCAGTGAGCAGAGGAGAGGGTCCTTGTCCTTGCAGTTTGTGCTTGGTCCAGATCCTGGCTTTGCTACTGCATCATCGATCAGTGACTTAGGGACGGTGTCTGTGACTTGACACTGCGACTCGTTGGAGTCTAACGCCTGGCAAGGCAGAGGTTCACGGACTTGTGTCCACATCTTTAGGTGCTTGAAGTCTATTAGAGGTTCGAAGCGATTAAGCAGATCTTTCCCAATGAGGAGTGGATACGTTTTAAGTGGTGAAACGTATACGGGATGGACGAGGTCCATCGATCCCACCGTTAGGTGAATTGGGGTCACATGTTTTAGTTGTAGGCCCGTGTGGGAGTATGCTTGAAGGTTTAGTTCACACTTTTGGAGTTTGAGGGTTCTGTTAGTCCTCTTTGATCTTTCTTGGATTTCCTCCAGGAGTTCGGTAGACATTAGAGTAATGTCGGCTCCCGTATCGAGGAGGGCTTCGACTCTGATGTGTCGTTCGATGATGATGGAGAGGTAGAATTTTCTGGCTATACCTTTCTCAATGAGATCGCCTAGGAGTTGAGGGACTGGAGTTTGGGAGGAAACAGTTAGGATATCAGGGCTGATGGGGCGTTCTTCGGAGGAGTGGCAGATGACCAAGACAGCACTTTCAGGAACTTGAGGGGTTTCGTCAGCAGGTGTTTGTTGGACGCTGCTGTAATTTGGAGCATTAGGTGTTGAGTTAGTGTCTAACTCTGTTGCCGGGTTTTCAGGTGGGGTTTTGTGTCCATCTGAAGTTAGTGTGATTACGGTTCTCTGAGAGTGAGGTGAAGGAGTGCTGTTCTCCTTGGCTGGTTGTGTCAACTGGTCGCTGCCATCTCGTCCGGCCGCTAGTCAGGCTGAATCTGGTTTCTCTTTCTTTTCCCATTTCCGATCTTCCTCCTTCCGTTGGAAGAATTCTTTCATCATCATTTTCATCAGTTCTTGTGAGTCGAAACACGGTGGTGTCTCTTGTTCTTGTGTGGGTTCAGTTTGAGCTCGGTCAGCTTGGAATCTTTGCGAATTCTTTCGTCGATTCCTTGGGCTGGTCGCTCCAGGGTGAGTTTGTCGTCTTCCCTTGGAGTTTTCGTTGGATTCCCATGAGTTTTTCCCCCTTGAGTTTCCAAATGAGCTTGGCTGGTTCCACGATCTCTCCCAATGACTTTCGTGTGGCCTTGACTGGTCCCATGTCTTTTCCCAGTGGCGTCCAGGTGAGTGTTGACGTCCACGTGGTCCATCCCAGCGTTCGTACCTCGGTTTAGATCGGGTACCAGCGTGGGAGTCTCGTTCTTTGTTGGACGAGGGTGCATTCCACTCCCTGGGTGGCGGCTTGGCATTGTCTTGGCGTTGAGCGCCCTCTAGCGCCAGCCCTCGACTTTGAGTGTTGAAGTCAAGAACGGCTGGGGTTTTGGCACCTTTTTCTGAGGCCATCTTTTGTTTGCCGTAGGCTTTCTGCGCCAAGTCTCGCAACTGCTGAGTATTCATTGTCCGTGGACATGCGAGAACGCCAAGATGGTGGCTTACGCCGGGATGAAGGTTTCGTAGGAAGAGAGTTTTAAAGTTCAGTTCATCCTCCATGTCAGGTTCGTTGCGAGTTCCAAAGTATGCCCGTCTGAGTCGGCTGTAGTAGGCTTGAGGAGGTTCGTGACGTCCTTGTCTCGTCTCCAGGGCAGCCACAAGGCCTTGTTCGGACTCAGGGTCAGAGAACTCTTTAATGAGGGCTTCTCGGAGCAGTTGGTAATCAGTCTTTGTGTGAGCAGGCTGCCTGTCCAGGAAGCTGCGAACTTCAGAACTGGATGTTGTTCGAAGTAAATATAGTCTATCTTTGTCCGTAACGTTAGGTCGCATTTCCAGATGGAAATCGATATCTTGGAGATACGCTTGGACATTTGGGCTATTTGGCACGCTTGGGGTGAATTTGCCAATGTTCCTGGCAAGCTTGTCGAGGTCTTTTAGGTCCAAGCCGTGCGATGATCTGTGACTGGTTGCAGCAGATTCTTTTGGCTGAGGTAACGTGATGTAATGTTCTCCAGAGTGAGTTGGTGAATGTTTCAACACCACCCCCTCCATCTTTTTCTCACGTGTCAGTCCAGGAACAGGTGAACCAGTCCTGCTCGGCAGGGGTGAGGTCGATGCGCGTCGTGTCCTTGATGGCTCACGGCGCAGTTCGTAAGCATGCTTGAGTTCCTCTTGGAGACTGTCAGATTCCTCTTTGACGTAGTCAAGCTGTCGTGTTAGACGACTAACCTCGTTTCGTGACTCATCCAGGTGAGCTTCAAGGGCTTTGATTCTGCCGTTTTTATCTCTGAAGTCGGCCTTTGCTTTCTCCAGAAGCTGTTCAGCATACTGTAGCTTTTTGGACCGATCATCGTAGTCTGCCTTGACCTGTTCCAATTCTTGGCTAGTAGCTGCTAGGGTTTCTTTTAGCTGGTTGATCTCCTCCTCAGTGCCTTGTTCCGCCTCATCCGACCCTTCCCGTCGTTCCTGAGCTTCAAGTTCCAGCTGCTCTATGCGTCGTTGTGCGCGTGTCAGCTCCTGCTGGCGTTGTGCAGCGTGCTTGTCGCTCAACTTGAGGGTGGCGATGAGTGTGTGGCTTAAGGAGCCGGTGATCTTGGCTAATTCTTTGTGATTGTAGCTGTGACTTGGGTCTTGTGCCATGAGGCTTGTTATGTTGTCATCCAGCTGGTCTTGTGTCTGATGTTTTAGTGTTTCAGCAGCCTTAGGGAGGAGGCTGTTTGTTGCAATGCTTAGCCATGTTTCCAAATCCTCCCAGTGACCGACATGTCCTGTTGTGTGAGACATGTTTGGGCGTGGTGAGATCTCGAACCACGACTGACACAGACCTTGAAAAGAAAAACAAAACAAAACAAACAAACCAAAACAGAACAAATCAACAAACAAGGGGTGTAGATGTGCAATATAGAATGTGTACTAGTGTTGAATGTGTAAAACAGGTGGGTGTGGTTCTCTGTGACTGTGTTCCTCTGGGGGCGTGCTTCTAATTTGCAGCCTCTGTGGGGGGAAAATTGAGCACACACACACACAGGTAGCACAGCTAGAGAACAGGTAAAGAGAAGAAGACGAAGAAGGTTTCTTCTAATCAGAGGATTTGTAAATGACAATTTTTTTGTAAGTCTGTGATTGCAATTGGTTTTCTCCGGTGTGAAGGAAAACAATAACAATGACAGCACTGGTCCCGTTAATGGCCAAAATTGACACCACAAGCTAATTAGAGTGTTCGCGTGCTTGAAGTTTTCCGGCGCCTTTCTTCTGTGGACCTGCTTTAACCTGGCGGGGAGGATTTCACAGAAGAGGAAGGTAAATGGAAAACAATTTTGACATGTTCTCAAGTTCCACAAATACCTGTTTTGATTGCTAAAGTTCTCCACTTGTGATCTTCACACAGGCAAAAATCTCAGCAACAGCAGCAGTAGTCAAATTAGAAGATAGCAGCAGGAAGAAGAGAGAGAAAGATGAGAGTAGGATTTAGGATTAGTAACAAAGGTGGCAGCGCTGAGGCGCTGTTGAGTTGATGCACCTAGGGGTTTTGCTTTGCTAATTTTAGTAGGATAAACACACTGGCCTAAGTGTTAAGGAAACCTTAATTTTTTCTTTCTTTTGGAGGTTTGCTTACTTAGAAGGGTTTTCCTAATTAGAAAGTTATTATACTCTAGGCTTTGTGATGAATGTAAATCGCTCCAGTGGTGTTCAGCAGCAAGGCCCACCGCCTGAGCGCACCAGGTGAGCTCCTGTAAGGGTTTTGCTGAACACTCCGCCCCCACCGTATTGCTGTGAGCCTCTCAGACAGCTGTGGCTTTTGGCACAACCGGGCTGGGACTCGGGTGAGTTATGTCAAACGACTGCTGGCCTGAAGAGGGGCGGGGCTAAGTCCCGGTGTCTATCCGTCAGTGCGAACCCGAAGTTCGGCGTACTTCGTCAATAGATTGGCCGGAATGGTATATCCGCACCTTCGCCCAGTCAGCCGTTGACTCCTCCTCCGATACCCGATTGCTAGCCTGCTGCGGGCCGTCACTTTGCAACACTAGGACGGAAATATTCAGGTTTCCCTTCAGCCTGCACCAAGTACAGTCAGAACGGGTGACTCCACTTGCTGTAACTCACACTGGAGGCAATTTCACTTCACTAACCAAGCACTAGGGGGAGCCCTATCTCCTATCAGGCCTAAGAAAAGGGAAAACTTTTAAAAGTTAATTTAATAACAGACGGAGAGAGACCAAACAGGTTGGAACCAAAACTCAATTGCAACTGAAATTAGAATTTCAAATTAGAAATGGTAGTTCCTAATTCCAATTGTATGATGTTATTATCATTTAAATTTGATAGGCTTGATTAGGATTAAATTAATCAATAGGGTATCCTTGAGGTAGGATCCTTATTAGCCAATGCTGGAATTAAAATTTCAGAGCAATGATTTATAGTTAAAACTCTAATTTAACGATGTTTGTCATTAATATTAGAAGACACCTGTGATTATAATAATCCTTAAATATTGAAGCAGGGTAATACAAGCTCTAATGAGTTGCAGATGAAATTAAAATTTCAGAGCCTTATTGGCAGTCATGGATTAAAACCTTAATGATATTTTTCATTAACATTACAGGCGATTACATTTCATTGATCAGCCAATAGTGTTGACATAGGGAAACAGGAACTGTAATTAATTATTAAATTGAATCAGAATTTTCAAATTCGTAATTAATTATAAAAATTAAATTACAAATTCCACATACCTAATTTCGTATCCCTAAGCCTGACCAATTACTAATTCCTTGTGTTATTCAAATCATTAGAACAAATTAATCCGTATGGTCTCAATTATAAAGAAAAATTAAAAATATTCCCGGGCCAGACGATCAAACACTTTGATAGTTAATAATTAAGATCTTAATGTTATTGTTAAATTATCAGAGCACACATAATTATCTCAATCAGTCTATGTGGAATCAGAAACTGAAATTACTTTAATGAAATTAATTTAATTTCACATCTGGGATTAATTATGGAATTAAATTATCAATTTCAAATATTTCATAGCAATTCATCCAATGAGATTCTTAAAATCATGAGAGCGCAATCATAATTAAATTAATTATCTTCCTATCAAAGCAATGAGGCTAAGACCCATCATTAATTTATAATAAACCCCAATAGTTATGAAACTAATATCTGCTAAATATGAAACGAAACAAAACAACCTAAACACAACTACTTGTTAAACCCATCTGTGACATCGCTGGTCTCATTTCCTATGAAATCAGCTGCCTTGCACATTAAAGGTTTATTTAAATTTGTATTGTTAAAGTCCTTTCACCTTAGAAGTTATAAGAGGGAATGAGTGAATTCAGAAGAGAGAAGGAACTGATGTCAACAGTTTTAGTGTGAGTTAAAGTTCGGCTGTGAAGGGTTAACGTATCAGCACTTCCAAAACACACTGCAAACACACACGCATTTGAACCCACATGCTACAAAATGCTACGTGTTAATCGCTAGCCTTCAATGCTACTAGCTTTGCCTAAACTCTAATGCTACTCATTGCTTCAGTTAGCTAAGCTAAGGCTGTTAGGCTGTTGTTTACAACAGCTCAAAATGGCGCGGGAAAGGAGCCTGCGCACTTCCTGAGTTACGCGTCACTATGGTGACGTCAGGGAACCTGTCATTTCCGATGCACAGATTTCAACAATCTCAACTCGTTCAGAGAGATATACATTAATCCATAGATTAATTATAAACACCTTTTTGGCCACGGCGAGCCTTAGTACATTAATTCTGTCTAACTTCACAGACAAAACACAGTGGATTTTTCATCACACAATTCATTCTTGATCAAGATCAATAACTATTCTCCCCAGAACGCGTTTGGGCCACTCTTCCCGAGCGCCGCGTCCGATTTCACTCTGTTTAGTGACTCAAAGATTGGCAGAGAAAAACACAGGTAGCTAATCTGATATTCTCGCCGGGAGATTAAATAGCATATCCGGAAGTGGAACACGCACAAAACGGATCACGCTATTAAGGCCTTATGGAAGAGAGGAATGAGGAAATTCGCTCATTTGTCTCTTTTGCGCTTCTAGAGCGACTTTTTGTCTTACAAGACAATTCATATACTGCAGTTAATTTCTCAAACAATTAAAATTGCACTTTAATTCATTCAAAACGCATTGCCATGCATACAGTACCACAAACACAAACAAACTCTGTCTATTTTGTATCTACACTACTTCTTCCGGTTAAAAAATAGGCAAAATACAAAAATATGTTTTTCTGATTATGAATATTCAAATCATATTTTGCTCGCTTTTTTCCTCCACCATTATATGTAGCGAATTAATCACTTACATTGTTGTTTAATTTAGCTCTTTTGTTTAAGCTTTATTTTAGCTTTAGGGGATCTTACGATTTGATATGATCAATTGATATTAATCAAAACGTCCTTATTTAACACTCGTCCAGCGAGTTGTCAGTATATCTGATAAATTCTGTTTATTCTTGTGGCCACAATATAATACAGAATTATTTAAATAACTGTATGACAGTTATGAGCATATAGGTAACTTGATCTGAGCAGGATTTGATTTGAATATTACACACAGAATACAGAACACTTCTCTATAAATCAAACAAGAGTTTATTTGCTATCTTACTACAATACATGAACTAAGCTAAATAACATAAAACAAAATACATACATACACACACACACGCGATGAATTTAATTGAGAATGATTACAATCTAGCACTGTTCTATTTCCACACGATTTTACCCGTGTCGATCATCAAATGGAGAACTATTAATTTTACTTTAGAGATAGATACGACCAGTTCAGCAGAATAAAGGTTTGTTTGGTTACTTGCTTTTAAGTTGAAATGGTGCTGATCGAGGAAACCCCGCGTTTCCCAGATGTTGGGAAACCCCGCGTGTCGCTGTGTGACGTCACTCTTGGGGATGCCCTTCTGTTGTTGCTGGTTTGGTTGCTCTGCGTTGCTTAATGCTTCAAGGAAGTCTGTTTCGATTTCTTATGGCTTTAGATGTTGAAGTTTCTTTCGCGTAGCTTCAAACTTTCAAGAGTTTCTTCAGAGTTTTGACGAAGTGTTGGTTTAGTCTTCAAAACTCGGCCAGGTGTTAAAGGCTCCGAGTTTCAAAGAAGCGCGCGATTTCCGAGCAGAACAGAGAGAGCCTTGGAGAGCGGGGATCCGCTTTTTAAAAGGGACTGACGTCAGAGGCCTTCCGTTCAACCCCCAGAGGCTTCCACCAACCAGATTGTCCCTCTGGATGGAGCTCCACCTACACGGCTCATTTTCCACACAGCTAATTTGTCTGCTTAGTTATTTAGTCACATGAAGAAAATATCTTTTAACATGTTCTAATCACACATTATTATACTCAATATTAACTTCCCATGCACACCAAATTCTTGCATTTGTCCTGACCGTTAATATGAAACCAAACATAAGGTATTCGACATACATTAATAGCTTTCATGCTAAAACTAACTTAGAAGGGTTCTATTTAAAGATTAGAAATAACACATCCTGCATATATGATATTATAAGTGTAGTCCTCACTTTACAGGAGAAAGTTATACCTCAAAAGATTATAAAAACATACCATTGATTACAATGACACAGTCAGCTTATAAATGACATAAAATACACATTGATATATTTTGTAAAATATATTGTATATATTGCTTTTGATAACATAGCTTGAATAGCAGTAGTGACTACTATCAATTGTCCTTTTGGAACACTTTATAAAAGTCTTTGAGTCTTTTTAGCAAAGTCAATAAACAGAAACAAGCTGGAAGGTTCTGTTCCTTGACCAAGAAGGGCAAAAGAGAGTGCATTCCTTCGGAGGGGGAATGAAGATGAGAGGTGCTGAGCATTATGTTGTTTAGGTCTGTTGAACGTCTGCCTTAACATATATCTGTCTTGTTTGTTGGTTAAATCATAAATTTAGGCGTTACATGATCAGGGAGTCCATAAAGTTTGTCGTTTTGTCCATTGCCAGATGTTTACCTCAAAGCTCTCCTATTTTGAGAGGTTTCTTTACGATGATAACCCAAAGGCATGGCAGGAAATTGGCCAGCCAGTTGGGTGAGGTGCTCTTCCTCTGTCAATTTTATGACTTTGCAGATAGAGATGAAAGTTTCTTTAAGCCTGAGGAATTTTGTGGTTGCACTTAGTGTGTGTGTGTGCGTTCTTTCCTCCACACAGGTCCTACACCTCCTTCCAGTGTGATCTGTGATTTTCTGCACTGTGGTCGTTCTGACAAAAACAAAATAGTTTCCAACAATGAAATATGCAAGATAAATATTAAACATTTTAGATCATGTTGTGCTACGTAACGTGGTCCATTGGATTTGTCAAAGACACAGCGAGACACATTATCTTTCTGAAATGATTTGCTCTGTTTTACTGTCATTTCCATTTTTGAGTTTTTCTAAATCTCACACCATGTGCCAACCACATGTGACATGACCATACTGATGTTTATCATTTAGTTATGTGGAGCGTGATTTTTGACCAATTACTCAGTATGTTGGAACTGATGAATTGTGTTCTGACTCGGGGGCTGACCTTGTTTCTATCAGGATTTGTTAGAAGGGCTTTGGTGGGGAAGAATTTTTTTTGTCATTAATTAAAAAAATTTTTTTTTTTAACTTTTGTTATATATGTGCATTTTGGGTGTAATATGTCAATTTACAACTGGCTGTACATGAACTTCTGTGTAATATTAGCAACAAGTGTTACACCTCCAAAACATCAGCTCTCCTAGTGGTGTTATAAAGCTCACTACCTGGAATGTTAAAGGACTGAATTTTCAGTTAAAGCGTAATACGATTCTTAATCATCTAAAATATCTAAACACTAACATTGCGATCCTCCAGGAAACTCATTTTAAACCTGCAGATCATCTTAAAATTTGAACTGGATGGGAAGCTGTATCATTCATCTTTTCCCAGTAACTCCAGAGGTGTTGCTATTCTTATTCATTGATCTGTGCCTTTTTCTGTTGCCATCTATATATATATATATATATAATCATATATATAAATATATATAAGGCGGAAATTAAGTGTTGAATCATTTACAGAATCCATGTATTAGATGTAGTTCAAACTCTTTCATTTCTAGTTATTTTTTAGCACAACATCCTTGTGTATTTTACCAAGAATTTAACTCTGAACATCGTTGATATGTTTTATTATTTGCATGTAAATATGTCTGCACATTTCTGATTTTAGCGTGTGAACGGGACTTTTATTTTGGAGGGGAGATGTGACATCATAAGGCTGTGACGCACGTGCTCCTGCTCTGTTGTGATTTGTCTGAAGAAAGGTTTGTGTTTTGAGAACTCTTAAATGTTTTATTACTAAATGCAACATTGTAATGCTTTTTATAAAATTTTTGAACGTTTTATTTTATTTTTTATTTTAGCAAAGTGCATCCGCTCATGAGTAACACATTTAGTACATTTATTTTCTTTCTGTTACTTATTCTCATCTTGTCCAAACTCACAGAAAAACACACGACACACTAAAGATGGCGTTTATTAAAGAGGAAAGTGCAGACATAAGGATTGCAGAAGTATTCAGCATCAAACATGAAGATACTGAGGAACAAACAGGTTGGTTTCTTTCTCAAAGCTGAACTCAGTCATTTGATTCATACTCGCAGTACAGCTCTACAGAAATGCATGATGTTTCTGAATGAAATAATGAAGGTGTTCCCATAGCTCAAGTTTACGGCATTAACTATTTACTGCAAAACAAGCTGTACGTTTTTTTTTTTAGGTATTGTGTCAGAAATGTGGGATATTCATATAGAATTTTATTATATTGTTAATGTAACCATTAAAGCTCATTTTACAATACAGATTGTCAAAGCAGCTTTAGCAGCTCTAAACAATGTAATCAGTCCCTCCAGGATTTCGTGGGACTTTTTCAGATTTCTGCGGCCTAAAATGACTGATTTTGCTGCAGATTTTCTCAAAATTTGTGGTGATATTTGCGGCATTTCTTATTGTTTTGCAGTGAAAATATACCATGGATAACATTCTTCTAACATTTTTATAACTTTTGTGACTTCAAGAACCATCATAGGGCTCCAGACTAACATTTGAGGACACCAGTGCCATTAAGTTCTACAGAAGGTGGCACCAGCACCTCAGTAAAGCACTCACCCTAATCGCACATGTACATCTCAGAGATGTCTATTTGATGTCTGCATTTATATATGCAAGACGCATTTTTTAGGGTGTTTGCTCATCTGCAATATGTCTCTAAGACGTTTCCTGTCAGATGTCAAATAGACATTTATTATAATGCATGTAAAACTGCTTCTGAGACTTTTATCAGATTACAAGGCAGATGTTTCCCAGATCTTTAGCAGACGTCTTACAGATTTACTTGTGCTGTCTGGGTAGTTGAGATGCAGATAAAATTAACTTTTATTACTGTCATTCATAATGTCTAAATATAATGTGATAAAAAAAATAAAAAAATTATATATATATATATATATATATATATATATATATATATATATATATATATATATATATATAATTTTTTTATTTTTTATATATATATATACAGTACTTAATAAAAACGACAAAATATATGCCAACATTTTCTTTAATATAAGTAAATTAGCCAATTTAGTTTAAATGAAGGACTGCAGAAATGAGTACACCCTAGATTTAATTCAGCAAATGTATAATATTCTAGTACTTAGTATGTCCTCCAGAACTTTAAGTATACTGCTCTGACCCTTCTTGGCATTGAGTGTACAAGTTCATGACAAATCTTCACATCTGTCCTGTTTAACTCCTGGAGGACGACCTCCTTAAATGCTCTGGTCTTTAATGGGGAGTTTTGCTCAGCTCGTCTCTACAGAATCCCCCACAGCTGCTCAAGAGCGTTGTCCATACATGTCCACTGAAGTATTTTCACCTTGGGAGAATCAATATCTTCATTGTCATGCTGAAAAAATGCCCAATAATGCAGGGAATGAGGGGAGGGTAGCATCTTCTGTTTCAAGTTTTTGTATTCCATCACACAGTAGTGTGTGAATTCATGACAGCGTTGATAAAGCACAACTCCCTCATACCTTCAGCACTCATTCATCCCTATACAAGAGCTTTACTAGCACTGAACATCACTGTGGGTACCAAGCACTTCTCACTGTACTCCTCCTCTAGCAACACCAGAACATTTTGGATGCTTTTGGATCTGAAATGATTGACTTGGTCTCCTGAGACCAGCGTATGGATTCCCAGATGTCTCTATTTTGTAGATATGGGCCTTGGAAGAGGTTAAATGAGTTTATTGTGCTTTGGCTACAGTAGGGTAATTCTAGTGGTGACAACAACCATGCATGTCACTTCTGCAGGCTGCATCATACTCTGTGAGATAAAGTGTCACTCTTTTCATAGCTTTTGCTGGCTCTGAGACACTTGCATGTTATTTCTCCTGCTATTTTTCTAGCAAAAATTCACTCATCACTAAATGAAAACTTAAAGTAAAGACCTGATTATTTCAGGAGCCTTGTCACAAGTCCATTGTTTTTGAATGTCGATGCTACTTCTGCTATATTTTGACACTTAAAACAATGATTTGGTATTCCTCTTGTAACATTGTCCTCTTATGCTAAGGAATAAGTCACCTAGCAGTTCTCTCCCAACTGGTTCCACTGCTGCCAGCATTAAGGGTGAATCCCATTTCTCTGTCTTACCCCTTCCCCTTAGTTTTGCGCGTTCACGTGAGAGTAAGGGCTATCCCAATTCTCATTTTGATCGAGGGGTAGGGCTGAGGGGAAGTGGTAGATGCCCCTTAAAACCAAGCATTTTCGCGAGCTTACTTGAAACCAAGGGGTACCCAGAACACACTGCGCAACCGGCAACAATGTCGGCCAGATCATCCAGAAAGTCCCATTTTCGGCTTAAATAATTGATTTAAAAATTACGACAGTCTTGTTTTGTGCTCTACACAGTCCTGTACATATATATTTGCAACCATGTTCTTAATTGAAACGTTTTAAAAAATCGCTAGTTTGCTGCGCTTTACATCGCTGAATCGTAAAAACATCACTAATAAAACCCACGCGATCGACATACTCACACTTGCAGACGGCATCTTGGAAGTTTGTGATCAACACTTGTCGCCTCTGGTGATGTAGCAGCCAGCTAGCGACGATGTACGATGACGTAACCGTGACCAAGTGGTGTCTCATTTCATAGGGGTATGTTTTCACCCCTAGCGCTTACCACTCGGTTTCGAGGGACAAGGGCTAGGGGTAAGACGAAGGGGAAGGGGAAGGGGTAAGACAGAGAAATGGGATTCACCCTAAGTCCGAGTATGATTCAGAGGACTATGAAACACTTTTAATTGTCAGAAAATTACTGGTCTTTAAAAGTTTTGGTTCAATATACTCACCTGTTGATCAAAAATAGCCTTAAACATTTTTTTTTAGAAACTTTCAGGAGGGTGTACTCATTTTTGCAACACAACATTTTATCACTTTGATAAGAAAATCTTATTTTGATTAATTATTTTGACATTCTTCTTTGGTAATTGATCAAGCAGGCTTGTTGGAACATTATATCTCCAAAGAACCCTAACGTGTCATCTAAGTAAAGAGTAGTTGCTGAATTTGTTAAGTATTAGAGGGGTGTACTCATTTATGCTGTGCACTGTATATATAGGGAGTGGAAATGGCTAATAAGCCTACAAGCTATAAGTCTCTGCAGCTATATAGTGGTAATTTAATGTCCTTTTTATTTTTAAATAAGTGTTTGCTTTACTACATTATGAAACTTAGTTTTATAAATGGAGGCAACCTATGAAGGATGAACAAATAATGTCATCATATTAAAAATAACTTTCAAATTTGGAAATATTAAAAGCTTTGAAGTGCTGGTAAAAGTTGTGAAGCATTTAAAAACACTGGAAAACATTTGACCATTTCTGCCACAAGTTGTTCCTGTAGTTATGTTAAATCCATGGTGAATGGTGGAGATTTGTGTTTATTGAACAATGTTTTTCCTGGTTTCCATATCAGTGGATGCGTCTAAGCCCAAAATCTGTGGAAAATTTGCGGCAATTCCGAAAATTGCGGAGTTTGCTTGATTTTGCGATACATTCAACAATCGCAAAATCCTGGCGGGACTGTGTAATGACATGAAAAAATAGCCTAATAAATTCACAAAATGTTTTTTTTTTTACACACATTTATGTACAGTATATTATGGATATTTACACACGTGCTCTAGTGTAGTTATTTACCTGTAGTTGTTAATGACGATGGGTGTCATCAGATTTGTTTATGCTTTCATTTTTTTTTGTTTATTCTTACTGTTAATTAGAAAGACGGACAATAAAAGGCATTATGCAATAATATAGAGATTTCGGATCTGCCATTCATTAGCTCGATCAGTAAACGACACGTATGCTTTAAAAGCATCAGTATCAGCTCTTCTCTGACAGCATGGTGGGAGTTTCTAAAAATGACGGAGTCTTCACTAATCCCATGCAAACGTACCCCCATCTGGAACAATCCTGACATATTGCTAAACAACAATATGATAAACTTCACAGATTGGAGTTGTAAAGGTATTAAATACCTGGAACATATATTCGAAGGGACAGACTTTATTCCCTTTGACAAATTAATTAAACAATATGGGATTAATAAGAACAGATTTTTAGAATATCAACAAATTAAATCTATTGTAAAAAGGAAATTTAAGTCTAATCATATCAATTTACAAATACCACCAGTGTGTCAGATTTTCTTAATCTCAAAACCCCCAAATTAATATCTAAAATATACAGGGCACTTTCCAATATAGATGAATCAGTATCACTTCCTATTGCAAAATGGGAAGCAGATCTATCAGTAAACTGGGACCATAATTTCTGGTCTCAGATATGTTTAAAAACCTTTGAACTGATTAGAAATCCTGGATTACAATTAATACAATACAAAATTCTGCATAGAGTGCACTACACAGGTCATCGGATGTTCAGGATGGGTTTTACAGCTTCTAACAACTGCTCACACTGTAAAGGCAATACACCTGACAATTACATTCACGCTCTATGGTTCTGTCCACCTGTTCAGAGGTACTGGTACAGGATTTGTGAAGACTTATCAAAGTGTCTTAAATGCTCTATTCCAGCCTCTCCTTTAGTCTGCTTGTTGGGCGACCTAGATGGTGTCACTACAGAAGATAACACAATCCACATGGCTTTCACTGCCCTATGCATTGCTAAGAAGACTGTCCTCATGAACTGGAAAAATAAAAATAATCTTAATATCAACCAATATAGAGATTATTTGTGGGATTATATTAGCCTTGAAACAGCTTCTGCTGACACATTAGATCAATCTATCTGGGCTCCTTTGATCAGCTCCATCACCTAGTGTGGGTGGGGGTCCCGATTCTGTCCGGCTGTGGTTTTTGTTGTTGGCGTGGGGTGGCAATATGGGCCTGGGGCATCTGGGGGTTCCCTGGGGATGGGTTTCTTGGGGGGTTCGGCGCTGGGGCTGCGGCCTTGGCCTGGATGGGGTATTGGTGACTCTTGAATGCTGTTTCTCTGGCGGCGGCATGCGGCGCTGCTGGGGATGCCTGTGCCGGCGGACGTAGGTTGCCAGCCTGGCGGCCGCACTGTTCCGGGGTTGGTCCGGGGGGGGTTTGGGGATCTGGGGACGCTCTGCCTCCGGCTTGGGGTTACGGCTGGGCCTGGGGGGCTTGGGTCCTGGTTGGTGTGCCGCCGGGAGTATGGGTTGGTGCATGCGCTTGGGCCCGGCTCTGGTGTGGGGGTCTTCGATGCATCGGTGCCTCCGCAGGGGGGGGGGTCCAATAGAGGCGGGGTATACGGGCTTTACCTGGGTGTCTTATTGTCTTATGTAGTTTGGGAACTGACTGGATGATGGGGTGGGGTAGTTTTTCCTCTGCTGTGGGGTCTGGTGGGCCGCCCTGGGCTGCCATGGGCCCTGGTCTGGATGGGCCTGGGCCCCCCGCCCTGGGCAGATTTGGGGTAACGGGGGTGCCTATGGGGGTCAGCGGGGGAGCTGGCTCCAGAGGGGGGGGTATTTTGCCCCCTCTGATGTTTTCCTCCCCATCCCTAAGGCTTCACTTCTCCCGCTCCATCACACCAACACATAGGTAGGGTTTTGAGGTGCGGGTGAGTCGCTGGGATGCGGGGGAGGTGGTACTCCTCTGTCTCCTCGTGGCCGCCTGCATCTCAATTACACATTACAGCTTAGACATTCTCATTACTTACTGTCACATGACATATACATATAGGGCCTTGGGGGTGGGCACACTGAATGGCATCCGGAGGGCGGTCTGTTCATTCAGCCTTCCCTCTGGTGCCAGTGCCCACTTCTCAATTTTAAGTTGCACATAGACATTGAGGGCTCTAGGGAGGGGACGAGCTGACACAAGCTTGTGGAGGGTGCCCCTCCCCTGTTTTAAAGCACCCCTGTTTTAAAGCACCTTAGAACAACACACACCAACACTACATTTGAGCGGGTGGGGTGAAGCATGGGGTCGTCTTTTTTTTTTTTTTTTTTTTTCTTTCTTTTTTTTTTTTCTCACACCCCTGTTCTCTGTTCTCTGTCTGGGGCCGGGGGCTGTGAGGATGAGCTGGCCGCCCGGTCGGGGTCTGGGCTGTTGATTTTCTCTGCTGCTGCGGGGACCGGGGTGGTCTTCCTGTCCCCACGCCGGAGCGAAGGGGGTTTAGCTCCGGGATCGGGCGCTGGCTACCCCTCTGGGGGTGGTGGTGCCTGGACCTAGGAGTATAGAGTGCATATGGGGAGTGTGAGTGTGGGTACCGTGTCCATTTTTGTGTGTCTACATGTGGGGCGAAGGTGTGAATATTCGTTTGCGTGCATGAGGGTGGGAGCATATGCTTGTGTATATGTGTGCTTGTCGTCTACGTCTATGTGTCAGGTCGGGCCTTAGACTCCGCCTCACTCATCATCTTAGTCGACCCCCACAACACCACCATGCCCTGCCGGTGGAGGATGCCGCCGGTGCGTTGGTGATTTCTCGCGCCGGGGAAGGATGCTCGGGCGAGCGCCGGCCCACTCTCGGCGGTCGATTGGCGGGGCCTGGCCCTACTGGCCTTGCTGGGCCCCGATTGTGGGGTGGGGGGCCTTTGGGTCTCCGGGCCCAGGGCCCGGTCCGCCCTGGTGTGGTCGGCTGCCGGTGGAGCCTGCGGGCTTGCCGCCACGGCACCCTGGGGCGCCTACACTGTGGCTGTCGGAGGTCCCGCCTTCGGGCTCTCCTCTGCCCTTTTTTGGGTGGAGGCCGCGGTTGTCCCTGCGGTGGTTCTCCTGGGGGTCCCGTGCCCTGGGGGGCCTCCGGATGTTTGGGGCCCGGGTCTTTTCCGTGCCTGCTTCATGCCTTGCGGGATGGGGCTGTTGTTCCCCACACACACTATTAAACATTTACATGGAGGAACCTTATGAACACAAGCGCGCTCACACACACAGGTGTACACTCAAGCATTCATATTGGTGTAAAAACAGGTGCTCACAGACACACATTGTCTTGATCTGCTGTTGCTTCAAAACTTATTTTGTAATATTAGTTATGTGTGCTGCTCAATAACATTTAACATTTAGAATTTATTGTGATTTATACAGATGTTGGTTGTTGCTGCAGTCTCTTTGATGTTGTGTCTTCGGTTGTTTTCTCTTTTTGTCAGCAGGTATTGAAGCAAATTGTCTTTTTTTTTGTTTTTTTTTTCTCTCTCTCTATCTATCCCCCATTCTCCTTTTTTCTCTCTCTCTCTTCCCCTTCTTTGTTGACTTTCCCCACAACCTTTTTTTTTTTCTTTCTCTTTCCTCTCTTCTTTCTCTCTCTTGTTCTCTCTGTCCCCTGGTCTTGTCTGTCACAGTGTGGTTAAGTAAAAGGGTATATAAAATTAAATTAATTAATTAATATTAAAAAAAAAAAAAATATATATATATATATTTAATTAAAAAAAAAAAAAGAAAAAAGGCTGTGAATGATGATAGTATAGCCATGCATATGTACTGTCATGTGTTATCTGTGCTACTGACAGGCCCAAAAAAAAAAAAAAAAAAAAAAAAAAAAAAAAAAAAAAAAAAAAAAAAAAAAAGAAAGACGGACAACAGAAATACATAGAATGTGTGAACTAGCACTTATGTGAGTGTAGTGTTGCTTAATGAGACTTTTAAACTGATGTGCTCGACACTCTTACTTTTGGGTCGACACTCTTTTAATATAGTGATATAATGATTTACATTGCCTCTTTGATTTCTTGTTGATTACGGCAAATCTGCTTCTTCCACACAGAAATTCAGCTGGAATATTCCCATCAGTTTACAGATGCAAACGAGCATCAAATCATCAGTAAGAAATCTGTAAAGACTGAATTTATTAAAGAGGACAGAGAAGAGATGAGAGATCCAGAACCCTGCAGAATCAAACACACTGAAGATACTGAAGAACAAACAGGTTGCTCCTTTATTCTTCATTCTTCTTTAATATTAGCTGATGGTTCTAAAGTTTCAAGTAGTTTTAGATTTTGTTTGTTGTAATTGGAAAAATCTTTAGAGATCTTCAATAATATAACTAAATCAAATAATAAGCGACACTTTCTATGAACTGGGTAGTTTTTTGCAACAACATTATTTATGCTAGATAACCGTGTTGTTGATCAAACATGTTTAAAAGTTCTTCCTACAGAAACATGGGATTTTTGCCTATTATGTGTATATATATATATTAAATGTAATAGATGTATTTATAAAAGTGCATCAAAATTATCTAAATTTTGTATAGCAATTGTCTACTTTCCAGTGTTACATCAGGGTTCAATTTTATGTATTTTCACATTTTTATGAGTTACTGACAAATGTACTGTTTTTGCTTTTATTTCAGAGTTGATTGAAAAAAATGAGGACAATGAAGAATTGAGTGAAGTTGAGGGAAAAAATCACTTCAAAACCGGAGAAAACCCTTTGAGTTGCTGTCAAAGCAAACATAATGATTTAAAGAAAAGAAGAGCCAAGAAATCTTTCACCTGCTCTCAGTGTGGAAAGAATTTGACATCCAAATATCATCTTGATGTTCACATGATTGTTCACACTGGAGAGAAACCTTACAAGTGTTCACACTGTGACAAGACATTCAGTCAGTCAGTACATCTGAAAACACATGAGAGGATCCACACTGGAGAGAAGCTGTCCAAGTGTTCACACTGTGACAAGAGATTCAGTCACTCAGGAGTCCTGAAAACACATGAGAGGATCCACACTGGAGAAAAACCTTACAAGTGTTCACACTGTGACAAGAGATTCAGTCGGTCAGGAGACCTGAAAACACATGAGAGGATCCACACTGGAAAGAAACCTTACAAGTGTTCACACTGTGACAAGAGATTCAGTCACTCAGGAGTCCTGAAAACACATGAGAGGATCCACACTGGAGAAAAACCGTACAAGTGTTCACACTGTGACAAGAGATTCGGTCGATCAGGAGACCTGAAAACTCATGAGAGGATCCACACTGGAGAGAAACCGTACAAGTGTTCACACTGTGACAAGAGATTCGGTCGGTCAGGAGCCCTGAAAACACATGAGAGGATCCACACTGGAGAGAAACCGTTCACTTGTGATCAGTGCGGGATGAGTTTCACACACTCAGCAAGTCTTAAGATACACATGAACATCCACACTAGAGAGAAACTGTACACATGTGATCAGTGCGGGAAAACATTTTTGAGAGCTTCAGGCCTGAAGAAACACCAGGGAGTTCATACAAAGGAGAAGCCACATTCTTGTCATTTGTGTGGAAAGAGTTTTTTATTACTACAAAGTTTGAAAATACATCAGAAAATACATACTGGTGTGAGAGACTACATGTGCATTGAGTGTGAGAAGACTTTTACTTCAGCGAGCTGTTTAAAACTGCATGAGAGGATCCACACTGGAGAGAAACCTTACAAGTGTTCACACTGTGGCAAGAGATTCAGTCTGTCAGCAACTCTGAAAATACACAAGAGGATCCACACTGGAGAGAAACCGTATACATGTGGTCAGTGCAGGAAGAGTTTCACAATAAAAGGAAACCTTTTGGAGCATATAAAAGTTCATACTGGAGAGAAACCGTACAAGTGTTCACACTGTGACAAGAGATTCAGTCGGTCAGGAGAACTGAAAACACATGAGAGGATCCACACTGGAGAGAAACCATACAAGTGTTCAAACTGTGACAAGAGATTCAGTCAGTCAATACATCTGAAAACACATGAGAGGATTCACACTGGAGAGAAACCATACAAGTGTTCAAAATGTGACAAGAGATTCAGTCAGTCAATACATCTGAAAACACACAAGATGATTCACACTGGAGAGAAGCCGTATCACTGCACTGCATGCGGGAAGTGTTTCAATCATTCATCATCTCTACACAGTCATACAAAAAATATTCACAGTAAGTAGATCATCTACAGATCCAGCACGTTCAGATCTGACGCCGTGTCCTTGTCAAATGTGACACAATAATGCATCAAACAATAAAATATAATCTAAATAAATCTGTCATAACAAGCGACATGACAAAGAAACATTATCTAAAGTTTTCACAGTCAATAAAGTTCATCTTCATAACCAGCAGATTTAACTGTGAGATTCAGATCAACTCAAAGTTCCTCCCCAAAGAACAATGTCAAATAAATGTATTCTTGTTTTCATTTTGCTTCATGATACAAATTATATCAGTGTGCTTCCTTATGAGTTTCATGTTGTTCAATTGTCTTACAATGCTTATGTGTCACTTGCAGTTTGCTTGCTCTTTCATGAAGGAAAGCAGAAGATTTTTACAAACTGTTCTTGTTCAGGAAGCAGAAGAAGAGACTGTAACTCTTTTAAGAAAGACTTAGGTTTATTTTAAATTTTGTTCTTCACCGTTGTTTCTAAAATGACTAGTTATTCTTCCACTTATGATGTATTTAGGAAATGCAGATGCAAGATATACTGTCATGTAGCTTTGCATCTAATCCTTCTTTGCTTCTCTTTGTACCTGGTATTAAACCGGCGGCTAAATTATTAAAGACCGTAGTATTGATAAGCTCTGACATATCAGTTCTGCTTTCAGTACTGAAGAAATTAAGGAAATACACTTACAATTTATTATTGCACAGAAGTTATCAAGCTAATTGTATCTTGTGAACTGTTTATGTATGCAATAAAATCAAGACATTTGTCAGTGATGTGTTTTCATTATTTGTAATACAGAAGTGAGATCTCTCTTGCACTTTAGGGCTGTGTGATTAATCTAATTTTGAGTTTGAGTTTGAGTTTTGTTCCAAGGATAATGAAAACAAGATGTTTGAGGTAAATTTATATATTAGAGAAAATCTGGTGTTTTGGGGACTTTATTACTGTGACGTGTGTGTCTGTTAAGTCCATGTGACCCTAGTAATCCATTATTATAAGTTTACACCACTGATCTATAATAGAGAACTGGATTGCTCATGACATTATAGAAGTGAAGCCACTGCACCGTCATATTGGTATTCCCTAGTATTCCCATACATTCTAGTGAATTAATAGGAAATCAAACAATTTTAATGAAAAAACATCACCTAACGAGTCAGCGTTTTTATATCAGAATTATCAATGTACAACGCAAACGTCCTGAATGTAAATTTGTTTAATGTTGTGAATTTCCCCTGCATATTAAAAAGTTAATTATCATATTCATAACAGTAGCGAACATCAGATGAACATGATAAACATCAGATGGACGAGATCCTCAACATATGTAATACAAATTACAAAGTGCTCACTAAATCTGAATAAAGATTTATGCTTTGTATGTGCCTTGTACAGTTATTCACTGTTTATGTAATTATGTGGTTATATTGTTTTTATACTTACAGTATCTTACTGCAAATGTTTCAACAATGATTTCGTTAACAGCATGCATTTTGAAGCAGTTCATGCAGTAATTAAAGCAAAAGGAGCCCCTACCAAGTATTGAGTACATATTCAGTAAATGAACATACTTTCCAGAAGGCCAACAATTCACTAAAAATGTTTTTTTTATTGGTCTTATGAAGTATTCTAATTTGTTGAGATAGTGAATTGGTGGGTTTTTGTTAAATGTGAGCCTAAATCATCACAATTAAAAGAACCAAAGACTTCAGTCTGTGTGCATTTAATTTATTTAATACACGAGTCTCACACTTTGAGTTGAATGACTGAAATAAATTAACTTTTCCACGATTTTGTATGATCGATTTTGAAAGTTTGCCCACTGACAAAGAAATTATCAGTCTATAATTTTAATGGTGTGTTTATTTGAACAGTGAGACTCAGAATAACAACAAAAAAATCCAGAAAAACGCATTTCAAAAAAGTTAGAAATTGATTTGCATTTTAATGAGTCAAAAGTATTTGATCCCCTATCAATCAGCAAGATTTCTGGCTCCCTGGTGTCTTTTATACAGTTAAGGAGCTGAGATTAGGAGCACTCTCTTAATGGGACTGCTCCTAATCTCAGTTTGTTATCTGTATAAAAGACACCTGTCCACAGAAGCAATCAATCAATCAGATTCCAAACTCTCCACCATGGCCAAGACCAAAGAGCTGTCCAAGCATGTCAGGGACAAGATTGTAGACCTACACAAGGCTGGAATGGGCTATAAGACCATCGCCAAGCAGCTTGGTGAGAAGGTGGCAACAGTTGGTGCGATTATTCGCAAATGGCAGAAACACAAAATAACTGTCAATCTCCCTCGGTCTGGGGCTCCGTGCAAGATCTCACCTCGTGGAGTTTCAATGATCATGAGAATGGTGAGGAATCAGCCCAGAACTACACGGGAAGATCTTGTCAATGATCTCAAGGCAGCAGGGACCATAGTCACCAAGAAAACAATTGATAACACACTACGCCGTGAAGGACTGAAATCCTGCAGCGCTCGCAAGGTCCCCCGGCTCAAGAAAGCAGATGTACAGTCCCGTCTGAAGTTTGCCAATGATTCATAGGAGAACTGGGTGAAAGTGTTGTGGTCAGATGAGACCAAAGTCCAGCTCTTCGGCGTCAACTCAACTTGCCGTGTTTGGAGGAGGAGGAATGCTGCCTATGACCCCAAGAACACCATCCCCACCGTCAAACATGGAGATGGAAACATTATGCTTTGTGGGTATTTTCTGCTAAGGGGACAGGACAACTGTACCGCATCAAAAGGATGATGGACGGGGCCATGTACCGTCAGGGCCAGGGCATTGAAAATGGGTCGTGGATGGATATTCCAGCATGACAATGACCCAAAATATGCTAAAAAAGTCAATAACTTTTATAGTTTTATTCAATTTCTGTATATTTCCTACTTGCTGAAGAGCACAGGTAGCTAAATATGACATTTGTTATAATGGGTTTATATGAAGATTGTTTAAAGTTCACTTTAATTAGAAGTTATTTTATTAAAGTCTAATAAATATAAAAAATTGATAGCTCTCAATTATACTGTAATGTTGAATGGCTATAGTCAATGGTTAAATATTAAGGGGAAAAATTAACAATTTTATAGAGGCATCAGTAGTATTGGTATCCGTGATACCGGTCTTCAGTCATAAAAAAGATGCCATTAAACAAATATAAAAAATATACTGTCTTTATGTTGTTACCAGTGTGCAGCATCCACTTGGATGATGCGACGGCAGCCACAGGACAACGGCGCCACTGCGCTCAACACACACCAGCTACAGGTGGAGAGAAGAGAGAGATAGAGCCAATCAAGTGGATGGGGATTATTGGGAGGCCATGATTGACAAGGGCCAGTGGAGGGAATTTGGCCAGGACAATATATAGGTCCGCATCAAAGGGACGATGGACGGGGCCATGTACCATCAGGGCCAGGGTATTGAAGCCATCCAGGGCATTGAAAATGGGTCGTGGATGCATATTCCAGCATGACAATGACCCAAAACACACGACCAAGGCAACAAAGGAGTGGCTCAAGAAGAAGCATATTAAGGTCCTGGAGTGGCTTAGCCAGTCTCCAGACCTTAATACCATAGAAAATCTGTGGAGGGAGCTGAAGGTTCGAGTTGCCAAACGTCAGCCTCGAAACCTTAATGACTTGGAGAAGATCTGCAAAGAGGAGTGGGACAAAATCCCTCCTGAGATGTGTGCAAACCTGGTGGCCAACTACAAGAAACATCTGACCTCTGTGATTGCCAACAAGTACTAAGTCATGTTTTGCAAAGGGGTTAAATACTTATTTCACTCATTAAAATGCAAATCAATTCATAACTTTTCTGTTTATTACTTACATTCATGTAAAGCAATGTTGACAACAGTGAATTCTGCATAATAACACGTACATCACTCAGATGTCTGTTCATGTTGTGATGTGCTAATCTGTATTTCTTTTAGAACATTTTCCTGCCACATATTAAATAGACAATAAGTAATCGTCTTTAAGATGTATGGTTTATGTAAATCCACTCTGGTGACGTGCGTGTGTTTACTGGAGCTCCTGTTCGCTATACATAATAAGATGTGTTTTTACAGAAAAATCATAAATATACTGTAACGTTACTGACTAGTGTCTTTACACCTTCAGCAAATCAACAGTTTACTATACGGTAGCTCAACAAATGTGATTTTAACACAAGGAACCGTGTTTTTGGTTTGTGATTCTCACATTTGTAAACACCTGCGTCTGTTCTTCATCACGTTCGATGATGACGTATCCTCTCTCCTGTGGGCTTCTGGGATAGAAAAGTGTCCATCCATGAATACTCAAGAATCTGGGCTGAAGCAGTAGGACATCCGGGGATTTCTCGACTACTCTTTTATGAATACTGAGGTTTCAAACATACTTATTCGCTAGCCTACTGCGTTTTTCCTACTATATAGTAGGGATGGCTGACGTGAAACTGACGTTTCAACATGGTGTCGAGATCTCGAAGTGCAGACATTTCGAAACACTGCTCCGAAGTGTGATTCGAAACACCCATGTTCAAGGTTCTTTATTATTTGTCACATACACAATCATGCAGGGTATAATCAGTAGTGAAATGTAGGTCAGGACAGGTCCGCTCAATGGACAGTGCAAAAAAATTAAATAAAAGATGAAACATAACACAGGAGAGTATATATAAATATAGGTAAGAATAAGATAAAAAATAAAATAAGGAGTAAAATGTGCTTTGAACTAAAATGGGCGACACGAGAAGGGCGTTGCTCATCACGTTTGCTGTCTTGTAAGTCTTGTAATATTTTTTCGCAGTTCTGTTGTTTAAATTATTTACTTGCTGCTAGAAGGAATACTTAGTTTCCTACCTATTTCTATTGTGCATTTTCGTTGAGGTTTATATTTTTGATTGCACTTGCCGGCAATTAGAAGAATTTGCACCTCAGCTAAGAACAAGCCTGTGTGATTGCGTGAAGTGTTTAGTTTTGTATACAGCAATTAGCAGTCCTTTAAGGTTATTGGCTGTGCTGAGCAGAAGCCAGCCTCAGCTGTTTTCACTCTAGTCTCCTAGACTGTATTTATTTGATGTCAGAGCGCTGACGCGGAAGCGTCTGCGGAAGCGTTCAGCCGTCGTGCTCAGCCTCCTCGTGTGAAGACCAACGAGTGTAAAGACAGACGACTTTTCCTGTGCAACTTTACCGAGCAACGACACCGAGCACACACTTAAGTATCATTTCTATCTTCCCTCACACACTCTCCTTCTCTATCCTCTATCCCTCCACCTCTATCATGTGTTTCGAAACCATTCCGGTTCTCTCTCAACCACGCTCTAAAAACACACGCAGATGGCGACGTAACCCTGCTAACCTGCGCCCGATCGCTACATCTTCTACTACACCTCTTTCTTTCTCTGTGGGTCTTTGGAATTGCCAGTCAGCGGTCAACAAAGCTGACTTCATTTCTGCTTTTTCTTTACAATCCACTCTCAGCATCTTGGGCTTGACTGAGACCTGGATTCGTCCAGAAGACTCCGCTACCCCGGCTGCTCTCTCTCACAATTGCTCTTTCTCTCACACCCCAAGGCAAGTTGGCCGCGGTGGGGGCACTGGTCTGCTCATCTCAAACAATTGGAAATACTCAACCCACTCTCCCCTGGGCAATCACAACTCATTTGAATCTCATGCGATTACTGTAACGGCTCCCATAAAACTCCAGATAGTAGTAATCTATCGTCCCCCTGGCCAAATTCTAGCCACCTTCCTAGAGGAGCTGGACGGCCTGCTGTCCTCTTTCATGGAGGATGGCACTCCACTCTTAGTCTTTGGCGATTTCAACATTCAGCTAGACAGGCCTTATGCTACAGACTTCCATTCACTCCTAGCTTCATTTGATCTCAAACGCCTTACCACTACTAGCACGCACAAATCAGGCAACCAACTTGATTTAATTTACACACGCAACTGTACTACAGATAACATTCTGGTACAACCACTACATATCTCGGACCATTTCTTCATTACATTTACCTTACATTTTACTACCCAGGTGCCACCAGCTCCCTTACCGGTTACTTTCAGACGTAACCTACGCTCCCTTTCCCCCACCCTTCTTTCCTCTGTAGTATCCTCCTCTCTTCCCTCACCTACCCATTTCACATCTCTGGATGTGAATGGAGCTACTGACACTTTATGCTCTACCTTAACCTCTTGTCTAGATGACATTTGTCCCCTCTCCTCCAGGCCAGCACGGGCTGCCCCTTCTAACCCCTGGTTATCCGATGTTCTTCGTGAGCATCGGACCAAACTCAGAGCGGCAGAGAGAAAATGGCGCAAACCAAACGATCCGTCGGACCTGACTAGGTATCAGTCTTTGCTTTCGTCTTTCTCTACTGAAGTCCACACTGCCAAATCCTCACACTTCCACAACAAGATCAACAGCGCTCCAGACATGCGTGATCTCTTCAGAACATTTAATTCTCTCCTCTGTCCCCCTCCACCACCGCCCACCACTTCTATAACAGCTGACGACTTTGCCACTTTTTTCACCGACAAAACTAGAACAATCGGTAACCAGTTCACAACTCCACACACACAGGACCTCCAACCAACCACATCCACTGCTCAAACTCCCATCTTCTCCTTCTGTCCCCTCACCGAGGTGGAAGTATCCAAACTTCTCCTCTCCAGCCATCCTACAACATGTCCTCTTGACCCAATCCCCTCTCATCTTCTCCAAGCAATCTCTCCCACACTTTTACCGGCACTCACACACATTATCAACACATCTCTCCGCACTGGCATCTTCCCCACAGCGTTCAAGCAGGCCCGGGTAACCCCACTGCTCAAAAAACCTACATTAAACACCTCTCTTTTAGAAAACTACAGACCTGTCTCTCTCCTTCCATTCATAGCGAAAACACTCGAACGAGTTGTCTTCAACCAGCTCTCACTGTTTCTTTCACAGTACAACAAACTGGATGCTAAACAGTCAGGTTTCAGGAGTGGCCATTCAACAGAGACTGCGCTACTCTCAGTCACTGAAGCCCTGCGAGTCGCAAAGGCCGATTCCAAATCATCAGTCCTCATTCTGCTCGATCTTTCTGCTGCCTTTGACACTGTCAATCATCAGATCCTTCTGTCCACCCTCTCATCGCTGGGTATCACTGGGATTCCACTTCGCTGGTTTGAATCCTATCTCACCGGTAGGTCCCTCAGGGTGGCCTGGGGTGGGGAGGTATCCAAAGCACATCAACTGGTCACTGGGGTTCCTCAGGGATCGGTTCTTGGACCCCTCCTCTTCTCCACATACACTACATCACTGGGACCCATCATACAGGCACATGGCTTCTCCTACCATTGCTACGCCGATGACACACAGCTCTATCTCTCTTTTCAACCAGATGATCCAACGGTAGCTGCACGGATCTCAGGCTGCCTGGCGGACATCTCGGCATGGATGAAAGAACATCACCTACAGCTCAACCTGGCAAAGACTGAGCTTCTTGTCATCCCTGCCACTCCGACTCTACAGCATGACTTCTCGATTCAATTAGGCACATCAATAATTACCCCATCAACTTCAGTCAGAAATCTTGGTGTAATCTTTGATGACCAGCTGACCTTCAAAGAGCACATTGCAAAGACTGCTCGATCTTGCAGGTTTGCGCTACACAACATCAGAAAAATCAGGCCCTTCCTGACAGAGCATGCTGCGCAACTTCTTGTCCAGGCCCTTGTCGTTTCTAGGCTGGACTACTGCAATGCTCTTCTGGCTGGTCTTCCATCAAACACAATCAAACCTCTACAAATGATTCAGAATGCTGCGGCACGACTGGTCTTCAATGAGCCCAAAAGAACCCATGTTACACCTCTCTTCATCTCACTGCACTGGCTACCAGTGGCAGCTCGCATCAAGTTCAAGACACTGATGCTTGCATACAGAACGGCCACAGGCTCAGCACCCTCCTACTTCCACTCACTATTACGAATCTACATCCCCTCCAGAAGTCTGAGATCTGCTAGTGAGCGACGCCTTGTGGTACCATCACAGAGAGGCTCAAAATCACTCTCCAGAACATTCTCATTCACCATTCCTGGATGGTGGAATAATCTTCCCACCCCTATCCGGAATGCTGGATCCCTGTCAATCTTCAAGCAACAACTGAAGACTCATCTCTTTCGGTACTACTTGACTTCATCCTAAACCTTTCCCTTTATCTTTCTCTCCTTCCCTTGCTAGCTTGTACTTATTTGAACAATGACTGAGACTTGGTGTTACGAGCACTTCCTCTGTCTGATTGCCTCTTCAAGATGAATCGCTTTATGTACTCCCCAATTGTAAGTCGCTTTGGATAAAAGCGTCTGCCAAATGACTAAATGTAAATGTAAATGTAAATGTAAATGCTGAGATGGCGTTTTTTGCGCGAGTGTTTGTTTCCGTCTAAAGAGAGCTGAGGTACTGTGAGTTTCTTCATTTTTGTTCAACTACAGTTGACATCCGGAAGAAATATACGGACAGTATTTTTGTTGTTCTTAAAACGAAGCTGATTTCTGAACGAGTGACTTCTGCTGTTGTTTCGAGAAAATTCTTCACATGCCGTTTTTGACACGTTACTGCCGCTGTGTGGACGTGAACGGCATTGCAGACTCTTTGATGCTCTTTTTGACAGCACTGATTTTCCTGTTTTGAGTGTTAAACCATTGCTCTGGGATTTAGTATTATTTTTTTCTCTTTTCTATATTTCATAGTTGAACTTGTCGGACGTTCTACAGTGTTTTCATCTCAAGACTTTTGAAATAATTTTTTGGATGGACACTTGAATAGACTTTCTGAACTGGGAACAGAGCTTGCTTTTGAACAGAACTGCCGGAAACATATGCATGGACAGTGATTTGTGCTGATTTTTCTCTGAATGGGTCTCATTTGTTTTTTTTCTAAAAGGAAAAGACTTGATATTAACAGGTCTCCATTGGCTGAACTGGTTACCCTGCCATATATGGACACTCCAACACCAGCCCAGTTCTGCGGTGAGGTAAAAGATTAAAGCCTGTGTATGACGCTGTGCTTGAAAACAAGAGGTTAGGGGCACGTAGTTTCCGAAGCATGGGGGCCCAACAAAAGAAGTTAGCTAGACAGCTTGAGCCCCTGAAACTGAAACATCAAGTGCTGTTCAGAGTGATTACAGATCCGAGAGATGGAGAGGAACTTTGGCAATTAGTACTGCCAGAGTCCTTGCGAGCTAAAGTGTATGAGGGTGTACACGAGCATGGAGGGCATTTTGGAAGTAGGAGTACATTGGAGCAGATACGGCGGAGCTATTATTGGCCCTCAATGGCCAATGACGTGCAGACGTGGGTAACCCAGTGTCGGAGATGTACTTTAGCTAAGGACGTGTTTCCCAAAATTCGTGCTCCTATGACCTGCACCAACGTAACGGCACCCCTAGAAGTTCTTGCCATGGATTACACCGTGCTGGAGATATCAGCTGGGGGTTATGAGAATGTTCTAGTGCTTACGGACATGTTTACAAGATTTACTGTGGCCGTCCTGACTAAAAATCAGACAGCACTTACCACTGCCAAAGCCCTTGTACAACACTGGTTTGTCTGTTATGGGTGTCCCGCCCGACTGCACTCAGATCAGGGGAGGTGTTTCGAGGCAAGCGTAATTAAAGAGCTCTGTAAGCTGTATGGAATCAGCAAGAGTCGCACCAGTCCTTACCACCCACAAGGGAACGCACAGTGTGAAAGATTCAACCGTACAATGCATGACATGCTGCGGACGTTACCTGCTGAAAAGAAAAAGGATTGGAAGACTTACTTGCCTGAACTGGTGATGGCTTACAATAGCCATGTACATTCATCAACGGGTTACTCCCCGTTTTATCTAATGTTTGGGCGGGATGCAAGAATGCCCATGGATGTCCTAGGAGGGAAGGATCTAACTGATGATGAGGCGGATGATTTGGATGAATGGGTGAAGAATCACCATGAACGCTTGAGGATTGCAGTGGACACTGCAAAAACAACCGCTCAAGAAGCCTCCAGGAGAAGGAAGAGGTTATATGACCGCAAGACATCCGGAGCGCTCATTAGACCTGGTGACAGAGTATTGTTGCGCAACTGTTGTGAACTTTTTCCTCGTCGAAGCAGAGACCAGGAGACGTTGGGATATCTTTCAAGCAGAAGTTACTCTTTATTGAGAACTCGCTGTGCGTCGCTGCAGTCATCCAAGTCTAACTTTTGCTCAGCACAGTAGAGTTTATACCTTTCAAGGGGGAGGGATACATAGAGGTGGAGACAACCTAAACAAAGCATGCAAATGCAGTACAGGAATCAGCCCATTACCAGAATTTCCCCAGCCCTGACCTCATCAGCATAACAGTGTCATTCAAATGCATAGGTGCTAATCCAATCAGCCTGACAGTATTGCCCATACCTTCACATTATCATAGAGACAAAGGCACCTTTAACTTAGGACCCTGCACAATGGTCAGGAAGTGCATAAAGACAAAAGGTTAATGTCTCAGACACCTGGGCTACCTGAATTGATCTTCTTAGAATGTCATCATATTTACCTCAAAATGTAAAACACAATGTTTCAGTTTATATACTATTACATTGGAACCTAGATTTATCATTTTATAAATTTGTAATCCAACAGTTCCCCCTTTGAGAGTTCTAATAACTCTCACAAAATACAAATTTAGACACTTAAAAGTTAATTCTTGTAACTTGTGATCGTTACAGGCACATTGTACATGTTCTGTGTTGCTTATATGTAATTGCATGCTGACACAGAAACAAAACATGCAATTAGGGTCCGTGAAGTTCTTACGGGTAATAATCTTTTCTGGTTGGAACTGTCATTTCCTCGTGAGAGGCGGGAGTCATTTGCTGAAAGAAACACTTGATACTGTGGAGGCATAGATAGTACGCAAGTAGGAGAAACAACAGCAGAATTGCTATTTCCTTGATCCACAGCCAGGGTTTACCTAACAAGTTTCCGAACCATGAAGAATTATCTTCAGTCATCTGGTGTAATTTTTCTGAAAGACCAAGAATGTCTTGTTGGATTTTGTTCAAGTTCTCTGTTGGATCCATTAACCCGGTGCAGCATTCAGGACCGATAATGGTACAGGCTCCCCCTTGTGTTGCAAGAATGTAATCCAAGGCCACTCTGTTCTGTAAGATCATCATCTTGTGCGAGGCAAGAGTGTCCTTGATGTTGCCCAGGGCCAAAACCGTATCATTGGCCAATTTCTGTACAGAATCCAACAGGCTTCTGACTTGATCGAGAGCCTGCATGACACCATACGATGGGATTAATGCACCAAGAGTTCTTGACCACCACGTTTGTACACAAGTGAATCCTGGAATGCAGCCATCTTTGTTGGTAGAAGCTGAATTTTGTAGATGTGGAGAACTTGATGTGGAGTGTGTATTTTCTCTGATGGCTGGTAGGACATAAACCAGGGTGCACCTGCCATTGAATTGGCTGGGTAGGATGCTGTAGACAGAAGTCCCACATAACCACAAAGTGCCAGTCGGTGGAGGAATCATACACCACTGATTTATGTCAAAAAGTTTCGGTAGGGATGGGTTCCCGTAGAGACACTCTTTTAATTCATTCTCCTCTTTCGTATCTGATGTAGTAACGTACACATCGAATTCGGTTCTTCTTTCAATCACAAAGCTGCAACGTTCACGAGGAATTTCACCCAGTGTAGTCTATGCTGGAGCATGATTTTCCATGCACCAATAGAACACCCTTGGCATGAGTAGATCTGTCATGATGGGAGTAGCTGAAGTTAGGTTGCAGGATGGTAGTCCAGGAATGCAACACGAAGAAGCTGGAGGATTGTTACGTTGTGACATGTATCCTTGTTGTATAATTCACTGGTATGATGATCGAATAAAGTACACGTATCACATTTGGAGATAGGGTGTGCCACCCATGGGATTCCTGCTCCTACTAAAGGTGCGTGCGGCATGCAAACGTTCTTTCCAGCAAACAAGTAATTTCTTGACATATTCATCAGCTCTAAGAATATGTTGTCTCTGGGGTCTACACTTTGCGTGATGTCCATGATGGTTAATAGTACGAAAATCTTGATCATGTTGATGGATGACTGAAGTTCCCGTATGTGAGTCTCTGCGTTGTGTATTTATTTTTATTTTTTTCTTTCTTCTTTCTTGTGTGATAGTTGGCTCGGCAATGGGTCTAGTTGTTTTTTAGAGGTCGTGGCTTCATCCGCAGGTGAGAAGGGCGGTGCATATGGATCTCAGGACAGCCATCAAGTGGTATCTGCACCGAGGAAGAAAAAAAAAAAAAAAAAAAAAGAGAACAACGGCACATAGCAGTATTTGTTATAGAGTCTGCAAACATTAGGGTTGTATCCTCTGTTCAAATATAGTCTGCTATTGTTGTTCCTTCTTTCCCTATTTCTCAATTCCTGCGACACCTAAAGAACAGTGAGGAAAGGATGGACTATTGGATGGGGAAAGGCCTATGAGGAAATCTTCACCGCAGGGTTGGCCCCCGAAGCCTGTTGCTTTCAGTTCTTCCCTGGGCTCCTCACTGGTTCTTGTGTCTGTCCTATCCTATCCCTGCAGGGGGAGGAACAACTTTACAGTGTGACACATGAGTCCAAGTTTTCCTTCCATGACACAATACTGCAGCAGCTGTAATCAACATCACTTGATGTGGTCCGTACCACTTAGGCTCTAATGGCTTGTTTCTGAATGCCTTTATCATGACCCATTGATCTGGGATGATTGTGTGTCCACCTTCTGGTGGAGTCTGCCAACACGACTCAACTCTCTCTTTGGCACTCTGCACTGCCTTTGTGAGGTTTTCACAGTAAGCAATCAGGGCATCTGAAGCAATGTGCACATCAGCATTTCTAAGATCAATCACACCTGGCATCTGCATTGGGCGTCCAGTAATAATCTCATGAGGGCTCAGTCCTACTGATCTGTTAGGTGATGCTCTCATACTACACAGTACTGCGGGCAGTGCTTCCACCCATGGTACTCCTTCCTGATGCATTTTGCTTAGCCTGGTTTTGATTGTTCTGTTTGATCGTTCAACCTGTCCTGATGCTTGTGGCCTATAGGGACAGTGAAGGTTCCACTTAACCTTCAACATTCTAGACACTTCCTTGACTACCTGTCCTGTGAAGTGGGTACCTTGATCTGAGTCAATGCAATCTGGTAATCCCCATCTGAGAATGAAATCAGTGACAAGACATTTAGCAGTATGTGCAGCTGTAGCACGCCCTGTTGGATAAGCTTCTACCCATCTTGAGAACTTGTCTATTACTACCAAAACGTCAGTTTTTCCTTTACAAGGGGGCAACGATATGTAATCAACTTGCAGGTGACGAAATGGCCCTGGTGGAGCTGGGGTATGTGCTGCTGGTGTAGTGGCTGCTGGTACATCATTATTTTTCTGACATGTAACACATCTCTTGACTGTTTCAGTGGCTGCGTTTCTGAATTTTGGATTCCACCATTGATTTGAGAACCCGTGATTCATCGTTGTTGGACCACTATGACCCAAACTGTGTATTTGTTGAGCCAAATATGGCAACAGTGATTCGGGAGCAACATACTTTCCCCCTTTGGTCCAGCAGCCGGATGAATCCACAGTGGCTCCTTTGTCTAACCATGTCCATGCTTCATATAGAGGAACGTCTTTATACAGATTAACAATTGATTCAGGAGGTAGAATTGTCTTCTGTGCTGTACTACCTGAACACACTTGTACAGTTGCATAGAAACAAGCCTGTTTAGCCGCTACATCAGCAAGAGCATTACCTTTAGCTTCCGTAGTATTAGTTGTGAGATGTGCTTTCACTTTGATCACCGCTAATTTCTTTGGGAGTTTCATGGCAAACATTAAATCTTTCACTAATCCAACATGCTTAATGGGGGATCCAGCAGAAGTTAGAAATTTTCTGGTTTGCCAAATGACACCAAAATCATGAATTACCCCAAAAGCATACCTGGAATCTGTGTAGATATTTGCAACCGATCCTGAAGCTAGCGTGCATGCTCTAGTTAAGGCTACTAGTTCTGCAGCTTGAGCTGAAAAATGATCTGGAAGATGACCTGAAGCAACTACTTCAGTGGTGGAAGTTACTGCATATCCTGCTCGTCTGTTACCTTCAATAACTTGAGCTGAACCATCAACAAACAACTCCAATTCTGCGTTCTCTATGGGAGTTTCTGCTATTTCACTTGTCGCTGCATATGTAAGCGTAACACAATCATGAGTCATTTCGCCTTCATCCTCTAACACAAATTCAGTCATTGCAGACATCATACATGAGGATGGGTTTGTGACTGGTGCACGCTGTATAACAATATTTGGGGCTGTGAGAGTTGCTAACCAATTTCCCCAACGGGAGGAGGTGACAGAAGTGACTTTTGCTTGATTCATTAGTGCGGACACTGCGTGAGGGCATTTTACGTTTACAGTCTGACCTAACACCATTCCTGATGAAGCCTGAAGCGCTAGATGAACTGCCTGTACTGCTCTGAGGCATGGGCCCATATGTTGAGCGACTATGTCAAGTTTACCGGAATAGTAATGAATTGGGCGTAAGCTGCCCCCATGATCTTGCATTAGACATGCAGTCATAAAGCCTAAGTGTTCATGGACATAAAGCACAAAGGGTCTATCAGATTGGGCAATTCCTAATGCTGGTGCTTGACATAGTGCACTTTCAGGGTCATCAACAATTCCACTGTAAATTACAGCTGACTGACAAAACCTTTCAGTGTATTCACTCACAGATTCTTCTTTCCTTTGCACACAGTTAGTGATTCTGGACCAGTCTATTTTGGGTCCCATGATATTCTTTAGAATTTTCAAAACACCTTCTCTCAAATCGCCTTTACTGGCATGTTGTAGTTCAGAAGTAACAGCAGACTCAAAACTGTTGAATTCAGATTCAGTTAGAATTTGTGACATCAGCTGTGTGACTTCTGCTAATGACATGTCGTAAAGACGCATTTTGCCGATCAATGCTCTTCTAAATTCAGAAAAATGTGTGCGTGCTAAGGGTAAGCTCTGGGATAGTCTCTCTATATCTTTAGGTTCTAGCATTTTGGCAACAGTTTGTACTTGGACAACAGAAGAGTTGGGAGGAACACTTTCAATTCCCTCAATTCCCTGAGATCTTCTCCTAGCGCCACATACCTTCACTGAATCTACAGGCACATCAGTTACTGATTGGATGGTTACATCTGTTTCAAAGAAAGCTTGTAAGTCAAGATAATTGTTATCAGGCTGACTAACTTCTTCCACATCAGTTTTTGCTGAAGCTTTCTTGAGGTTCAATTTTTTAGTCAAAGAGGATACTCTAGCACAGAGCTCTTTGTTCTGTTCCTCTAACTCTGAGTTACGCTGAGACTGTTGTGTAGCTAGCGCTAAACTGAATTCTCTGTGGCAGCAGATAATGCCTTTCACATTGTTCTTGCGAATACATGCTCCTAGTACCTTTTACACTCATCTACAGACCAAGTCTTGTCTGGATGGATCTCATATTTCTGAGTTAGTTCTTGTCTAACTTTCTCAGTGACTATTATGTTCATTTGCACTCCTAACAGTGATTTGAATTCGCTATCTGACCACAAAGGAGTCGCTAGACCACCTTTTTCAGTTGTGGGGATCAGTCTAGAATTCTTTCTAAACATTTTGTGAGTTTCTTTGTTACCACACAATCAAAACACTAAAACTTCTCTGATCAACCGAGGGTACACTTGTTAAAAAAAAAGCTTAACTATTGTTAACTTTCCAAATTACCAACACTTCACACTTAACTTCCCTGCCTACAAGAACAGAGGATAAACCAAACTTATTAGCACGAAATGCTAACCTTCCCTGCCTGAAACAGAGGATAACAAATATTAGTAGCACTTTACGCTAATCTTCCCTGCATGAACAGAGGATAACCAATTCTTCCCTGCCAAAACAGAGGATAACAATCATATACTGATTACAAACTATTACACATACACACAGATATGCATTCACTTCCCCACCCCCGATCCCTCGCCTCCGTCGCGTTGAACCGCCAGCCTGACAAGCGGGTCTGTGACTAGCGCTGCTGGGTTAGCGCTGGACCGGATGGCTGTTTTGTTGGAGCTGGATTAGCTCCCCTGTTGCAAAGTCGTGTGTCTATGGTGTATTATGTGCTTTTGTTGCTGAGGTGTTTTTCCTGTTCTCACACTGTACTCCCCAAGGAGTATAGTCTGGGGGTTATTTTTTTCCTCCTCTCTCTCCTCTTGTTATGCTGTATTTTTCTTCAAAAATCCCTGCATTTCACTGCTGATTGTACTTGGTATGATTGTGTATGTGACATAAACCTACCTTGACCTTGACCTTGATCTTCTTGTATTGAATGCTCTGTGAACTGTCTAAAAATCTTGAACTTTCAGTTTGAGAGCTTCTCTTCTTTATCTTCCTGTTTTCTGTAAATTCTGTCATTACATGCAAGTATGAAGACAGATGTTTCCTGGGAAAAGAGGAAGTTATAAATATCACCAAAGTGAGGTTTATCTGATAAAATGTGTAAAAAAAAAAGTAAAAAATCTGTGAAATTTACAGTAAAATACCGGCAGCTGTGTTTGCCAGAGCTTCACTGTAAAAAACGTGGTAGCAATATTTTAGGTTTTACAGACTTAACTTAAATTCATGGTAATAAAACATTTCATTAACTGATATAGCCTGATGTTCTAAGTACTAATATCTGTATTGAATCATTGTAATTCACTGATAACCACCAAAAAACAGGTGGTGATGAGAGTCATATGTTGACTCAAAACGCATCACAAAACAGCTTTTCCACAAGCTGAGAAGGGAAATGTGTGTGTGTGTATATGTGTGTATATATATTAGGGATGTGACGAGATCCGACTGGTTCAGAAAAATTTGTGCGTGCTGAGGGTAAGCTCTGGGATAGTCTCTCTATCTCTCTATATCTTTAGGTCCTAGCGCTTTGGCAACAGTTTGTACTTGGACAACAGAAGAGTTGGGAGGAACACTTTCAATTCCCTCAATTCCCTGAGATCTTCTCCTAGCACCACACACATTGACGGAATTTACAGGCACATCAGTTACTGATTGGAGAGCTACATCCGTTTCAAAAAACGCTTGTAAATCAGGGTAAATGTTATCAGGCTGACTAATTTCCACATCAGTTTTTGCTGCAGCTTTCTTGAGGTTCAATTTCTTAGTCAAAGAGGATACTCTAGCACAGAGCTCTTTGTTCTGTTCTTCTAACTCTGAGTTACACTGAGACTGTTGTGTAGCTAGCGCTAAACCCAATTCTCTGTGGCAGTAGATAATGCCTTTCACATTGTTCTTGCGAATACATGCTCCTAGTACCTTTTTACACTCATCTACAGACCAAGTCTTGTCTGGATGGATCTCATATTTCTGAGTTAGTTCTTGTCTAACTTTCTCAGTGACTATTAGGTTCATTTGCACTCCTAACAGTGATTTGAATTCGCTATCTGACCACAAAGGAGTCGCTAGACCACCTTTTTCAGTTGTGGGGATCAGTCTAGCATTCTTTCTAAACATTTTGTGAGTTTCTTTGTTACCACACAATCAAAACACTAAAACTTCTCTGATCAACAGTGGGTACGCTTGTTAACACATCAACTATTGTTAACCTTCCTTGGCAAAGCAGAGGATAACACAAATTAATAGCACTTTACGCTAATCTTCCCTGCATGAACAGAGGATAACCAATTCTTCCCTGCCAAAACAGAGGATAACAAATATTAGCACGTAATGCTAATCTTCCCTGCCTGAACAGAGGATAACTCTCATCTCTAAAAATATTTTTTTTAGAGGATAACTTAGTTAACCAAACCCTACAGCTGTCTGTTAACTCTTCTCTGACGGTACAGAGGATAAAAGTTTGTACTGGTCTTAAAGGTTCTTTTGGATTAGAGACAGCACTCACCAACCCTTGGTTGTACAAAAAGATTCAGTCTGGAAATCTTTGTTCGGCTGGAAGTTTTCAGGTGAGGAAGCTGGAACTCTATCCGGGTCACGGCACCATCTGTTGTGAACTTTTTCCTCGTCGAAGCAGAGACCAGGAGACGTTGGGATGTCTTTCAAGCATAAGTTACTCTTTATTGAGAACTCGCTGTGCGTCGCTGCAGTCATCCAAGTCTAACTATTGCTCAGCACAGTAGAGTTTATACCTTTCAAGGGGGAGGGATACATAGAGGTGGAGACAACCTAAACAAAGCATGCAAATGCAGTACAGGAATCAGCCCATTACCAGAATTTCCCCAGCCCTGACCTCATCAGCATAACAGTGTCATTCAAATGCATAGGTACTAATCCAATCAGCCTGACAGTATTGCCCATACCTTCACATTATCATAGAGACAAAGGCACCTTTAACTTAGGACCCTGCACAATGGTCAGGAAGTGCATAAAGACAAAAGGTTAATGTCTCAGACACCTGGGCTACCTGAATTGATCTTCTTAGAATGTCATCATATTTACCTCAAAATGTAAAACACAATGTTTCAGTTTATATATTATTACATTGGAACCTAGATTTATCATTTTATAAATTTGTAATCCAACATGCATAAAAAAAGATATATACAACCCCAAATCAGAAACAAATTGGGACAGTATGGAAAACACAAATAAAAAAAGAAAGTAGTGATTTCTAAATTTACTTTGACTTGTATTTCATTGCAGACAATATGAACAAAATATTTCATGTTTTGTCTGGTCAACTTCATGTCATTTGTAAATATACATCCTTTCCTGTCATTCAGACCTGCAACACATTCCAAAAAAAGTTGGGACAGTAAAGCATTTACCACTTTGTAATGTTGCCATTCCTTTTCACAACACTTAAAAGACATTTAGGGACTGAAGACACCAAGTGATGAAGTGTTTCAGGTGTAATTTTGTCCCATTCTTCCTGCAAACAAGTCTTAAGGTGGGCAACAGTACGGGGTCTTCGTTGTCGCATTTTGCGCTTCAAAATGCGCCACACATTCTCTATTGGAGACAGGTCGGGACTGCAGGCAGGCCAGTCAAGTACCCGTACCCTCTTCCTCCGCAGCCAGGACTTTGTAATGTGTGCAGAATGTGGTTTTGCGTTGTCTTGTTGAAATATGCATGGACGTCCCTGGAAAAGATGTCTTCTTGAAGGCAGCATATTGTGCTCCAAAATCTCTATGTACTTTTCAGCATTAATGGTGCCATCACAGAAGTGCAAGTTACCTTTGCCAAGGGCACTGACACAACCCCATACCATGACAGACCCTGGCTTTTGGACTTGTTGCTGGTAAAATCTGGATGATCCTTTTCTTCTTTGGTCCGCAGCACACGGTGTCCATTCCTCCCAAAAAATACCTGAAATACTGATTCATCTGACCACAGTACACGTTTCCACTGTGTGATGGTCCATCCCAGATGCCTCCGAGCCCAGAGAAGTCGACGGCGCTTCTGGACACTGTTAACATAGGGCTTCCTTTTGGCACAGTACAGTTTTAACTGGCATTTGTGGATGTAACTACGTATTGTGGTACTTGACAAAGGTTTGCCAAAGTAGTCCTGAGCCCATGTGGTGATAACGCTTATAGATGAATGACGATTCTTGATGCAGTGCTGCCTGAGGGATCGGAGATCACGGTTGTTCAGCTTAGGCTTGCGCCCTTGTCCTTTACGCACTGAAATTCCTCCAGATTCCTTGAATCTTTTAATTATGTTATGCACTGTTGAAGGTGAAATATCCAAATCTCTTCCTATCTTTCTTTGGAGGAACATTGTTTTTAAACATTTCAATAATTTTCTCACGTATTTGTTGGCAAACTGGCGATCCTCGGCCCATCTTTGCTCCTAAAGGACTAGACCTTTCTTGGAAGCTGCTTTTGTACCAAATCATAATTACAATCACCTGTTGACATCAACTGTTTCAAATCACATCATTATTTAACCAATTTACCTCATTACTAGCCCTAAATTGCTCCTGTCCCAACTTTTTTTGGAATGTGTTGCAGGTCTGAATGACAGGAAAGGATGTATATTTACAAATGACATGAAGTTGACCAGACAAAACATGAAATATTTTGTGTTCATATTGTCTGCAATTAAATACAAGTCAAAGTAAATTTAGAAATCACTACTTTCTTTTTTTTATTTGGGTATTCCATACTGTCCCAACTTTTTCTGATTTGGGGTTGTATATATATATATATACACATATACATATATATATATATATATATATATATATATATATATATATATATATATATATATATACATACATACATACATACATACATATATATATATATATATATATATATATATATATATATATATATACTCAATAAAGGGCCTCTCCCATGTATGAACTCACATTAACTTTTCAAAAAAGTTAAAGAAACTACCATTTTGGGACTTTTATGTTGAAATCCATTCAAAGATAAGACTTTGCATCATATACCAATACACCCATGGAAGCATCAAGCAGGTTTTTAACGGCTGATATGTAGATACCACATTTGTATATCATGTGGTATGACCTCAAAAAAAACAATTAATAATAAGTTATTTGTGCAATTATTTATTTCCATTATTAAATTAATATTCAGTGACCTTTCATGGGAAGCTAGCTTTTTTTGTTTAGGTGACCAATTCTGTGCTTGTAAATTTTGACTGAATTTGAAAATATCATCATGAAGTGTGACCAAATATGTGGTGCGACCCCTGCAGAGGGTTTTCCATTATAGATATATGTCAGATATATGTCCCAGATTGGCAGTTTTTATTTTTATTTTTTGCTTATATATTCAATTGATGGTTTATAGACATTAAAATACTTTATTTTAGTATAATTTTGAATATATTATTTTCTGCAATTTGGTTGATTTCAGACTGTTTATGTTTAATCTTTGTACAATATGAGAAAAAAAATGCAAAAAACAATTCAGAGCATGTAGTTTTAGTTTGGTAATTATGCATTTATTATTTATTTATTTATTAATAACTATTTTAATCTATTCTACCAGATTATAATGCCAAGCAAAGTAAAATAAACGCTCATCATTAGGCAGCATGTTAAAGGGATAGTTCACCCAAAAAGGAAAATTCTGTCATTAATTACTCACCCTCATGTTGTTCCAAACCCGTAAGACCTTCATTCATCTTAGGAACACAAATTAAGATAGTTTTAATGAAATCTGAGAGCTCTCAGACCCTCCATAGACAGCAAGAGTCCTTACATGATCAAGGCTCAGAAACGTAGCAAGGAGATCGGTAAAATAATCCATGTGACATCAGGGGTTCAACCGTAATTTTACGAAGCTACGAGAATACTTTTTGCTTTTTACTGCAAAAGAAAAAAATAACGACTTTATTCAGATTCATCTCTAATTCACCCTAGTTCCATTTTGGAGAATATCTGCTGGACGGAAACTGCATATGCTCTTCTGTGTTAGCCACATACCGGATGTGCTGTTGTCATTCAAATCAAAGCGTAAATATACGTAGAAGACATATCCGTGTGGATTCGGCTGACACAGAAGAGTGTACGCTGTTTCTGTCCAGCGGGAGAGTGATAAATGCATTTATCACTAGCAAAGTTATAAATACAGAACAATACTCAGCGACTTGAGCAGGATCGGAGTTTGTTTTATATAGTGAGTGTAATAGCTTTCAGGTGAGCAAGTGATTGAGACAGCTGTGTGTACTTGGTGCAATGGATTGTAAGGGTAATATGTAATTCAAAAGGAAATAGTTTAATTTAGCTCAAAGGGAATCATTTATGATTTTATAGGGAATTTGAACAGACTCACTGTTTTACGGCTGATCACTGAGGTGGCAGCTATTCACTGAAGGAACCGTATACCCAGTGGTGTAGTGGTGCCCGGAGAAGTGGGTATACTCTTAATTTATGCCCCCAATTTTTTTTTTAAAAGGCCCGGCAAAGGATGAACGACCTGTGTCAAACAGTGACATGTAAACTAGTCTTGCATATTTAGTTCACTATTGTAATATTTGCACACTGTCACTTAACTTCTGATGCTTGAGTAAGGATCATTATGAAAATAATATTATCCACAGAAGAGGTGCAGATTTTGCAATACATAATTAAAATAAATAAATAAATATAAATAGACTGCAGCAACTGACATTTTGTCAGAACCTCTAGTGTAAACTACATGCTATTTTGTTTAGTTGTCTGTTCAGAATTGTGGGAGAATTGTGATCTATATTTGAAACAAACAAAACATCGTGATTCTCAATCAGTTCAGAAGTGAGGGGGACAGAAATGTCAAATATAATAACTTTTTTGTCTAATTGATAGGTTTTATTACTATTTATTAATTATTACCTCTTGCTTTTAATTGGCTGAGAAATCAAATACACTGCGACAATAACCAATAATTTATCATATTTTTCCTGTATTTTCCTAATGACAATTTTATGATTTGTTTAGCCTATATAGGCTAACTACATTTTTTCCCCATTTTTATCACAGAATAAGGCAGAATATATATTTTATAGCCTAGTAGCCTATCTATTGCCAAGTGTAATAAATGCTATCAATTAGCACTGCATTATTCAGAATCAGATGCTTTTTTATTACCTGGAGATGACTTGAAAAACACACATAAACCATATATTGTCACAATCATGTGTTTACTGTCTTCACGATTCTTTTTTTATTCAGCTTAGCTAGCTTTGGCTACAGCAATAGCTGGATTCTTGCACGTCGTGACTCGTAAGTTAGTACTTCTATGAGGCCGACTTTCTGCGCGAGAGCGCCATCCGGCTTCCTATTGATAGTTTTCAGTCACGTGACCGGCTCGAAGACTTGGAGGGCAAAACATCAATAGAATTGCAGCACAAGCATGTCAAATTTTCATCTGTTTCCAAACCGCAAATATTTAGATCACCTCTCAAAAGAATAAAACAAATGTATTTCTGAACAAAATGCAAGTTTTGGCCATTTGCAATCCATATTAAGCACCTGCGGCAATATTTCAATCATAAACAGTGCGACAAATGTTGTAAAAACACTTAAAAGTGCCTTAATATATCTAAAACAGTAATATTAAAAGATCAAATTCAGTAATCACCACATTAATGATGCATAGTTTACACAGGCAAGCAGATGAGGCCGGGAACATGAACGCAGTCCGCTTAACGGTTCAGTGTTTTGCTCTCCAGGGGGGCGTTCCTATACGAGTGTGACGTCACGTGAAAACTATCAATAAAAGAAACATACACTGCATGAGAGTGTTTACGTCTCATTCCTGACCGCATTACTGTCTTTACTGGATGTTTTTAGAGAATATTTGCATTTATTCACATGCGATTGGATTAGTTACTCATATGCTGGACTGTCGTGATTTGCCTAGTGCAGGACGCGCATCAGAGGGGATTTAGAAGTGGGTATACGGAATGCTGACTGATAAAGAAGTGGGTATACGCCGTATACCTGCGTATACCCTCCACTACACCACTGCGTATACCAACTCTAGTGAAAACACTATCAAATAGCATAGTAACAAAATCGGCAGTTTAAGACATTAACTTGTAAGCACAAAACACAAGATACTTCTCTTTTCAATATAAACAAGGCTTTATTTGATAAATCTAAGACATGTAAACTAATCTAACACATGAAAGATGAGTTAAGAGAATGAAAATGTGAAATTTCAAGTTTACAGCAATATATGCTATTGCATCGACCCTATTGAATCCCTTTTGTCGTCGTCTTGCAGAAAGGGGGTTTCCTGAGGTTGCTGATTGCTGTGGTCGTTTGTAGTGATGTCTGGGGAAGCCAATGGTTGGGCGTTGGCTGGCGATGGTTTCAGTTGCTAGTTGAAGTTTGAAGCGGGTGCAGTCGAACTGGACTTTGCGGCAAACTTAACTTTTTGGACACGAAACTCAATGGAAAGATAAGAAACTAAAATAAAAGGTTAAAAGGATGTAACAAGACTAGGTGGTTTTTCTTCTCATCGTGGTGTTAAGTAGCAGCTGGCATGTAGGCCAGAGCACGCTGGAATGGCGCTTAAAGAGCACAGAAAGTGATGACAAAAAGCATGGCTAAAAGGTAGAAGAGCAGAAGAGGTTGAAGAGGCTAAGGCTTTCTTCAGACGGGCTGGAGCTAGGAATCTGATTTTTGACGTCCTGTTACAGCTTTGAGACCCCTCTGGAATTTCGGCTCCTCGTGTTTCAATGTTCTGATCGAATCTTAAATTTGTCAGTGTGCTCTCTTTAAGCTCTTCCACACTGAACTCTATGCTAATACTTAATAAACAGACTTCACATATTAACTGATGGTTGTCACTTTGTCATTTTAAGTTAAGTTAATCGATTTTCTATGGATTCTGTCGACTCAAATCTGCAGACTGGCTCTGATCTTTGGCAACTAGTATGGACTAAAAGTATGTTTATTAAGCATTTTGGGAGACACAACAAGTGAAAAGGGAAATAAATTATATTTCAATATTCCTATGAAATATTAGATATTATTATGAAAATCTTGCCAATTATTTCTCCTCTTATTACACTTATTTTGTCATTACATGTTGCCACAAAAACACATTGATATGCAAATTAGATACAATATAAGTACAATGGAAGAACCCATTTATGCCATTTTAGACACATTTTGCATAAAATGATGTTTTATTAACAAAGTTCGGGAGGAGCACATTCAGATAATTAACACAAGTGGGGAGCACTCAGCAATCAATGGTAAGAGGTGTATATATACACTCAGCAGTCTCACCTCATTCCATTGACAGTTTTTCAGCAAGGACGACTCACAGGCAGAGCAAAGCCCGCAGGGCCCAAAAATCGCCTGCCCAGTCACCACCGTCGTCTTCCCGCACAGGATCCGGATCGCTTCGCCCATCAAGACGCAGTAACAGGCCTTCAGCAAGCACCAGATTCCGCCATGGCACTCCCACCTCTCAATGAGGCCCAGCCCTCCACCACGGCTTCTGCTGCCACAGCGCCGCATACAGCCGGGCCCAGCGGCCTCCCCACCAGGGTTGCACGATGCACCGGTACTACGGTAGTATCGCGATGCTAATGCTCAAAAATACACACGGTGCCATCGCATTTTTTAAACGGTAGTATCGTCCATAAGGTAGTACCGTAAGATATGTAGTATGCACGGCAGCAACACTGTTTTAAACGTTCAAACGTTGAACATGCATGTCAGCAGAAACATCACAAGTTGATTGCCAAATGTCTTTCTGCTGTGCTCTGTGTAATTTAGTCTGTGTATAGTATACACCTTATATTGTATTGAGTGTTTTCCGACGCTTCAGTTCAGTTTGCAATGAGAAGTTGCACTTGCACGTCGTTGTTCATGCTGCAGTTTACCAGAAGAAAGGGTCTGATTCAGACCGTCTGATGTCATTTTAAAAAAACAGCAGATCAACCATCAATTATTCAACATCATAATATCTTGCAAGAAAGTATTCTTGCAGTTTTATTCATTTGACCACTTTTAGGACAGGTGAACTAGTTCGTTTCTGGAAGCATCTTTGCGATCACGAACGCAGTTCCATTCATCAACATAGCGCTTTGCACTTGGTTCTTATTATATATATTTATTCATTTATAATGTTATGTTTTAATATACATGCTGCTAACTTGGAAATTTGACACGAGCAAGAGTGCTGTTTTTGTTTCGTTTCTGTGTTCGAATCCGAATTTGCGTCGTCTCTGATTCACTGAGCCATTCATAAAAACAGTCATTCGATTCGCTTCTGAATGATTCAGCCGTTTTTGAAAGCATCGTTTGAATGACTCAGTGATTCAATCACGAACTTCTGCCACCTGCTGACTGTTTGAGGTTTCCCATCTAAAAGTAGGCATATTACATTATTTTCCAGCATATTTCTATATTCAGAATTTAGTATTTAAAACATTAATCTCATAACTTTGTTTATGCAATTATAAATAGGCCCTACAGTCTAAATGTATAAATGACATATCTAAATGTCACTTCATGCAGCTTCTGTGCAGTGCTAAGATTTGTTTAGATCATTTCATGGATAACAATAGCCAGTCATTCATTCACATTAATTAAGTATTCAGAGAAAATATTCTCTGTTTTTATTTACATGTATTTATTTATGAAATTTTGATTCATTTTGTAGAATTGAATTTTAAATTAACACAATACTGCATGGTATCGTGATACTACTTGGTATCGTGATACTTCAGCTGGTATAGTATCGTATGACATTTTTATGGTTTCATGACAACCCTACTCCCCACAACCACTCAGTTTTATACTCCCGATGTTATAACCCTTTTCCTTTTCAGCGGCCTCCAGCTCCTGTCGCAGACACTAGCGCGAGGCTATCACCGCTAGCAGCACAGGTCCAACTACTTCAACAGTCTCTCTTTCTGTCCAGCGAGCATTTGGTCTCGCAGCGGACGCAGTGAGAACTTTCCCGGTAGAGCACTTACGTTTTCTCTTTCTGTCCAGCGAACATTGGTCTCACAGCGGAGAAAGAAGGCGCAAACTCTCCCGATCGGTCGCTCCAAATTACAACTGCTCCCCGTTGCAGGCCAGCAGGGCCCGTCAGTCCAGGCTCAGTGTGCCGCCATCACGGACCCCCTGGCCAAACATCCAGAACCTTTTTCGAGATACCAGTCCGCCAAACTCGGCACTCATTTGGGGGGTCTTTAGTTCGGCGGCTGTCCTCTGCTCTTAGCCTTTTTGGGGGGAGTACTCTGGGTTCGGGCCGAGCTCTGAGTTCGGAGCCCTCCCCCCGGACAGCACGCCAAACTAGCATTAAACTTTACCCCTTCAAATTATATGTAAGTGTGAACTCGTGAAACAAAATGTTATATCAAATCATTCTGTTACATCTTTCATTACATAGTTGAGATATATAAAGGTTGGTATAACAAATACAAATTGTTATTTTTGCCTTTTCATGTCTTCAAGTCTTTTTTTATTGTTGCATTTTTTTCTTATGCCCTAGAGTCTAAATAATGTAATTGTATAATGATTTATATTTAGATATTAGATTTATATATAGGGTTCACATTTATATTTAGGATTAGCAAAACAGAGGCTAAAAGCCATACAGGAGGAGGTGGGTGTGCCAGTGCACAACATCATCCAGGCTGTCCCAACTCACTGGAACTCGACGCTTTACATGCTTCAACGAATGTATGAACAGAGACGGGCACTGAATGTGTATGCTGGTGAACACGGCCACATCAGCTGCTTATCTGCCACACAGTGGGACATGGTCTGCAACCTGATTGACACACTGGTTCCCATCAAAGTCACAATGGATGTGAGCAACTCTGAGTCTTCAGCAGCATGCATTATGCCCAGTGTGTCTGTTCTGAAGCTGATTCTGCGGGAAGAGGGTCCATCCTCAGCAGGCATCAAAACTTTGCGCAAAACCATGCTTGACAGTCTGACAAAGCGGTTCTCCAAGGCAGAGGACACAAATTCTTGTCCTAGCAACACTCCTTGATCCCAGATACAAGGCCCGTGCCTTTGCGTCTGAAGAAACTTGAGAAAGGAAAAAAATGGCTAAAAGAGGAAGCTGAAGAGCTTGCCATGATCAGAGACGATGATCCATGCCCTCTACTAGAAGGACCTGAGCAGGATGAGGGTTTGGATCTAGAGACAAAGAAGCAGAAAATCCATCAGCCCACTTTAGTGGACACTCTGTATGCCAGGGTCCTTGGTGCCACAGCTGTGTCTCACGGGATGTACAGGGGGTCACCATATGTCACATCACTTTCATAACATTCAGATTTATTTGATTATTTAACATTTAGATTTAAAAACAAGGTTTTGATTTAGATGAAACATTTAGCTTTAGATTTGGTCTTTTATTTTGATGTAGTAATAATAATAATTTAAAAAAATACATAAAGCATATTAGGTAAATCTTGCAAAATATATTTGTTTTGGTAGTTACGTCTGACAGAGTTTGACCAGTTTTTCTTACATGTTTTATTTTTTACAAACAGCACCCCATAGATACAGTAGTAACTGTTCTGAAAATCTGAATTCAATAATGATCACCATTTCTATTTTATTTTGAAGGGAATGATGTCTTTACCTTGATAAAATGCACAATATGTGCATGTTTGTGCAAGTAGCTAATGTTATTGCCATCAAAACTTGCTAATTATTCATCAAAAGAATTCGCTTTTTACGTTTTTAAGATGAGAAGTTTGGACATTTTCTCTGCTTTAAAAATGCACCTTTCCCATTTTTTTAATGTTTTAAAAAAACTTTAAAATATGCTTTAATAACAATTAAAATAATGTAATTTTTTCAGCATTAAATCATGAATAACATCACAGTGTCATGTGGAGAGATCGAGAGCTCTGTGGGGTTTGTGTACGTGATTCTGTCTGTTATACTGAAGAAAACCAACAATCCTGACTGTGATCAGAGCTGGTATTCAGAGGTGAGTGTGTTTCTGTCCACATTACACCATTATTCACACACACACACACACACACACACACACACACACACACACACGATCTGATTGTCTTCTATTTGTTCAGGACGGCCGTCCTCAAACACTTATGTATCCAGTTACTTCGGTCTCATCTGATCGTCTCACCACTTCATACTGTGTGGATGAACTTCTTCATGAGATCCACTGTCATGCCTCAGGAGTAAACCATTTCTGTCTCAGCATCACGTTTATCTGTTTTCATATTTAATTCTTCATGACCACTATAAATGCTGCTCTAAAGCTTCTGTCCTTCATCACAGTTCAGACTGGAGACCGTGTTTAGAGGTGAGAGAAACACTTCAGCTCTCATGATGTTAACGATAGACAGATGATCCTCGGAGGCACAGTTCACCCAAAATGTCCCTCATGTCGTTCCAACACAAAAGAAGATATTTCAAAAAAGAAGATTAATTTCAATCGTCCCTTTAAGGTTAACAGTGAGATGAATCACATTTGTGTCTTCTGTGGTTGAAGTCATTTGTGATGATTGTGAATGTGTTTTTCAGCGAGTAACGAAACAGAGTCCATCAGCGGATCGACACAAACTCCAAACTCACGTGAGTTCAGCTCATGATTGTTTGTCAGAGTGCCAAATAAAGGAAAAGTTTAGTGAAATACATATATTTTGCTTTCTTATATTGTTTTATTTTTATGGATCAGGTTTAATCAATTTATTAACTGAGTAGATTTGATAATTTTATCATCCTTTATTTTATTGCTTGTATAGATCATTTGTGGTGGCTACTTGCTTTTTTATCATTGTTCTTCTCATCATCTTGAGCCGTTTCATTCTGTGGAAAAGGAAACTCAGGTGAGTCACGAGTGCTTGTGTCTGTTTAAACTGGAATTGAAAGTGAAATATAATTTTTTATCATAACCAAGCTCTTTATCTTCAGTTGAATTTGTAAGATGAAAGCTAATTTAACTTTTTGTGTTGGGACTCCATTATTCATTGTTGAATTACGTGAAACTGGGAAACAGTGGATCTGTAGTTCCCAGCATGCTTTGTTTTGCAAAGGGCTGGATCAGCAGAGTAAATGTTGTAATGAAATGTGAATATTCTTTGTTTTTGAGTAAAGTGGGCAGCCTGATAGTGTGAAAAGTTTGGTACTTTTGGACCTTTTTGGATCTGAAAGTGTTTTTGTGACTGCTGAATGTTTTTTGTGGTTGTGCTGGAGGGTGCAGCATGTACATGCATGACTGGAGACAGTTATTACTCATTTAGTGACACATTCCCCTGAAGTAAGCCATTTCTTGTTGCGTTGGAATGTTAAAAAAATCGGGGGCACAGAGAGACACTTCCCATGATGCACTGCTTATTATGTAATAGTCATAGTCTTCCACCACATTGAAACTATATATACACACACACACACACACACACACACGTTTATTTGCCATTTATATATATATATATATATATATATATATATATATATATTGTGACGGGAGGAGCAAACGACAGACACAGTGGGTGTGGCGTCAGGCCTCGGAGAGGCTTTTATTGAACAGAAATAATAAAATAAGTGTCCAAAGGGGATTAAAGTGTCCAAAATAAACAAGGGGATCTGGTGTCCTCGTCGTGTTACGCGGATTGTGAAGGAGGGGCAGTGTTCTGGAAGGAAGGGTCCAGGTAAGGGGCGGAGTCCGGTGGCCGCACGCGCTCCCCACCTGGGTCCGGGGGCGCGAGGGCGGCGGCTTCTTTGGCGGCTTCGTCCTCCTATGGGCCCCTCGGCGCTTCCAGGTGTACGGCCCGGCATCCTGGCCCGTCAGCCGTCTCACGGGTGCGGTCCTCCCACTCGACGCTCCCTTCCTGGACCCACGAGGACACCAGCGTGCATGCACGGGGGAAGAGACCGGTCTCCCGAGGAGAGGCGCAGCCGGCCTATAACAGCGGCGGTGATGAGGCTCCATTCCCTTCAGGTGTGCCTCGTCACACGCCGCCAGCCCTGGCTGTTTAAGCGCCCCTCCTCTCTCACACACCCACTCCCGTCGGGAGCCTGGTGAAGGGCGGCGATTAAGGGACGGGGAGTGCTGATAATTAGGGGGGAGGCAGCTGACTCGTCACAATATATATATATATATATATATATATATATATATATATATATATATATATATATATATATATATATACACACACACACGTATATATTAACAATTTCATGCTACAGTAGTATAAAAATGTATGCTCACAGAAGATTTGAGAAGTTTTGAATGACGATCAAAACATTCCTTGGTGAAAGATAAAAAGCTTTTATTAAATTGGGCTCAAATACACTCAGAAAATGATTTATTGATGCCGTTCACATTATTTAATAAGATTGATTTTGATTTAACACTATTGATGGTTTCTTGTTCAAACACGATTCCATGTTAAACTGACTTGCTTCCATGTTAAATGGTAACTCTTTGGTAACTCAGTATTTCCACTACCCATCATGCTTTGCACGGGTTTGGATAGGGAGGTTAAATGTTGAAATAAAGTGTTATTTTATGCATTTTTTAGCAAAATGAGAAAATGGAGATGTTCAGTGTTCTGTTATGTTGGTGTTAAAAAAAGTGTAAATTTCTGTTACGAAACTCAAGTTTTGCATATTAGAGTGCATATTAAGGTTTGATGACTTAATGTACATACTTCTATAAATAAATATAATATAAATGTGCATACTTTTATTTAATATGCATGCACACAATACATCCAGGTGTATTTATATTAGGGCCGTCAATCGATTAAAATGTTTAAATCTAATTAATTACACAATGTGGTGGTTAATTAATCTAATTAATTGCATATTAATCTAGGGCTGTCGCGATTCGTCGATTTTAGTCGACTAGCTGATTTTTACAAATCATCGACTTCATTTTGCTCGCGTCGACTAACCGGCAAAATACCGGAAGTGGCGCATTTCACGGACGAGAATCCAGAAAACACATTATTAGACTGTTTTCCAAGGCTGCATTATTAAACATAATTAACCATAATTGTGAATTCACAAACGCTATGATTTAATTAAATAATTATATGCGATGCAGTTCTGATACAGTATATGTGCTTTAATTATTTACATGCGTGTAGGTTACGTTCGTGCGTCACACAGCGGCTCCGTTCACAGTAGCTCCACAGAAACTGATCATTTACATGTGGAGCGTCTCAAACTCCATCTCTGCATGTTGTTGTGAGTTTGGGTTTATTATAACTTTCATCTGGGAACCCAACGTGCGCAAATTTAATCAGAGTTGTAAGGTAAATCATTTATAAGCCAACTCAAACACAGGAGAATACATCGCGGTTTCAAAATAAAAGCTCAAACCCTCACTCTGAGTTTACACATTTTAATGTCAACATATTAATTTAATTACTGTGGCTATAGCATTTCTGTCCTAAAGAAATGGCCAAATATTAAAGATTAAGTGGACATTTGAATGAAATGGTGCTTGGTCAATATTAAACAAGGATTAGATCGCGCAGTAATGTTTAAAAATAATCATCAGGCTGTCGGCGCCCCCTGCAGACCTTTGTTGTTATGCGTAATCTACAATTAGCTCTATTGTTTATAATACATTATGTATTTTAACAGTTTTGTTCAATAAAAACCATATGATTTCTTGCTTTTTATACTTTATTTGAATTAATTGTTATTGCATCATTGCTATTATATATGTATTTTAAGTCATTTTAAAAGCTATTGTTCACTTACATCTATTTTTATTACCACAAGAAGAAATGATTATAATTATAGGGCCCTATGTGTAACGCGGAGGCAGTGTCGTAAGATCCATGTGCAGCTTTATTACTTCACTAGGCAGGTCATACAAGCATAAGTCAATCTCCGGTGTCAGATACAACGTAGGCAGGGCAGAATCATCAACAAAGTTCAGGCTAGAGATCAGGGCAGGTGGCAGACAGAGAATAGAACAGATCAACAAGGCAGGCAGAGTCAAAGTGGGCAGGCAGAGTTCTTTCAGCAACGGATAAACATTCCAGGCCAGCAACAGGAAATCAAACACGGGGAAAACCGCTCAGAAATGTCTGCATGGCAAGAACAAGACTTCGCAATGAGGTTAATGGGAGAGCAGCTTAAATAGGCCAGAGTCAATGAGTAACACCTGTGCAGGTAATCAGTCTCAGGTACGGGTATATGGGAAATGGAGTCCGAATGGGAGTTAATACTCAGGTGAGGGTTCCCTCTGGTGGTGACCGGAGAGAGCCACAGAGGCTGAATTCGTGACACTATGAAATCCGTTTTATTTCCAAATTATTTTTTTTTCCATTTTCATTTTTCTATACTCCGTTTTAATGGTTAAGTTACATTTTATTTATTTTATTAAAAAATAATTAATTTCATTTTATTACATTTTATTAAAAGCCTGTCTAATTAATTGAGTTTTACAGTTTTATCTTTACCAAATTATGTTTTCCATTATTTTCTGGATTTATTTTTAATGGTTCCATTAAATTTTAATAATCAAAGTCATCTCCAAATAGCCTGATTGTATATTAAAAAAAGTATTTTTCAGAAATACTGCACATTTACATTTTTCACCTAAATAAATTCTGGTAAATAATATTTCTGGTAAATACTCCTTTTTTTAATTATAATTGTATTATTAGTAGACTAGAACACGTGGATATGTTGTCATTCTCACATTATAATACTGAACTTTGATTTCAGTGATTTGAACTTTAAGATGGACACTTGCTTCTTGCACTATGTTGCACTTTACTTTTGCTTTAAGAAAAGTATTTCATAGAAATTTGTATTTCATTTGGTTTAATTGAGCGTTCGCGTTAGTTCTGGCAGGTCACGTGAGTCAAGCTTGCATCAGCTGATTCTCAGCTGATCACATCTACCTATAGGAATATGACACCTATCGCGGCATTACTATATAAGCTCTATTCAGTATTAATCAGCAGCTTTTCCCGCTTGCTCAGGAGCAAATTGCGCATCGCTGCTCGCAAATTAATCTGTTGCACCGTGCTTCAGAATATCTGAAATCAACATCTAAAATAAGCGAATGCTCATTTAATCATATCGCTGTGTATATCGCGTGGTCTGCAATTGCATTAACTATAGTGATTGTTAGCAGTTCGCATTGTTTGCTGGAGCAAAATATTAAGGATATTTGCAGCAGCTTCCACGCTTCTGTTTATACTGCTGGAGCAAGTGCAATCTTGAGTATGTAATCGCTTTGAGGACACGCCGATAGTAACGGACAGAAGAACAGGTTAAATGAATAAGCATTCTCGTGTATGCGTTCAACCGTGGTTCGACGTTTCAGCGCGTAATTCCTAAGGTTAGATGTTTTCATTAGCTGAGAGTGTGCGGTTGTTCAGCTGCACGCGGCGTCAGAAGCACGTGTTTTAATGGCTTCTATATGAATAAGAATATTCAGATTAATGACAAGTCATTAGAAGTATTTCAGCAGAGTGCCGCTCAATACTTATTCAAATTCATAATCTCTGATTCGCTGGTATGTGCTCTTGCATGAGTATGCACGAAACACGTTTGATGATCGTATGATCACTCTCCGTGTTTTAAGGAACGTTCTTTGATTCATCGTTCAGCTTCTCTCTGTAAACAATCCTGTTTTCTTAATTTAAATCAATAACTGGTATAGCGCTTCCAAAAACGTTCTTAGCATTACAGCGGAGATGACCGTTAAGCTATATCATCCCTCACTCAATAGTTTAAAGGAAAAAAAAAAAAAAAAAAAAAATTAATTAGCTGAAATAAGCACAAATATCAGGACATGTCAAAACATCTCAAGGGCCCCAAAATCACCTCAGACCCCAGAGGGTTAATCATTTCTGATGTCTTCACGAGATAAGCCAAGTTCTCATTTCATTCTCATGGCTCATGCTACGTAGCAAATATGTTATTGTCAAATCTGCTCGTTGTTTAAGGCTAGTTGTTCAGTATGTTTACTTGGCACACTGTCGCTTTAGGGTATTGGTTGTATTTTGACACGCTGGTAATATTAACTGTTACATCCCTAGGATGTATGTGTTTTATTAAAATGCATTAGTGTATTTTCCTGCCCTTTGGGTGTGGTAATGTTTCCCCTGTGTGTGCTCTCTCTCCCGCTATCGCTGCTAATGGCTTGTCTGGTATTGGGGATGCCATTTCTTTAAGTTCTGATTATTGCAGCACGCTGTGATTTTAAGCAAGCGTCAAGCTTGTTGCATTAAGCATAGAGTAAGACAAGGAATTTGTTTAAGCTCACGTGTGTTGTCAGTTGTGGTCACGTAACGCTATGAGCGCAAATGACAATGAAGGCGACAAACCTGTAACTGAAGAGTTGATTTATTGATTCATTATATGCTGTTATAGTTTAAATGGATTCTGAAGCTTTAGGCAGGTTGAATCTGCGATTCGATCAGATAATTTGCTTGCTCTATGGCTGCAGTGCGCTGCGCCTGCTGCAAACTCGTCCGCCAATTATAGTGGTTTTTTTCTGCATCTATAATTATTATTATTTTTTTTTCTTTTCAGGTTAAAGAGCCTTGCTGCTCTTCTCAAGCTGCTTATAAAGAAGAGCACCCCTTCACTGCTTCTCTTCTTAAAGGGCATGCTGCCCCTGTCTATGCTATTTCAGAAGGTCGTTGCTTAAAGCTGTTAGGGTAGTGAGTTTTTTTTTTTTTCAGGTTAAAGAGCCTTGCTGCTATTCTCAAGCTGCTTATAAAGAAGAGCACCCCTTCGCTGCTTTTCTTCTTAAAGGGCATGCTGCCCCAGTCTATGCTATTTCAGAAGGTCGTTGCTTAAAGCTGTTAGGGTAGTGAGATTTTTCTTTTTTTTTTTAGTGCTTATCTAGTGCTCAAGATCATGCTTGTTGCTAGACCTGCTTGTTGCTTTAAGTTATTGGTTGTACTGCAAGTGCTGATACTTGGTTAAACTGGCAACAGCAAGAAGCTGTTTAGGCCATCTGATTGTTCTTGAAATATGCTTGCTGCTTATGGCTCATCTAGTTATTGGGACTGCTATTTCCTTAAGTTTCTCTGACTACTGCAAGTTCTGTGATTTTAAGCAAGCAACATGCTTGTTGCAAATCTATCGAGTGTATTGGTAAGGATTTTGTCTTCGCTCACATGGGTTGTCAGATTGAGGACGTAACGCAATGAGCACAATGTCAATGGGAGACGAAAACCTGTAAACAGATGAGTAGATTTGAGTTATTATATGCTATTTATAGTTTTTAAATAGATGCTGAAGCTTTAGGCCAGGTAGAACCTGCGATCTTTGAACCATTCATTGCTCGCTCCTATGGCTGCAGTACGCTGTGTTTGCTGTAGATTAGGCTGCCAATTTTAGTGGGTTTCTGCATATTTTTCAGGTATTGCATTAAAGGGGCTTGCTGCTCTTCTTAGCTGCTTATAAAGAAGAGCACCCCTTCACTGCCTTCTGTAAGGGGCCGCTGCCCCAGTCTCTGCTATTTCAGAAGGATATGCATCTTTCAGAATGCCATCAGTTGTGGTTTGGGTGGTTCTGGCCTATCGTTGTGTCGGGGGGTTCTGGCCTATCGTTTGTGTTGGGGGGGTTATTATTATTGCTGCTCTCCCTGCTCATTCATGACGGGCTGTATGGATGGGCAGGGAGTTTTTGCACAGAACAGAACCATACCGCCAAACCAAACTTTATGCTAAGTATCTATCATTTTTGACGATAGTGGTCCTGACAGAAATTGAGCGTTCGCGTTAGTTCTGGCAGGTCACGTGAGTCAAGCTTGCATCAGCTGATTCTCAGCTGATCACATCTACCTATAGGAATATGACACCTATCGCGGCATTCCTATACAAGCTCTATTCAGTATTAATCAGCAGCTTTTCCCGCTTGCTCAGGAGCAAATCACCCTCCTCCATCCCCAACTCCTCCTTTCGCAGTCAGGACTTGGCTTTCTGATATTCCTTGCTAAATCAGACTCTTTTGTTGAATAATTATACACTTAAATTTCATTAAGTACATTAATGATATCTGCTTTGTTCTGTTCTGTTAACCCTCGGGGGGTTATTATTATTGCTGCTCTCCCTGCTCATTCATGACGGGCTGTATGGATGGGCAGGGAGTTTTTGCACAGAACAGAACCATACCGCCAAACCAAACTTTATGCTAAGTATCTATCATTTTGACGATAGTGGTCCTGACAGAAATAGTATATTCTTCAGTATTTTGAATGTGGGTGGTGTCACACTTCACCACGGGAGCACGGAGCGAGGAGACGAGAAATTCACAAATAAATCACATTTAATAGTCCAACGGGAAAACACAGGAGACACAGGAACACATGGGATGACGTTCAGAACCGACAAACACTAACTGAATGGACTGGGGCTTATAAAAACAGGTTGACGAGGGAGCTAAGGAGACACACCTGGGATCAAATTAAACAATCAACACGAGGGAAAAACGGTCACAGGGAGCAAAAACACACACAGACAGGTCCATGATCCTGACATAACGCCCCCTCCCGGAAGGTGCGTCCTTGCGTCGTAGTAACATCCAAAGGGGAGGGGCAGGCGGGAACTAAGGAGGAGGCTCAGGAGGAGGACGGACACCCGGGAGGGGGCCAGCAGACAGAGACCAGGGAGGCAACGAAGGAAGGAGGAGCCAGGGAAGAGATAGGAGGGATCCGGAGCAGGAGGCGCACAGCTGGACCCAGGCCACAGCCGTGATGATGGCCCACGGTGGAGCCGACAGAGGGAGGAGCCATGGAGGAGAGATGGCTGCCGACTCCAGGGGGCCAACCAACGGCGGCGGAGCAGGTGGTGGTGGAGCCCGAGGCGGAGAGCCAACGAGCCAGGGGGATGCCGAGGATCCGGGGGGTCTGGGTGGAGCCGAGGGCTCTGGCGACCGAGGCAGAGACGGCAGTCCAGAGATCCGCGGTGGAGCCGGAGCGACTGAGGATCCAGGTGGAGCTGAAGGGAGGAAGGAGCCCAACAGAGCCAGTGGGACGGAGCGACGAGGCACAGCCAAAGGAGAGGAGTCCCGAGGCGATGGCGGGTCGACGCCCGACCAAGGCGGAGCCGGAGCGACGAAGGAGCCCGGTGGAGCTGGTAGATCGATGGGTGACGGTGGAGGCGAGGGAGCTGGGAGCCAAGGTGGAGCCACTGGGTCTATGGGCCGAGGCGGAGTCCGGGCTTCGGAGGCTGGGGGGGGGGGGCAGCGGTGGAGGAGGTAGGAGCGGGCGGGTGGGCATTTCCGAGGAGCGGGCACTGGAGGGCACTTTAGAGGGGCGGGCACTGGAGGGCACTTTAGAGGGGCGGGCACTGGAGAATCTGAAGCCCCCTCAGGGCTGGATGGGACCAGCAGGGACGAGGGAGAGAGGGCATTTCGAACTCCAGCTCAGTCTCCCAGTCAATCAAATCCCCCTCCATGTCCAGCAGTCCCAGAGGTAGAATCAGCTCACCCTCAGCCACGGTGCAGGGGGCTCCACTCCACTCCACGCTCACACGTCACTGCCAATTTAGAGTGTTCACTCTGATTCAAAATGAAAGGTTAGATTTTTGTGATTGATCTTTCATTAAAAATAAATAAAATAACAAAGTATAAACAATACAGATTTATTTTTTACAGGCTTCTTTGATCTTATTTATTAAGGGTGCCAATAATTCTGACAACGACTGTAAGAATGAGAACTGATACGTGAGATCTCACGTGGCATATCAGTATGTGAGATCCCACATGCATACTTGCACTCTAGTGAGATCCCACATGCATACTTGCGCTCTATCCAGTGATAAACACAGCATGTGGCCCTTGACCCATTTTATTTGACACAGAATTCTGACATGATCATGTCATGATTAATCAATCGACACAACACCACCCTGAAATTACTTTGCACTGTAGAAATATGGTTTTGGCAAGAAATGTACAGTGGCTAAATATTTTTTTATGAGTGCTACTATTTCACATTCAATATTCTAGGCTAAATTAGAGGGATATAAGTAACTTTTATGGATGTTTCTTTACAAACTTCATTGTTTTTTTTTTAGAAAGATATACCACAAAAAAAACTAAAAACAGTTAAATTCTAATAAAGTCTGTAAAAAATGTTCAGTTCTAATAAACATTTCAGGAAAAAATAATTAAATATGACGACATTAATATTACAGAATATTCTGGAAAAAATGAAATATATCCCTGCATAAATCAGGTATAACTGAGCCTGTGAAGTTCTTCATTTGTGATTTGTAGAATAGGATTTATACACCTGCAATGAAGATTTTGACTGACAACAACTGTTTTGTGAGAGAGAAAGAAACAAAGTACAAGATTTCAACTCCTAAAACATTTTCTTAAGTGAAATATTCTCTACAAATTCTACTGTCACAAGTGCTCAGTTTCGCTACAATAATACTAGATACAATAGATGTACTGTGTGCAAATATAACAAAGGGACATAAACAACTGAATATTCAGGGATGCAAACTTATCACCTTTAAGTGAAAATTGTCATTTTGAATCCAAAATAGATCATTTACGTGATTCGTGTAGACCCAAAGAGTTTTTGAAAATGTGAGTAGTAGGCTAAGTAGTGAAAGTAGTCTTGATTCAATTTAAATTGACTGCTTTCAAGCTCTCCTGTGCGTATATTTGTGGTTTGAAATTGGTAAAATTAGCTTTTTGTAAAATGTAAAAAAAAAGATCAGAATATTGACTGGCTATTGACTATTATGCACTCACTGTATAATCCATTCACAATTAGAACAGTGACAACCACATTAACCCAATTACAGTGGTGAATCTCTTCAAATGTTCCCAGTCACTTCTTAAATTGGTTATAGTGGTCATTTCAGGTCATTTTCATTCAAGCATTTGTTTTCCACCAGGTGACAGAAATCATCCACTAAATAGCACATGGCATATTTTACATGTTATTTCCATTAATAAAGATTAGAAATGTACATTTTACATAAAATGTTGCCATTTTATATGAAAATATACAAAAGATAAGATTTTTTGAGGCAAATAATTTAAAAATCCCCCAAACACTGCACAACTTTAGAGAAAATGTATTAATGGAGTGATATTACATGGATTAAAAAGCAATAAAAAATTTACTTTATTGTCTACTGATATTAAAATTGTGGGTTACATGTTCATCACCTTTTTCAAACCTGACCTGATTAGTTTACATCCCTGATCTGATAATACAAAGAACTTAGTTTTAATTGCAGTTTTAATTTCTATATTAGTCTAATATAGAAGCTTTGTATACAGAAGGTTTGTATGCTCTAAACATGTATTTGTAACTGTATATTTTGTATAAATAAAGAAATTATGACTAAATGTGATGTGTGTTTAATAAATTATTACTAATGTATCTATTATTAAGTATGTGAGATTTTTAAAACAAGCAGAAAATCAACATTGTTTTGATGCCACGAGAAACTACGCTGATTCTATGTCAGTTTGCTATCTGGGTGGCCTCTGACCAGCTTAAACCAGCCAAGACCAGCCTGACCAGCTAAGACCAGCCAGCCTGACCAGCTAAAACCATCCTGACCAGCCAAGACCAGCTAAGACCAGCCTGACCGACTAAAACCAGCCTGACCAGCTAAAACCAGCCAAGACCAGCCTGACCAGCTAAAACCAGCCAACCTGACCAGCTAAAACCAGCCAAGACCAGCTAAAACCAGCTAAGACCAGCCAACCTGACCAGCTAAAACCAGCCTGACCAGCTAAAAATATGGTCAAAACCCCTCTAAAACCAGCTTGATAAACCAGCTATGACCAGGCTGGGAGACCAGCTAAAACCAGCCTGGCCAGCTTAGGCTGGTGTTAGCTGTTTTTTTCAGCAGGGTCATACAGAAAAACATTTCTAAAAGCTTTTTTAGTTCTTCTCACTTGATAACAAATCCTTTAAATTTAATAGTATTCAGAAATTAATGAAAAACAGTAGGCTATAAGTAGCTAGTTAAACTAATCCTTTAAGTTTTAAGGTATTCAGGACTGAGCAACATAAATATTAGAAAGTATATGCAGCTATACAATTAAAGGACAAAGTTTTACTTATGCCATTATAATGTGTGTTTTATTTTGTAATTGTATACAATTATAAAATAAAACGTAAATTATCGGGCCTGTTTTAGGCTTTTCCATTTTTTTATATTTTAGACGATGATGAAAAAAATGACTGGCCATCTCCTCATTCCCTGATAGCAACAGACTCCAAGTACTCCAGAGTGCACCCTGGACGATGGGGCGGGGCGACACATTTGGGCGGGGCGACACGTGTCACTCCGCCCACCCCCAATTTCATTGGTTTATGATACAGCAGAGCTTATTGGTGTAGACGTTTGCGCATGAGCATTCTTTTATATACGTTTTTATGAATGATCTACGCTGTTTGGCTGTACTACAGAAATATTAAGTGCTAACAACAGAAGTTAGAATCAATTAGCAAATGTGTTTTTTTTAAACTTATGACGAACTAGTTAGATTAAGTTCCTATCAAACGCTTGGTGGCGGCATCTCCGAGTACTTCAGTACTTCGGGCAGAACAGAGCTGTGTAATATGAGCGGCTCACGAATTAAGTCTGGGGAACAAATTCTTAATTCGTGGCCATGATATAGTCCTACCTATGCTATAAATAGCCTCACCTATGAGAAATATTAATTATATTTCTGTGTGATGAACTTAAATAGTGGTCCTCAACAGGTGGGTTGCACGTTAAATTAAGTCAGATATTATTGCACTTTTCACAGAAGCAGATACTTAAACATTGAGCAGTTTTAGCTGGGCGATGTTGATAAAAATGATCCACTGTTTGAGATTTAGCTGTTTTGTATAATGTATATTTATATGTAGCCATATTCATTATTTTAGGACCGGTGGATAAGCAAAAACTTACGATGATAATACACTAGTTCAGTAAGACAGGACAAACCTGCAAATGGTTTTATTTTAAAGAACAACTGCGGTGACAAATAAGACAATAATACCAAATAGTCCATCAGCGTGAACTGAGGTTTTATGTGTGGATAATGGGAATAAAAACCTTGCTGAAACAATTTTTATTATTATTTTTTTTTTTTTTAAATATAGGCCTATTTTAAATGTTTTTGTTTACTAAAACAGCTGTTATTAAATCTGACCTACAGCAAATATTATTATTAATGTGCTAGTGCGTATTTAAGCAATAAATGTTAATTTTCTCTGCAACATTTTTATTTATACTTTTATAGGCTATATAGACTATGCACAAATTCAATTACTGGTCCTTTAAAAAGAACCAGGAATCACTGTACTATATTGATTTTAGATTTTTAGTAGGCCTAGTTATTATAGTCTTTAATAAATAAATACAAATATTAATCACAGAGAAGGGTTCTTTTACTCATTAAAAGTGCTCATGTACCTATTGCACAGATTTACAGCTCTGAGTGATTTAATATTCGATAGTTATGCAGGTCTATATGGCTACAATGATCGAGTGTTAATAACTGAATCTAAATTCATCTCGTACACAGATTAACACGCACATAATGAGGATGTGGATACAGAAATTGGATTTTTAATATCTGATGTCATGGGCACTCATTTATAGGAACCTTTAAAATTGTAAGAGAATCAATATAGGCTCAAATATTTTATTAAGATATAAACAAGGAAACACTGCTTGCCATGAAAACATTTTATTAACCTGCAAGTTTGTGACGCATTGAGCAACGTTACTTCTCCGTCTGCAGCTCCCTTCAGAAATTGAAAAATCTTGGAGCATCCCATGTAAAAGTAATGTTTAATCTCATCATGATAATAATGATATATTCAATTCCCACTGAGCAAAAGTACGTCCAAACGACGTCTTTTCAACGTCTTATTCGGACGTCGAAATGACGTCCTCTGAAGAGCCAGAATGAAAGTTTTTATGACGTCTTTTTATGACGTCTTCTGGACGTCCAATATCGACGTCCACAGGACGTCTATAGAAGGTTATTTTTTTTTTCAAATGTGGTCATTTGTGGATGTATTTTCAACGTCTTATAAGGGCAACATTAGACTCATTTAGACGTCATTTATACTGTTTCTGGACTAAATAAACACTCTTATGCTGCATTCAATTAAATCTCATGTTTATTTCAATGTAATTTCTATTTGTACTTGTAAACTAACTTAAATACATTGTGTGTTTGTACAAAAACCATGAAAACATAAGAAACTTCACTCCCCACATTAAAAAATACTATAGTAATTTATAGTAAATACTATAGTAAAGTCTATTACACTGTATATTATAGTATTTACAACACTTTGTTAATGAATGCTAGCATACTGTATTGTATTGTAGTATAATATACCCTATAGTTGTAATAACGTAGTACAGTATTGGGTAAAGTAATTTGTTTATATTACTATAGTTGTTATATTACCATAAAAACTATAGAATTACCACAACAAATTAATTCAATTATTTTACTATAGTATGGTTTAAAAACACAATAGTATTTACTATAAATTACTATAGTATTTTTTTCATGTGGGTATACAGTGGATATGAACAAATAACAAACAATTTAGTTTAGTTGGGTCCATACATTGTTCACCTGTTGGAAAAAACTGGGGGGAAAAAATCTCCTTTTTTATTTCAACTGCAATTAACATAAAATTCTTAAAGATGGTATTCTTTATTCATGAAATAGTCAACTGTTCATATGCCCAAATAATATCTGCATGCACAATAATGAAAAGAACACAATTTGCTATAGTGCAAGGGTTTTCAAACTGAGATTCAAGACCAAAGGGTCCGCAAAATAATTTATACCATATTTTCGGCACTACAAGTGGTGTTTTTTAATCTTCTGAGATGTGCTGAATTATTCCAAAGAAACTTATATAATGCATTTAATGTCAAAAAGCATAAGCCAAAATGTAAACACTTAAAAGCGGGCACTTATAAGGTTTCTATAAATATAGTTCTCGTGTCTATGTGACAAGTTGACAGTACCACTAAATTTTCTACTTTTCAGGATGAGGTTCACGGAAACCGAGATGGCAAGCGCATTTTGTTTGTTTTCTTTATTTTACTAAATAAATACTGCTTGTAACTAATGGCACTAGAATATATATGCCTATATTTGTTTTTGTTGTTGTTTTGAATAGTATTGAATTTAAACGATTGGAAGTGAGGTAAAATAAAATACATGTTTACAGTGTTTATAATGTTTAAGTTTCTTGACGTTTGTTTTATTTATCAGTATTTACATTATTTCTGAAAGTAATCGTAAAATGTGTCTTATACGCTGATGACCTGGTGCAACTTCCGGAAAATATGGTAAATTAGGCCTATATTGTACTGTATTATTAAACAAGTCATATAAAATGAGGACCATTTAAAACAATCAATAAATAAAACAATCATATTTTGTTCATTACTCCTACCCACAATAACTTTAACCTTAAAATCTGTTGTAATTATGAGGGTGTCCTTGACAAATCTTGTCTGCAATGGGTCCCTGGCTCCAAAATGTTGGAAAACCCCTGTGCTAGTGGACAGGCATCTATATACAGCAGAGATTCTGGTGTGGCAGGTGGAACTGTCCAGGTCATTACAACATCTCTCTCGCTGCGTCCGAAATCGCATACTGCATAAGTAGGTACTACATTTGAATTTGAACGTACTTCCCGACCGTTAAAAAAGTACGTTCTATATAGTATGAATGAGGGTAGTATGAATGAAACTCGGACGTACTACATCCGCCATGTTGATATTGTCACGTGACATGCGTCGTCACGACAGCGCGAAAATTTAAAGAGCCCACTCTACTGAACAAACATCAGCAATGTTTATTTGTTATTCTTACCGCTTTCATCGCCGTTTTTGCGTCGGTCAGCCGTTCGCAGATTACCCCTTCGTCGACAGCTTGTAAACCATTTACTAAATATATAGCAAGTAAGATTTACCTCAGAATAAAAGCAGCCACAGCTGTGAACCTGCTGATTTTGAGTAATTTATTGTAATAAATGAATGCAAATAAAATAAATGATGATAAATAGATATATACACACTGTTGCAGAGAGCGTCCCTCTGGCTCCCTCTTCGGGCCATCAGAGGGAACCGTCTCCTGAGTTTTAATTTTCACTACATTTCCCATCTTCCCCCTCGTACCTGTGGCTGATCACGGCTGCACCACCTATGGCTGATCATGGCTGCACCACCTGTAGCTCATCACCTGGACTATATAATCAGCTAGCTTGCAGTGCCTCAGTGCGAAGTCTTGTTTTGCTCCGGTGAACATTTCTAAGCGTTTTTTGATTGTTTTGACTGCTCTGTGTTTGACCTAGTTTAGTTTAACGTTTCCTGATAGTTAGCCGCCTGCCTTTTGACCTCTGCTTTGGATATAGACCTCTCTCTTGGATTGCTGCCTGCCCTGACTCTTTGCTTGTTGATGACCACGCTAGTACGCCGCCTGCCCCGACCTTAGAACTGTTTGACTATTCTGATTCTGCCTGTGCCCTTATATTGCTCATCCTGTGTTCAGTATTGTGTGTGGATATCTACCTGTTCAATAAACAAGCTGCAAATGGATCCCAGTGCTAGCAGTGAATCATTACAGAAGACTTCGCCAAATCACGATCCAGCAGCGATGTATCAGCTCACAACTGAACTATCTGCGCAGGCTCAACAGCTGGCCGCTCATCACCACCAGTTACAGAAACTCACCTCGCTCACCGAGGATCTTGTTAAGACTCTTCAAAGCTTGCACTTACCAGCCGGTGCTCCGTCCATATCAACAACTCCCGCTGTCTTGGCAGCCACCCCAACACCACCCACGAGCGTTAATCCACGACTGGTGTTCCCTGAGAGATTCGATGGTAATTCAAGTCAATGCCGAGGGTTTCTTCTTCAATGCACCCTGTTCGTTAACCAGCAACCAGCCTTATACCCCACAGAGGAGGGGAAAATCTCGTTTGTCTGTTCACTACTCACCGGAAGAGCACTGGAGTGGATAACAGCGTTGTGGAGAGGTAACAGATCCCCTTTCCGTTCATTTGAGGAATTCTTACAGCGGTTCCGTGAAGTGTTTGACCACCCTAAGGATGGACGGGGTGCGGATGAGCTTTTACTTACCCTGTCGCAGGGCAGAGGAACGGCAGCTGATTATGCCCTCGAATTTCGCACACTCGCTGCACAGACTACTTGGACAGAGGATCCTCTTAAAGTTCATTTTCGACGGGGTCTGTGTCATGAATTACAGACCGAACTCGCCTGCCGCGACGAGGGGAGGACCCTTAATCAATTCATTGAACTCTCCATACAGATCGACAACCTTCTTAGAGCTCGTCGACACACCACTCATGTCACACCCAGAGCCTTACCTGATAGTCACGAGCCCATGCAGGTCGACACCTACCATCTCTCAGCCGGCGAACGAGACCGCCGGATTGCACTACATCTGTGCCTGTATTGTGGTGAACCCGGTCATATGCTCAAAACCTGTCCCTCTTGCCCATCAGTCAACACAACCACCCGGGTGAGTGTGACTCTAGATTCATTAAATCATGATCATTGTTTCACAGTACCAGTGACGTTAAGAACTGACTCAGAGATATTTAATATCAGAGCTATGATCGATTCAGGGGCTGCAGGGAATTTTATGTCTGAAAATTTTGCCCATAAGAACAGTATACCACTCATTCGTTGTCTCTCTTCCTTGGCAGTCGAGGCGGTAGATGGACGCCCATTGGGCTCAGGGAGAATAACCCATCTGACCGCTCGCCTCACTCTCGTCACCGGAGCTCTCCATCAGGAAATCATACAATTCTATATAATACCTACTCTTCACGCACCCGTCATCCTAGGCTTGCCGTGGCTCCGCAAGCATAACCCGAGTATATCCTGGCAGGACACTGAGATCATAGGCTGGGGATCCAAGTGCTTCAAGCTTTGTCTGCCGCAAATCCATCCCCTTCCCGTCCATGTTGTCGAGGTGACAGATCCAACCCCTGATACCCAAGGTCTACCAGACACCTATCACGACCTCAGAGAAGCTTTTAGCAAGACCAAAGCCTCTCAGCTGCCTCCTCACAGATCTTCGGACTGCGCCATAGAATTAATGCCAGGCACTAGTCCTCCCAAGGGCCGTATTTTCCCCCTCTCTCAACCCGAATCCGAAGCCATGGAACGTTACATTCAGGAGGAGCTAGCTAAGGGATTCATCCGACCCTCCACATCACCAGCTTCGGCCGGGTTCTTATTTGTTAAGAAGAAGGGAGGAGATCTCCGGCCCTGTATCGACTACCGAGGCCTGAATGAGATAACCGTCAAATTTCGCTACCCTCTTCCTTTAGTGCCTTCAGCCCTGGAACAACTCAGAAAGGCCCGGCTCTTCACCAAATTAGATTTACGGAGCGCTTACAATCTCATCAGGATTAGAGCGGGCGATGAATGGAAGACTGCTTTCTCAACGACCACAGGGCACTATGAGTACCGGGTTATGCCGTTCGGCCTTGTCAATAGTCCATCCATCTTTCAATCCTTTATCAACGACGTCTTCAGGGACATGCTCAACAAATTCGTCATAGTCTACATTGATGATATCCTCATATACTCCGAGACTCTAGGGGAACACGTTCACCAGGTCAGATCAGTGCTCCGCCGTCTCATGGAACATCAATTGTATGCCAAACTGGAGAAATGTGAGTTCCAAACCACTTCAGTTGCCTTTCTGGGTTACATTATCGGTCTTGAGGGTATCGCTATGGACGACAACAAAGTCAACGCGGTAGTAAACTGGCCCTGTCCCAAGAACCTCAAAGAACTTCAACGCTTCCTGGGTTTCGCCAACTTCTACCGTCGTTTTATCAAGGGTTTCAGCTCAGTCGCAGCTCCTCTCACTAGTATGACGAAGAGGAACTCCCAGCGACTTCACTGGACTCCCCCTGCTGTGGAGGCTTTCAATCAGCTTAAGCACCGCTTCACTACAGCGCCCATCCTGCATCACCCTGACCCCGATCTACCCTTCATCGTGGAAGTGGACGCTTCTAACATCGGAATTGGAGCCATACTCTCACAACGTCAGGGGACCCCCGCAAAAATGTACCCGTGCGCTTACTACTCACGCAAATTAACACCTTCTGAACGGAATTACGATGTTGGTGATCGGGAGTTACTAGCCATGAAATCGGCTCTGGAGGAGTGGCGGCACTGGCTGGAGGGGGCTAACTACCCATTTACTGTCCTTACCGACCATCGCAATCTGGAATATCTCAAGACTGCTCGCCGTCTCAACCCCAGACAAGCCAGATGGTCCCTATTTTTCACTCGATTTGATTTCATAGTCACCTATCGACCCGGCACAAAGAACGTCAAAGCGGATGCACTCTCCCGTCAGTTCTCTGAAGATTCAAAACCCAGTCCGCCTGAGAATATCATTCCCTCATCTGTCATCATCGCACCCATTCAGTGGGACATTATTACGGAGATAGAACAGGCTAATTCTAACCAAGATATTCCTCCAGACTGCCCCGAGAATAGGTTATTCGTTCCTGAAACTCTCCGCGACAAAACCGTAGCACTGGTTCACGCAGCTCTCAGTTCAGGTCACCCAGGCATCAACGCTACAGTTCAACTACTTCAGAATCGTTTCTGGTGGCCTACCCTCAGAAAGGACACCATTTCTCACATCAACCATTGTCAAGTCTGTAACACCCAGAAACCCTCACGACAGTTACCAGCCGGTCTTCTTCATCCTCTCCCTATACCCGAACGTCCTTGGTCCCACATAGCTGTCGATTTCATCACTGATCTTCCTAATTCAAATGGCCATACCACTATTCTCACGGTTGTGGACCGATTCTCGAAAGCCTGTCGTCTCATTCCATTACCCAAATTGCCCACGGCTCTGGAGACCGCTGAACTTTTATGTAACCAGGTATTTCGTTACTATGGCCTGCCTGAGGATATTCTGTCAGATCGGGGTCCCCAATTTACCTCTCGCCTTTGGTCCGCCTTTTTCAAGGCGCTGGAGATCAACGTAAGTCTCACCTCAGGGTATCATCCCCAATCCAATGGGCAGGTTGAGAGGCTGAATCAAGAATTGGTGAGGTTTCTGCGCTCTTACTGCAGCAAGAATCAGATGGACTGGAGTCGATACCTGATGTGGGCCGAATACGCCCAGAACTCTCTGCAAAAACCAGCTACCAGATTAACCCCCTTTCAGTGCATAATAGGTTTTCAACCTCCCCTATTCCCCTGGTCAGGCGAACCCACCAATGTCCCTTCCGTTAATGACTGGATTCAACGCAGCGAGGAGACCTGGGACCAGGCCCACCAACATCTGCGTCAAGCCGTAAGACGTCAGCAGACTCAAGCAGACAGACATCGGCGTCAGAATCCTGAGTATCTCGCCGGACAATGGGTGTGGCTATCCACACGGGATCTTCGCCTGCGTCTTCCCTGTCGCAAGCTCAGCCCCAGGTACGTGGGTCCTTATCAAATTAGACGCCAAATTACACCAGTTTCTTTTGAATTGGCTCTCCCTAACCATTTCCGTGTTTCTCCTACCTTTCATGTGTCCCTCCTGAAACCCGCTGATGGGCCTGAGGAGGAGCCAGAGGAACCGCCGGCGGATGAGGGCTCCCTACCTGTCACCATGGAAGGCGAGGAGATATACCAGGTCCGAGAGCTTCTCGATTCCAGGCGCCGGGGCCGCGTTCTCCAGTACTTGGTCGATTGGGAGGGTTACGGCCCGGAGGAAAGGTCGTGGGTCAACGCAGAGGATATTCTGGACCCCAGCTTAGTGGAGGATTTCCACCGAGACCACCCGGAAAGACCGGCCCCCAGACCACGCGGTAGACCCCGGCGTCGACCACCTCCTCGCTTCCGGAGCCGCTCGCAGGGGGGGGGCTCTGTTGCAGAGAGCGTCCCTCTGGCTCCCTCTTCGGGCCATCAGAGGGAACCGTCTCCTGAGTTTTAATTTTCACTACATTTCCCATCTTCCCCCTCGTACCTGTGGCTGATCACGGCTGCACCACCTATGGCTGATCATGGCTGCACCACCTGTAGCTCATCACCTGGACTATATAATCAGCTAGCTTGCAGTGCCTCAGTGCGAAGTCTTGTTTTGCTCCGGTGAACATTTCTAAGCGTTTTTTGATTGTTTTGACTGCTCTGTGTTTGACCTAGTTTAGTTTAACGTTTCCTGATAGTTAGCCGCCTGCCTTTTGACCTCTGCTTTGGATATAGACCTCTCTCTTGGATTGCTGCCTGCCCTGACTCTTTGCTTGTTGATGACCACGCTAGTACGCCGCCTGCCCCGACCTTGGAACTGTTTGACTATTCTGATTCTGCCTGTGCCCTTATATTGCTCATCCTGTGTTCAGTATTGTGTGTGGATATCTACCCGTTCAATAAACAAGCTGCAAATGGATCCCAGTGCTAGCAGTGAATCATTACACACACACACACACACCAATTCATTACATATATATATATATACATATATATACATATACATACATATATATAAACAATACATAATATGAAACAAAACGATAGAAGTATCATCACCTATTTATCTAGTAAATTTTACCTCAGAATAATTTAAAAAAGTAGTGTAACTATTTCAATTACTTTACTAAAGTAATGCAACTGATTACATTTGATTACTTCTCTAAATGTCTAATGTTTTCAACTGTTAATCATTTTCAAATAAAACAGACACTCAACACTGATTAGTCCTTCATAACTTGAATTAAGATTATAGTCATTTAATTTAAAAGCACAGCTACCACAAAATAAGACTTACTTTGAGATCATTCTGAGGTTAAATACGGATTTAAAACCATAACAAGAAACAGTTTAGTAACTATTAACTGTTTTTTAAACTAAATATTTGCATAGTTATGACAGGAATCACTGGCATCTAACAATGCCTTGGAAAAAAGTTAATCTTAAAAAAAGCATATACATGAATCCAAATAGCAAATAAAAGTTATGGACTAAGCATGTGTCCTATTCCCCTGAAACATTGGCGTCTCAAATTTTACAGCAGTTGCTGCAATTTATGAAAGGAATCAATTAAATTTGTCTGTGGGTGTGTGTGAAAAAAATCTGATGTAACCCCCTTTGTAACTCTTTAACATTTTCATAAGTAATTTAATTACACATTTTTTATCAGTAGCTGTAACTGATTACAATTACATTTATTTTGTAATTAAATAACGTAAGTTAGTTACATGTAACTCCACAACACTGTACATATATACATAATACATTATAGACAAGATGCACACACAGCAGAATCATACTGGGTGCTGTCACTGGCCTTCGACATCCCCAACTCCTCTGTGCATGACATTGTGCCCAGAATGAGCGGGGCAGTCTTCAGGATTTTGAGAAGGCTGACTGCTTTCCCCACCGCAGATGACCTGGAGACTGTGGGAGCAGGTTTTAATGTTCTAAGCTGGGTCTCCAACTTTCCATGTGGTAGCTGGAACAATATATGGCTGTCACATCTGAAGTGAACCACCAGCAAATGAACTGAGCCCTGCCTTTGTGCCAGATGTTGCTCCACAACCTCGTCTGTCTTCAGAACAGGAACATTGTTGATCCAGAAGTTGTGAGGATCATGACGATGACCAACCTGAATCCCGAAACACAAAGCCAGCGCAGGAGAGAATGTGTGGGACAATCTGACCACAGGTGTGTCCGCACCAGACAACTGTGTGCCTGGTCTTCAAGAACATGATTACCTGTAAAACAATTTAACAGGTTAAGACAGCAAATCAGTTCACGTTCTTCTCATATGGCTATTGTTTAAGCTAGTGTAAGTTAGTGTAAGTAAGAAATATATATATATATAAACATGAATACACATGTAAATATTTAAATGTACACATGTGTGTGTATTTATATATATACATATAAATATTCACAGTACACACATTATATAAACTAAATTTTAGATTTCCACTTTTTTCCCCCCACTAATTTTTATGCAAATTTAAAGTCCTCATCTTATACACATACAGGGGAAGAAAAATATTTTGATTTTTTTTTTTTAAGTTATATTTATAAAATATTGCTTTAAAATAGTTTCTCAATGCCACATAATAAGCACTTTGTAACTGACAAAATATAGCTACTGTAAACACCTGGCAAATAAATGTAACAAAACTTGCTTTAAAAAAAAGCATAAATCAATGAAGATCCTAACATAAATAAATGTAAAGAGGGTGTGTAGTTAAGGTTAATACTCATTTTGTATACTTGCGCTATCCCTTTGATTGCAGCATTATTCTTTTCAGTGAAGAGGGCTTCATTAGCCTCTCTCTCTCCTGGATGAGAACACGGTTCATCAGTCCCTGCAACATCAACATTACTGATCATTCCTGATCAATCTAGCAATGCTACAATGACAAGCTGAGGTTCAAGGGTTCAAGGTTCTTGTTTATTTGTCACATACACAATCATACAGGGTATAATCAGTAGTGAAATGTAGGTCAGGAGCTGAGGAACTTATTAACAGTATTTTGCTATGTATCCAACACATTTCTCTCAAAATATCAGCACTGGTAAAAGAGAAATAAAATTGCTTTAATTCCTTTAAGTTTTGTAACTTTATCTCATTAAATTACTAAACGAACCGTCTGTTCAAGGAAAGCAGCGTTAACAAGCTGATGTACTGCATTGGTTAAACATCTTTTAACAGCAATTCACAAAATCGTCTCATCTGTTTACATTGTTTGAACCTTCAACAAGTAAGCCGTTCACTTTGTATAATTTTAAACAAGTACAATTTAACCACAATGAACGTTTTTCCTTGAGGTACTTACACTTGAAAACAGCCGCGTCGCCGCCTTCCGCCATTTTCGAATATGACGTCTCCTCTCCCGCGGCATCATGGGATAGTAAAGTGTCCATCGTATGCCTACTACAGAATTCGGGCGGAAGTAGTAGGTCATCCGGGTATTCTCGCCTACTGTTTTTCGAATACTATGAATTCGGACATACTACTCGCCTCGCATACTGTTTTTCACATACTATATAGTAGGGAAGTATGCGATTTCGGACGCACCGTCTGTCTTCACAAACTGCCCTGAAACACAATTGAAATATAAACAATTATTTTAAATATAGCTTCACAATGCTCATTTTGGCCTCTGGGGTGAACAGAAAATACTGCCAGACTGATTTTAAGTCTTCAGTGAATCATTTCAAAGCGTGTTTTTAAAAATTATTTTAAAATCTTACATTATTGTTAATGTAGTGATAGAATGTATTTGTATTTGCCAATACTAAAACGAACCACTAGGTGTCAGTAGTGTTACACTTACAAGTAGAGTGTGTAGCTAACGAATCAGAAGTTAAGGTGTGTTGCTGTTCCCGTCCTGAAAAGTAGAATACAAATCTTTATTTTTATGTTTGTTACAAAGCTGTTTGTTTATTGGATCAAGAAACATTACAGTGAAGTGTTTTAGTGGCGAATTTAAACAAGTAACGTAAAAGGGATCAACATAAATTTACCTCAGAATTAACCAGATATGTACAATTACAAAAAGGGAAATTTGAAAATATAGAATCTTTCTAATCCAAATATATAATTGGAAATATAAATTTGAAGTGAAATTTAACATTAGATTGATAAAACGACGAATAAAAGTACATTTATAATGCTTACCTTTGGCTTAGCAGTTAGCACCCGTCCTTTTTCAGATGACCGTTACTGTTTGAATTTCCAAGTAGCTCCGTCGCATTGTGAAGGTCATTCGTTGGTCAGGTATCTCAGAAGGTTTTATAAAGTGTCCTCAACATAGACTTAAATTACATAAAGTACCTATCGCGGTGGTTATATTCAGTCTTTTGTAATAAACAGAATAAATATCTTCTGTCTTCATTTGCGGTTGCTTGCGCCGTCACGGTTACGTCACTACGTTAACGCTCCTCACACGAACGCACATTTAAATAGATCAATATTTAGTTACATTTAAATCTATTTATCTATTTATTTAATATATATTATTAAATATTATAATAAATGATAATAATTTAATAAATATTATATACTATTAAACATTTGTTAAATATATTTATCTCTTTAAATCTATTGAACTTTAATCTATATTATTTTAAATCTATTTAATTAATTATATTTAATTTATAGATCTAATTAAATCACACATAGATGTAAACGGCTGTTTCTGTCAATGCCCCAGTGAAAAATACCACTCAAATAAATAAATAAATAATAATAAATCCATATTAGGTTTTATATGGTCACATTAAGGTACTTTAATTAGGCCTATGTTTTTAAACATTTAAATATAGGTGTTAAAAAATGTAAATAATGTCATATGTTTCATAAAAGTAGGCTACATGTGATATTTAAATCAGAAATCAAAGGATTGCTTTGTCGTGTTTATTTGTAAAGTTATGTCGACTTACTGAACCTGTTCTGCACGTTCTACAGACGTCCAAGAAAACCCTTCGCAAGACGTTCAAATTTTGAACCTCATATCTACGTCCAAGAGACGTCGTAGTAAGACGTCCAGAACCTTACTGGATTTGCACGTCGTGTAGACGTCCAGATATGGTCCAGACCGACCGACGCAATTTAGACTTCATCTGCACGTCGGGTGGACGTCTAATGTTTGTTGGGTGTTATCTTTGAGACTATTATACGATTAAAAATATAACACAATGCATGGCATTCACATCAGAAAAATGTGAAAAAAACAGACATTAACGTAAAATAACTTACTAGCAACACACAACAACATTAGCATCTGTGATAAAGCAATACAAAAATACACACTTGACCCTTCCTGTGTTCACATTCTAGTTTTTGTTCTCCGTTGACATGTCACGACTCAAATTCGCTCAAAATACAAATTGAACAGGCAAATATTTATATTATAAATAAATCGGAACCGACTGAGCAATCTCAACGAGCAGCAGCTCACACACACACACACACACACACACACACACACACACACACAGTCAGTCAGCCGCCTCGAGAAGGGTCTGGCTGCAGACTTGCACTTGCACTCTCAGACTTGCACGCTCAGACACTTGCGCTTCCGCGGGTGACGTCACTTGCAGTCTTTTTTATTTTGTTCTATTTATTGATTATTTTTGTTTGAATCTCTCAACATTTTACAACAGTAGCCAGGTTGTGAAGACAAGAAAAAATAAACTAAAATACAATGTAACTCACCGCTTGCACTCTCCGCTAATATAGGAGAAAAAGACATCTGTGGCTACAGAACTGCAGAATATGAACGCAATGCACAAAGTTTCTCGTTAAGCGTTTTCCTCCCGCAGAAAACCATAAACACTTAATATGGCTTAAGATAAATTAAGTGCAATTAAAAGATAAAATTCGATGTACAGTTATTATTAAATGTACTACAAGGCAAGCAGACGGCCATGAACACAATACGCAAACTTTCACTTGTCCTCCCCTACAGCAAAACGCTTATTGATTACACTAACCTAATACATTATGCCATATTAAGTGTTTATGGTTTTCTACGCTCAACGCAAAACTTTGCGCATTGCATTCATATTCTGCTGTTCTGTAGCCACAGATGTCTTTTTCTCCTATGATAACTTGCAGGACCCTGTTTGTTATTGTACTAAAATGAGTTTTAATCGTTTAACCACCACAGCGTCTTGTCTCCATTGGCAACGCACACGATTCGTGTCGAATGCAAGTGACGTCAGGTAGCGGAGAGTGCAAGCAGCGATTGCAAGTGACATTGTAATTTAGTTTATTTTTTCTTGTCTTCACAACCTGGCTACTGTTGTAAAATGTTGAGAGATTCAAACAAAAATGAATCAATAAATAGAACAAAATAATAAAAAGACTGCAAGTGACGTCACCCGCGGAAGCGCAAGTGTCTGAGAGTGCAAGTCTGAGAGTGCAAGTACAAGTCTGCAGCCAGACCCTATTGGCCGCCTCACTCAGAAAGACGATAATAACGGTCATATTTTCAAACTGAGAAAGGCGCGAACAGTTTCATTGGCCAGTTTCCTGGATGACAGCCAGATTAACCAATTATGATCAAAGAAATAAGGTAAACGCAGTAAAATGTATTTAGTTTTATTGTTGTTAATGATGATAATATTTTAACATATACCTTTAGATTTTAGAATAGGTTTAACGATCAAAATATTGTAAAATGCTAATAGAATAATAATAATGATCTTGAATAATTTAGTAATAATAATTTAAAAGGCAGAAATTTATTTTGTATGCTGTTGAAGACATTAAGTTGATTCAACATACAGCTCTTGTAAAAAACAAATCAACATTGATTTACAATTGTTTTTGGAAACCTTTTTTAACCATTTAGCTTTAAACATTTTTTCAACGTTGTTTCAATGTTGAAACAACAACTAACCTTATTTCAATCATATTTCAACATTGAAGGTCGGTCAGGTGCCGGCTGGGATGTCACATTTTATTATTAATACAAATTACTTTTATCTATACATAACTAAATCGCGATGTATTTTAATAGATCACTTCAGTCTTTTAATTAGCAATATGCAATAATATGTGGCTTCTCTCTGCTGTGGATCTTCTCGTGTCTTTTCAGATTTGATGTCACACTGAAGCTCTTGTCACAGTGTGAACACTTGTATGGTTTTTCTCCAGTGTGAATCCTCTCATGCTGTTTTAAACCGTATGCTGAAGTAAAAGTTTTCCCACACTCAAAGCACATATAATCTCTCACATCACTATGTATTTTCTGATGTACTTTTAAATTTCTCAGCAGTGAATAACTCTTGGCACACACAGAACATGAATGCAGCTTCTCCTTCATATGAACTGTCAGGTGTCTTTTCAGGTTTGATGCACTAAGAAATGTTTTACCGCACTGATCACATGCGTGCGGCTTCTCTCCGGTGTGGATTCTCATGTGAATACTTAGATTTTGTTTGTATGTGAATCTTTGTTCACACTGAACGCAAATGAACGGTTTCTCTCCTGTGTGGATCCTCATGTGGCCTTTAAGGTGTGTTGATTGCGTGAAGCTCTTCCCGCACTGATCACATGCATACGGCTTCTCTCCTGTGTGGATCCACATGTGACTTTTAAGGTGTACTTTTTGTGTGAAGCTCTTCCCGCACTGATCACACGTGAACGGTTTGTCTCCGGTGTGAACTCTCATGTGAAATTCAAGACTTTGCTTGAATGGAAAACTCTTTCCACACTGAGTGCAGGTAAAAGATTTCTTGGCTCTTTTCTTTAAAAATGTCTTTTTAGTCTTCGAGTGACTCAAAGGTTTTTCTCCAGGTTCGTCATGATGTTCACTCAGTTCTTCACTCTCCTCGCTCTCTTCCATGAGGCCTGAAATGAAAGAAAAAAAGTTCAATTTCAATTTTAGTAAAAAAAATGAATAATAAAAGCTAGAAATATGAAAGTCGGCACTAATGTAATAGCAGAAAGTAGATGACTGCTATAAAATATTATGATAATTCTGGTGCATTTTTATAAATTAATTGAATGGTCAGATGCAAAACATTATAGGCACAAATCCCATATTTCTGTAGTGACAACTATTAAATACAGTGCACTCCATAAATATTTGCACAGTAAAGAATGCGATAAATCCGCTCAACCAATCACAGCGCACCAATCCACTCACTGTAGACAGTAACGTGAACAACAATACTTTGAATACACCCGGCATCCTAGTTTTCTTCATCTACTTTGTACTTTGTGATCAACAAACAAACAAAAAATTAGGGCTGCATGATAAATCACATGTGATTGTCATGCGCATCTCGTCAGTAAAGCCGGTTCTGTGATTAACGTTAGTAGTTAATCTCCATCATGTGCTTTCAGATGGAGCGGCATTTAATACACAGAGTTCATAATCGCAGATGAATCGCATTCGATTATGAACACGATATCGCGTAGCTTGTCAGTGTAAGTGTTTTTATTTATGCCATTAATGTTTTTGTTAATACAGCGTAGAGCACTAGTCAACTAAATGAATATAACATGGCAAAGATCAATGCACGCTTGGAAGCTGAATGTAAGGGAAATGTCATTTTGGAATTTCTGTGGTCTAATGTGTTATTGTTGTTCATGTTCTTGTTCAGAGGCTGTCATATGTGGATCAACTTACTTGTGTATTTTCAACAGTTTCAATATGAAAAAATAACTTATATTGATTCAATAGATTTATTACTTTTTTGAAAAAAATAAAAAAACGTCATGGATTTATAGCTGTAACAAATCCGGCCTCTGTGGTTCCCCCTGATCGTCACCAGAGGTCGCCATCACCTGAGTATTGACTTCTCTCTCCGAACTCCATTTCCCATCATCCCGTACTAGGACTCTGATTGCTAGTTCACCTGATGCTCATCAATGGGACTACTTAAGACACACACACACACTCACTCTTCGCGAAGTCTTGTATTGCCCCGGCTGACATTTCTGAGCGTTCTCATCTTTCTCTGTTGGATTATTGTGTTTTGACCCTGGACTGTTTCTCTCGTTTTGGATTGTTATCTGCCTGCCTTTTGACCCTCTTGCCTGCCTTGATACTCTGCTCTAGTCTCTCCTCTGATATCCCTGTTACTGTTACCGACCATTGCCTGTACGACTGTGTTACTTTGATTAAAAGCTGCAAATGGATCCCCACTCCGTTGACTCTTCATTACAGAAGACTTCGCCAAAACTCGATCCAGCAGAAGTCTACAGACTCTCTACTGAAGTCTCTGCCCAGGCCAACATGCTGGTCGCTCATCAACAACAGCTAGCACGCCTCACGTCTCTCACGGAGGAGTTGGTAACAACTTTACGGGCATCTCGGCTATCTCCATCTGAGTCTGCTCCGCTACCACCGCCAGTGGACCCAGCCCCTCAAGCACCGCCTCCAAGTCACTCCATGGCTAGTCCCCGTTTAGCTTACCCGGAGAAATTCGACGGCACCCCGACTAAATGTAAGGGTTTTTTGCTACAATGCTCCTTGTTTGTCTCACAACAACCTGTGTTATATCCCACTGAAGAGAGTCGTATTGCTTTTTTATGCTCTCTCTTGACTGGTAAAGCGTTAGACTGGGTTACTGCAGTGTGGAATTTCAATCGTCCAGCCTTTACCTCGTTTGAAAGTTTTTTGCAGCGCTTTCGAGCGGTTTTTGATCTCCCTGAGGGAGGAGATGGAGCAGGTGAACAGATTCTCACCTTGAAACAAGGGAGAGATACAGCAGCGGAGTTTGCTCTGGCTTTTCGCACACTGGCTGCACAAACTGGATGGCCTGATGACCCTTTAAAGCTGCATTTTCGCAGAGGACTGAGCTCGGAGTTACAGACTGAACTCGCTTGTCGTGACGAGGGAAAAACTTTGGATCAACTAATTGACCTTGCCATTCGCATTGACAATATGATTCGCTCTAGGAGACCCAGCAGGGGTTCTACTCTCCGTTCACCAAGCCCTCCAGTTGTTCCCGAGCAAGAGGCCATGCAGGTGGGACACGCACGCATCTCTCCTGAGGAAAGAGATCGTCGGTACCGTCAAAACCTTTGTCTCTACTGTGGCCAGGCCGGTCATGTGAAAGTCTCCTGTCCCACTAGACCCAAGCAGCATGCTTCTTCTGCGGTGAGTCAGTCATTTCACTCATCAAGATGTGTCAAAGTGCCAGTTAAACTAGCCGTTGATGATTGTGTGATAGAGACAATGGCTTTAATTGATTCTGGAGCTGCAGGGAATTTTATTGATGCCGACTTTGCTAAAAAGTATGACCTGCCTCTCATACCCTGTAAATCTCCCTTGGCAGTGGCAGCGCTAGATGGGAAGCCTCTGGGCGCTGGTCAGGTCCAGCACACCACCAGTGACATCTGCCTAACCACAGGCGTCCTTCATTCAGAAATCATTCGTTTCTTCATCATACAAGCTCCCAACAATCCAGTTGTTCTTGGACTCCCCTGGCTTCAACTACACGAACCCCAGATCTCATGGACGAAGGGTCAAATCACTCACTGGTCAACAAAGTGTTTCACACAGTGTCTTCAGACTTTGGAACCATCGTTAATTGAAGCAGCCACAGTCAAAATGGATCCTTTGCACTCCGCCAACATCCCTTCTGACTATGCTGATCTAGCTGAAGCATTCAGCAAGGCCAAAGCTACCCAACTTCCCCCACATCGGTCCAGTGATTGTGCCATCGAGCTACTCCCAGGCACCACACCTCCCAAGGGTCGAATCTTCCCTCTCTCACAACCAGAAACTGAGTCCATGAAAGCCTACATAGAGGAGGAACTAGCTAAAGGCTTCATTGTTCCATCCACGTCTCCTGCCTCTGCTGGATTCTTCTTTGTCAAGAAGAGCGATGGGACTCTTCGGCCTTGTATTGATTATAGAGGGTTGAATGATATAACCGTTAAATTCCGGTACCCTCTACCTCTGGTTCCTCCAGCTCTTGAACAGCTCCGTGCAGCCAAATGTTTCACTAAGCTCGATCTGCGCAACGCTTACAATTTGATTCGCATCAAAGAAGGGGATGAATGGAAGACGGCCTTCTCTACCACGTCTGGGCACTATGAATACCGGGTTATGCCGTTCGGGCTTGTCAACAGTCCCTCTGTCTTTCAAGCATTCATAAATGATGTGTTCCGTGACATGCTTAATAGATGGGTCATCGTCTACATGGATGACATCCTCGTCTACTCTGACTCCCCAGAGACGCACATTAGCCATGTTCGAGCTGTTTTACAACGTCTCATCTCTCACCAGTTATATGCCAAAGCAGAGAAATGTGAGTTCCACCAGACTTCTACCACGTTTCTGGGATATGTAGTCAGCCCTGAAGGAGTGGCAATGGATGACCATAAGGTGCAAGCAGTATTGAACTGGCCCAAACCTAAGACTGTCAAGGAGATGCAGAGATTCCTTGGCTTTGCTAATTTTTACAGACGTTTCATCAGAGACTTCAGCTCCATCGCAGCCCCTTTAACATCAATGACTAAGAGGAGGGGAAATTGCTTATTCTGGTCACCAGCCGCTGACCAAGCATTCTGTCACCTCAAGGAACGTTTCTCCACGGCACCAATACTGCATCACCCCGACCCTGAACGTGAGTTTGTGCTGGAGATAGATGCCTCCAGCACAGGTGTGGGGGCAGTTCTTTCACAACGTCATGGCAGTCCACCCAAGCTTTTCCCCTGTGCCTATTTCTCACGCAAACTAAATCAAGCCGAACAGAACTATGATGTGGGAAACCGTGAACTACTGGCAATGAAGGCAGCTTTTGAGGAGTGGCGACACTGGCTTGAGGGATCCAAATTTCCCTTCTCAGTTCTCACTGACCATCGCAATCTTGAATACCTCCGCAGTGCTAAGAGGCTCAACCACAGACAGGCTAGGTGGGCTCTTTTCTTCACACGGTTCCAGTTCACAGTAACTTATCGTCCTGGTTCCAAGAACACCAAAGCAGATGCACTCTCTCGCCAATTCGAGTCAACACTCCAACCTCTTTCACCTGACCCCATCTTACCTACCACTCTCATTGTGGCTCCTGTGCAGTGGGATGTCATGACTGAGATAGCGGAGACGCAGGGCACAGATCCCGTACCTGCTGAATGTCCACCCGATAGAACATTCGTACCTCCTTCCTTGAGGGTCCGAGTCATTCAACAAGCTCATGACCTTCCCAGTTCCGGGCATCCAGGAATAACTGCATCCATCCAACTTCTCTCAGATAAATTCTGGTGGCCCACACTCCGCACTGACGTCATTGCATTCATTAAGAATTGTGTAACCTGCAATACTACCAAATCCTCTAAACAGATGCCTGCAGGTTTGCTACAACCATTACCCATTCCTCAGAGACCCTGGTCCCACATTGCCATAGACTTTATCACTAACCTTCCCAACTCCAAAGGCAATACCACCATTCTCACAGTCATTGATCGCTTCTCCAAGTCCTGTCGTCTCACACCCTTCAAATGCGTACTTGGATTCCAACCACCTCTCTTTCCCTGGTCCGGGGAACCCTCAGAGTTACCTGCAGTAAATGACTGGCTAAGGAGGAGTGAAATTACCTGGAATGAGGCTCATACTCATCTCCAACGTGCTGTCAGAAGACAAAAGGAACAAGCCGATCGTCGCCGACGTCCCAATCCTGAGTACGTTCCGGGATCATGGGTTTGGCTCTCCACTCGGGATCTTCGGCTCCGACTACCCTGCCGTAAACTAAGTCCCAGGTACGTGGGTCCCTTCAAAGTCATTAAACAGATAACTCCTGTTTCTTATCGTTTAGCTTTACCACCTCAATATTGTATCTCACCCACCTTTCATGTCTCCCTGCTCAAGGCCGCTGGTGCTCCGAGAAGGGTGGACGACCTAGATGAGGCCCGGAACCAGGGTCCCCCTCCCCTCATCATCGATGGCGAGGAGGCATATCAGGTTCAGGAGATCCTTGACTCTCGGCGCCGGGGAGGAGTTTTACAATACCTTGTCGACTGGGAGGGGTATGGACCGGAGGAAAGGTCCTGGGTCGATGCTAAGGACATTCTTGACCCATCTCTTACCGCTGACTTTCGCAGGACTTATCCGGATAAACCAGCCCTCCGTCCTCGTGGAAGACCCCGGCGTCGTTTGCCTTCTCACGTCAGGAGCCGCTCGCAGGGTGGGGGCTCTGTAACAAATCCGGCCTCTGTGGTTCCCCCTGATCGTCACCAGAGGTCGCCATCACCTGAGTATTGACTTCTCTCTCCGAACTCCATTTCCCATCATCCCGTACTAGGACTCTGATTGCTAGTTCACCTGATGCTCATCAATGGGACTACTTAAGACACACACACACACTCACTCTTCGCGAAGTCTTGTATTGCCCCGGCTGACATTTCTGAGTGTTCTCATCTTTCTCTGTTGGATTATTGTGTTTTGACCCTGGACTGTTTCTCTCGTTTTGGATTGTTATCTGCCTGCCTTTTGACCCTCTTGTCTGCCTTGATACTCTGCTCTAGTCTCTCCTCTGATATCCCTGTTACTGTTACCGACCATTGCCTGTACGACTGTGTTACTTTGATTAAAAGCTGCAAATGGATCCCCACTCCGTTGACTCTTCATTACAATAGCATTTGTACGACGGTGTTTTAGTGCCACATTAAAAAAAAATTAAAATCGCTTTAATTAAAATTAAAGATTACGAGAATAAAGTCGAAATGTTTCGAGAATAAAGTCGAAATGTTTCGAGAATAAAGTCGAAATGTTTCGAGAATAAAGTCGAAATGTTTCGAGAATAAAGTCGAAATGTTTCGAGAATAAAGTCGAAATGTTTCGAGAATAAAGTCGAAATGTTTCGAGAATAAAGTCGAAATGTTTCGAGAATAAAGTCGAAATGTTTCGAGAATAAAGTCGAAATGTTTCGAGAATAAAGTCGAAATGTTTCGAGAATAAAGTCGAAATGTTTCGAGAATAAAGTCGAAATGTTTCGAGAATAAAGTCGAAATGTTTCGAGAATAAAGTCGAAATGTTTCGAGAATAAAGTCGAAATGTTTCGAGAATAAAGTCGAAATGTTTCGAGAATAAAGTCGAAATGTTTCGAGAATAAAGTCGAAATGTTTCGAGAATAAAGTCGAAATGTTTCGAGAATAAAGTCGAAATGTTTCGAGAATAAAGTCGAAATGTTTCGAGAATAAAGTCGAAATGTTTCGAGAATAAAGTCGAAATGTTTCGAGAATAAAGTCGAAATGTTTCGAGAATAAAGTCGAAATGTTTCGAGAATAAAGTCGAAATGTTTCGAGAATTTTAATTGTAGAAATTAAAGTTATAATTTTTTGAGAGTATAGCCTATATTGCGCATGCAAATGCCCCGCATTGAGAGCACAGGGAGAAGTTGCCAGGCCACCGGAATTGATTGCGTCCGAGCGGCCGCATCTTCTTACTGGGATGCGGAAGAGTCAATTTTAAGGACTCGCGGAAACAGCTTAATATCAAGAATATGATATTTATTAACAGACTGAACAGGAACAACTGTTTATCTTAACATCAGCTCACACACTCAATCGACATTCCTTTGGGGGGTGCTGTAGCTCTCTTATTTAACCCTTTTTAAATACACTATAAATATATGTGGGATTATTAGCAGAAATCATACTATATGTCATACACGTGGGGACAGTATGCTTGGAAATAATATTTCATGTCTTCCATTGCATTCATTATTTGTAGTGCGCCAGCCACCCAATAGCTTTGTGCTTTTGGTGTTTTTAATATAAAACAAAGTCTCACCTTTCAAAATCAGTTTTATAGCGAAACACAAATTATGTGTCTTGCAATAATGTGATTTTCAAGCTCTTTAATGTGGCGTGACAGATCGCTGTATTTATGTGAATCAATTCATTAAATTATTGTGAAAATTCCACCTACTCCGCAAAAACATCTGTGACGTCCAAACGTTCATTCCTCACATAGCCCGTTTAAGTGGACTCAACTTTGTTAACATAAGTTATATTGTTGTCTTTTCTGCTGTAAACGTTAAGTGACTATTCACAAACTGTTTTATTCATGGTATAATACTGTAAATGAGGACATAATATTTAATGTCTTCCATTCATTATTTGTAGCGCACCAGCCAACCAATATCACAACAATTTTGTGCTTTGCTGCTTTTACACACAGCTCATCTTTCAATTCTGTCAGTTTTATAACGAAATACAAATTATAAATGTGTTTTTGCTCTTTATTTCAAGTTTATAGCAAGATATAAAAGTGAAGGAACATCACAAGGCATGAAAAAAAAGTTTAGCCTAATTTATAATGAAAATAATGTCTCGTCGTTCGTTATTGTAATCAGAAAAATGATTGACTCACATTATTGCAATATAGCCTGATTGTTTGTATTTCGCTATAAAACTGACATTTGGAATCTTGAATATTTTGAAATTTTGGAATATATCTCCCGGTGCTCCCCCGGGCCATTTGCATGTGCAAAAGGCTAGAACAGCCTCTCTCAAAATATTATAACTATAATCTTTATTCTTAAAACATTTCGACTTTAATCTCAAAACATTTCGACTTTATTCTCGTAATATTTCGACTTTAATCTCGTAATATTTCGACTTTATTCTCGTAATATTTCGACTTTATTCTCGTAATATTTTGACTTTAATCTCGTAATATTTCGACTTTAATCTCGTAATATTACGACTTTAATCTCGAAATATTACGACTTTAATCTCGTAATTTTATATATTTTTTATTTTTTAACGAGGCACTAAAACGCTGTCGTACATTTGGGATTTTTTTTTTATTATAAAATATTTTTTATAATAAATCTTTGAAAATCAAAATCTGGATTTGAATTAATGTTATTATAACCTAAAGATGCTATGTGAAAGTTTTAAACAGAAAATTGTGGTTTTCATCTTGCCACTTTCTTGGTAAAGAAAACATTTTTACTCAAATTAATCAAAATAGATTTATAGCGTTTTTTTATATATATATTCCATGGTCTGTCTGAATACTTGATTCTGATTGGCTGGCAGGTGTTGATTAAATTCGTTTAATGCACAGGTAGTTCCAAGTAGTGTTGCTTTCGTCAACGAAAATTATGACTAAATATCGTCGTCAACGAACCTTTATCACGTGACAAACGAGACGCAACGTAAATGCTGGTCATGTGACGATGACTATAATTAAATGTATAATGCAAAATCATTGACGAATATGGTTTACAAAATAAAAACTATGCTAAAATGTCTCTTTATTTTCGTTGACCAAAACGAGACGAAACGAAATGTTATAACGTTATTTCGTCTCGTTTTGTCGTGTTATTATTATTATTTTGCAGTATTTCTGTCTCACTTCAGGGGCTGTCAGGGTTGCCAGGTTTTCGCAACAAAACGTGCCCAATTGCTACTCAAAACTAGCCCTATTGCATTTCGAGGGGGGTTCCCCGGTAAAGTTCGCATTCCAGGGGCTAAATATCACGTTATTGGGGTCGCTTCAACCCGCGGACATGAAAAACAACCCGCGGCAACAGTGTTAAAGTAGCTCAATTCTGCGGGAAAGCCGCGGACATGGCAACACTCTGCACAGACGCAGGCGACGTCACTTCCTCAAGCCCCACTCGCGGCATTATTTAGAAGATGGCAACAAACAAAGTTAAGTATGACACAGAGAAAGGGACTTCATCTGACTTCAGTTTACAAGCAATACAAGTAACAGACATACACATTTTATTTGCACTTTGTAGTATGTTATTGTAGCTCGAGCATTCAAGCACCTTGTTTCTCTTTGTTAAACTTGAATGTATTATTATTTTTTCTGGCATTGTCATGTGATGCTATTTTATTTATTGTTGTTATTTATTTAAATTTACGTGTGTGTACTTCTAACATGTTTGGTTGGTAAAATAAATGTTGTAAATTCAAATCAGAGTGTCTTTGGATGTATTCTTGAGTCTATAAGGTAACAATAATATAATAAGATAACCTTGTTTGAAATGGGTTTGGCTAAAAGAAAATTTTGGTTTCGTCTATACTACTAGGTACTTATACTATATTGACTTGGTTAAATAGAGTTGCATTATTAAAAAGAGACTAAAATACAATTTTCGTCGACTAAAACTAGACTAAAATGTCATCAGTTTTCGTCGACTACAACTAGACGAAAATAGTCATGGATAATTCTGACTAAAATAAGACTAAAGTGCTCAGACTTTTAGTTGACTGAAACTTGACTAGACTAAAAAGAGTATGAACGTGACTAAAACTAATAAAAACTAAAATGTCAGCTTCACACAAAGACTAGACTAAAACTAAAATTAAAACAGGCCTCCAAAAACAACACTAGTTCCAAGTCAGTTTAATCACCGTTCCATATTAATGCGCTGCTTTAATAGATGCACACTAACCAGCAAGCATCACTCGCACACACACGCACACACACACACACACACACACACACACACACACACACAAGTGTGAGTTGGAAGATCGCAGATTGCGCTGCACACATACATGAACTTCTGGTCAACGCTTCCCCACGAGTTTTATTAATAAAATAGCCTAGATACTAGATTGCTACATTATATTCCTCAGCAACGATGGTAAAATGGCTGTTTTTTAAGTAATTGTAGAGAGAGGTAACAACTGTCATCTCTCTCTTTCGATCGATAATTAATTGAAATACATGCTAATTCATTCAAATAAATGTGATGATTGTGGTCTTACCGCACTATTTCATCTCTGTGTCTGATTTGAAGCGGGTAGAATGCTGAGCTATGGATCCTTAACTGATGAAAATAACTGTCATTTTTACCCATTCGGTCAAATATTGCGTTGCAAAGAGCAATACTAGTTATAACTTGGCAAATGACCATGGAATAAGCAGGATAATCAACAGCTAGCCGTGCATTAAAGGATTTTAAATGCACAATGTGGAGGCAAAGAACCGCCCGACGCGAAGCGGAGCCGTTGATTATCTCCTACATATATACACACATACATATACACAGGGGTTAAATTGGGATTTGTTATGTGGGGGGGGGGCTCTATGGTATCTAGCTTATATATATATATATATATATATATATATATATATATATATATATATATATATATATGTATATATGTATATGTGTGTGTGTGTGTGTGTGTGTGTATATATATATATATATATATATATATATATATATATTAGAGGTCGACCGATTCATCGGTTTTGCCAATTAATCAGCACCAATAGTTGATTTGCGGAACTATCGGTTATCGGCAAAATGTTGCGTCTGTTGCTGGAGTGGTTGAGAATGGTCTGCTGCCATTATACAGTACGAAAGTGGCCTCTAGAGGCGGAAATCACTGACAGCACATGTTTTTTGTTTTGGCATGCGACACAGCACGCTGCATAGAGCGGGAAACTTCAAATGCGCATTTAAATGCAGCCGACAGAAAATCCTGCTGCGGAACAGAGCGCCATTCACATAGTTTTCCATTAAATAACATTATAGGCTATTTGTCCCAAATCATTGTTAATGTACATCAGGGGTACCCAACCCTGTTCCTGGTGATCGACTGTCCTGCAAAGTTTAGCTCCAACTATAATCAAACACACCTGCCTTTAATTTTCACGCAATCCTGAAGACCTTAATTAGTTGCTTCAGGTGTTTGATTAGAGTTGGAGCTAAACTTTGCAGGACAGTCGATCGCCAGAAACAGGGTTGGGCACCCCTGATGTACATAATGACTGTTGGGGCAGCGCTGACTGCTACCAACCACGTCCATAGGTGGCGGATAATGGACAACCCTTCAGATATGAAGGTAAGCTACGAAATAAGCTGGGGGCTCCGTGCGGTGGTTCCCAGTCGAATAATTAGCTGTGGACTAACAGCAGAGGTCTATCAGGTATGGAGGAACTAGATGAGTGGCATCACTAGATCCGCTGCAAAAACTCAATTTATGCCAATGATACTCCTCGACATGGCGAGTGCAGTCCGCCATCAACTAAGACTGCTGCCCCCACTGCTCTGTGGGTCGTCTTCCGTGAGCATTTCGTCTCCTCAAGACAAGGCCGCGTTGGGGACATGCGAGAGGCAGGCTCAACAGACTGAGACCTGGCAGCCCCATGCAACTCCACCGTCCATCTGGTTGTCTAGAGTTCATCTCCTGCCACTGGAAACTGGATTCTGGAGTGAAGTTGTGGAGATAGGGTCTGCACATCCCTCTCTTCACATTAAATCCACTCTCTGCGAATGATTGGTTGCGAGCGAGCTTAACAAATACAACATTGACATCGCAGCTTTGAGTGAGAGACCCGGCTTGCAGGAGAGCTTGTCGCATCTGGCTTGCTCAGTTGGGGACACTTAATTTCTAGCGATTATCGTAAATTTGATTTCACAGATACTATTTAAACTAAACATAGCTAGACAATGACATCTCCGAATTCAATAATGAAATGCCCTTAACTGAAAATTGAGTGTTTAATCTTATTATTATACATTACTGACACTCTATCCTCCAACTTGATACTGTTAAGTGCTTTGACACAATCTGTATTGTTAAAAGCGCTATATAAATAAAGGTGACTTGACTTGACTTGAGAGGACTCGTTAATAGAAGTCGGGCAAGGATACACCTTCTTCTGGAAGGGCCTTCCAGAAGACACCCGCCATCTACATGGAGTAGGTTTTGCCATTAAAAGCAGACTGCTCCAGAACATTCCAGAGTCTCCTGTGGGAATCAGTGAGCAGCTGATGACCTGGCGCATTCCCCTTGCGAAGGGTTCGCTATGCAACCTTGATAAGCGCATATGCACCAACTTTGGATGCTGAAGAAAGCATTAAAGACGCTTTTTACGAGTCTCTTGACAGTTCTCCTCAAAGTTCCTCACACTGACAAACGTGTGCTTCTGGGAGACTTCAATGCCAGAGTAGGCACCAGCAACATGCTCTGGTCTGGGGTAATTGGGAAACATGGATTAGGCAACATGAACAGGAACGGCCTGCGACTCCTCTCCCTCTGCTCTGAGCACAAACTGGTCATAACCAACACAACTTTCCAAATGAAAAACAAATACAATACAAAGCATCATGGTGCACCACAGATCCAAATACAGGCACCTATTGGACTACATTATAACCCGGCAACAAGATCTACATGAAATCTCTATCACCTGAGCAATGCGTGGTGTGGAATGCTGGACAGAGCATCGGCTGATCAGATCCAAGATACATCTAACAATCCGACCTCAACACACTAGGCACCAACCCTCAAGACGGCTCAACTTCCGAGCCCTAAAAATCCCCTGACATCACTGCAACAAGACCACTCACTACACCTGTCCCATTGAACTGGACTGACTGAAAATATAGCCTACTGTTTGTATCCATTAAAAAAAAAATAAACATACAAATGAAAAATACAGCAAATATATTTTAAATCTGTTGAAACACATCGATCTGAAGACGGGATCAGTGAACAGTTCCTCCATCAGAGCGCGTCTGATGCTCACATGTCTATAACAAGCCTCACAAGATCCTCCTCTATGGGTGAGCATCCATTATAAAACACTAAAAACATTTTAGATGTTTAATAATGAAATTAAACAATTATAGGATAATATTTAAATTTATTTTAAGGCTTCTCGCGGCCCCCTTGGAGGATCACTGAGGCCCCCTAGTGGGCCGCAACCTCCCGGTTGGGAACCCCTGCCCTGCACAATACAGTGGAAAGCGCATGGGCTAATCTTAGCACAGCTATACAACAAGCTGCTACTGAAACAATTGGATTCACTTCCAAACATCACCAGGACTGGTTTGACGACAGCTCCCCTGAAATATTCAACCTTCTGGAGGAGAAGCGTAAAGCCCTCACTGCCCATCTCTCTAATCCACATTCTCCCTCTCTGCGTTCACACTGGAGTAATATCCGTGCTGAGGTGCACCAGCGGCTTCGCATAATGGAGAATGACTGGTGGCTTAGGAAAGCCCATGAAATCCAAGGCTATGCGGACACCAACAATTCACAAGCTTTCTACGATGCAATAAAATCACTTATACGGGCCCCAAAAACGCAGAATCACCCCTATCAGATCTGCAGGCGGTACAATACTGATCAAAGGACAAACAAGGAATATTTAAGCATTGGGCTGAACATTTTAACGCCCTCCTCAATCAAAATAACCCAACTGACCCCACTGTTCTGCAGCGCCTCCCAAAGCTCCCACCTGCGCATGAGCTTGATGACCCACCCAGGTTCTCAGAAGTCCTCGCAGCAGTACGAAGCCTCAAGGACAAAAAGTCTGCTGGTCCTGATGGAATCCCTGCAGAGGCTCTCAAGAATGGCGGGTACCTGCTCACCAAAAACCTCCACCGACTCATCCAGATAATATGGGCACAAAAAAACTGTTCCACAAGCCTGGAAAGACTCACACATTGTTACATTCATAAGAAAAAGGGTGACAAATCCATCTGTGGAAACAGTCGTGGCATATCCCTGCTCTCTGTGGCAGGGAAAGTATTAGCGAGGGTCATGCTGGTCCGTTTAACTGAGAACATCACAGAAAGGATCCTTCCTGAGTCACAGTGCAGCTTCAGGAAGGATCGGTCCACCTCCGACATGATCTTTGTCCTGTGCCAATTGCAGGAGAAGGCTAGAGAACAGAACAAAGACCTGTTCATTGCCTTCATTGACCTGGCAAAGGCTTTTGACACCATTGACCGCCAAGTCCTTTGGGTCATTCTGGAGAAGTTTGGGGTGTCAACAAGGTTTCTGGACATCCTACATCAGTTTCATGTTGGCATGCAGGCTCGTGTGATTGTGGGTACATCTCAATCCCCCTCCTTTCCTGTGCAGGTAGGAGTGAAACAGGGGTGTGTACTGGCTCCAGTGATCTTCAACCTTTTCCTGGCCGCAGTCACCCTCCTTTCCCGCAACTCCCTTAGCCCCGACGAGGGTGTCTGCCTACAGTTTCATCTGGACGGGAATCTCTTTAACCTCCGCCGCCTTCAATCAAGACCACCACCATCATAATTCATGAGCCGCAATACGCTGATGACTGTGCCCTCCTAGCCCACAGCCCTACTGCAATGCAGCACACACTGGATGTTGTATGCACAGTCTACCAAGCTTGTGGCCTACAAGTTAACATCCAAAAGACAGAGATCATTGCACAGACCACAATCCCCACCCCTACACCTCCTGAATTCTACATTCATGGCACACCAGTAAAGGTTGTTCAGCACTTCTGCTACCTTGGAAGCATCCTAACTCCCACCTGCCTCATAGACAACGAGATCCAGGCACACATAAATCTTGCCTTCTCTGCCTTCGGTAGACTTCGATCTCGAGTCTTTGTTAATAAAGATCTCCGTACCTTCACCAAAGTGGCCGTCTACCAGGCAGTCTGCGTTTCCACTCTGCTGTTTGGTGCAGAAGCTTAGACTTCCTACCGCAGGCATATTCGGTGTCTCGAGGGCTTTCACATCAGATGCCTCCAGCGCATACTAGGTGCCACATGGAAAGACAAAATCCCCCACACGGACATCCTACAGTGCACCAACTCCAGCAGCATTGAGACAATCCTTGCTAGGCGGCAACTGCGATGGGTTGGACACGTTATCCGCAATGGCACCGCCGACAACAGCGGCTGTCTCAACTTTCCAGTAACGCATTCTAGAAGTGACATCATCTTCGTAATCGATGGACTGCATAAGAAGAACATAATGACTTCACCCTAGGCTATAAATTATGTATTGTGCATTTTTCAGCAAAACGTTTGTCCTTCTGAGGCTCTAAAACAGTCTGTATGCTTCATATAGAGAGCTGTAATACAAATCGCGCTTTCTCTTTCCGTTTGCTCTTTTTTTTTAAACACCGAACTTCAAACTCATTTATGCCACATAGTTCATTCTTGAAGCAAAACTTATGTCCGTTTGGTGATTAAATAAACAATTTTAGACCGCTGCCTGAATTGAACGTGACGCGTCTGGTATGTATGATACCCGTGACTTCTCCAAGACGCAGCGCTCACTTTTGCACAGTGTCACTTGCATTTTTTTTTAATATTTTGATTAGATAATCATGCAGTGTTCTAAAATAGCAGCAAATAAAATGTGATATCAATATCAGTAATCTGTGCATGTAATTTTAATATGGCCTTGTGTAGGTATTTCAAGATGGCCATCTTTAAGCATGACTGTTGAAATTAAATGGTAATACTTAACAATAAGTGTCCATTTGTAACATTAATGAAAGCTGTAGAAGTATTGTTCCTTGTTAGAGTGTGTTCATTTCATTTCAACATTTACTCTTATTAATAGGCTTCATTTTTAAATTTTCTTCTTTTAACATTAGAAAACTATGAAATAACTTCAATAATCAATATATTAATACACATTTTTTTATTCATTTACAAAGTATGGCTCAGCCTAGCTATCGGTAAAATCCACTATCGGTTGACCTCTAATATATATATATATTATACACATTTACATTTAGTAATTCAGCAGACACTTTTATCCAAAGCGACTTACAAATGAGGACAATGGAAATATATATTTCCATTGTCCTCATTTGTAAGTCACTTTGCATAAGTGTATACAGTATTAGTATACAGTAAAAGTAATACAGTATTATGTGTGTGTGTTTTGTTTTTTTGCAAATATGATTTATTCTAATGCAATATTCTCATCAGTTTTCTATCAGCTGTGACAGGCTATAAATCTGCATGTTTTTTATATTTTATCCAAGAGCATTTTTATTTTTACCTTTATAGAGGGCATTTTCCCACTAATCTCATTAACTTTCATTTCAAATTCTTACATTTGATCTATAAATTCAATTATAATAATGTGATTGTTATTATCTATACGTTATCAAATTAAATCATTTACACTGAAAAATACAACTACATTAAATTATGAGATTCTTAAAAAAATAATAATAATTGAATATACAAACAAGAAATGGTGGAAATTATACTTTTCAACGAAATTAAAATGCCAGTAGTGAGCATTTAATGAGTGAGTCATTGAGTCGTTCTTTCAAACGATTCATTAAAATGGCAGATTCATCAGATGTTTATGCATGGGCTAATGAAACTTTGACTCTACCGATTCGTTCAAAACACTGAATCATTCAGCAATGAATCGGATGGTTGCTTTGAGATGCGCTGTTGTTCCGCCTAAAATGTAAGTGACCTAATATTATTGTATTTGCTCATTGAACTGTTTATAGAACTATTAAACAGTCGCAATGGTGAAAACATTGAGTGATGTTGTCTAACTAAAGCCGGGCTCACACTGTGCAATTTTTTAAAAGTCCTTTAGGATTGTACTTGTCAGACTGCACGAACATGATGATCATGTCACACAGTGGGATCTCAGTTGTCATTAATGTCAGACTGTAGGACAGTCAAGACGAGTTAAAAACAGGTGCGCGCAAGAAAACTTGTCCGGACACGTCCAGTGACTGCGAACTGCACTGCACGCGGGACCGAACTGTTGGCTATCATGAAAAGTATATGAACGGCGGCAATACCGGCGTATTTAAAAAGAATAGTGTATGCAGCTCTACACACCCACATGAAAACAGCAGCACAACCAGTGTTTAGAAAAGGCAACATATAAGATGAATTCCGTGAGCGGAGGACGGAGCGCCGGAGTTTATGGCAGATAGAATAATTCTCCAGCATTAATTCTGCTCATAGCTTGTCTTGAAAAACGGAGACAGTTTGACATTCATCGTAGGGGTAGTCACACTGCAGGACTGTTCGTCAAATCTTTTGACACTGCCAGAACTTCGTCGGAGGTGAAATTTGATCGCAACAGCCATTAATCGGCTGTCGGTGAACATGTCAAACCAGCGATCAAAGTCTACAGATTTTAGCCTAGGATTATAGTAATCTTTTAAGATTTTCAAAATTTGTCTCAGACGAGCAAATCGTGGCCAAAATCGCACAGTGTGAGCCGGGCTTAACTGTATTTTAAATATAAAAACTTTCCATTTTGAATTTTTACCTCAGTATGCTGAGTTTCTTAGTTTTGATTTCTCCTGGAGAGGCTGCGAGAACCTCGCCTCAGCAGCACAACTTTATACCATACATGCATTATATACAGTAGCTATATCCACTATTCGCCACTTACTCTAAATGTAATAAAATCAGAATACTTGCATTTTGGTAATTACCTAGTTATTTGTGGTTATTGATGAATCAAGTTAGTTGTCTGGCGTTAATGTCGAGTCCTGGAGTCTATGTGCCGGGGCTCAAACCCCGGACAGCCCCGGCCCAATTTAAACCCTTGGTGCGCTGACAGATGAAACTTTCAGTGAGTGAAAAACAATGGCATTTTCAAAAATTAGGGAAGTTGATGGGTCCTTAAAAAGTCTTAAATGGTACAAGAAAGTCTTAATTATGATTTCAGGAGGTCTTAAATGTGGGGACTGAAAGACAAGAATTGCGATTAAACTTAAAAAGGCTATTCATTGAATAAATATGAGCGCTACATGTTTCAAAGTCAGCTGCTGCGCTGCTTTGTGGAGTCTGTTTCTTGGGCTTTGTGTACTGCTGCCATTTCGAAAGCGCCACCTGCTGGAAGAGAATGATTTTCCATTTTCAATCAGCCCGAACGTCTACTGTTGTCAAAGACCAATGTGAGAATCAACCCATGTTTTTAAGCAGCAAACACACAGTTGTAAATGTGAATTCTTTATTACAAAGTTTTCATTTAATTATATTTAACACCGCATCCCCAGCTCCATTTTTTCTTGGGCTACACGCCAGGGGGTGCTGCAGCACCCTAATGGTTCAAAGATGTCTTTTGTCAATATATGCATTATATACAGTAGCAAAATCCACTATTTGCCACTTACTCTAAATATAATAAAATCAGAATAATACTTGCTTTTTGGTGTTTATATAGTTATTTTTGATTAGTGATGTTTTAATCATGTTACATGTCTGGCATTAATGAAGCATTAATGTCAAGCCCTGGAGTCTATGTGCCGGGGCCCAGCCCCGGACCAATTAAAACCCTGCATATACATATATACATACACATACACACATACATATACACACACACATATACATGCATATACAGTATATATATATACGTATATGGGTCAATGACGTGACGCTACTTTTTTTGTGTCCATATGGTTTAATTAAATTTAAAAGGGTTAAAATTTCAAAATAAATATGCAAATTAATTGCATACATTCTCTTTTTTGTGGACCAAGTCTAAAATTTCTGGTTTTAATTAATTTTTAGAGAATATTTGGGGGATTATTGCAAAAATGTCAATGTGGTGTAACCGTAAAAACCTTGTACCGAAAAATGTATCTTGTTTAAAAAAAGGTGAAATTCTCAATAAAACACCAGATCAGCTAGTTTGGCATAACCGTACATTAGTACTATTTAATAGTAAATAAAAGTAAATGGAGCACCATTGTTCTGAATATTATAATTAATTTGGGGAATTAGGGGAGTCAAGACAAATTCCTTGAGTGTCAAGGTGGTGTAACCACCATTCAAGGATCCATTTTGTTAATATTTTGCAAGAAGATCATGTGACAGGAAATTATATCACAGAGAAGGACCTCTGGTGATACTAACTGCTGCATGCAAAGGTTAGTAACTCTCTTTAAAATGTGAGATAATTTGACATTTTTAGGGTATGGTCAGGTATTGTTAGGTATACATGTCAAATGGTATGACCTCAGAAATACATTGATAATTCATCATTATTATGAAAATGAGTATTAACTTTAAAAATTACATTTGAAATATTCCCACCAAGGCCATGTACTTGCATTGGTGCCCATGATAATGCATGTCAAATTTGATTTTAAATTGAAATGTCAAGTGGTGTAACTGGTTACACCATTTGAATCCTATTACAAGCCTTTCAGTTATTGGCCAATTTAGTCAAATATCACTAGTTTATTATGCTGATTAAAGATGTAATATAAACTAACCTACTATTTGAAACTATTTTAAAGTGTTAAATGTTATATTTTTTGAGAAAGTGATTCTTTATCTACAACTTTATTATTAAAGCTCTGTAAGTCTAGGATAAAATAATTATGTTGCACAACATTAGTGTTTTTGAAATGTTTAGGCTAGCTTTAATGCATATTTCTATTCCATTCACTTAATATTTAAAAGGACAGTTCACCCAAGAATGAAAATTACCACCTGATTTACTCACCTTCAAGCCATTTAAGGTGCATATGACTTTCTTCTTTCAGACGAATACAATCAGCATTATACAAAAAAAAAAAGTCCTGGCTCTTCTTCCAAGCATTATAATGGCAGTGAATGGGTGATATTCAATAGTCCAATAGAAGTCCAATAAACTGCATTTATCCATCATAAAAAAGTGCTCCAGACGGCTACGGGGATTAATAAAGGCCAATGAAGCGAATCAATGTGCTTTTGTAAGCAAATTATCCATATTTAAAACTTTATAAACCGTAATTTCTAGCTTCTGCTAACTGCCGTACACACGTTCATGAGAGTGGCGTTCCAACGGATGACGTAGGCGTAGCATAAGCTCTGGTGAGAAGTGACGAACATGGAATCGTAGAGGAGAGAGCAAAACAAAGCACTGGTCATGAATTAGAAGTACAAAATGAGGATTTGTAAAGAAAAATATCGAAGGATTTCAATATAAGCCAAGAGGAGATATTTTTTTATGATGGATGGATGCAGTTTATTGTACTATCACCCATCCACTTTTAATGTCACTCCAATTGAATTCATTTGAAAGAAGAAAGTCATATACTGTACACCTAGGATGGCTTAAAGGTGGGGAGGGGGATCATGGAGAAATTTAAATTTTTGGGTGAACTATCCCTTTAAGCAATCTATAGTATCATATAATATAATGTAATATACATAAATGATTTAATAATGTAGCAGAAGGAAGTGGGTGGGAGTACATTTGAACAAATTCTGTACACCCCTAAGTGAAAATGTACAAATTGGGCCCAAAGTGTCAATATTTTGTGTTGCCACCATTATTTTCCAGCACTGCCTTAATCCTCTTGGGCATGGAGTTCACCAGAGCTTCACAGGTTGCCACTGGAGTCCTCTTCCACTCCTCCATGACGACATCACGGAGCTGGTGGATGTTAGAGACCTTGCGCTCCTCCACCTTCCGTTTGAGGATGCCCCACAGATGCTCAATAGGGTTTAGGTCTGGAGACATGCTTGGCCAGTCCATCACCTTTACCCTCAGCTTCTTTAGTAAGGCAGTGGTCGTCTTGGAGGTGTGTTTGGGGTCGTTATCATGTTGGAATACTGCCCTGCGGCCCAGTCTCTGCTACAGTAGGTCACAGAACATGTTGGCATTCATGGTTCCCTCAATGAACTGTAGCTCCCCAGTGCCGGCACTCATGCAGCCCCAGACCATGACACTCCCACCACCATGCTTGACTGTAGGTAAGACACACTTGTCTTTGTACTCCTCACCTGGTTGCCGCCACATATGCTTGACACCATCTGAACCAAATAAGTTTATCTTGGTCTCATCAGACCACAGGACATGGTTCCAGTAATCCATGTCCTTAGTCTGCTTGTCTTCAGCAAACTGTTTGCGGGCTATCTTGTGCATCATCTTTAGAAGAGGCTTTCTTCTGGGATGATAGCCATGCAGACCAATTTGATGCAGTGTGCGGTGTATGGTCTGAGCACTGACGGGCTGACCCCACCTCTTCAACCTCTGCAGCAATGCTGGCAGCACTCATACGTCTATTTCACAAACACAACCTCTGGATATGACGCTGAGCACGTGCACTCAACTTCTTTGGTTGACCATGGCGAGGCCTGTTCTGAGTGGAACCTGTCCTGTTAAACCACTGTATGGTCTTGGCCACCGTGCTGCAGCTCAGTTTCAGGGTCTTGGCAATCTTCTTATAGCCTACGCCATCTTTATGTAGAGCAATAATTCTTTTTTTCAGATCCTCAGAGAGTTCTTTGCCATGAGGTGCCATGTTGAACTTCCAGTGACCAGTATGAGAGAGTGAGAGCGATAACGCCAAATTTAAAACACCTGCTCCCCATTCACACCTGAGACCTTGTAACACTAACGAGTTACATGACACCGGGGAGAGAAAATGGCTAATTGGGCCCAATTTGGACATTTTCACTTAGGGGTGTACTCACTTTTGTGGCCAGCGATTTAGAGATTAATGGCTATTTGTTGAGTTATTTTGAGGGGACAGCAAATTTACACTGTTATACAAGCTGTACACTCCCTACTTTACATTGTAGCAAAGTGTCATTTCTTCAGTGTTGTCACATGAAAAGATAAAATAAAATATTTACAAAAATGTGAGGGGTGTACTCACTTCTGTGAGATACTGTAAGAGCCCCTTTTTCCACAATAGATGCCACAATACAATACAAAATTACAATATGAAAATTAAAATTACGAGACATGAGTTCACTGTTCATCACTATGATGATTTCTTGTCAAATATTGTTTCTTAACTGTAATTACAACACGAGACATGAATTCACTGTTCATCACTATGATAATTTCGTATTGCCAGATTTTATTTTTTAGCACTGAAAAAAAAACACCTTCAGCTGAACTTGTTGAAAGTCATGCTTGATTTTCAGTGTCAATTTCTTCAACAAACAATGGCCTTTGGCTGTGGAAACAACATGGTCAGGTGGTGTAACTGGTTTGTGTCAATTGGCGTAACCAGTATTTTTCATAAAAATATATTTATATACAGGAAAATTAATGTGGAATAAAATGTAATCATCTAGTTTAGTACAATAATGTTTTTTTTTTTTTTTACATTTTTTACATAATTTGTCAAAGATTATTTAGAAAAGAATTTGTGTTTTCAGCATATGCCCTGCCAAATATTGCAAACACGCATTAAAATGTACATTTAGAGATAACTTTAATAAAATATATTTTCGTGTGATATTTTAAAATGAAGTATTTATTTCTATGAGAAAGCTTACATGCCACCCAGGTGGATAAAATATTTAATATTTCTCATTCTTTGGCGGTTACACCATTTGACATTTTCATGTACATTTAGTCTTATCCTTTGTAAAAAAATGGTACATACACTATATTGCCAAAAGTATTGGGTCGCCCCCTTCTAATGAACAGGTTTGACTACTTTAGTAATTTCTATGAGTATAAATCTTAACGTTTAAGCATATAATGATATTCTAGGGAATTGTGTGCTTCTAATATTATAGCAACAGTTTGGACAGGACCCTTTTCTATTCTAACATGACAATGCCTCTCTGTATGAGGCAAGGTTCAAAAAGAAAATGATTGATTCAGTCAGTGTGGAAGAACTTGACTGGTCTGCATAAAACCAAGTCCAAATCCCAGATTAACACCTCTGGTGTGTGAGTGTAAATGCAGACCTTGAGCCAAAAACTCATCACCAAACACCAATGACTTGTACATATGGGTTCAGTCATTTTAGACACTTCCAAAACTGTTGCAACAGAGATGGAAATACAATTTTTAAATACATGAATTATGTTCCCATTGTTGTTGCCACAGATTTGGAAGTGCATTTTTCTGTTCTAAAGAAGGGGGTGCCAATACTTTTGTCTATATAGTGTTTTATCACATACTGATAAAAAAAATGTATAGCCTGAATGCACTGTAAGTCGCTTTGGATAAAAGCGTCTGCTAAATGCATAAATGTAAATGTAAATATAGTGTAATGCAATGCAATGCCTCCATCGCACTATAATTGGATATAATCGGTTATGATTGGATGTGATTGGTTCTTGCGATAAATTCCGCCTCTTGTTGCGAGCTCTCGGTCTGAATGAAGAAAATGATGGCGTTATTGACTAATTATAAAGTAAGTAAACAACTCTCCCGCAAAATGAAACGGCTTGAAAACGTGATGACTTTGTCAGTCATTCAACTTGATGAAATGATAAAAGATGTATCTTAGTGCCTGTGACAATGTTTGTGACGGGGCTTTTATGACGATGACCCGAAAATAAGTTGACTATTAAAAAACAGCTGAGCATCAGTTCAGAAATAAAAAACGGAGTGTCTATTTACAAGTGCATATAGCCCTATGAGCCCGCCTTGTTGGCCGCTGCTGTTTACACTAACTCTCCCCACCAACGTGTGATTACAAAGCATTACAAAAGACAGTCATCCAGGAACAGCTCCAGTGGCGCAGATGGTGAAGTACATGTTGAAGTCGTGTTTAACGCGATCGACCTGGGTTCGAATCCGTGTTTTGCAGAACTTTTTCCCCTACCTTTTCAAATCAGACATCACATCGGAAAGGCATGTATTTTCAATAACAATGAAGGAGATAATCTAAAAGTTGAACTTAAATTATCGGGTAGGGTTATGGTAGGTGTAGGGAGGGATTTATTGTGCCAATAAGGTGACATCCATTTAATAATTGGAATTAAAATTATAATTTACACTCAACATGTTATTACTGCATACTGTTTTATAATGTACTACAATACTGAGGTGCAGATAATTGCCACTGTTTGCAATAAGTAGTATAAATAGCACAAAGTTGAGTTGTAAACAGAATCTATAGCTATTTGCACTTAGTAGGGACATTAATTTTTTTATATACATTTTAAATTTTATTTTATTAGATATATATATATATATATATATATATGTCTGCCTCCTCATTTTAAAACACCACCGCACGCCACTGATATATATAAATAAGAAATGCTTACGTTGTATAAATTAATCAAAACACTGCACAATCTTCACTGTGAAATAATATATATTTACTGTATATATACACACACACACACACACACACACATCTTAATATTTAGTCAAGAGAAGTGAGAGATTTTCTCTTTTGTTGTTTGATTAACATGAATGACAGACAACAGGCTCTCCTTTAAGACCGAACATCCAGATCCAATATACTGTTACAAATGTGTTTTCTTTTTTAGCTACTTACTTTCACATATGAACTAAATGACTGTGGATTTTGGCATTTTAACCATTCAAGGCCAATAAAGCAACAAAAATGCTCATACGCGCTATGAGCATCAGATTCATATAGAGCTGTTGTTTGCATTTCAACGCCATTAAAATGACTTGTTTTTAAACCGCAGTGTTTAAAAATGTGTGTAAACGATACATTTTCTCGACCATATAGCAGTTATGCACAAGTCACAGCAAAGTGACTTGAACGCATAACTGCTATAAAGTCTATAGTCCAAAATCTCTACCGGTTGTCAAATTTCTACAGTTTAATCATGTCTTCCAGTATATCTGATTCTGATATGCATAAATGTTCTAATTGCAATTCTGTAAAGTTTGGTGTTTACTGTTCATTGCTAAAAGAAATGGCAAAACTCATAATATTGTAAACTATATTGAGAAATGTCCAACATTCAGGTAACTTGGATGCAGAAACTTGAAAACCAGATATAATATAAATGTAAAGTATTTCAATTATTTTCAAAAAACTGAAATAATTGTCTGATGTTGACAATCAATATGAAAGTTTCTCAAACGTTCCTTTACTGACCACTTATTTTAAACTAAAAATGAAACTACAAGATAAGTACAAACTGTTTATCTAAATGTGATGAAGTGCTTGAACCTTTCTAACATGAATGTTCTTCAGCATCATGAATGAAGAATAAACACCAACCTGTTTGTTGTTCAGTATCTTCAGTGTGTTTGATTCTGCAGGACTCTGGATCTCTCATCTCTCTGTCCTCTTTAATAAACCCAGTCTTTGATCAGATTTCAGCTCTTCCTGATGCTATGATGCTCATCTTCACTTCTGAACTGATGGGAATCTCCAGCATTTATTGCTGAACTGCAGTGGGAGGAGCTTCAATGTAGATCATGTGATTGCTGTGGGAGGAGCTTCATTGATGAATTGCAATGTTGGAGGAGCTGATCTGCCAAAATCAAAAATATATCACTGAGTTACTGAGTTCATTTTTATATTAATGGATAACAGAATATAAATATTGTAGTGGTAATTCTTCCAGATACAACTAATGTTAAGAAAAACAGTTGAAAGCACAAATATAAATACATGTAGATATCTGTTAGCAACAAATTCCCTCTGTCTGTTAACACCAATGAAATGAGCTTAAAGTGGCAATTTACAGGAGATCTGAAGACATCAGCATAATAAATGAGGTGAAAACAGGAACTATTGTCATGAAATTAAGAGTGTTTTCAGCAGCTGTTAATATTGATGAGCCTCAGACTATCAACACTCATTCAACAAGACATTCAGGATCATCAGCTAGTGTTTGTGCACATTCTGCATTCGCAAATCAGTCTGAATGAACAATATAATGGCTTTAATGGGAAGACTAGTTTTAAGTAAACAACTCACACACTTAAATATAACCACTGTTACATCCAAAAAAAAAAAAATGGCATGAAACTATGATCTGTGGAGTTTTTAATGAGTGATCAGTTTGGTGAAATTTAAAGAGAATCTCTATGGGTCAGAGTTTTGATGACTGATGATCCAAAAAAATAAAGTTACCAATTAAAAAGAATAGTTGAACATAAGTTCACAAATAAAAAATATTGTTTAAATAGTTACTGCTTTGAGTTAATATTTTGGAATAATTGTAAAATGCTTAAAAATACTAACTTGATGAGATAAATGTTAGTATTAGTATTAAGTTTATTTAATCAAGAAAATGTGACTGAGACACGAATTTACATTTCATGAGGACTTTGCCTCCTCATTTCAGAACACCACCGCACACAGTATATGATAAAAGTTTATAAAACTACTCGATGGAATGATAATACTGTTTTTCTCACAATATGACATTGTTAAAACATCCATAATACAAAAACACTAATGAAACTTAAACAACTATCCTACAACACCACAGCATGTCCACATGAACCTAAATATAGGCTTGCGTTCGAAACCACAAACTCAATGAGTAGGTACTTAATTTCAATAAGTACTTACTTAACGAGCGCTAAAAGAGTACTACTCTACAGCCTAATCTCGTTAAGTATGAATGTGATTTGGACATCATCTGCCATGCACTGTAAAAAACTATTTGTTGAGTCAACTAAAAAAAACTGTTACCCCACTGCCTAAACATTTTTTTGTTATCTTGACAATATATTTCTTGTTGAAACAACTTGGCATTAGAGTGGAATTAGTCAAGTTAATAAATATGCTCAAGTTGACTTGACTATTATTTCCTAGTTCAGTTACTGTTCACCTACAGTAAATCATGTTGTGTCAACTAGGATTTATTTTACTTGAATTGATAAACGCAAGCAAATTTCTTACCCCACTCCCTTAAACTTTTTAAATAAAGGTGACAACACATTTTTTTCTTTCATTTATTTAATGGAGACAACACTTTCATCGACATTTTAACTGAACAAGCAATTTGCTGCCAACACATCAACTGTCAATTGAAAAAAATTGCAAAATACACACACACACATATATATATATAAAACCTTGGAACGGGATTGAGAAACATAAATAGTTGCATTTCAGTTTGTCATCAAAACCACAGATTATTTTAAATTTCATACCTCAATATGACAAGTCAGAAGGTTAAACACTGCATATTAACATATATTTTTAATATGTATATATATATATATATATATATATATATATATATATATATAAGGCAAAAGCAATCACATTTAGTAAAAAAAAATGACTGTACTACTGTATAATAAAATATGAATGGAAAGCACATGAAGCACAAAGGTCTGATTCTACATTTCATAGCGCAACATGACAAGACAAGTGTAAACATCACAAGGTCCTTGAAAGTTTCCTAGCTCTCCCCCATCATAATGCAATTTAGTGGTCATAAAACAAGTGACAGATAGAAAGAGGAAAGCAAAAGCACTTGTCAATTTGAAGGAAAATGTGTACTACATGACTGTATAAGAAAATAAGATGTGAAACGACATTTGTTTTCATGAGAACATGCATAGTCCGGGTCAAAACATGACAAAAAGTGTATTCTAAAAAGCAGTAAAGGCTCAAAAGCACCTAAAGTTCCTTAAAAAAAAAAAAAAACTTTACGCGAAAGAGCTTGCTGTGGAGCCCATGTACACGTCATGAACATTGGTGGGAGCATCTGTTCTGTTCTCAAAGGTGTATTTCATGTGCTTGGAGTAGTGGATGTTCACCACATACAGACCCATCAGGAGTTCAAACACCTTGGGGACGTCGGAGATGTCAGTGATGACAAGATGTCCAAATGAGAGTGATGTTGATTATTCCTTGTGTAGCACATCATATTGCTGCTCCTCAGTTACAACCAGAATCCTCACATCAATTTCTTTCACAACATCCTCAATTTCACTGGATGGCTGGGAAATCACAAAATATTACATTACTTATTAACTTTATAACAACTGAACACACATATATGTACATACACTACTAAAGTTGTGTGTTTTGTTAAAAGGACAGCTACCAAAAAAAATTAAAATTGTCATTCACCCGCAAGTTGTATAAATTTCTGTTATGGTGAACACAAAGGAAGAAATTTTGAAAAATGTTTGTAACCAAACATGAAAGTCAAATCAGAATCAGAATCAGAATCAGCTTTATTCGCCAAAATGCAAACACACGAGGAATTTGTTGTGGTTTTTAAGAAGCTCTTGGTACATACATGCATACATACATACATATAAACATACATATCTGACATGAGAACAGAACATTTAAATAAGCCTTAACAATAATAATAATAATAATAATAATAATAATAATGTGTCTGAATCTGGAACAGAAGATCTATGTACAGATTTGTGCCTTATTTACTCTATATATACAGCTGTATAGAAAAAGTATGCATACATATTTACATAGAACTAGAGAGAGTAAATAATTAGAGATGGGGGATGAATTACAGGCAAGAATTAGGGTTAGAGAATTACAGAACACAGGTAATAATTCCTGTGTTAGTTGTTTAGGCTGGAGATGGCATAGGGGAAAAAACTGTTTTTATGCCTAGATGTTCTAGTGCACAGAGATCTGTAGCGTCTGCCTGACGGGAGAAGCGCAAACAGGTCGTGTCTAGGGTGAGAGGGGTTAGTGATGATGTTACCTGCCCGTTTCTTCACTCTGGAGTAGTACAAATCCTGAAGGCTGGACAGGTGCACACCAATGATCCTTTCTGCTGTCCTAACAGTCCGCTGCAGTCTTCTTATATCTGATTTGCTGGCTGACCCAAACCATACAGTTATAGAAGAGCACAGAACCGACTCAATAACAGCAGAGTAAAACTGTGTCATGTGCGCCTGTGGCAGGTTGACGATGGAGTCGATGTGAGTGTCCCACTTCAGGTCCTGAGAGATGGTGGTTCCCAGGAACCTGAATGACTCCACTGCATTCACAGAGTTGTTCATGATAGTGAGTGGGGGGAGAGCTGGGGGGTTTCTCCTGAAGTCCACGATCATCTCCACAGTTTTAAGCGTGTTGAGCTCCAGGTTGTTTAGACTGCACCAGACAGCCAGCTCCTTAACCTCCTGTCTGTAAGCAGACTCGTCACCGTCCTGGATGAGGCCGATGAGTGTGGTATCGTCTGCAAACTTCAGGAGTTTGACAGAGGGGTCTTTAGAGGTGCAGTCGTTGGTGTAGAGGGAGAAGAGCAGTGGGGAGAGAACACAACCCTGAGGAGCTCCAGTGCTGATGGTGCAGGTGTTGGATGAGAATTTTCCCAGCCTCACTAGCTGCTGCCTGTCTGTCAGGAAGCTGGTGATCCACTTACAGATGGAGGTGGGGACGGAGAGCTGTGTCAGTTTATTCTGAAGGGTGTCCGGGATGATGGTGTTGAAAGCGGAGCTGAAGTCCACAAACAGGATCCTTGCATAAGTCCCTGGTTTGTCTAGATGTTGGAGGATGTAGTGCAATCCCATGTTGACTGCATCATCCACAGACCTGTTTGCTCGGTAAGCAAACTGCAGGGGGTCCAGCAAGGGTCCAATAATGTCCTTCAGGTGAGCCAACACAAGCCTCTCAAATGACTTCATCACCACAGACGTTAAAGCAATAGGTCTGTAGTCATTAAGTCCTGTGATTTTTGGTTTCTTGGGTACAGGGATGATGGTGGAGCGTTTGAAGCAGGAGGGGACTTCACACAGCTCCAGTGATCTATTGAAGATTAATGTGAAGATGGATGAAATTCCAAGATGGCGCTGCTATGTTCGGCTGCCGTCCGGGCCGCTCCGCTTAGACTATGCTTTTATTTACTTTTTTACTTACTTTTGATTTCTATTTTTACACACATAACATCGGCACTGATCACCTATGACAAAAGTGCACTCTTGGACATTGGAAACCGCTTCACTAACCTGGTTCAGGACACTTTATCACCGAATCCATCATGGCCTCTTGAGATTCTTCGGAACGCGGAGAACAAAGGACACAGGAGACGGAACAAGACACACCGTGGAAAAAGCGCTGGGATTCGAAACAGATTGAGGAAAAGGGCTCACAGTCCTCCTTTCCTGAGCCTTTTGCTCGCTAATGTCCAATCCTTGGATAATAAGATGGACGATCTTAGAGCCAGGATTAGTTTCCAACGGGACATAAGGGACTGTAACATCATCTGTTTGACTGAAACATGGCTCACGCCCTCAGTTCCGGACACTGCTGTAACGCCGTCTGACAACTTCTCTGTTTTACGGATGTACAGAACAGCTGAGGCCGGTAAATCCAAGGGTGGTGGTGTGTTTCATGACTAACAAGAAATGGTGTGACCCCAGGAATATCTCCTCTCTGTCGCGATCCTGCTCGCCTCATCTGGAACATCTATCCATCATTTGCCGCCCATTCTATCTACCCCGCGAGTTCTCCGCGGTCATCGCTACTGCCGTTTATATTCCACCACAGGCAGACACCGGCTTGGCTTTGTCTAAACTTCACGATGTGATCAGCGGCTACATTAACCAACATCCTGACGCTGCCTTTATTATCGCGGGGGATTTTAACAAAGCCAACCTCAGGCAGGTCATGCCGAACTTTCACCAGCATGTATCCTGTCCAACCAGAGGACCGAATACACTGGATCACTGCTACTCTCAGTTCAAGAATGCCTACAAGGCCCGCTCACTACCTGCCTTTGGTAAGTCTGATCACGCCGCCATCTTCCTCACACCGGAATACAAACAAAGGCTCGCACAGGAACCCCCGGTGAAGAGGGAAGTGACGCGTTGGTCCTCCCACTCTGAAGCTATGCTACAGTCGGCTCTTGATGACGTCGACTGGGACATGTTTAGGGCGAGCTCATCTGACGTCAGCAAGTTCACGGAGGTAGCAGTGAGCTTTGTAAACACACTTACCGAACAAGCTACTGAAACAATAACTGTAAGGACTTTCCCTAATCAGAAACCGTGGGTGGACAGAACAATCCGTGATGCGGTTAACAAACGCACTGCCGCGTACAATGAGGCTCTTTTGTCTGGGAATATGCGCGAATATAAAGCTTCGTGTTATGCTCTCAGACGAGCAGTAAGTGCCGCCAAACATCGATACAAAGAGAGAATTGAGTCTCATTTTCAGCTCAATGACTCGCGACGCATGTGGCAGGGACTAAGGACCATCTGTGCCTTTGGAAACAAATCCTCCGCGGAGGTGAGTGCAGATCCGTCGCTGGCCGAAGAATTAAACACCTTCTACGGCCGATTTGAAAGCAACGGCGGCATCGCGGCTCTGCCGAGCAGCACGTCAGGAAGCAGCAGACAGAAAAGCGAGGATCATGTGATCACCGTGTCGGAGGACGAGGTTCGGAGGGCACTAAAGGGAGTGAACATCAGGAAAGCTGCTGGACCTGACGGGATCACAGGCCGGGTTCTGAGATCATGCGCTGATCAGCTTGCTGGTTTGTTCACTTCTATCTTCAACGAGTCCCTTGCTACCTCTGTAGTTCCCACCTCCTTTAAAAAATCCATCATCATCCCTGTGCCTAAGAACAGTAAACCCTCCTGCCTGAATGACTATCGTCCAGTGGCCCTCACATCAATAGTCATGAAGGTTTTTGAGAGACTTGTTAAGAGCCACATTAGCTCCTCCATCCCTGTTACTTTGGACCCTCTTCAGTTTGCCTATCGCTCCAATAGATCAACTGATGATGCCATCTCACACATACTCCACTCCTCCCTCACACACATTGACAGCAGCAATGGGAACTATGTCAGACTGTTATTCATTGACTATAGCTCAGCTTTCAACACTATAGTCCCCTCCAAGCTAGCTGTCAAACTCTCAGACCTCGGCCTAAACACTTCACTCTGTGACTGGATCCAAGACTTCCTCACCGGCAGACCACAAGTGGTGAAGGCAGGCCAGTACACCTCAAACTCCATCACCCTGAACGTAGGAGCCCCGCAGGGCTGCGTTCTGAGTCCCCTGCTATACTCTCTCTACACACATGACTGTGTGTCCTCTCACAGATCCACATCTATTATCAAATTTGCTGATGATACTGTGGTTCTGGGCCTCATTTCCAACAATGATGAGACCGCATACTTGGATGAGGTGGAGAGACTAACATCATGGTGCCAGGACAACTGTCTCTCTCTGAACGTGAGCAAAACCAAAGAGCTGATTGTGGACTTCAGAAATACCCCTTTTCCACCAAGGCAGTTCCAGTGCTGGTTCGGAGCCAGAGCCTAGTTTCAAACCGGTTCTTTGTCTTTCGACACCCAAAGCACCAGCTCCGAACCAGTTAAAGCGGTTCGTAAGTAGCACCAAAACATTGCTGGGCTAGAAGGAAGAACCGCTTGCGTCAGGGGCTGGGGGCGGGGTTACCGTGAACAACAAGACAAAAGAAACTTTGGACCGCCATATTTGAAATAGCAGCTAAACACGGACACGTTGAATTCACCGTGTTTGGATGCCGTTGTAGATTCGCAAAGCCATGAACGTCAATAACAACACAACGTCCGCCATTGTTGATAGTTTGTTTAGGCTTGTTCGGGATGGATCGGCGCTACGCGGACCGTTCGGTGCGAGGCATCGGGGTGCTGCGGGAGTGACTGGAAAGCTGACGGCTCTTTATGCTTTTGGATCGCTCTCGCGGTGCTTTAGTGTGTTGTGTGCCGATCGGTCTGCGTGGCGCGATGCACCTCGAACAAGTCTGTTGTGTTTGGCGCTGCCGCGCTAGTGAAACGAAACATGAACGTATTCAGTGACGTAAGTCCTGACTCTGTATTGGCTCTCTAGCCTGTGGAAAAGCAACCGGTTCTTAAAGGGCTCGCGAGTCGAACCAACTAAGAACTGGCAGTAGCACTGGCTCTGAACTAGCACCTGGTTCCTGCTGGTGGAAAGGGGGTAAAAGAGACACCTGCTGCCCTACACTCCTCTTGTGATCAGTGGGACCCCTGTGGAGAGAGTAAGCAGCTTCAAGTACCTCGGCGTAAACATCTCAGAGGACCTGACTTGGAATACACACATCCAAACACAGGTCAAGAAAGCCAGGCAAAGACTGTACCATCTGCGACAGCTGAGGAAATTCAGGGTCTCACCAACAATCCTGAAAACTTTCTATGCAGGGACCATAGAAAGTGTTTTGACTCAGTGCATCTCAGTGTGGTATGGAAACAGCTCCAGCCAAGACTGCAAAGCTCTGCAGAGAGTTGTGCGCTTAGCTGAGCGTATCTCTGGGTCGGCTCTCCCCTCTCTGCAGGACATCTACATCAAACGATGCAGAGGCAGAGCTGACAAAATCATCAAGGACTCAAATCACCCTGGTAACTGTCTTTTCACTAGGCTGCCTTCTGGTAAGCGCTTCCGCAGCCTGATGGCAAAAACAGAGAGACTCAGGAGGAGTTTCTTCCCCACGGCCATCAGGCTCCTGAACTCAAAGTCAGCCTCTTAAAAACATCATCTGACTTACTTCAAATCACTAATCACACACTCATTACTCTCTACCTCATAACTGTCAGTGTCATTTGCTCATTTGCACACTTGCACACAACACGTTCTGTATCTTGTAAATCGTATCTTATTTTTATATTTATTTTATTTTTTTTGTGATTGGCTGCTTCATGCCAACCATGTATAACCTGTTGCACATTCCTCTCTGTACAGTCATGCTTATATTAATATTTAATTCTACAGCTTACTGTCATGCACATTCTTTTACATTTTATATTTTATTCTTTATATCTTATTTTTCATTCATCTTATCTTATGTTTACTTCCCTTGTGTTGTTTTTTTCAATATTTGCAATGTCCATGGAGTGGACCCGACTCTCATTTCACTGCTGGTTATACAGTCTCTGTATAGTCGTGTATGTGACAAATAAAACTTGAAACTTGATAGCTGAACAGCACAGGCTTTGAGGCAGGCTGGAGAGACACCATCTGGGCCTTTGGCTTTTCTTATCTTCTGTCTCCTGAAGACTTTGCTTACATCTTCTTCACAGATCTTGATTACAGGCTGAGAAACAGTAGGGGGGAGGGAGGGGGAGGGTGTTGATGGCTGTGTTGTGGGATGGTCAGAGTGGGTGTGGGGTGTCAGACCAGGCTTTTGTATTTGAAACCTACAGTAAAAACCGTTCAGGTCTTCAGTCAGTTGTTGATTGGCCTCAGTGCTGGGGGTGGCGTCTTGTAGCTGGTGATGGCTTTCAGGCCTTTCCACACTGATGTAGGGTCGTTGCTGGAAAGCTGTTTTTCTAGTTTAGTTCTTCTTTGCCACTCTTATCTCCCTATTCAGTGTGTATTTGGCCTGTTTGTACAAGGCTTTTCCTCCACTCCTGTAGGCGTCCTCTTTGGCCAGGCGAAGCTGTTTGAGTTTTGTACTGAACCAAGGTTTGTCATTGTTAAATGTTAAATAAGTCCTGGTAGGTACACACATGTCCTCACAGAAACTAATGTAGGATGTCACGGTGTCAGTGAGTTCATCCAAATCAGTAGCTGCAGCCTCAAAAACACTCCAATCAGTAAGTTCAAAGCAGGCTTGTAGATCATGCTCTGCTTCAACAGTCCATCTCTTTACAGTTCTTAAGATAGGCTTAGAAGATTTAAGTTTCTGCCTATAGGCTGGTAGAAGGTGAACCAAACAGTGATCAGAGAGTCCCAGCGCTGCACGGGGGACAGAGTGGTATGCATCCTTTAAAACAGTGTAACAGTGGTCCAGTATATTGCTGTCTCTGGTGGGGCATGTGATGTGCTGTCTGTATTTAGGCAGTTCGCGTGTGAGATTAGCTTTGTTAAAATCACAGAGAATTACAATGAAAGAGTCCGGGTAACGCTGCTCTGTGTGTGTGATTTGGTCGGCCAACAGTTCTAGCGCCGCGCTCACACGCGCGTCAGGAGGAATGTACACACTCACCAGAATAAACGAGGAAAACTCCCGCGGTGAATAAAAAGGCTTACAGTTGATAAAGAGAGCTTCCAAGTTTGGGCAGCACATCTTCTTTAAAACTGTCACGTCTGTACACCAGCCTTCATTGATATAAAAACATAATCCACCACCTCTCGTTTTCCCCGATGACTCGGTGACTCGGTCTGCTCTGAACAGCTGGAATCCGGATAGATGAAGCGCGCTGTCCGGGATAGCTCCGTTCAGCCAGGTTTCCGTGAAACAAAGCACAGCAGAGTTTAAAAAGTCCTTGTTTGTGCGGGTGAGGAGTTGTAGTTCGTCTGATTTATTTGCAAGGGAGCGGAGATTCGCCAGGTGAATACTCGGCAGCGGAGTCCTTAAACCGCGCTGTCTGGTTTTCACGAGCGCGCCAGCGCGCTTCCCTCGCTTGCGTTGCCTGGAGCGCTTGAATAGGAACGCAGCTCCTCCGACTAAAATGTCCAGTAAAACGTCTGAATGTTCAAACGTCGGCAAAAGGTTATCTGGTGTGCTATTTCTTATGTCCAAGAGTTCGTTTCTAGTGAAGCTGATCGGAAAATCATTGCTTAAGACAGGACAAACAAACAAAAACAGAAAAAGTACCAACGAGCAACAAACCGAGGCAGCCATGTGCGGCGCCATCAGGGACGTATTTTCAGAGGGTAGTATTTTCAGACTACCCTAGCAACTTTTTTTACTTACTTAGTTACTTTCCTTGGAGTGTAGCATTTAACTTACTACCAATTCACTGCTTAAAACTGTGTAGTTTTAGGCTACTAGTTATTTGGAGAACAAATAAAATGCAATTGATCAAAAATGTGTAACTTTTCAAGAATACAAAGTTTTATTTACAAAATAAAATATAATAAAAATGTGTTCATTTTGCTTTTACAAATAATATATATTAAATGTTTATTTTTACAAACAAATCTAAATGAACATATTTCAAATAATATTCTTTGCTTTCAATGTAATTTCAATGTGTATTCTACGCAATGATGCAGTTTTGCATAATGGTATCATCATCCAATGACGTCACAACGTCATTTAGCAACTTTTCCTGAAAATTAGTGCGTGACTTACTAATGAGACTCCAGTGGGCATAGCACACAATATTATATATTATTACAATAAGTTTTATATATATATATATATATATATATAGTTGTATGATATGTAAATTACAAAGCACTAATATAAGTAAAATATAAGGTAATCTATTATAATATGGTTATTATATTTATTGTATTGGCATAATAGTTACCTGCCTAAATTATAAAACACTTTTATGACAAGGTAATATTTATTTTATTATATATGTTTGTTATATTTTTTTAATCATCTCACACATCATGGATCTGCATTTTCTATAATGTAATTCTATAATAAAAATACATATCTGATATGACTTATAACTAGCATCAAACAAACAATACAATTCTTATTTTCAAGGATTAAAGATTAAACGTGAAAAAAGAAACATGATTGCAGAACCACCCATTAGGTGCACTTCACATTGGGACACTCTGGAGTCCACGAACTTAACATTGGGTCACAGCTATAAGGTCTTTCCTAATAACTCTTTTAGTAGATAATTATATCTTGAGATGTCCCACAGATGTGTCTGCTGTGAATGGGGCTTCTTTAGAGCTGGTGAGTGAGAGGAAGAGGAAAAGTACCAACGACTATAAAAAAAAAAATGAAGGGAGACTATTGTCCCTTACATGTTCACATGTTGTCAAGTATATTGACTTACACCCACGCTGTCTTGCAGCCCAAATCAAGCCATGAATCAAAATAGCAGCGCTCTTTAAAGTGCAGGAAATGTGATCTGTCCAGGGGATCTTTCCATGAGCGTATTCTTTATTAGGGTAAAGTACCAAAATGCAAAGGATATTAACTTTAATGCTCGACTTGAAGCGGCGCTGTGCAGAATGATCGGTGTATGACACCACAGTACCGCGAGAGCGATCAGACGGATCCTGATGCTTCAAGTCAAACACACCTTTCATTTACAAATGTCTGATGCAAGAAATAATCATTGACTTTTTTTAAATTAAACACAAAACTTTTAAATACATTTCTGTATAAAATCAGAATGTTTTTCATACACAATAAAATATTTCTGATACTGATCTTCTGTGTTTGCTTGAATCTCTTCATCCACATGCCTCTGTTTGAGTCTTTACCGTGATAAATGTGGGACAGATGACAACATTAAGTTAACAAGGTACGTTCAGTAACTCAAATATTTACTACAATATAAAATCAGAACGTTTTTCATTTGTATTCACCATAAAATCAATGTATTTCTGATATCGGTCTTCCTACATTGTTATTAGTATTCAGTCTCAGTTATTAAATTTAATAGATAATCTCTCTGCAACCACAAAATTAATTTTGATCTACAAATTCTTTATGATTTTGAAATATTCAACAAGTTATTTCCAATCCTGTAATTTGAATATCAAGATACAGAAGTTTAACAAATGCTCTGTAATTTATCATGACTTACAACTTTACAGTTGCTTACATTTAGATATAAGCCTAGATAAATAAATAAAAAAGATCCATTCAGTTCATCACTTTATTATTTACATTTGTTTTCTGATGTAAATCCGGTGGTTTTGGCGAAAAAGACTTTTATTTTGGTCTGTTGATGTGACGTCATACGGCTGCGCCGCGCTCCGGCTGTGATTCGGCTGAAGAAAGGTGAGTTCTTTCAACCATTAAAGTGTTTAATCAATACAACTCGTTTAGAGAATTGTGTATATAACTGCGACAGTAAATATTACCTAATGTAAGTTAACACTTATGGTTTATCTATCTATCAGACATTAATGAGGATATTTCATATTAAACTTTGCACGAGTAACAGAAAAGCTGCGTCTCATTTCGTGAATCAGTCTTGTTCAGTAGCTGCAGTAGCGACGGAGAAAACTCCGAGTCAACTGAATCAAGTGATTCACAAAATGATTCAGTGATTCGAATCGACTCCTGCTGCTCAAAACAGTGTAAATAACAAACACAAACATGTGTTAAACTTTTACAAGCGTTTTACAAATTACAGGCTGTTTTCATTAAAGCAGAATCTATTAAATAAAACCTACAAATCTTAATTAAAAACTCGTATTGTGTTCTGAGGTCTAGGCTAGTTTTTGTTTTGGTCTCATCAGTTCATTTAAATACATGAACTCTCACTCTGAATGACTCCCTCAGCAGTGCACTGACTACTGAACTAGGGAGCTGACTGAGACGCACCCAGAGATTTAATTTGCATTTATTTATCTTTCTGTTAATTATTCTCATCTTAAACAGGACAAAGTGTCCAAACACACAGAAAAACTCCCGAAGAAGCGACTGAGATCCACGTGACACTGTTATAAAGATGGTGTTTATTAAAGAGGAGACTGAAGACATGAAGATTGAAGAAACATTCAGAGTCAAACATGAAGATAATAAAGAGCAAACAGAGATGTCGTTTATTAAAGAGGAGAGTGAAGACATGAAGATTGAAGAAGTCAAACAAGAAGATACTGAGGAACGAACAGGTTTGTTTTCATTCTCAAAGCTGAACTCACTCATTTGATCCTTATTAAAATGTCCAGCTCTACAGAAATTAATGATATTGTTGAAGAAACTCATGACTGTTGTATTTTAAAGTGTCACGAAACCCTAAAACACATTTTTGAGATGTAAACATATATGAACAGGTTAGGTTGCACATCAGTGAAAACAACAATAGCACTCATTATGTCTATTATTAAGTGAAAAGTGGTTATTTCTTTATGTTTTGGAGCAATTTCATTCTTCTGCTTCAAAAAAGCAAAGTTTAACCTACATCACGAAAAGTGACGTATACAGTGGCATGCGAAAGTTTGGGAACCCCTTGCAGAATCTGTGAAAATGTGAATAGTTTTAACAAAATAAGAGAGATCATACAAAATGCATGTTATTTTTTATTTAGTACTGTCCTGAGTAAGACATTTTACATAAAATATGTTTACATATAACGTTAGTCCACAAGACAAAAAATAGCTGAAATTATTCAAATAACCTCCTTCAAAAGTACAGTCTCTTGTTTGAGAAAAATTAGTTGAAAGCGCCTTCCGCGAGCGCGATTCAAGATGGTGAAATGTAAATAACTTATGTTGTAGTCAGTGTGCCAATGTTGCAAATTTAGTAATTCTGTCATAAAGGTGAGTTTACTGATCTAGATAAATATAAATATAGATCATGTCATCTAGCAACATTAAGTGACCAGTTTTAGCTACTTTCAGTTGAAAGCAGTTGGCAACACTGGTCAGTATTTTTTTTAATGGTTTAAGTGAAATGTGGGGTCATTAAAATAAAAAAAAATCCACACATCACTTTTGGCCACGGTTGTGTTTGGTGGAGTTAGTGCCACAATATGTAAGACCCTGCTTACAGTGTCATCACCGGTGCATTGCTGCATTTTTCCAATTTTCCAGCCAAAAAAATGTAATTACTATTTTCATTTCTGCAGTTTGACTTTTTGAATGGACTTATTACTTTGTCAGTTATAAAAAAAAAATGTGATCTTGACAATCAAGTTTGTATCGTTTTATCAACTCCATATCATCATATAACTCCAATATGACATATCTTCGTTGGAAAGTGTTTGGCCTTTTCTCAATATGCGTTCTTATGCGATCTTGCGTCCTTGTGTTCTCACTCTACGTCATCATTAACCGTCGAAGTTCAGTTCCAATACTCAAGAACCCAAGTACAGAGGACACATGAAAGTGCCTGGATGTGTTCTTGATATCGAGGATGCATCGAATACAGACTTGAGAGAATTGAACCATTAAAAATCCCAGAAGACGCTGCGGGCGGACGACCTACAGAAGCCTGTAAGCTTTAAACTTCTCGTTTTCACTGCAAGCGCACAAATACGTGACGGCTCGTGAAAGTAAACATTTGTCGTTTTGTTTTGCATAATTTTAATAAAGTGAGAAAGCCTGTTGTAATTTTTATTGGCATATTAAAAAAAAAATGTAGCATTATACATAGCCTAATAATTTTCACAAATACATGCTGTCAAAAGCTAAAAAAAAATCATATGAAATATAATAAAATAAAATAAATATTTTAAAATCATTATGGCATTTGTTTGTGATGTTATTGTGCATTGTGTTCTGCTGTTTCGCTTCTTATAATCTGCTGGCACACTGTTAGTTGAACAGTAAGAACACAGCGCATCTCAAATCGGCGCGGCGCTGGCACTGTCCTCCTGAGGAGTGCTAGCTCTCCTACTCACAGCCTCCAAAGCTGTTAGCATCCTCTCTTCAAACTGTGTGCTGGTGTGTGCTCTCTTTCTCCTGTGTGAGTGCCCTGTCTGTCCTTGAATGCTGGACTGGCTTGGGCTTGATTTATCGGCGCGGCGCGTTTTGGACGGTGAGAGCGTCGAGGAGAGTTGAAATCAAGTCAACTTCATGGTAATGAGCTATGACGTGGTTCGGCGGCAACCAATCGGAATGTAGAAGTCCTCCGCTTGAGAGGAGTCCAGAGAACGCAGCTCTGTAAATTTTGGTTCCGACCACATTAGTTCCCAAGCAAAATGGAGGAAAGGTTAATTATTGCTGTGGCGGGTTTCCCGATAATATATGACGTGTCCCTGCCAGTAATATGGTAGGGGGGGTTGGGGAAGCCCTGACCCCAGAGGAAAGCGAAGATGCCATGGCCGGGCACAGACAACACACACAGACAGTCAGCAGTGTGAGGCAAACCAGAGTGAGAGCCTGAGCCAGATCAGTGTTCAGGTTCAGCCAGGACCATCAAGCCCAAGCCAGTCCAGCGTTCAGGGACAGACAGGGCACTCACACAGGAGAAAGAGAGCACACAGTTTGAAGAGAGGATGCTAACAGCTTTGGAGGCTGTGAGTAAGAGAGCTAGCACTCCTCAGGAGGACAGTGTCGAGTTATTTTGGATTCCACATGTCAATTCTGTCTCTAACTCGAAAAAGAGCTCAGTCAACCACGGACACAGGGATCAACTCAAGATGGCTTTACTTTCTTCAATAAACTTCAATAAACTTGTTACAATCTTGACTGACTTGTACGGTGTTGATTTTAATTCCATTCACATCTATTCACAGAACAGGTTTCCAATAGATGAACTTCAATTAGTTTGAATAAAGTTAGATGATGGACCAGAGTTGTTCATCAGAGTTTCAATCAGTCATTTAGCAGCAAAGTTCAGTTTAAGATCAGTTGAGTTAGGTTAGGTTGATAACCTTTAAAGAAACAAAATGAGATACCTAATCATAATCAAATCATTCACATCTTATGCGTTAACAAATATACACAACATGCACATTTCATTGTAAATACAATTAATAGCACAATTGAATTGAACTGTATACACTCTAATACACCACCATCATAGATAATATCGTTAGCAAACACATCTTTAGCAAAGTTAGCAAGCATATCTTACAGTTCAAATAATCTCATTACCACATAAAATGGAATTAAACTTGTTTAAAAACACTTTCATCCTACCATTAGCGTCCCGAATTGACTAATCATTGACATGCTTTCCGATTCATGATGTCCTTGTTCCCTCATAACACTTTAGTCATGATAATCCTTTCTCAGAACACACATCATGCAAGTGGATGCTCACTGCTGTTAATCTTTCAAGACGAGTGCTTTTTACCGTTCTCCGCACGTGCTCCCTTTCAACATGCGCCAATCAAGTTAACCATTCTTCCGCCTACCTCGGCTGTTTCCGATGCTCCTCGTAACTTTCCGTAAACAGTTTCCTCTGACGTAATCCGGTCCAGCGCTCAGAATTTCTGTTTTCCTTTCCAGGCAAACTAAATCACTTTTAAAATTAACTTAAATTACGTTTCTAACTTCACACCTCCCACTTGACATCCTTGGTTCTTAAATCCAAGATGTCACACTTTCTGAATGGACTGTTCCTCCACTGGAATCAACACAACTAACCGGCGAACATCTCTGTGAAGAACAGCTGATGGAATTTTTGTACTTTCTCTTTTAATAGTCTTTATCTTTGCCTTCCCGGGACCAGAGCAAAAGACTGGATGACTTGCAAAAACTCTAACATCAACATCTCTTACAATACCTTTAGAATCAGCATTTACCTTGATGACTTTTCCCAATTTGTATTGACTCCTCAGGGCATTTTGGTCTGCGACCCAGACAATATCTCCCACAGAAACATTCCTTTCTTTTGTGTGCCACTTACTCCGTATGAACAGGTTTGGCCCTGCTAGCTGGCTCCACTTCCTCCAGAATTTGTTAATTTCTTCCTGGATGACCCTCAATCTCTTGTACGGGTATCCTGCAAAATCAAAGTCACCTATATCTCCTCTTGGACTTGCCCTTCCCAACAGAAGAGAGTTCGGTGTAATATACTCCAAGCAATATTCACGACTTTGCGTTCGTGCATCTATGGGCCTTTCATTTGCCAAGTTTGCTGCCATGTACAGAAAAGTCTGGAATTCTCCCCAGGTGAAGATACCTTCACCCCCCAAGTTAAGAAAAGCTCTTTTCACAACTCGAACAGCAGCTTCAGCCGCCCCATTTCTATGGGGTGAGTTCGCTGGATGAAACTTCCAAAACCATTCTGTTCCATGCTTCACGGCTTCTTCTTCAAGCTTTGGTTTCTCTACTCTTTCCAGAAACTCATAGAGATCTTTCAGTGCTGACTTCGCTCCCACAAAGTTTGAACCAGGATCTGACCACACTTTCTTGGGATGTCCCCTTAAAGCAGTGAACCTCTTATAAGACAACAAAAAGCCCTCAGTGGATTGATCGCTCACAACATCTGCGTGAATAGCCCTTGAAACCATACAGCAATACACAATCCCCCAGACCTTCAATCGTATCCTCTTTTTCACTTCATCCTTCACCTCATAAGGACCGAACAGATCCACTGTCACAAACTTAAAGGGTGCAGCTGGTTCAATCCTTTCAGGAGGAAGATCACTCATCATCTGCTTGCACTTCTTTGCTCTTGCTTTCCTGCAGATGACACAACTTTCCACCACTCTTTTGGCCAGTCTCCGACCCTTTACTACCCACGCTACTCTTCTCATCCTCAGAAGAGTCCCAGCAATCTCTTCATGGTTTGCATTATGCGCCTCATGAGCCAGTAGCAATGATATTCGCGTTTCCATGGGTAACAATGGAACTGTGAATTTCTCTTTCCCAAAGGCTTCATACCTTCCACTGCACACAAGAAGTCCAGTGCTTTCTTCTTTAAATACAACCAGTCTACAGAGTGTGGTCTCAGGAAATGCTGTACTCTTTTGAGCTGCCAAAAAGAGTGCCTTTAAAGCATCTTCCCTTTCTTTCACTGTCAGCACATGTTCACAGGTACCATCTGGATCTTGCTTCCTGCACACTGAGCTTTTATTTCTTAACTTCAACCATTTCCTCGCACTGCGCCACACCCAGCCAATGACTCCTGTCAACCTTGATAGACTACTAAATTTTTCAACATCCACTAATCTTTCAGTGATTAGTCTGCTCAGCATTTCCAGTTGAACCGATCTCTCAGGTATTAACACTTTCTTCTCCTCAGTGCTTTTCTCCATCTGACCTCTAGTCACTGCCGCGGAGAAGACTTTCCTTTGGAGTTTGTTGATTCTTTCTCTAGCATCATCAGCGATTTCAGCTGCTGATCTCTTTGGCCATTCATTCACTGACTTTTTAAGGAATTCTGGCCCATTCTGCCACATGGAGTCTTTGTCAAGATCTTTAGGGCTTGCCCCTCGTGTGATGATATCTGCAATGTTCAGATTCCCTGGAATCCACCACCAGTCACCCATCACTCCTGTCTTCTGAATCTCGCCGATTCTATTCGCAAAGAAAGTTTGATATCCATAACTATCACGCTGGATAGCACCCAGCACCGTCTGACTATCCACAAAATGGAACCATTTCTCTACTTCAATTTGTCCATGTTTTTCAAAGTATTTCCTAAGACGTGTCGCAAAAACTGCACCGCAGACTTCGGCCTTTACTGGATCCCCCTTCAGTTCTAATGGTGTCAGTTTAGCTTTAGACTCAACTAAACGAACATCAACTCGTTGGCTTGTATTCCACCGAAGATATAATACTGCACCGTAGGCTTTGTCACTCCCATCTGAGAACGTGACTCCCCATGGCTTTCCTCTCCAATTTGCCGGCGTAAGACTTCTGTGGAACTTGACTTCCTGGAGTCGCACATACTCCTCAAACAAAGTAATAGCTTCTCCCCGGATTCCTTCTGAAAGCGCTGTGTCCCACGTATGTCTCACTAGACATCCACTACCAGCTTCCTGGAACGCTTTCCTAACGAGAATCGCACCCTTCTGTTTAGCTGGTGTGACGAGACCAAGTGGGTCGTAAAGTTCTGCCACCTGACTTAACAAGTGCCTCCTGGTCAATGGATTTGGAGTCTTCAGCCTCACCTCCTCCTCAAGAAGATCCTGCTCCGTCCTCAGCTTTTTTTTCCTTTTGGAAAAGTTGACAGATGTCATGATATACAACATATCCTCCTCTGCTAGGTATCCAATTCCAAGGGCTTTATCGTCCTCTTCACCTAGTTGGTTAGGAAGCATAACAATTTTCTCACAAATTGGACTTGACGCCTTTTGGCTTGTCTTTTCAGATCCAGACCTCCCACTTTGACCAGACCAGACCCATGCTTTCAGGGAGAAGCCCCCAGCCTCCAAGATTCCTTCAAGGCCCTTCGCTATCCCAATCAGCCTCTTCTGTTCATTATGAGATGTAAGGATATCGTCCACGTAGCTGTCCTCTTCTAGGACTCTTTGTTCCTCTTTCAAGTGAGCAAAAGCTGCAAGACCAGCTGTCTCTCGCATTGCCAGTTGTGCAATACAACCTGCCGGGCGATCTCCAATATTAACTCTGGTTACGGCATACTCCTGTATTTCTTCCTCTGATGTATCCCTCCAAAGAAATCTGTGGAGGTGCAGTTCTCGTTCTTCTAGCCATACTGAATTATACATCTTTCTGATGTCTCCCAACACTCCAAAAACTCCTTTCCTGAATCTGAGGAGAACGGCTCTAATAGGATTCAACACATCAGGTCCCTTCAACAGGAGGTCGTTCATACTCAGCCCTTGAAATTTCTGGCTGCTATTCCACACAAGACGAACAGGCGTAGTGACTGAGTGTGGGTTTGGTGCTACTAAATGGCTTACGTACCAGACTGGACCTTTCCACTTGTCAAGCACTTCTCTTGTAAGTTTTACTGCGGCACCTCTCTTAACCATGTCATGAACTTGAGCAGTGTAGACTTTTTTCCATTCAGGCACTCTTCCAAGCTGCTTTTCTGTTCTTAAGAAAGTGGCTTCTACTCCGCTTCGATTATATGGAAGAGAAGCAGGATCTTGGATCCATGGGTACTTCGCATCCCAATGAGGTCGATCACTGTGAGAATCTGCTTTCACATAAGTGAGACCATTCCTTATGATCTCCAACTCCTTTTCCTCAGCCAAAGTCATCTCTTTTCCTCCCGGCTGACAGTTCCCGCAGCGGCAGCCTCCGCACTTTGGCACACATGCGGCTCCAATGCTATCCCAGCTCCACCACTTAAGAAACTCTTTGCCACTCACAAGTGTGCTTCTTGCAGCAACGCAGGCCATTTTGTTTTCTTTAGGGGCCCTGGTGATAAACATTGGGTCACGGTCACTTCCTCCGAGGACCTCCTCATACCTGACCACAGCAGTTCTCATTGATCGTGCAAAGTGTGTCTTTGACTCATAGGCTGTCATACTTATTGCCTCAAACAACTCCGGGTGTGCTCCACCCACCATTTTCCCAAGTGGGCTGTCCCACAGGACGAGATCTCCTACAATTTTAATTCTTTGCGGTGCAAGCTTTCCTTCCCGATGACTGAGAAGAAGTTCTATCTTTCCAGGCCTCCTTAATTCAGCCAAATCCACTTCTGGGAAAAACTTTTTCAATTGCTCTGGACTCACACTCTTGTGCACTCTTGCAATCTCCTCTAGACCATAACAGACTAGCTGATGAGCCTTTTCTGTACCCACTGACGTTCTTACTCGAATTTTTAGGAGATACCTTCTGGTTCTTACACGGACAGCCATCTTCCCAACTCCATGAACAACCAAATTGATTTCTTCACCTCTCAATTTAAGCCTGTTGGCAGCTTCATGAGTTATATAATTTGTATCGGATGCTAGATCAATTAGAGTTCCAATTTTTTGTCCTGCATTGGTCGTCACCTCTTTGAGCATCATAATAACAGGAAGCTCTTGAAGTCCATTCTCTTCCAACAGTCCTAACTTCCCTTCTTTAGATCTTTCCATCCTGGCTCTGTTGGTAAACGCTTTCATACACCTTTCCGCCATCTCAGAAGAAAGTTCAGAAAGGAATCCCTCTTGTTCCACAGTTAATCTACTTCCCTTCCTGCCTTCCCTGACGGTAACTCTACCTTCATGCTCAGACTTAGTCTCCCCTCTGGGACAAATAAGGTAATGATGGTCTGCAGAGGCCCCTCCCTTGCATTCCTTACTCCTGCACAGAAACATATCTCTACACTTGCTATCATCATCATGATGTCCCAAGCACTTCCTACACAATCCGAGTTTTCTCAGGATCACCTTCTTTTCTGCTAACTTCAGTTCCTTGAACTTCTTGCAAAAGAAGATTTTTTCCTTATGCCTCTCAGATCCGCACACAATACACGCACTTTCAGAGGGAGAATATTCAGAGGGTGCTATCTTTGTTGATTTAGTGAATGCATGACTTCTCTCTGACCTTCTTTCTTGCCTTTCCACTTTCTCTATGACTCTAAGTTGCTCAAGTCTCTCAAGGATCCCCTCCTCCTTCTTCAAGAACTCCAGAAGCTTGTCAAAATGGTTTTCTGATGTAACATCACTATTGGAAGCCATCAACAAAGCAAGCCAGTCCCTCTTCATGAACTCAGGAAGTTTACTTTCAATGGATCTGACCACAAGAGGGTTTTTTATGGCCCCAGTGTCTCCAAGATCAGTGAGATCCACCAAAGCCTTTTCCACTGCTTGGACAAGTTCAATAACTTTGCGTGGCTGGTTTCCTCTCATCACAGGAATTCTCTCCAATTCCTCCACAATCTCCATAGTGATTGCATACTTATTTCCATATCGATTTGTGAGCACTCTGAAAATATCCTCAGCAGTGTTATAAGAGGACAATCTGAGATCTTTCACAATCCTGCCATCTATACTATCCAGCAGCTGGATCTTTTTGACTTCCACCGATCCAGAGGGTTCTCCTTGTTGTTGAAGGCTCTCCCAATCCTTCCTCCAACGATAGAAGTCCCTCTTGCTTCCGTCAAACACAGGCAAACTCGCTGGTCTAAATCTCACAACTGGTTTAGCTTGAGCTAAAAATGGCGTTATGTTTGGCATTGCTCCTATACTGGGGTATGCGGCTGATACATCTTCAGCGGCTCTTCGCGCTCTAGCAAACTCACCTTTCCTCACTTCAAGGTCACAGGTGTTTTCTTTCAGCGTCCTTATTCGCCCCTCCAAGACATTCCTTTCAGCATCAGGAGTCCATTTCTCCCAGTTTGACAAAGCTCCTACTGCCTCTTTAACAACTTTTGTGAGAAAGTCAATCTGCACTTCATAGTTTTCATACTCACTGCGGTCAACAGCTATGCTTGCTACTCGATCGCAGGTTTTCTCCGCTACAGAGATTGCACCAGTCACTTCATGTAGACCATATCTCGACCAAAGATTTCCTTGGACAATTTCTTGAACTTCATTGAATTTAACATCACACTCACTTGCAGTCTTTTCAATGTCGACATCCTGTTGCACTGAAAGTACTGCCTCATCTTTGCTTTCATCAGCCTCTATTTCAGCAAGAAGCCCAGTTCTATAATCATCATTAATCTCGAAAACCTTCCTTGCAGCAAGTGAAAGTTTCTTGAACTCTTCTTTAAGCTCCTCTTCCACTAGCCTGCTAGCTTCTCTGCTGAGGAAGTTAACTTGTCTAGTAAAACTGATTTTTGCAGACGTCCTTTCTTTTTTAAGCTGCTCAATTGATTTTCCCACTACTTCTTCAGCCATCTTTGACTCATCCACTTGACTCTCTAACACCAACAATTTTCCTGTTGCTTTCACTTCCTGCTCCACTGACACACCGTCTGAGCTTGGCCGTTCTACACTGCCACGAATGTGAAGACCGCTGGTGTTATTTTCCAAGTAAAACAAGCTGTGGCTGTCCGGCTTGGTTATCAACTGTCGAGTTATTTTGGATTCCACATGTCAATTCTGTCTCTAACTCGAAAAAGAGCTCAGTCAACCACGGACACAGGGATCAACTCAAGATGGCTTTACTTTCTTCAATAAACTTCAATAAACTTGTTACAATCTTGACTGACTTGTACGGTGTTGATTTTAATTCCATTCACATCTATTCACAGAACAGGTTTCCAATAGATGAACTTCAATTAGTTTGAATAAAGTTAGATGATGGACCAGAGTTGTTCATCAGAGTTTCAATCAGTCATTTAGCAGCAAAGTTCAGTTTAAGATCAGTTGAGTTAGGTTAGGTTGATAACCTTTAAAGAAACAAAATGAGATACCTAATCATAATCAAATCATTCACATCTTATGCGTTAACAAATATACACAACATGCACATTTCATTGTAAATACAATTAATAGCACAATTGAATTGAACTGTATACACTCTAATACACCACCATCATAGATAATATCGTTAGCAAACACATCTTTAGCAAAGTTAGCAAGCATATCTTACAGTTCAAATAATCTCATTACCACATAAAATGGAATTAAACTTGTTTAAAAACACTTTCATCCTACCATTAGCGTCCCGAATTGACTAATCATTGACATGCTTTCCGATTCATGATGTCCTTGTTCCCTCATAACACTTTAGTCATGATAATCCTTTCTCAGAACACACATCATGCAAGTGGATGCTCACTGCTGTTAATCTTTCAAGACGAGTGCTTTTTACCGTTCTCCGCACGTGCTCCCTTTCAACATGCGCCAATCAAGTTAACCATTCTTCCGCCTACCTCGGCTGTTTCCGATGCTCCTCGTAACTTTCCGTAAACAGTTTCCTCTGACGTAATCCGGTCCAGCGCTCAGAATTTCTGTTTTCCTTTCCAGGCAAACTAAATCACTTTTAAAATTAACTTAAATTACGTTTCTAACTTCACAGACAGTGACACTTTTTTTTTTTTTAAAGCCTCCTGGAGGACTTCAGGACACTGTCATTGAGGACCAGGCAGGATTTAAAGTTTCAAATGCACAAACTAGTGTATGAAGCAAAATGTCTGGAGGCTGGACACACTGAACACTGGGGAGAGAGTAACGGGGAGCAGCTGACAAGTCTGTGAGGGGTGTTAGTAAGCTTATTTCCGTCGCAGTCTTGTCAGCTGCACCTTGTACTTTCTCCCTCACACACAAGATGCCTTAAATTTATTTGTTGCAAGAGTGTTCAAAACCGTTCTGTATGAAAGTATTTGTTGCAAGAGTGTTCACAGAAGTTTTTTAAACATTTTTGTAGTTAACATTTTTTTTAAGATAATGTACCAGCAATAAAATATTGTCAACATTTCTGGTTATATGTTTTTATAAAATTACAAATCGATCATATTCTACCATATCATATTGTAAATGTTTTACACTTAACTTTAAAAGTTTACACTTTTAAAGTTAAAACTTTTCTGTTTTACGGATGGACAGAACAGCTGAGGCCGGCAAAATCAAGGGTGGTGGAGTGTGTTTCATGATTAACAAGAAATGGTGCGACCCCAGGAATATCTCCATTCTGTCGCGTTCCTGCTCGCCTCATCTGGAACATCTCTCCATTATCTGCCGCCCATTCTATTTACCCCGCGAGTTCTCCGCGGTCATTGCTACTGCCGTTTACATTCCACCTCAGGCAGACACCGGCTTGGCTTTGTCCAAACTCCACGAGGAGATCAGCGGCTACATCAACAAACACCCTGACGCTGCCTCTATCATCGCAGGGGACTTTAACAAAGCCAACCTCAGGAAGGTCATGCCGAACTTCCATCAGCATGTATCCTGTCCAACCAGAGGACCGAATACACTGGATCACTGCTACACTCAGTTCAAGAATGCCTATAAAGCTCGGACCCAGCCAGCTCTTGGTAAATCAGACCACGCGGCCATTTTCCTCACACCGGAATATAAACAAAGGATCGTTCAGGAATCCCCGGGGAAGAGGGAAGTGATGCGCTGATCCTCCCACTCTGAAGCTATGCTACAGGCGTCTCTTGATGACGTCGACTGGGACATGTTCCGGGCGAGTTCAGCTGACGTCAGCGAGTTCACGGATGTAGCACTAAGCTTTGTTTACATGCTAACCGACCAAGCCACTGAAACGGTAACAATAAGGACATTCTCTAATCAGAAACCGAGGGTGGACAGATCAATCCGTGCTGCGGTTAACCAACGCACTGCCGCATACAACGCTGGTCTTCTGTCAGGAAACATGAGCGATTACAAAGCATCATGTTATGCTCTCCGACGGGCAGTTAGAGCTGCTAAACTCCGATACAGAGAGAGAATTGAGTCATATTTTCAGCTCAATGACTCTCGACGCATGTGGCAGGGACTGAAGACCATCTGTTCCTCTGGAAATAACCCCTCCGCCGAGGTGAGAGCTGATCCATCGCTGGCCGAAGAGCTAAACACCTTCTACGGCCGCTTCGAGTGCAATGGCGGCGCGACTCTGCCGATCAGCACGCCAGGAAGCAGCAGACAGAGCAGCGATGTTGATCACGTTATCACCGTGACGGAGGACGAGGTCCGGAGAGAATTAAGGAGAGTAAACATCAGGAAAGCCGCCGGACCTGATGGGATTACCGGACGCGTCTTGAGATCGTGCGCCGACCAGCTTGCTGGTTTGTTTACTTCCATCTTTAATGAGTCCCTTGCTACCTCTGTGATTCCCACCTCATTTAAGAAATCTGTCATCATCCCTGTGCCTAAGAACAGTAAACCCTCTTGCCTGAATGACTATCGTCCAGTTGCCCTCACATCAACAGTCATGAAGGTTTTTGAGAGACTTTTAAAGAAACACATATGCTCCTCCATCCCTGCTACCTTGGACCCTCTTCAGTTTGCCTATCGCCCAAATAGGTCTACTGATGATGCCATCTCTCAGGTACTGCACTCCTCCCTCACTCATATTGACAGCAAAAATGGCAACTATGTCAGACTGTTATTCATTGACTATAGCTCAGCTTTCAACACTATAGTCCCCTCCAAGCTAGCTGTCAAACTCTCAGACCTCGGCCTAAACACTTCACTCTGTGACTGGATCCAAGACTTCCTCACCGGCAGACCACAAGTGGTGAAAATGGGCCAGTTCACCTCCAACTCCATCACCCTGAACGTAGGAGCCCCGCAGGGCTGCGGTTCTGAGTCCCCTGCTCTACTCTCTCTACACACACGACTGTGTGTCCTCTCACAGCTCCACTTCTATTGTCAAATTTGCTGATGATACTGTGGTTCTGGGCCTCATTTCCAACAATGATGAGACCGCATACTTGGGTGAGGTAGAGAGACTAACATCATGGTGCCAGGACAACTGTCTCTCTCTGAACGTGAGCAAAACTAAAGAGCTGATTGTAGACTTCAGGAAGAGACAGCAGCGGCCCTACACTCCTCTTATGATCAGTGGGACCCCTGTGGAGAGGGTGGGCAGCTTCAAATACCTTGGTGTAAACATCTCCAAGGACCTGACTTGGACTGCACACATTCAAACACAGGTCAAGAAAGCCAGGCAAAGACTGTACCATCTGCGACAGCTGAGGAAATTCAGGGTCTCACCAGCAATCCTGAAAACTTTCTATTCAGGGGCCATAGAAAGTGTATTGACTCAGTGCATCTCAGTGTGGTACAGTAACGCCACAAATCAGGATTGCAAAGCTCTGCGGAGAGTCGTGCGCTTAGCTGAGCGCATCTCTGGGTCTGCCCTCCCCTCTCTGCAGGACATCTACCTGAAACGCTGCAAAAGCAGAGCTGCAAAAATAATCAAGGACTCAAATCACCCCGGAAACCGTCTTTTCATCACACTGCCATCGGGCAAGCGCTTCAGAAGTGTGATGGCAAAAACTGAGAGACTGAGAAGGAGCTTCTACCCTCAGGTCATCAGGCTCCTAAACTCAGTCTCATAACATCTACAGGACTCATTTAATTAACTGTAACACCCATCTTTCTCCATCATCCGCATTGCTGCTATGTGTACATACCCAGTACAACCTGTTTGCACATTCCTCTTGCACATCCCAGTTTATATTAATATTTATTAAACCCACAGTAGACTGTATTGCACATTTTAGTTCATTGCACATTTTACTCCTTATTTTATTTCTTGTTTGTACTATTATTATTATTATTATTATTACTTTTATTTTTTATCTTATTCCTACCTATATTTATATATATGCTCCTGTGTTATGTATCATCTTTTATTTTATTTTTTTTGCACTGTCCATTGAGCGGACCCGTCCTGACCTACATTTCACTACTGATTATACCCTGTATGATTGTGTATGTGACAAATAAACAAGAACCTTGAACCTTGAAATGTGTAGGGGGCCGAGGTGTAAAAAAAACTTTTTACACTTCCATAATGTACTTAAATACATCTTTAGCACATTTTAGTTCATATTCATGGTGTCTCACAAATAGCACACTTGAGTACACACAGATGTTCTTAAGAAATATTAAAGAATAATTTTTAGTATATTAAGTACAAAATTAGTGTGCAAAAATAGAGCACTTTAAGCACATTATGGAAGTGTCCTTTTTTTTTTCCACCAGGGGAGAATGGGTGTTGTCACACTTCATAGTATATTTATGAAAATCATGCTCTTTTTTTATTAATTTGTGGCTCTTAAAAGAGACGTTTTAAGCCATGGCTTATGCCACAGGTTGCCAGGGGACAGCTCCCTCTGTGGAGAAATGGGTCATAAATTTCTCCCGGACACGGATGGCCTCCCGTGTGGCGTTGTTGCTGCCCATTCGGGTGACCTCCTGTAGGCCAGCAGCTTCTCCGTCTCCAGCCGATGGTATGGGCGTCCTGGTCACGTTTGTGGACCTCCTCAGGAAGTTGTGCAGGACACGGGTAGCCTTCACCCAGGCATCCACGTTGGCAGGGCTGATCTCAATGACTCCTCTGTACATACGCCACTGAGATGTGGTATTCTCAACAATCAGCCTTGCCTGTGACAGCCTGTAATTGAAAACCCTTTGCCTGCCGGAGAGATTGTGTCCTGGGAAAGGCCGCATGAGGTCTTGGCGGAGTGGAAAGGCCTCATCAGCCACAAACACGTGTGGCTGTGGTCCCAAATGCTCTGCACCTGGCAGCAGAGCATCCTGTGGCAGACCAAGGGTCCCATCTCGGAGTGCCTGGCCGAAGGTGGAGTTAGCCAGCACACCACCATCGCTCGTCCTCCCGTAGCTGCCCACATCCACTACCCGGAAGCAGTACTGGGCATCTACCACTGCCAGGAGCACAACCGAGTAAGTCCCCTTGTAGTTGAAGAACAGGGAACCCGAGTTGTCAGGGGCCCTGATCACAACATGTTTGCCATCGATGGAACCAAGGCAGTTAGGGAAGTTCCACCGATGGAGGAAGTTAGTGGCGATGCTTCGCCAGTCTTCAGTGGTGGGGACTGGCATGACCTCCTGCACCAAGGCGTCCCATATTGCCCTGGCGACCTCTCCAACAATCCCTGCCACGGTGCTCAATCCCACACGATAGCTGAAAGCTATGGTGCGGTAGGAGTCTCCAGTGGCCAAGAATCTGCAAAAACAACAACTAATAATTACTTAGGAAAAATGAACAAACAAAAAAAATATGTGGTGAACAGAAGTACATTTAATTATATATACAGGTGCTGGTCATATAATTAGAATATCATCAAAAAGTTGATTTATTTCACTAATTCCATTCAAAATGTGAAACTTGTGTAATGTGCACACACCTCTCTCTTTCTCTCTCTCTGTGTCTGCTCAGTGCGTGGCAGAGAGGAGCAGGGCTTTAATTCAGTTAAACACAGATATTATGTTGCTTCTCTAATTTAACATGCAAGTATAGCCGAAATCACAGCACAGCTATTGTCTTTATCTTATGTGTATTTGATTTCATCAGACGACGGTGCGATTATCATGATTTTTTTATGCAGATTAGCATCTTGGAAGGGAGAGCTGGTTATATACTCTAGTTATATACTCTAGTCTTAATGGGTCGCGTTTCAGTCACTATTTCATATTTCATATTCATTCTGTTGTCTGACAACAGAAACAGTAAAATATACCAATGAAAACAGTTTTATTGAGAATTTAGCTTCATCAAAATACAGCTATGTGGGCAAAGATAGGGAAACAAATGTAATAATAATAAATAATAAATGTACATTTTGCATTTTCAGAAGAAGAGCTGCCCTGTGTGCAAAAATGTAAACAGGTTTGTGTCAGTAAATTGCTCAGTGCAAAGAAAGAGAAGTAATATGAACCTGGTATTTCTTTTTTCATGTGTCTAGTAGACGTGAACAAGTTCTTTGAAAAACATCTATGACCTTTGAAACATGTCTACTCTTCATGCTTTATGTTGACTATGGTTTCAATAATAATAAACATACACTATATTGCCAAACGTATTGGGTCACCCCCTTCTAATGAACAGGTTTGACTACTTTAGTAATTTCTATGAGTACAAATCTTAATGTTAAAGCATATAATGATATTCTAGGAAATTGTGTGCTTCTAATATAGCAACAGTTTGGACAGGACTCTTTTCTATTCTAACATGACAATACCTCTGTGTATAAGGCAAGGTTCAAAAAGAAAATGATTGATTCAGTCAGTGTGGAAGAACTTGACTGGTCTGCATAAAACCAAGTCCTAATCCCAGTTTAACACCTCTGGTGTGACTGTAAATGCAGACCTTGAGCCAAAAACTCATCACCAAACACCAATGACTTGTACATACACTATATAGACAAAAGTATTGGCACCCCCTTCTTTAGAACAGAAAAATGCACTTCCAAATCTGTGGCAACAATGATGGAAACATAATTCATGTATTTAAAAATTGTATTTCATCTCTGTTGCAACAGTTTTGGAAGTGTCTAAAATGACTGTACCCATATGTACAAGTCATTGGTGTTTGGTGATGAGTTTTTGGCTCAAGGTCTGCATGTACATATATATATACAGGGGCACCGTAAGGGGGGGGGAAGTTAGGATGATTCTAAGGGCCCACGATGGGAGGGGGCCCCCCGAGGGAGAAACGTGATTTCTACCGAGGGGAACGCTAGAGCCCTGCATTTCAGCCCGAGAATGTTGAACGCAGGTGCTGAGGGGGTGCTAGATCAATGATGGGGGAGCTGGGCAATTAAAAGTAAATATGACCAAAACAGGTTGTTGTTATTATTATTTTTATATGAATAATAAAATCACTGTATAGGCGCATTTCAAATGTGTATGAGGAATGTGGGAGTATTATCGCGCTTAGCCTACTGCATGGGGGCGCGCACGCAATTATTTTTATTTATTTATTTTTTCCTGCGGAAAGAGCTTATACTCCTGTCATTTTTGGATATGCTTTCTGTCGTATCATGCAGTCTCCGTGAATGGAGCGCGTCACAACAATGAACCAGCTCACAGACATAAGAAATAAATCTGCAGAAAGCTTGAAAAACAATTAAAATTAAAAAAAAAAAAATCTTCTCTGATTATGTAGTCCATATAGGTGCATTTCTCTATTAAAGGCACATCAACTGTGAAGATGTTGAGTCTGAGAAAGCACTAGTTTATTAATAAATAAGTAAAATGTATTTTCCCCCGATGCATTCATAATCATTACTTTAGCCGGTGCTTTGCGGCAAGCGTTATGCGTGCGTTTGAGCGCGGAATAATACACCTAAATGCCTAAATAATAGGCATAAATAATAACCTAAATGGTTATTATACTATCAATTTAATATAAACGTGCGAATAGTTGACTAGAAAAATCTTTACTCGGGGCAGACCAACAGTACTTGGTACAAGGAACCGATCCATTTTTTAAATAAAATGCTGACATTACATGCGACTGCAAATCACGTCATTGCATTGCAGTATTTATGCATGTGTTTAATGAGTCAAATGTTTTTATTTTATTTCATTTTTTTATGGGGGTGCTATGGGGTGCTTTGGTTTTTCTTAGGGGTGCTGGAGCACCTGCTAGCCCCTCCCTAGCGCCGCCCATGCTAATAAACCAGTGTTTTCTGTGTCAGTGTTGCAAAGATGAAGAATCAGATGACGGTCCTGACTCGCCATCTCCTCATTAGACGCGCCTTTAGAGAGAAGTGCATCTTCACGGATTATAATGAAAGAGTTTTGTTTTCGATTTGATTTATTTCGTTAAGTAGTAATTTAAAGCTTTCTATATATATATTTATCATGTCTGTGAGTCATGTATTCGCTGACTTTCGGTTCATTTTTGTTTAGTGCTCCTGTTCAAGACGAGACAGCACATCATTGTTTTCTTTATTTTATAAAATAATTGTATATATTCAGGGCTCCAGACTGCGACCATTTTTTTTTTAGAGTGTGCGAGTAAAAATTTGAAGTGGTCGCACTTTGTCACACACCGCACGCGTGAGCAGAGCAGAAGCAGTTTGTATGCAGAATGGGCACGACAGCACGAGCGCGAAGGTGCGCGCAGCAGACAGAGCGCAACGGAGGATTTGGTTTTCAAACTAAAGTAAAAGACTGCTTCTTAAAACAGAGAAGGTGAACATGTTGGTATTCTTGTAGAGAAAACATGCAAGTCCTGTCAGGGACAGACAGTTTAGTTTGACTTTTTGTTTTCATTTTGAAAAGCTTGTTATCTTTGATGTTTACCTCACGTTACACTATGGAGGCTTTCCTTATTTTTTTTATATTTGATTCCTCAGTGTTTGCTAAACATTCTGTTATGTATTAGTATAATACAGCATGTGATGTGTCCTATGCCTCATCTTATTCGTTTTTGTTAATAAATGTTATGTAAGCTAGTTTGTTATTGTAACATACTGTTTTATTGTTGTTGTGCTTTTTAATTAAGAATACCAATGAATCCATCTTTTGTTTTAGTCTTAAAAAGTGAAAGGTGTATAGATATAAGCAAAACAGACCATTATCTTTTCTTGTAAAGCTGACACCAAGATCTTTTAAGTGAAAGCAAAAAGAGGAATTCCTGTCACAAAATATAAATCACAAATAATACTGATGAAAAAGAACGGGTTGAATGTTGAACACTTTCGTTACCATATAACTATAAACCATGATAAAAGTTCATCAGCATGCATTGATTAATCAAATGTTGTATCAAAAAAACAAAAAACAATTTGCTACCAAATGATGTGCTTGTGCGACCAACTGAGAAAGTGGGAAGAATGAGTCTAGAGCCCTGATATTTTATAAAAAGCTTTGTAAAGTAGAACCTTTACAGTTCCGAATGATGTATTACTCTTACTTTTATGAGCAAAAATTAAGTTGTTTCAATTGAAAAAAATGCAATTGATTGCACTGGTGTCTCCATGTCTCTCTCCGCACAGACTACTGGATGCAGTGCACATTTATCTAGGTTTAACGTTAAAACATTGTTATATGCTTGAACTGTTTTAGTATATCTATAGATTTTATTTTAGGCAAGTCCTGATGATTTGAGAAGCTAAATTGATCAAACATGGCTATGATCAGCTCACTGTCTGCCGCTGGCTGCTGGCCGTTACTTTAAGAAAGAAAAAACATATTTAACGAAAAAAAAAAATGCTCTAAATTAACTTTATAAAAAAACAAAACAAAATATTATCACTTTGCCATTACATACAAAACTGAACGATTTTAATAGCTGAAACAGTATAATCTGATTTGGGAGAAAGGGGAAAAAAAGACTGGCTGGTGAACATATACATATATATACAGGTGCATCTCAATAAATTAGAATGTCGTGGAAAAGTTCATTTATTTCAGTAATTCAACTCAAATTGTGAAACTCGTGTATTAAATAAATTCAATGCACACAGACTGAAGTAGATTAAGTCTTTGGTTCTTTTAATTGTGATGATTTAGGCTCACATTTAACAAAAACCCACTAATTCACTATCTCAACAAATTAGAATACTTCATAAGACCAATAAAAAAAACATTTTTAGTGAATTGATGGCCGTCTGGAAAGTATGTTAATTTGCTGTATATGTACTCAATACTTGGTAGGGGCTCCTTTTGCTTTAATTACTGCCTCAATTCGGCGTGGCATGGAGGTGATCAGTTTTGTGGCACTGCTGAGGTGGTATGGAAGCCCAGGTTTCTTTGACAGTGGCCTTCAGGTCATCTGCATTGTTGGGTCTGGTGTCTCTCATCTTCCTCTTAACAATACTCCATAGATTCTCTATGGGGTTCAGGTCAGGCAAGTTTGCTGGCCAATCAAGCACAGTAACACCATGGTCATTGAACCAGCTTTTGGTACCTTTGGCAGTGTCGGCAGGTGCCAAGTCCTGCTGGAAAATTAAATAAGCATCTCCATAAAGCTTGTCAGCAGAAGGAAGCATGAAGTGCTCTAAAATTTCCTGGTAGATGGCTGCGTTGACTGTGGACTTCAGAAAACACAGTGGACCAACACCAGCAGATGACATGGCAGCCCAAATCATCACTGACTGTGGAAACTTCACACTGGACTTCAAGCAACATGGATTCTGTGCCTTTCCACTCTTCCTCCAGACTCTGGGACCTTGATTTACAAATGAAATGCAAAATTTACTTTCATCTGAAAAGAGGACTTTGGACCACTGAGCAACAGTCCAGTTATTTTTCTCCACAGCCCAGGTAAGATGCTTCTGACGTTGTCTCTTGTTCAGAAGTGGCTTGGTAGCCTTTTCCTGAAGACGTCTGAGCGTGGTGACTCTTGATGCACTGACTCCAGCTTCAGTCCACTCCTTGTGAAGCTCTCCCAAGTGTTTGAATCAGCTTTGATTGACAGTATTCTCAAGCTTGCGGCCATCCTTGTTGCTTGTGCACCTTTTCCTACCCAAATTCTTCCTTCCAGTCAACTTTGCATTTAATATGCTTTGATACAGCACTCTGTAAACAGCCATACCTTTCAGTAATGACCTTCTGTGACTTACCCTCTTTGTGGAGGGCGTCAATGTTCGTCTTCTGGATCATTGCCAAGTCAGCAGTCTTCCCCATTATTGTGGTTTCAGAGAACAAGAGATACCCAGAATTTATACTGTAGGGATGGTCATTTATTGAAACTCAAATGTAAATATTCTAATATTTTGAGATACTGATTTTTGACTTTCATGAGCTGTAAGCTCTAATCATCAAAATTAAAACAAAAAAAAACTTTTGAAATGTTTTACTTTACATTTAATGAATCTAAAATATATGAAAGTTTCACTTTTTGAAATAAGTTACAAGAAAAAATGAACTTTTTCACGACATTCTAATTCATTGAGATGCACCTGTATGTGTGTGTATATATATATACAGGTGCTGGTCATATAATTAGAATATCATCAAAAAGTTGATTTATTTCACTAATTCCATTCAAAAAGTGAAACTTGTAGAATGTATACATTCATTCCACACAGACTGATATATTTCAAGTGTTTATTTCTTTTAATTTTGATGATTATAACTGACAACTAATGAAAACCCCAAATTCAGTATCTCAGAAAATTAGAATATTACTTAAGACCAATACAAAGAAAGGATTTTTAGAAATCTTGGCCAACTGAAAAGTATGAACATGAAACGTATGAGCATGTACAGCACTCAATACTTAGTTGGGGCTCCTTTTGCCTGAATTACTGCAGCAATGCGGCATGGCATGGAGTCGATCAGTCTGTGGCACTGCTCAGGTGTTATGAGAGCCCAGGTTGCTCTGATAGTGGCCTTCAGCTCTTCTGCATTGTTGGGTCTGGCATATCGCATCTTCCTCTTCACAATACCCCATAGATTTTCTATGGGGTTAAGGTCAGGCGAGTTTGCTGGCCAATTAAGAACAGGGATACCATGGTCCTTAAACCAGGTACTGGTAGCTTTGGCACTGTGTTCAGGTGCCAAGTCCTGTTGGAAAATGAAATCTGCATCTCCATAAAGTTGGTCAGCAGCAGGTAGCATGAAGTGCTCTAAAACTTCCTGGTATACGGCTGTGTTGACCTTGGACCTCAGAAAACACAGTGGACCAACACCAGCAGATGACATGGCACCCCAAACCATCACTGACTGTGGAAACTTTACACTGGACCTCAAGCAACGTGGATTCTGTGCCTCTCCTCTCTTCCTCCAGACTCTGAGACCCTGATTTCCAAAGGAAATGCAAAATTTACTTTCATCAGAGAACATTACTTTGGACCACTCAGCAGCAGTCCAGTCCTTTTTGTCTTTAGCCCAGACGAGACGCTTCTGACGCTGTCTGTTGTTCAAGAGTGGCTTGACATGGACCCTGAAACCCATGTCTTGCATACGTCTGTGTGTAGTGGTTCTTGAAGCACTGACTCCAGCTGCAGTCCACTCTTTGTGAATCTCCCCCACATTTTTGAATGGGTTTTGTTTCACAATCCTCTCCAGGGTGCGGTTATCCCTATTGCTTGTACACTTTTTTCTACCACATCTTTTCCTTCCCTTCGCCTCTCTATTAATGTGCTTGGACACAGAGCTCTGTGAACAGCCAGCCTCTTTTGCAATGACCTTTTGTGTCTTGCCCTCCTTGTGCAAGGTGTCAATGGTCGTCTTTTGGACAACTGTCAAGTCAGCAGTCTTCCCCATGATTGTGTAGCCTACAGAACTAGACTGAGAGACCATTTAAAGGCCTTTGCAGGTGTTTTGAGTTAATTAGCTGATTAGAGTGTGGCACCAGGTGTCTTCAATATTGAACCTTTTCACAATATTCTAATTTTCTGAGATACTGAATTTGGGGTTTTCATTAGTCGTTACTTATAATCATCAAAATTAAAAGAAATAAACACTTGAAATATATCAGTCTGTGTGGAATGAATGTATACATTATACAAGTTTCACATTTTGAATGGAATTAGTGAAATAAATCAACTTTTTGATGATATTCTAATTATATGACCAGCACCTGTGTGTGTGTATATATATATATATATATATATATATGTATCTATGGAGTAAGGTGGTGGATGCTCTTCAATTGCATCCAGGAGGGCTGAATTACAGTTTTGCACTACAGCACCACACTGGTCAAACCACATTATTGCATATATTATATATATGAGACGTGAGAGAGCCGGTCCCTAAGAATATTTTCAAAGTGAAACCGGTTTGTGGTGTAAAAAAGGTAGGAGACCCCGGTTTTAACTAATTGCAAAGGCTAAATAATCAGTCAAATTCTACTGATTAATCAGTGAATTAATCAATGATTTGTTGATTAATCACTCTAATAATCATTAGATTAATCAATTATGAAAATAATCAATTGTTGCAGCTCTAGTACATAAATGTTTTCCTTATTTCAATTGTCCCAATTGATTCTCATTTATTCATTTTAGGCCTGATGAAAGTGAAAGAAGAAAGACAAGATCTGAATGAGGTGGAGGAGAAATATCAGGATCAGAAAGATCTTGATGTGAAAGGAGAAAAATCAGTGAATTGCAGCATTCAAATAACAGACGTCAAAAAGCCTTTCAGCTGCTCTCAGTGCGGAAACACTTACAAACATAAAGGAAGCCTTACGAAACACATGTTAATTCATAGAAAGGAAAAGCCTTTCAGCTGCTCTCAGTGCGGAAACACTTTCATGTGTAACGCAAACCTTAAGGATCACATGTTAATTCATGCTGGAATAAAGCCTTTTACCTGCTCTGAGTGTGGAAAGAGTTTTACCAGGAAAATGCAACTTAAGGATCATTTGCATATTCACTCTTCAGAAAACCCTTTCAGCTGCTCTCTGTGTGGAAACACCTTCACGCGTAACAGAAGCCTTAAGACTCACATGTTAATTCATGCTGGGATAAAGCCTTTCAGGTGCTCTGAGTGTGGAAACACTTTCACGTCTAACAAAAGCCTTAAGAATCACATGTTAATTCATGCTGGAATAAAGCCTTTTTCCTGCTCTCAGTGTGGAAAGAGTTTTACCAGGAAAAGACAACTTAAGGATCATTTGATAACTCACTCTTCAGAAAAGCCCTTCAGCTGTTTTCAGTGCGGAAACACTTTCATGTTTAACAAAAGCCTTAAGGATCACATGTTAATTCATGCTGGAATAAAGCCTTTTTCCTGCTCTCAGTGTGGAAAGAGTTTTACCAGGAAGAATCAACTTAAGGATCATTTGATAACTCACTCTTCAGAAAAGCCCTTCAGCTGCTCTCTGTGCAGAAACACTTTCACGCGTAACGGAAGCCTTAAGAGTCACATGTTAATTCATGCTGGGATAAAGCCTTTCAGCTGCTCTCAGTGTGGAAAGAGTTTTACACAGAAAGGAATCCTTACGAAACACATGAGAACTCATAGTGGGGAAAAGCCTTAGCTGTTTTCAGTGAGGAAACTCTTTCACGTGTAATGAGAACCTTAAGAATCACATGTTAATTCATACATTCACATTCATTAATTTAGCAGATGTCTTTATCCAAAGTGACTTACAATTGGGGAATACATCAAGCAGTTCATCTCAAAGAGGTAAACAGACAAAGAAAGTGCTCATAAAATCAAACTTCATTGTTCAAAAAAGTACAAGCTAGACAGGGAAAGATTAAAGAAAAGAGAAAGTTTTTTTTTTTTCAAATAGTGATGTAAAAGATGAGTTTTCAGCCATTGCTTGAAAACAGTTAGGGAATCAGCATTCCTGATAGGGGTGGGAAGATCATTCCACCAGACAGGAACAGTGAACGAAAATTTTCTGGAAAGTGATTTTGAGCCTCTCTGTGATGGTACCACGAGGCATCGCTCACTAGCAGATCTCAGACTTCTGGAGGGGATGTAGATTCGTAATAGTGAGTAGAAGTAGTGCTGAGCCTGTGGCTGTTCTATATGCAAGCATCAATGTCTTGCACTAGCTACCTGTTGCAGCTCGCATCAAGTTCAAGCAGATAAAGAGAGGTGTAGCATGGGCTCTTTTGGGCTCGTTGAAGACCAGTCATGCCGCTGCATTCTGAATCATTTGTAGAGGTTTGATTGTGTTTGATAGAAGTCCAGCTAGAAGAGCATTGCAGTAGTCCAGCCTAGAAATGACAAGGGCCTGGACAAGAAGTTGTGCAGCATGCTCTGTCAGATGTTGTTTCACCTGTAAACGATGGATTTGATCACCACATAAGAATTCACACTAAAGAGCTGCCTCACAAGAAAATTCATACAAATGAAAAGCCTCATATCTTTCCTGTTTGTGGCAGGAAATTTCTACGGGTTTTAAAAGCGTGGAAAATTGTGTGCTCTGTAGGGATGGATATTGTTATGGTTTTAAAGGGGTCATCGGATGCCCATTTTCCACAAGTTTATATGATTCTTTAATGAAAAGTCTGTAACATAGTTTGGTTAAAATTTCTCTGGTAGTGTAAAACAACACCGTTTTTACCCTGTCAAAAACAGCTCTATTCAGAGCAAGCCGTTTTGTTGCATGTTGCTCTAAATGCAAATGAGCTCTGCTGACCCCGCCCCTCTCTTCCAATCTGCTCTCTGAGAGACGGTAAACTTTAGCCGCAGTCATCGTTAAACTTGCTAACTAGCACATTATTAGGAAAGGCCATTTGCAAAGATTCATTAAAAAACGTACTCACTTTTTCTCAAGAGAAGAGATCAAGATTTTTTTATTTGTCACATACACAATTATACCATGTATAACCAGCAGTGAAATGTTTAGTCAGGTCCGCTCCATGGACAGTGCAATTATATGGAATACAAACACAAAGAATATACATAAATGTAAAAAAATTAATGAAGTAGAAAATAAAAAAATTTAAAGAATAGAATATAAAATAAAATATAAAATGTGCAAAAAAAAAAAAAACCGTGCAGGACAGTATACTGTAGACTTAATAAATAATAATATAAGAATGAATGTGCAAGAAGATGTGCAAACAGGTTGTACAGGGTATTTACATAGCAGCAATACGAATGGTAGAAAAATTATTAATAACTTACTGATTATTAGTGATTATTAAATGGAGTCCTGTTGATGTTACGAGACCGAGTTTGACTTTAGGAGTTTAGGAGCGTGATGGCCTGGGGGGAAAAGCTCCTAAGTCTCTCAGTTTTTGCCATCAGGCAGCGGAAGCGCTTACCAGATGGCAGCAGAGTGAATAGACAGTTTCCAGGGTGATTTGAGTCCTTGATGATTTTGACAGCTCTGCTTTTGCAGCGTTTGAGGTAGATGTCCTGCAGAGAGGGGAGAGCAGACCCTGAGATACGCTCAGCTAAGCGCACAACTTTCTGCAGGACTTTACACTCCTGATTGGAGCTGTTTCCATACCACACTGAGATGCACTGAGTCAAAACACTTTCTATGGTCCCTGTATAGAAAGTTTTCAGGATTGCTGGTGAGACCCTGAATTTCCTCAGCTGTCGCAGATGGTACAGTCTTTGCCTAGCTTTCTTGACCTATGTTTGAATGTGTGTTGTCCAAGTCAGGTCCTCTGGGATGTTTACACCGAGGTACTTTAAGCTGCTCACCCTCTCCACAGGGGTCCCACTGATCATAAGAGAAGAATGCTGACTCTTTCTGAAGTCCACAAACAGCTCTTTAGTTTTGCTCACATTCAGAGAGAGACAGTTGTCCTGGCAACATGATGTAAGTCTCTCTACCTCATCCAAGTATGCGGTCTCATCATTGTTGGAAATGAGGCCCAGAACCACAGTATCATCAGCGAATTTGATAATAGATGTGGAGCTGTGAGAGGACATGCAGTCATGTGTGTAGAGAGAGTAGAGCAGGGGACTCAGAACGCAGCCCTGTGGGGCTCCTACGTTCAGGGACAGATCCGGCTTCTGGAGGTGAAGCTGGATCTGTGTGACGTCACACAGACAGGCATCTGAGATCGGCTCTATTTGAGAAAGGGGAAATGATTTAACGAGATTAAAAAAAAACACTGGGTGGATCTTTATCATTATAGGGTGGTTGTGTACACACACTGCCAACACACATTTCAAATGAAGAAGTAGCCTGCCATAACTTATGAGGACATTTTTAATTATTTAATTTTGTCACTTGGAGTAGATGGGTCTTTGATATGGAATTATAAAAGCACTGAGGCATATCAGTAAGCCTACCTGCACAGAGGAAAGTCGGTCGAGTGCTGGTACATGAAACAGAAAGATAATTTGTGTTTTTAAAGGCAGACTTGAATCCCAGTACTGTTATGTGATTGCATTGAGGAGTTAGGTAAATGACTAATGTCTCCTTTTTCGCTTTCATCTGTGAAAGCATTTGTTGATCGTTTTAAAGTAGTAATTAAATATTTTTTTGTCCTTACCCGTAAACTGATTAATATACTGTGCAGAATTTGGGCTGAGTAATTGCATCCAAATTAAAAGTTTTAAATAACTAAAATATATGCGTGTGCTTTTTATTATGTATATATATATATATATATATATATATATATATATATATATATATATATATATATATATATATGTGTGTGTTTATTATTATTTATATATGTTTATTATTATTTTTATAGCTTTTTATTTAGGATGCAATTAATCGTTTAACACCCTTATTCAGAATGTTTTCCATTTGTTCCATGATTTTGAAAAAGTGACAAATTGACGTTTATTTACCTAGCATTGCTAAACTGTATAATTTTCTGTGAAAAAAAACTAAATAAACTGCATCTTGACATTTTAATTGTGTGATTGTGTGTGCATATATAAGGAGAAAGAAGTAATATAAGATCTTGAAGATATTTGTGTAGAAACAGTATATTTAATGGTCACACTGAATAATTTCAAACAACTACACAATGTATCCAAAATTACTACACCATTCTAAATTTCATATAAAATGCCATTGAATGTAGACTCTCATGTGCTCCTCCATTGTATCAATCCAGTAGGAGATAATTCGGCTTACTACAATCTGGGACACATCAAAGTGTTCAGCAATATCTCCTTGTAGTAAATTCAACTTCAGCTTCATCATGGTCATCAGAATTTGAACCATTATGTGCATCTTAAAACTGAAAGTGTAGAATTGCTGGACATATTTAACTGTTCTTTAAAGTCACTAAGGGTGAAGCCAGTGTACAATACAGAGCTAGTGTCATTCTTGAGAATGGCAAGGGATAAGGGATCTTCACTGTGGAACTGTGTTGCCTTGTGTAACATTATTTTATCCCCTGAGGCATAAGTGTGGTCTGTCAATGCCTGGACCTCCCACTGAGTGCAAGCATCACTGTACTGAAGGGGCAGCTGCAATGGTCTCATGGTCACCTTGTTGATCATCTGCAAAACACAACATTGAAGTCAGTCAGATGCTCAGGAGAAACTGATACATTCTCTACCACCATTTACAAAAAGTATTACAAAACAGTAGCAAAAGTATTTTGTACATGGCACCATGGTGTCCCAGTCATACTACAGTGGTATTTTTATTCAATACAATCACAGTACCTGGCTTTAAGGGATAGTTCACCCAAAAATGAAAATTTTCATCATTTACTCAACCTCGAGTTGTTCTAAACCTGTATAAATTTCTTTGTTCTACTGAACACAAAGGAGGATATTTGGAATAATGTTAATATACAAACTATTTCTTACTACTATGAAAGTGAATGGGACCCAAGATTTGCTTGGTTAAAAATCAAATCAAATCACTTTTATTGTCACATCACCACAGCACAAGTGCCTTGGTGAGTGAAATTCTTGAGAGCATGCTCCAAACAGTGCAAAAAACAAAACAGTTTACATATAGACAGTACATATTTACAGACTGTACAGAAGACAATGTGCAAAATACACATACACATACTCAATATACACAGTGTACTATAAAGACAGTCTTAGTTACCAATACACTATGTACACATTTTACATTATGTACACATCTAAACATTGTAATATGTTAAGGTGCAATAGATTATAGATTTACAACAGATTAGTTGTGCAATAGATAGTTGTGCAAAGGTGCAACAGATTATACATATGCAATGTCATGGTTGTGCATTGTATGGTATCCAGTGATAGCAGATAGGTTGTATTATTGCAGTGTGTGCGTGTAGTCCAGTGAACGGCGGTAAAGTGCAGTGCGTGGCATGTTGTGTGAGTGGGAGTGTGATGTAGGGTGAATTAGTTCTGACTGTTCATTTGCCTGATAGCCTGAGGGAAAAAGCTGTCCCTCAGTCGGCTAGTGCGGGATCGGATGCTGCGGAGACGTCTCCCTGAGGGCAGCAGAGAGAGCAGTCTGTGGGATGGATGGCTGGAGTCCTTGATGATCCTCCTGGCTTTCCTTATACACCGCCTGGTGTAGATGTCCTGGAGGGAGGGAAGCTCACCTCCAACAATGTGGCGGGCAGTTCGCACGACCCTTTGCAGAGCTTTGCGGTTGCCAGCGGTGCTGTTTCCAAACCAGGCAGTGATGCAGCCGGTCAGGATGCTCTCCACAGCGCAGGTGTAGAAGGATCTGAGGATGCTGGGGCTCATGACAAACTTCCTCAGCCGTTTTAGGAAGAAGAGGTGCTGATGTGCCTTCTTCAGCACTGCGTCTGTGTGAGCAGACCATGTGAGATCCTCGGTGATGTGAACGCCGAGGAACTTAAAGCTGTTTACCCTCTCCACAGGTGTCTTGTCGATGGAGATGGGTGTGTGTTCTCTGCTCTGTCTCCTGAAATCCACCACCAGCTCCTTGGTCTTGTCGATGTTGAGTGAGAGGTGGTTCTCCTGGCACCATTTAGTCAGGGTACTCACATCCTCTCTGTAGGCCGTCTCATCGTTGTCGGTGATCAGGCCTATCACCGTTGTGTCATCGGCAAACTTGACGATGACGTTGGAGCTGTGTGTAGCTGTACAGTCGTGTGTGTACAGGGAGTACAGGAGTGGGCTGAGAATGCAGCCCTGCGGAGCACCAGTGTTGAGGGTCAGCGGAGATGAAGTGTTGTTGCCCATTCTGACAACCTGACTTCTGCCTGTCAGGAAGTCCAGGATCCAGCTGCACAGAGATCTGTTCAGTCCCAGAGTCTGGAGCTTCTCAACCAGTGTGGCAGGCACTATGGTGTTAAATGCTGAACTATAATCCACGAACAGCATCCTTACATAGGTGTTCTTATTTTCCAGGTGGGAGAGAGCAGTGTGCGGGGTGAAGGCAATAGCGTCGTCTGTGGAACGGTTTCTGCGGTATGCAAATTGTAGTGGGTCCAGTGAGGCAGGCAGCACAGAGCAGATGTGGTCTCTGATGAGCTTCTCAAAACACTTGCTGAAGATGGGTGTCAGAGCAACGGGCCTCCAGTCGTTCAAGCATGTGATTTTATTTTTCTTAGGTATGGGCACAATGGTGGATTTTTTAAAGCATGAGGGAACCACAGACAGAGAGAGGGACAGATTGAAGATGTCTGTAAAAACCCCGGCTAGTTGGTAAGCGCATGCTTTGAGCACACGGCCTGGGATGCCATCCGGGCCCACAGCTTTGCGGATGTTCAACCGTTTGAAGGATCGAGTTACATCCGCGACAGAGAGGGAAAGTGGACTCACCTCTTCTGCAGCAGCCATGGGAGCGCTCTCTGTGTGGGCGGTGTTATGAGCCTCGAAACGAGCATAAAAGGTATTCAGCTCATCCGGTAAAGAGGCCGCAATGTTCACAGTGGCTGGTTTATTCCCTTTAAAACCTGTGATGTTGTTGATGCCCTGCCACATGCTTCTTGGGTTGTTGTTGTTGAATTGTTCTTCAACTTTGTTTTTATATTGTCGTTTGGCTGCTTTGATGGATCTCCTGAGATCGTAACTGGCTTGTTTCCGATCGTCAGTGTTTCCGGATTTAAAGGCAGATGTCCGCGCTGACAAGGCTGATCGAACATCGCTGTTAATCCACGGTTTTTGGTTGGGGTAGATGCGTATTATTTTGGTCGGAATTACATCCTCTATACACGTCCGTATGAAACACGTTACAGAATCTGAGTACTCCTCTATGTCGTCATCAGATGCTGCCGGAACATGTCCCAGTCCACGTGATCAAAACAGTCCTGTAGTATAGCGTCCGATTGGTCCGACCAGCATTGCATTGTCCTGAGGGCGGGTGCTTCACGTTTCAGTTTCTGCCTATAAGCAGGCAGAAGCAGAACGGAGGAGTGATCCGATTTGCCGAAAGGTGGGCGGGGGAGGGATTTGTAAGCGTCCCGGAAGGGGGAGTAGCAATGGTCCAGTACACGATCACCACGCGTGTTGCTGGTGATGTGTTGAAAGTATTTTGGAGCTATTGTTCTGAAGTTGGCTTTATTAAAGTCCCCCGTAATAATAAACGCTGCATCTGGGTGCACGGTTTCCTGCTCGCTTATATTCCCGTACAGTTCCCAAAGAAGGTTACAAACATTCTTCGAAATATCTTCCTTTGTGTTCAGCAGCAAAAATAAATTAAACACAGGTTTGGTAAGTAAATTACAGAATTAAAATTTTACCTATCCCTCTATGTGCTTTTTTGTAACAGTTTTCTACTGTTATCAACTTCAGCTTATCACTAAATATTTTTCAAGCACAATAGGAGTGTCATCGATAAAGAAATAGTTTAATTGATGTCTTTTGTTAGAGCACGTAACTTAACAAGAAGCTGTAACATACCTGTTTGTGGATATATCCTGACGAGATGTCGCCTCGGAGTCTTCAATGGAGCATCGTTTCTCAGGGAATGGATGATTTTCCATGGGTCTGCCATCAACAAAGTGGAAAGAGCAAACATACGGAAATTTCGGTGGTTTCTTTAAGTTTAAGGCTTTTAACCAAAACCGACGAGCTTCTTCTCCCTTCGGAGGCGCGTGCAAATCATAAGGTGCCCCACATCCATTGAGGGTGGAGAGAGAGCTGTACATTCACTCCCCCATCTACAATCCCTGCCGGTACCGAGACTTGAACCTGCAACCTTTGGGTTACGAGTCCGACTCTCTAACCATTAGGCCACGACTTCCCACTGTGTACCAAATGTGTACCCAACACAATATAATAAAACGTCAAAACTTGAGGCGGTACTCTTCAAAGTTCAGAGTCACAGGTTAGTGTGAAGGCAGTGTTTTGACAAAAGTCTCTAAGGTTACATAATTAGTAAATTTAGGTTATTCATTCTTTTATTGCATCTTGTGCAATAAAAGGGTCTTTTTTAGTTTTCCACTGCATGCCTCCAGATGGTACTAGACTATTGACCAGGGCAGAAAATATGATCATGTTACACCAATTTTAGCGTCACTTCATTAGCTCCTGGTCCATTTTAGGATCCAGTTTAAAATTCTGTTGTTTGCTCTTATGATGATCAAGCCCCATCTTATCTTGCAGATCTTCTTACTCCTCTTTCATCCTCTAGCTTTTTATATCCTCTGATAGGGCTCTTTTAAAAATTAGGAGTCATTTTTTAGTTGCCACCCCCTGTGTGCTTAGGGTCATTGTCCTGTTGGAAGGTAAACCTTCTGCCAGTCTGAGGTTCTGAATGCTCTGGACTGGGTTTTCATTAAGGCTATTTCTATATTTTGGTGCATTGAGCATTTCTACTACTCTGATGAGTCCCTCAGTCCCTGCCGCTGAAAAACAGCCCCACAGCATGAGGCTGCTACCAGCACACTTTACTTTTGGGATGGTACTCTGCATGTGTTGAGCAGAGCTGGTTCCCTTCAAACATGATGCTTTGAATTGAGGTTCATCACACAAGAGAATCTTGTTTCTCAGAGTCTGAGAGTCATTTAGGTGTTTTTTTTGCAAATTCCAAGTGTGTTTTCTTGTGTCTTCACCGAGGAGAGGATTGAGTTTGGCCACGCCGCCATAAAGACCAGATCAGTGGTGTGTTGCAGTGATGTTTGTCCTTCTGTATGTTTCTCCCATCTCCACATATGATCATGGAGCTCAACTAGAGTGACCATCAGGTTCTTGGTCACCACTCTAGACAAGGCCCTTCACATTCAATTGCTCAGTTTGGCCGAGCGGCCCGCTAGAGAAAGAGTCCTGGTGGTTCCAAAATTCTATTTACGGATGATGGAGGCCACTCTGCTCATTGGGACCTTAAATGCTGCAGAAATTTTTCTGTACATTTCCTCAAATCTGTGCCTCGATACAATTCCGTCTCGGAGGTCTACAGACAATTCCTTGGACTTCATGGCTTGGTTTGTGCTCTGACATGTACTGTTAACTGTGGGACCTTAAATAGACAGGTGTATGCCTTTACAAATCATGCATAGGGGCATTGTCATTCTGGAATAGGAAATAGCCCTGCCCAAACTGTTGCTATAAAATTAGAAGCACACAGATCTCTATAATAGGCATGGGAAATGTTGTGAAACCATGATATTTTTGCATACAGTTATCATACCATCAAAATCTCATATCAGTCCATCCCTTATCTAGAATAACATAACATGTTGTAGCATTAAGACTTGTGCTCACGGCAATGACTAAAGTAGTCAAACCTGTTCATTAGAAGGGGTGTCTCAATACTTTTGTCCATATGGCATACCTTTTCTAATGTGTTGCATTGTGTCTGTAAGGTAATCAATGATACGTTGCTGAGTCATTGTCAAGATTAGTTAAAATGTTTTGATGACAAATAAATATGGTTTGCATATAAAACAGCTGGCAACTCTGGTGAGATAGAATTTGCAAGATAATGTGTATATGTAGCAACAATAAATGTGTGTTTTCATAATTTCTCCAGTACCGACAGCAGAACCGATAACGTCAGAGCTTATCGATACTCCGGTCTTTCATAATTTAGCCCCAAGACCGATTTAATACCGAGTTTCGCTACCCATCCCTAGTCTTGACACAGCTTCTGCTGACACATTAGATCAATCTCTCTGGGCTCCTTTGATCAGCTCCATCACCTAGTGTGGGTGGGGGTCCCGATTCTGTCCGGCTGTGGTTTTTGTTGTTGGCGTGGGGTGGCAATATGGGCCTGGGGCATCTGGGGGTTCCCTGGGGTGGGTTTCTTGGGGGGTTCGGCGCTGGGGCTGCGGCCTTGGCCTGGATGGGGTATTGGTGACTCTTGGATGCTGTTTCTCTGGCGGCAGCATGCGGCGCTGCTGGGGATGCCTGTGCCGGCGGACGTAGGTTGCCAGCCTGGCGGCCGCACTGTTCCGGGGTTGGTCCGGGGGGGGGGGGGGGGGGTTGGGGTTCTGGGGGCGCTCTGCCTCCGGGTTGGGGTTACGGCTGGGCCTGGGGGGCTTGGGTCCTGGTTGGTGTGCCGCCGGGAGCATGGGTTGGTGCATGCGCTTGGGCCCGGCTCTGGTGTGGGGGTCTTCGATGCATCGGTGCCTCCGCAGGGGGGGGGGTCCAATAGAGGCGGGGTAAACGGGCTTTACCTGGGTGTCTTATTGTCTTATGTAGTTTGGGAACTGACTGGATGATGGGGTGGGGTAGTTTTTCCTCTGCTGTGGGGTCTGGTGGGCCGCCCCGGGCTGCCATGGGCCCTGGTCTGGATGGGCCTGGGCCCCCCCGCCCTGGGCAGATTTGGGGTAACGGGGGTGCCTATGGGGGTCAGCGGGGGAGCTGGCTCCAGAGGGGGGGGGTATTTTGCCCCCTCTGATGCTTTCCTCCCCATCCCTAAGGCTTCACTTCTCCCGCTCCATCACACCAACACATAGGTAGGGTTTTGAGGTGCGGGTGCGTCGCTGGGATGCGGGGGAGGTGGTACTCCTCTGTCTCCTCGTGGCCGCCTGCATCTCAATTACACATTACAGCTTAGACATTCTCATTACTTACTGTCACATGACACATACATATAGGGCCTTGGGGGTGGGCACACTGAATGGCATCCGGAGGGCGGTCTGTTCATTCAGCCTTCCCTCTGGTGCCAGTGCCCACTTCTCAATTTTAAGTTGCACATAGACATTGAGGGCTCTAGGGAGGGGACGAGCTGACACAAGCTTGTGGAGGGTGCCCCTCCCCTGTTTTAAAGCACCCCTGTTTTAAAGCACCTTAGAACAACACACACCAACACTACATTTGAGCGGGTGGGGTGAAGCATGGGGTCTTTTTTTTTTTTTTCTTACACCCCTGTTCTCTGTTCTCTGTCTGGGGCCGGGGGCTGTGAGGATGAGCTGGCCGCCCGGTCGGGGTCTGGGCTGTTGGTTTTCTCTGCTGCTGCGGGGACCGGGGTGGTCTTCCTGTCCCCACGCCGGAGCGAAGGGGGTTCAGCTCCGGGATCGGGCGCTGACTACCCCTCTGGGGGTGGTGGTGCCTGGATCTAGGAGTATAGAGTGCATATGGGGAGTGTGAGTGTGGGTACCGTGTCCATTTTTGTGTGTCTACATGTGGGGCGAGGGTGTGAATATTCGTTTGCGTGCATGAGGGTGGGAACATATGCTTGTGTATATGTGTGCTTGTCGTCTACGTCTATGTGTCAGGTCGGGCCTTAGACTCCACCTCACTCATCATCTTAGTCGACCCCCACCCCACCACCATGCCCTGCCGGTGGAGGATGCCGCCGGTGCGTTGGTGATTTCTCGCGCCGGGGCAGGATGCTCGGGCGAGCGCCGACCCACTCTCGGCGGTCGCTTGGCGGGGCCTGGCCCTACTGGCCTTGCTGGGCCCCGATTGTGGGGTGGGGGGCCTTTGGGTCTCCGGGCCCAGGGCCCGGTCCGCCCTGGTGTGGTCGGCTGCCGGTGGAGCCTGCGGGCTTGCCGCCACGGCACCCTGGGGCATCTACACTGTGGCTGTCGGAGGTCCCACCTTCGGGCTCTCCTCTGCCCTTTTCTGGGTGGAGGCCGCGGTTGTCCCTGCGGTGGTTCTCCTGGGTGTCCCGTGCCCTGGGGGGCCTCCGGATGTTTGGGGCCCGGGTCTTTTCCGTGCCTGCTTCATGCCTTGCGGGATGGGGCTGTTGTTCCCCACACACACTATTAAACATTTACATGGAGGAACCTTATGAACACAAGCGCGCTCACACACACAGGTGTACACTCAAGCATTCACATTGGTGTAAAAACAGGTGCTCACAGACACACATTGTCTTGATCTGCTGCTGCTTCAAAACTTATTTTGTAATATTAGTTATGTGTGCTGCTCAATAACATTTAACATTTAGAATTTATTGTGATTCATACAGATGTTGGTTGTTGCTGCAGTCTCTTTGATGTTGTGTCTTCGGTTGTTTTCTTCTGTTGTTTTCTCTTTTTGTCAGCAGGTTTCGAAGCAAATTGTCTGTTTTTTTTTGTTTTTTTTCCCTCTCTCTCTCTATCCCCCATTCTACTTTTTTCTCTCTCTCTCCCCCCCTTCTCTGTTGACTTTCCCCACAACCTTTTTTTTTTTTTCTTTTTTTTTTTTTCCTTTCTTCTTTCTTCTTTCTCTCTCTTGTTTTCTCTGTCCCCTGGTCTTGTCTGTCACAGTGTGGTTAAGTAAAAGGGTATATAAAATTAAATTAATTCATTAATATAAAAAAAAAATAAAAAATAAAGGCTGTGAATGATGATAGCATAGCCACACATATGTACTGTCATGTGTTATCTGTGTTACTGACAGGCCGGGAAAAAAAGAAAAAAAAAGAACGGTTCCTCAAACCCGAAATACGACTTTAAAACGAAATTTTTACCGAGAATAATGTGAATAATGGCATCTGCTCAAGCACTGTTTTCGTGCCGAAAATCTTGCTTCTTGTTCCCACAATGCAAAGCGTAATTAAAAAAATACGGAAAAACACCTGTAAAAACTAAATATGGAATATTCTTTCACATTATTATGGTATATTTTACTGTTTTTTTACGGACTTTTTTACAGTGTGTTGTCGTGGTCCCTCTCCCAAATATTATGAAAAAAAACACCTACTATAGGGGTCAAAATAGTACCTTAATAAAATATAAAAGTGAATATATAAATAAATTGTATTATTTACAAATTACAATTGTAGCTCCAAACAGTTATCTATGGCTGTGATTTTATTAATACAGTTGTCTGATTGATATTATAGTCTCAAGCATTCAGAAATCATGGAAAAGAAAATTAAGCACTTTTACTACAATAAAACCATGGTTAATTTTTGTAAGGGTTGTGATGTCCACATGTTTTTTGTTGAAGAAATTATAGAGGCTGTGCATCTATCGCTAAAAGGTGGCTAAAAATTAAAGATTAAGTGTATATTTTACATTTTCATTTATGCATTTAGCAGACGCTTTTATCCAAAGCGACTTACAGTGCATTCAGGCTATACACGTTTTATCACTATGTGTGTTCCCTGGGAATCGAACCCACAACCTTTTGCGCTGCTAACGCAATGCTCTACCACTGAGCCACAGGAACAGGATTCACAGGATTCAATTTGAATGAAATGTTTGGTCAATAGCTTATTAAACAAGGATATGATTAAGAGTAACAGCAGCAATTATCAGGCCTTTGGCTCCCTTTACAGGTATTTGTAATAATAGACCTACTGTATATAATGTACATAAATTCTTTATTTTGTATTACATTATGTATTTTAACAGTGTTATTCAATGAAACCATATAATTAATTAACCATCATTATTGCTTCATTGTTTATATATAATACATTTTAACTCATTTTAAAGGCTGTTTTTGGCTTAGGTCTGTTCTTATAACCACAAAAATAAATAAATAAAATTATCTTAATACTTCTTTGTAAACTCGTAGTAAAACCATGGTAATTTTCGTAAGGGAGCATGAACTCATAGATAATATTAGATGCGTTAGTGGTGGTTATATTATTAACGAGGGCGAATTGCAAACGGCTTTTTTGCATCCTTCAAGGGCACTTCAGGAAGGGGACGCTATTTATAGGGAAGTTCCAAATGAAAGTGAACAACTGATCCCCTTCATGAAGGGCCCATACAGAAGTCTGTTAGTGAAGGGAACATGCGATGGTCACTTCAGAAGTGATTTTCGTGTGTGATCATGTGATCTTCACTTAGGAGATCTTGCCATGCATTTTAAAGTAAAGTTGGGGTTGATTTGGACTTCACATACAAACGTAAGTAGAATAAGCTGAGGATCACGTGACCCCTCGACGGTGATGCAGGCTTAGTTTTTCGCTCCGCTCACTTTGCCACATATTTTACGATCCTGTCAGTAAAATTTGAACCACTCTGCATTGGACCCATCATGAGTGCTAAGGCAGACAAAGGAGATCGGAAAAGAGAGATTGAGCAATCGCCAATGAAGAAAAAATTCAGAGATTCAGCCATCTCCAGTGAAGACCTGGACAATGCTATTGCTAACCGCATTGAACTAGCATTTAAAGAACACCAAAGCACTTTGAATTCGGTTGTGAACTCGGCAGTGAGAGATGCGATGGAGATGCGCGAACTGCGTGAGGACATACAAGCGACCAATAAGTCTGTTAAAGAGCTAAGATTGGAGTTTGAGGCCATAGCTACCGAGACGAAGCAGACACGTGACCGTGTTGATTCTGTTCAGGCAGCGGCGCGTGAAGATAAGAGAACAGTCACGGACTTAAAGGATCAGCTGGAGCGACTCACCGAGAAGATGACCGATATGGAGGACCGGTCTAGGAGGAACAACATTAGACTGGTGGGACTCCCAGAAGGGATGGAAGGTCCAGATGCAGCTAGTTTCCTCCAAGCTAATCTTTCCAAGTGGATTCCTTCCTTGAGGGGCCGTGACATTGAGATTGATCGGGCACATCGCGTGTATGACGGAGGGAGGGGCTCCGATCGGCCGCGCACTCTCATCTTCCGTGTACTGAGATGGCATGACAGATCAGATATCCTGAAAGGTGCTCGGCAGGCTTATCCCGTGAAGTGCGCACAGAACAATGTCACACTGCTGTTTTTTCCTGACTTTAGTCCGGCTACAGCGATCAGGAGAAAGGCATTTGGTCCGGTTTTGAAGAAGATGACAGCACTTGGTCTACAGCGCTTCCTCATCTATCCAGCGGTAATTAAGCTACGGCACAAAGGGGAACAGAGGAGCTACGATTCCCCTCAGAAAGCGGAGGATTTTATCAGTTCCATGTCTCAGCAGAAGTCCTATGCCGCCGCTCTTCGGGGGGATGACGGGGGAGCAGCGACCGCTGTTTCTCCATTTCCACGGGAGGGGCGTGACGGCTGGGATGGTCTTGGCCCTAGCTGCCCAGAAGGGGATGATAGCAGGATGAGCATGGACGCTTGCTAAACCTATTGTTTGCGTTTTCTTCTCTTATACTGGGATATTGTCCTTATTTATCTGGTACAACGATCTCTTTGCTGGTAAGACTGACACTCCCCTTTTTTCTTTTTTGGAGGGGACTAATGGAGAGTAGGTTTAATTAATAAAAAATTTTTTTTTTTTGGCTGTGTAAGCCTTTTGGGAGACATGTCTTGCGTTGGAGTGGTTTGTTCACAACCTATCACTGTTTTTTGTTGCTCAGTCAGACCTATGTTCTCGGTAATGTGCGGTCTGAGTTGTTCTTTGTTTATGGTTGTCGGTTCATATTTTTATGTTGTTTTTGTTTTTTACAGCAGACATTTATACTTTTATCTATTTTACCTTATTTCTAAAGGGATTTTTCATATAGAAGGTTTGGTATCTAAAATGCACATCAGCGTTTACGTGTTATTTACAGAATGGAAGTGCTTCTGTTTTTTTTGTTTTTTTTTGCTTCTATTGAGTACAATCTTGGGATTATGAATATTCAATGCATACTCTAAATATTTTATCACTGAATGTGAATGGTTTAAATTCTGCTGTTAAAAGAACCCGTGTATTAGAATATTTACACCGTAAATCTATCTCCTGTGCCTTAATACAAGAGACACATTTAAAACAATCTGACGTGGCATGTTTCCAGAATAAGTATTACAAATTAATAGCTTTTTCCTGTGCTCAAAATAAAACTAAGGGGGTGCTTATCCTTGTTCACCGGAAGTTAAATTTATCGATTGAACACCTTGGTAGTGATGAGAAGGGTAGATTTGTTTTTATCCGATGCAAAATATATAATAATAGGTTAGCATTGGTCTCTATTTATGGTCCGAATGAGACAGACAGTGCATTCCTTACACATATTTCCAAAACTCTACTTGAGCAGATTGATTGCCCTCTAGTGGTGGGTGGTGATTTTAATGCTGTCATAAATCCTGCTTTAGATAAATATCAATCTGATACAACAGCCAATCCATCCTCTAAATTATTGAATAAATTTATCTCTGAGCTCAACTTAATCGATTTATGGAGAATTCAGAATACAGAATAAAGCTAAGGACTTCACTTTTTTTCTAATAGACAAGACTTTCTCTAGGATAGACTACATATTTCTCAGCCCATCTTTAATTTCATCTAATTCCTCTATATCTATATTACCAATTTTATTATCTGATCATTCTGCTATGTTGTGCAGTGTTCCTCTTTCCGATGTCAAAGCCAAGTCTCCTAGATGGCGCTTTAACATATCATTATAAAGTAATCAGACTTTCATTACCTCTCTAAAAGAATATATTAAGGAATTTCTTGAAATTAATATGCCCTCTGATGTGGATCCTCAAATAATGTGGGAAACGACTAAGTGTGCTATACGAGGTTTCTGTATATCTTTCTCTTCTACTCTTGCCAAAGCGAGAACTCACCAGTTTACACAATTAGAAAATAAAATCCAATCATTACAAAACCTACAAAAACAACATTTTACTGAGCAACAGGCTACACAGCTGTCCTCTTTAAAAGAAGAATATGATTTACTTTCACACTCAAAGGCCGAATTTATTTTACATAGGACTAGACAAAAATATTATTTTGAATCAGAGAGCCCTAGTCATTTATTGGCCCTTAGGTTGAAAGAATGCGAGTCTAAGGCATATATTAGCGCAATAAAATCATCAGATGATCAGGTCACCATTTTTGGTTAACACCTGACAAGGTTAAACCAAATAGACTTTAAGATATTTTATTTACTGGCACAGGAAAAAAAGGGGATAATTATAAATTTGGTCCGGTTGTGGCTAACTCTATTAAAATCTGGAAAACGGTTGAACGTCGGATAGGTGGACCCTTCAAATTCTGTAACAGTACACCTTTATGGCACAATTTTAATTTTGTATGTGGAAATTGTCCATTTGTCCAACCCTCTTGGTCCTCTTTAGGTGTGAACACGTGCGGTGATATGTATGATAACCAGGGCCTCTGTTCATTTCAGGCATTGAGAGCCAAATTTTGTCTACCAGCATCTGCATATTTTGTTTTTCTTCAATTACGCTCTGCTCTCAAAGCGTATGGCGTTCCTTGGTCTTCTTCCATTTCCTCTCATCCTATGCGGGACTGGATTGCACCATCTGCTGGTCGGCCATCTGTTTCCTTAATATATAATAAAATTATTGATTGTATTACAAAACCTCTTTCTATTAAAACTATTTGGAATAGGGAATTATCTGATCTTAATTTATCTGTCGACTGGGAGAGAGTGTGGTCTAATCTCAGCTTAACATCTAAAAATCTGGCTCATCGTTTTATTCACTTCAAAGTCATTCATAGAGCATACATAACTCCTTACAAAAGATTTAAAATGAAACTGCAGTCAAATTTGAACTGCCATATATGTAACACTACATCATCGGGCACTTTTCTGCATATGTTTTGAGAATGTCCTGTCGTCATCAGTCTATGGACACATGTAAACCTGGTTTTGTCATCATTACTGAGAATTGATTGGTCTGTTAACCCGAGTTTATGTCTTCTTAATGATGATTCTGATCTCTGTATTAGTTCAATGCAAAAGAGAATGTTGTTTGCTGGTTTTACAGCTGTGAAGAAGACAATAATTCAGAACTGGTTTACACCACACATGTGTAGAGAGGCATATTGGATCCGTAGCCTCCTGCAAATTGTCTCATGTGAATGTACAACGGCGCGAGTCGGTGGGGCCAGGCCTTCAACCATTGAGGCTTGGCAGTGTTTTTTACTGAATATACGTGATTATTTAAAGGAGTAACTTTTGTGTTCTTGTTATCCTTCCCTCTCTTCCTCTCTTTTGATTGAACCTTGAGATGTTGAGTATGTGTCTGCTCTTTTGTTTTGTTTTATTTTGGATATTATTTTGTGTTGTTTGTGAAAAAAAAAAAAAAAATTGTTGATAACAAAAAAAATGAATCAATTGAATGAATGATTCAGTGATAAAATCAGTGACTTGCTGCCGCCTATTGGCAGTTTTAGTTACATTTTTAAAGTATCTTTTCTGTTATTTAAATCATTTTATTATTTTTACATTCAAAATTGTATATTTAAAACATTAACCTCAACATGAATTTATTAATTTAATTGCACTCATGCTTACTTGTTGGTGACGTTGATAACAGGGCACAAACATTTGCACATGGTTTGTCTTAAAGCAGCGGTCTTCAAACTTAAAGCATATTAAAAACATCAGATGGACATATAAACAATGTTTAAAACTTAATTTTCACCATAAGATGTGAAAAGAGTTTTTCATGGCTGAGTGGTTTAAAAGTACACCAGAAAATACACAGTGGTGTGAAGGATCATATGTGCTTTGATTGTGGGAAGACCTTTGTTACAAATGCTGAAGTGAAACTGCACCAGAGAGTTCACACTGGAGAGAAACCTTACAAGTGTTCACACTGTGGCAAGAGCACACCCATTTTCCTAAACTATAAGCACTATTCCCTGCTTTGACACATGAGTCAGATTTGGTGAACTGTTACTGCAAAACTCTACACACAAATCCCTACATTTCTCAGCGCTTACACCATGTGGAAATTATGTGCATTTAGAAAGCACTAGCATTCAATATTGTTCACTCAAGTCTGCACAGTTTGAGCTCAATTAGCACACAATTACCAAAGTGGAAACACTAGGAGTCAAAATTTATCACACACCAATCAGAACCTTCGATGGATAAGGGGCCAAAGTCAGCTTACAGTTTTTCTCAGTGGCTTTGGTGCATTTCTCAGATCAGAAATTAACTTCTCAAAACTACTTGTTCAACCTCCACATAATCTAATCACTTGTGCACATAATAAAAAGTTTCTCATTCTTTTGAACAAGTTGCGATTGCTTTGGTACATTCATGCAACTAATTATGTACATTTGTCTGCGGTTTCCTACATTATCAGTTGCTATTGTCATGTTGCTCATAATGTATTATATAGTTCTCTGTGCTATAGTCTTACCTCTCAAAACCTCAAGTCATTAGTTCATCGTATCAAGTCAATACGGTAAATGCAAAATGGTTGATCAAGTTGTCATAAACTGTCAAGCATATTTTCTACTCATTTCTATTTTTTATTTATTTTTGGTCAGACCACTAGTAAAAGTGTAACTGTGAATCATATCCAGTCTTTTTCAATCAATATCCCACATATAGTAATGTGTACATTTGTACTTTTAAAATGGATATATGGCATACATAAGAAGTGCAGCCTTCTGCATTTCAGTATAGTAACTGTCATCCAAACTGTTGCCATAGTTTACATCAGGTAATACTAACAGAGTGCACTGTTATATTGACAACATGAATAAGCATTTTGCCTATCTTGTTTGTGAACAATGACACAAGGACATCAGGCATGCTAGAAGATTTTACCCCCGCTGCCTGGCCAGGGCCAATATAGCCTGTGATGTTGAAGAGGTTCTTTGGCCTGTTCCAGACCAAAGACAGGATACTGGGGCAGAATTTTTTTTGTTGTTGTTGTTGTTTGCTGTATTGTACTGTACTCTACAGTACATTAAATTGAGGAATAACACATTTGGGGAGTACCACACTTATTACGGGTTTTTGTAGTATTGTTTTGAATTTATCTCATTTATCAGTATGTAAAACTGTGTTGTAGTGTGTGTGTGTGTGTGTTTGCCTGTTTGTGTGTCATGTCTGAGAGCAAAGTTTGTTTTTTCAGCAAGATTGAGTTGTTTTGAGTGGAGAGCTTCATTTTGACATGAATATAGGAAGTTTGGGGAATTGAGTTAGAAGTTATGGATTCGTGTTTACTGTTTTGAGAATACGAGGCATAGTTTCAAGAAATGCGTTTCGAGAAAAACTGTAACAAGTAGTTGTTTAGTTCACTTTGAATTCTCATTTTTCTGGAGTTAATTCGGTTGCTGAATGTGGTTGTCACTTCCACAGATGACTGAACTATGTGTACAGAACAGGATGGCACTGAGTATGTAGCCTGAACAGTACACACATTTTATGCAAACAAAAACTTTTATTTTGAATGGGATTAATTGCGATTAATCATTTGACAGCACTAAATATATATATATACAGAGCTGGGTAGATTACTTACAAATTGTAATTCGTTACTGATTCCAAATTACATGACAAAAATTGTAGTCAGTAATTGTATTTTTTACAATTACTGTTTTTAATCCATTACATTACATATTTTAGGTAATAAAATCAGATTACTTTTAGATTACTTTTGGATTACTTTTGACCTAACTTGTTTATCAGATTGATTTAAACAGGATAATCTTGTACCATAATGATGTAAAAATACACAGAGGGAGAAAATATATTCCTTTCACTGTAATTAACCAAATTAAGTGCATTAAAACATTATATTACATCAAGGTTTCCCAAACTGGTTCGTAAAGGAACTGCAGGGGGTTTGTGAGTTTAATGAAAGGCAAACATGTAATTAAATCATAAAAATGTAAAATTAAAATAAATCTTTTTAAAATAACAATCAAAATAATTCACTTACTAAAAAAGAAGAAATATTTTATTTTTACCTGAGCACCATATGACCATTAACCAATGTCAGAGAACTGTGAACATGCAAATGTGATACTTAATTATTAAAATATTTATTTTAAAATCTCAGGGGTACTTAAAGGGGTCATTGATTATGATTTCACTTTTTTTAACTTTAATTAGTGTGTAATGTTGCTGTTTGAGCATAAACGACATCTGCAAAGTTACAATGCTCAAAGTTCAATGCAAAGGGAGATATTATCTATTACAGAATTGCTGATTGACCACCCTTTAAAGGGGACCTATAATGCCCCTTTTTACAAGATGTAAAAAAAGTCTCTGTTGTCCCCAGGGTGTATATGTGAAGTTTTAGCTCAATATACCCCACAGATAAATTTTTATAGCTTGTTAAAATTGCCACTTTTAGGGTGTGAGCCAAAACGCGCTGTTTTGAGTATGTTGCTTTATATGCGAGAGAGCTGTTGCTCCCGGAGAAGAGGGCGGAGCTTCAAGAGCTCAAGCTCCGCATTAGCAGTGCTAGCCTTTGGAAATAACCATTCAACTATTAATACAAGCCTGTAATCTTTACAGAAAACTACTCAGTTTCAAAGTCAGTCATCTGATTATACTGTGCATAATAAATTCGCGTTTATTAATTACACAGACGGGAGCACGGCGGGATAAAAATAACAACATAGCTGGTTTCATGCTATCACAGACTTTATAAGTCCCACTTCTGATTATGAGCTCGACAACTTCAAGTGATCGACTTGCATTGCTTTCATATGCAACTTTTAACTACCACATTCCTATTCACGATCATTCTGGTAGCACTTGAAGACAGCATCAGTGAAAACACAGAGACAATGATAGCTTTAGCAATAAGCCTTACAGAGTGTCGAGAAGCTCTTTCAGAAAGGCAATTTGGAAAACAAGCGTGTGATACTTACTTTATCTGGAGCTGACGTTCGCGCACAAAGCGTTGGTATTAATTCCTGAACATAGAGGGGACGTTACCCATTTTTTTCCGGGATATTTCCTTCAAAAATGAAATTTAACCACAGTGTCCTCGGCTCAGATGGGGGGAGATTATGGAGACTCCTATGTTCATTAGTGCATCCCAAAACACAACACTTGAAATGCCTCTTTGGCGTTGACATTATATATCTCCAGTGTTCTAATGTCCATCTCTAATGTTGGAGACGGACCACAGCTTCTCACTCAGGGCTGTGTCTATGCTTATAGGGCAGCGTCACAAATGGGCGGGACTTTTTCCTCTCAGTGACGCGCACAGAGGGAGAATCTGAAACAGCTCGTTTGGAGAGACTGTTCATGATTTATTGGTTTTATTAAAAAATTAGTTGGTGGATTTTTAACATTATAGGCTGGTTGTTTTCACACACTGCGGCTACACAACTGTGTTCAAACACCTTATAAAAGTGATTTTAACGCCACAAAAGAACAGGAATACAGTTGTGTTTGTGCAACTCTTTGTTTTTCATCACACATCTATATATAACAGATGTCTGTGTATGTTTGACAAATCCACATTCCCAGACAGCACAGTGTAAAGAAACAGAATGACAGTGAAAACAGCAAGACTTCAAGAGCAGTATGCATTGTTATTTAATTTTCGTGAGATTTAAAGTAGCATTATCAGATTCTTTTAATCATAAACACAAAGTTTCAGTAATTGTAGTTACATAATCTGTAACTGAAAAATCTCTTTGCTATATTAAAGTGCCCCTATTATGGGTAATGAAAGGTTCATATTTTGGTTTTGGGAGTCCCCAACAACAGGTTGACATGAATTCAAGCTCAAAAAACACTTTCATATTCTTATAATATGCATTTGTTTTTACCTTATTTGCTCAACGACTCCCAAACGATTCGTTCAACGATTAATTTTTCCAAACCCCTCCTTTGTGTGACGCTAATCTGCGGTGATTGGTGGATTTCATTTAAAGCAGTGTTTGTGAGCTTTTAACGCTCCAAAAGCGGCACCTAGTGGCAAAGAATGAATTTGCATGTTCATTCAGACCAATGCGAAAATCAAGTTTTCCCAGGTCTGCGTGCGCAACAAGTGGGCGGGCAATATGCCAGTGTTTCATGTTTCACGTCAACATGAAACGGCTTGGGATTCATTTTAAAAACGACTCGTTTCAATGATTCAGAGTCGACTCTTTCTTTTGAGAGACAATAACTTTATACATGGTGCACTTTCAGATTTAAAACTTTGCAGGATGTTTTCATTCACTTAGAGCTGTGTTACACACTGCATGAAAGCTCATCTTCAAAAATCCATAATAGGGGCACTTTAAATGATTCCAGACTCATTTTAACCAGTACACACAGATATCTATATAATTGCTTGAGAATGTATAGTTAATGTATTGAACTTAAAAGCACTTGGTTATCCTTGGAGTTCAGCGATCCTGATATGTTGATATTCATGATTGTGCAGGTGGCAGCGGGATTTCAGTTGGAGGGTTTGGCTTACTTGTAATCTTTAAATCACGGCAGAACAACACTGATTCTTGACCAAGACCCAGTTTGTACTGCCACAGATATACAGACTCATTTGGCTTCAGCTCAAAGGTGAGCAGTTCTTCCTCTTCAGTTGCTTCATTCCAGCTTTCTTTTTCAGTGCTGACATGTGAACCTCCATATTCTGCAGAATAGGAGAACTGCAACTTCGCAATTAACTTTGCAAGCTCTCCAGATTCAGTCTTGACTGACGCAGTTATCTTCCAGTTGTGAGAGATCTGGGCCATCTTCTCCTTATTGTATCCAACCTTTTTAGTGATCTTCTTTTGCCATGTCACCGGTGTATTGCTGTCATTATTTATCGTTTTAATATTCTCCCACGTGCCAATGGCTGAGCCTTTAGTTACAGACAGCCCACCAGGAAGGAAGTTAAGGACATCAGGGTGAACAGAATAGACAGCAGCGCTGAGATAAGGAGCGTTGCAGAACTCAACTCCCCACTCTGAGGCGGGCTTGAGAAAGGAGAAGCAGATGCCGAATAAGATAGGTTTTATGTGATGCATCTCCCAGTAATACAGACCTTCTCTGAAGTTGGGATGCAGGGGGTGTACTTCAGCATCCAAATCTTTCTTCATGTCAGTTGTTGCTCGTAAAGTAACCTTTTCTTGGAAGATGATGTAAAAATATTTATGGACTCTAAAGTAGTGGTCTCCACCCTGGCAGTTGGGATGAAGGCTGTAAACTACAGCATCGCTGTCTGTCGACAGATTGGTGACTGTGCGGTAGGAATTACCCTTGATGATGTGAAAGTAGCCTTCGCTATCACCAAGGTAATGGTCTCCATTTTGGCAGGCAGGGTGCAGACTGAAAACAGAGATATCTGAACCTTTATTTAAGTCACTTGTCTGCATATAGCAGCCGAGGTCAGAGCGGATTATATAATAGTAGTCGTTAACTGCACAGATGTCAGTGCCTTTTGCTTTGCTCTTGGGAATAATGCTGCTCATCGTGCCTGAACCTGCAACACAGAATAAGTCAAACATTCAATCAACTGCACATACACAATGGAATGCTGTTATTTTAGTCCTTCTATAGATTGAGCTCAATGATTACAAAATACCTTGTCTCTTCAATATATATGGGCCATTCTACAGAGTCAGAAACTGCTGTCCCATAACCAAAAAATAAATAAAAAATGTAAAAAGCATTTAAGTATTCAAATATTGGATGTTTATTAAGATCCTTCTATTATCTATTGAAACCCATAAAATAATATTTAAAATATTAGTAAGCTTAATATCTATAAAACCATCATTTATTGTGTACTTTCAATTGGGAGGTGCCTGTCCCAAACCCCTAAATTTCAACTTATGAAAATTATATTGAAATTATTTTTGTATTTTTTTTTCTTTTGTTGTTTTTAAAAGTATCTTTTTGATTCTTTAAAAAAGTGAAGTTAAAAATATATATTTTATATTTTCTTTGTAAATTATGAAACTTTGTTTTAGTCCATTGGCCAAGACAGATTTGAACTAAACCCATAAATTTATGATCAGGAAATATTCCTTTGTCGCTCTCTCTCATATCTACAAGGTGTGAGTAGATAGATCACATCATTTTGAGGTGTTCAAAAGTCTGAAGAATCTGTGTGTAAACTTTAAGAAACGTCACTACCGAACACCTTTTTCTTCAGTTAAGCACACTTTTCTGAGAGTTATTCCATAACATTTAGTTTTTATATGTGTACCACTGTGCTAGCTAACCATGTACTGGAAAGGGGAAAGGGAAGTGGTGTGTGGCCAAGTATGGTGACCCATACTCGGAATTTGTCCTCTGCATTTAACCCATCCAAGTGCACACTCACAGCAGTGAACACACACCCGGAGCAGTGGGCAGCCATGTTGCGGCGCCCGGGGAGCAGTTGGGGGATCGGTGCCTTGCTCAAGGGTCTCACCTCAGTCGTGGTATTGAAGGTGGAGAGAGCACTTGTTATTCACTCCCCCCACCGACAATCCCTGCCGGACCTGGGAATCGAACCTGCGACCTTTGGGTTACAAGTCCAACTCTCTAACCATTAGGCCACGGCTGCCCCAAGTAAGAGACTAATGTTGGCAGAATTCATATTTGGTGGAAGTCTGCCATTTTCTTTGGTTTCCTGCAACATTCTGTAGAATGTTGGTGCCAGAATAGCCCAGAATTCTTTCTTACCGTTCTTACACTTTCGTGGTAAATTATATTTTGTTAAATGTAACAAACTGTAACGTTAGTAGAAAACGTCTTCCTTGTTTGGCAAATGAATGTCGGAGCCGTGGCATTCAACATTTTCAGCACACCGTCACATCTAACTCGACGTGGAGGTAAGTTACGTGTTACAGTGTGCTCACTTTCAGTTATATTAATAAAAGGTTATCAACTTTTAATTGTTGTTGATGCAGTGTATTGGTTACTGAGCGTGTCGTAAAGCATCCGACATTAACGTTACTGAGGTAATGTTAAGCAGCTGTGATAACGTTAAATCTAAAGTGCGGTACAACTGTGTTTAGAGCGCTGTGTGCCTTCAACAGAAGCTGGCAGAGGAATTGTCAAGAAAAGAAGATACCATTATGACTTTTTTTTATTATGCGGAATTCTTCAAGGATAACGCACCTTCTCTGCCAGACGAGGTAGGTTTAGACATTTTATTGTCTTATGTTAAACACACACACGAGAAGTTAATTCGGTAACGTTACTGGCACGCTGTCTGTGAACGCACACACTTGTCGTGATGCACGCGCAGAGAATGCCCCTTCAGAAAGCGTGTCAGTAACGCACAGAGTTCTCTCTCTCGCACACGGACAAAAGCACACAAAATAATGTCAAAATGACCATTTTTGGCTAGTGACAGTCTTAAAAAGTTAAAATGTCTTGACTAATGTAAAGAGTTGGGATGTGTCAGGTGTGAGTCATGTTTTAAAGGGACAGCAGTTCATGACATTCATGGTGTTTCTTTTGTTTTCTTTTCTAATGACAGGTCGTTATTGCTGCTGTATTGTGCATCCCAAGCACCCCCTGCATTCTTATCATGGGTTTGTATTCTGTTTTGTTTTTTAACACTACAGTTTTTATTTATGCAAGCATATGGGTATTAAAATTCAATCTGAAATGTAAAATGCAAAATGGCAATGTATTTCTGTATTTAAATTTACATTTTCCCATACATATGTGCAATATTTAGTGCAAAATGAAAATTCAATTATATAATTTACATTTGCCATTTCCTACACTAGTTTTAATATGCAAAATAAAAACATATTTTAACGCTTTATAAGTTGCAATAATATGTCCAAGCCAAGACTTTATTAAAATTATCATTTACATGCTGTTTTTCCTAAATGCATTTAGACTTGGGAGTTAGGACACTTGGGATTGCATTTCCATCATAATACCGCATGATAATTGTAACAAAACGCTGTGAGAATTTGAGGATGCATTCTGAGCCAAAGGTGCAGTAAAAGGGTAGCAAAATGGTGATTAAATGTCTTTTTTTTTTTTTTAAATGCATTGACACTTACATATAAGACGTTTCAATTGCATTTTCATTTAATACCTCGCTATGGATATAAAGTCAATGTGGATTTGAAATGCATTTGAAAATGCAACACGCCCCTGACCTGTCAATCTTTAGGCTCAGCAACAGGATGCACAATAGGTCAATATTCACCGTTAACCAAACGCTTTCCACATTTACTTATATTCATTACGAGGTATTAAATGAAAATGCAATTGAAACGCCTTATATGTAAGTGTCAATGCATTTAAAAAAAATAAAAGACATTTAAATCACCATTTTGCTACCCTTTTACTGCACCTTTGGCTCAGAATGTGTTCTGAAATTCTCACTGCACTTTACTACAATTATCACGCGATAACATGATGAAAATACAATCCCAAGTGTCCTAACTCCCAAGTCTAAATGCATTTAGGAAAAACAGCATTTAAATGATCATTTTGCTACAGTTTTTGCTTGGACATGTTAAACATCTAATCAATCTGTGTAATACATTTTCGTTTTAATTTTGCAACTTATAAAGTGTTAAAGTATGTTTTTTTTTAATTTGCATGTTAAAACTAGTATAGAAAATCTAAATTTATATAACTGAATTTTCATTTTGCACTAAATTTTGGACACATGTATGGCAAAATGTAAATTAAAATACAGAACTACATTGCCATTTTGCATATTTCAAATTGAACATTTCGAATTGAATTTTGCTACCCATATGCTTCCATTTTTATTTACCTTTAGGGATGTTCAATACTGACAAAAAATTAGTTATTTAGTCGTTTATTCAGTTGACTTTGTTATTGAAGTTGTTTGTGTAGGAAAGATTTAATCAATGTTTGGAGTGGCTTTCTGAATTTACAATGTGTTGTTTATAATTTCTTATTTGTTTATTGTTATTGGTGATTCCAGATTGCTGCCATTCAAGAAGTTATCATTTCCTCCCCCATTGTGGCTGAGCTACACATTCTCTTCATTTTATTTTAAACAAAACATCCAGAGGAGAATGGCAACTACGCTGGAATTCATACAAATGTAAGGAACATAATAATGAAACTGTGTATAAAGCATTTTGTTGTGTTTCTGGTTAGTTGAAAATAATCAAAGGGTTAGTTCACTCAAAAATTTAAATTCTGTCATTAATTATTCACCCTCGTGTCGTTCTAAACCCATAAGACCTTCGTTTATCTTCGAAACACAAATAACGATATTTTTGATGAAATCTGAGAGTTCTCAGACCCTCCATAGACTGCAAGGGTCCTTACACGGTCAAGGAACAGAAACGTAGCAAGGAGATCGTTAAAACAGTCCATCTGCCATCAGTGGTTCAATCTGAACTTTGAAGCGACGAGAATACTTTTTGTATGCAAAGAAAATAAAAATATTGACTTTATTCAACAAGTCGTTATTTAACAAAAACAGCATATCTGTGTGGTGCGGCTGACACAGAACAGCGTACGCAGTTTGCGTCCAGCAGATATTCTCCAAAATGGCTCTAGTGTGACGCAGATGCGACGAATTGTTGAATAAAGTCGTTATTATTTTCTTTGCGTACAAAAAGTATTCTCGCCACTTCATAAAGTTCAGATTGAACCACTGATGGCAGATGGACTATTTTGACGATGCTTTTCATTAGGGCTGGGCGATATATCGCATGCGATATTCATGCGCATCTCGTCAGTAAAGCCGGTTCTGTGATTTGCGGTAAATCTCCATCACTCCATCATATTTTCAAATGGAGCGGCATTTAATACACACTGACAAGCTACACAATATCATGTTCATTATCGAAGGCGATTAATCTGCGATAATGAACGCGATATTGCGTAGCTTGTCAGTGATTCTGGGCCTTGACTAGGGATGGGTACCGAAACTCGGTATTTAATCGGTCTCGGGGCTAAATTATGAAAGACCGGAGTATCGATAAGCTCTGACGTTATCGGTTCTGCTGTCGGTACTGGAGAAATTATGAAAACACACATTTATTGTTGCTACATATACACATTATCTTGCAAATTCTATCTCACCAGAGTTGCCAGCTGTTTTATATGCAATAATATTCAAACATTTGTCTATGATGCATTTTTGCTATTCGTAATTCAGAATCAAGATCGCGCTCACGTGGAGGCACGCGCATTCTGCACGCGCATTCAGCACGCGCAACATGAAAGCTTCTAAGGATTATAGCCGCGTTTCTTCTAGCACAACTTCCATCCCTTCACAGCGGCGCGCATTCGTTCCTCCCTAACCAACACTTAAAGTCTGAATCAGCTCAATCAGTGATTGTTGTAAAATGCCGTCTTTACTGTTGCTAAATTGCGGGACATGTTTGATAATAAAACGTTGAAAGCACAATCCGCACAAGAGATGCTGCTCCCCAGGCTGAAATGTGTGTGTGTGTGTGTGTGTGTGTGTGTGTGTGTGTGTGTGTGCGCGCCCGCGCGTGTGTGCGTATGTGTGTGTGTGTGTGTGTGTGTGTGTGTGTGCGCGCGCCCGCGCGTGTGTGTGTGTGTGTGTGTGTGTGTGTGTGTGTGTGTGTGTGTGTGTGTGCGTGCCTGCGCGGAGCGCTCCAAAACAGACAAGCAGATTACAGTTTGAGCTTCGGGCGCATTCAAACGATCAAATACACACAAAAATATGTCACAATGGCCGGCTACGAGAGTATTCACTTAAACAGTTTGTCTTAAGTGGACCAGAACTGTTCGGAGAAAATCCGATGTGTGTCAATATATTGCCTTAAAGTGACAGACTGGCGCTTCAATGTTAATCAAAGAAAAAAATGCAAAGAGAAAATCCCCCACAGCTCTTAATCTGAATAACATTATAGCTTTAATAAGCATTAATCTATCAATACAGTGAAAACTATGCAGTGTGCATTTACATTTACATTTGATTACTTTTAGATTTCTTTTGTAGCTATTACTTGCCTGAACTGTAATGTTAGTAGACCTTCATGGAAAAATTAAAGCACTGTTTATTTCATTTAATTTGTATATTTGTTTTATTGTATTTGTCAGTTTGTTTTTACTTTGTTTCTTTGTTCATATTCTTACCGTATCTTATCTTATGTATATAAAACACTAAAAATGCATGCACACTGGTGCATTTACAAATTGATGTTTTATATTAATTTAATTAAATATTTATTTTACATTTCAGAATATAAAGTAATGTTAATTCAGCTCCTAATTTGTTATTATATATATATATATATATATATATATACAGTATAACAAAAAGTACCGATAAGAATACCGTTAAAGTACCGGACCGATAAGCAGTATCGATAAGAGTAGTAATACCGTTAAAACCTTAACGATACCCATCCCTAGCCTTGACAGTGTTATTTACTTGGCAGTCAAGTAAATAACACTGAAGAAACAAACCTCCCGGTTTTAATCCAAAATATCTTAAATTGTGTTCCGAGGACGAACAAAGCTTTTACGGGTTTGGAACGACATAATAAGTAAGTGATTAATGACAATTTTCATTTTGGGGTGGAGTAACCCTTTTAAGTATATCATAAAACATTGTTGACAAGATCACATGACAGATGCAATTGGAGACCACTAGAAATGCAAGTTTAGCATTTTATAAACGATGTTTGAACTGGAACTTGATAATTCAATCTCAACCTGTTCTGCACGTTACTCTGTACTAGAGGTCTTCACGGAGGACCCGGGACCCGACCGGGTTCGGGTCTATATTTTAAATGGTCAGCCGGGTCCGGGTCGGGTCCCAATCTATTACTTTAGGTCCCGGGTCTGTTTAACATTGTGTGTAATACCCGAGTCGATCGGAGAACACCGCACCCGCCAGAGATCAGCGTCAGTCAGCATGTGTGTGTGTATGTAACTTGTAGTTTGTAAAATTAGGATGAGAAACGTGTGAGCAGGAAATAAGGTGGAAGAAAAAAAACACGCAATACCTCAGCCGTCAGAAAGGGCGGAGTTAATGTTAGTACTGCAGGCGGACGGCTGGATGGATTCCTGCATGAGTGATGCAAAAGCTGAAACAAAACTGAAGAGACGCACCTGTTATTGAACACGCACGCAGTAAAGTGTAATGAACTTCTAATTCTGTGTGTTTTTTGTAAAAAAAAAAAAAAACAATTGCTCCGAGTCTTTATTACAACCAACAAAAAGTATCGTTATTGTAGTTCAAAAGGGTAAACGTAACAGTCGAAAAAAGCACAGTTGCATTAGTCATCTGTCTCCGTGACAGCAAGTACTTTTGAAGCTGTAATAATGAGTGGATTAAGAAGGCTCTTTCAGTCGGTAAGAGAGAGGAACAGCCTAACATGGATGGAAATGTATTGGCAAGGAGAATTGCATCGCAGTCAGGGAGAGGGCTACTAACAGTAGTTAAGGCAAAATGTTTTGTTTTTTTTCCCGCAACTTGTTTATTGACTTAATAGCATTTGCTGTGCAATATGTGCCGATCGGGACGGGTGCAGTCGGGTCTGTCTTCCCAGCCGGGTTCGGGTCCAACTTTCGAATAATGGTCGGGTCCGCGGTCGGGTCCGGGTAGTACATTTAAGGCATTTCTCGGGTCTGCACGGGTTCGGGTCCCACTTTCAAATAAAATACGGGTCCGGGTCGGTTCCGTGCAGCATATTTACGGGTCTCTTCGGGTTCGGGTATTTTTGGACCCGTGAAGACCTCTACTCTGTACTTCACTTTCATTTCTTATCATTTCCAGTCTTCCTGTGAAGAAATCCTGAACGAGGGTCAAAGGTTCAGACGAAGGGAACCTACGCTTCCAAGACTCCTGTATGAACAACTTCGAGAATCCACGTAAAATCTGAGCTTTTTTCAAATTTCAACTTGGTTTCCTTAAGCTTGCAGACGGCAAGAGATACTAAGAGCACACAAACATTTGGAGCCTTGCACTTAATTTAGATTGTATAATTATCTTAGTTTCACATTGAAATGTCAGGCATGAGTGCATGAATCTTTGTTCTTTATTTTCAAATGTTGTACAATAATATTTTTTTTTTTTACTGTCCTTTTAAATAACATTTCACTTGACTATAAGTCTATAGCAGTTGTTATTATATTATTATAAATGTTTTCCCATGTATCTGATAATGTTTTGAATCTTGACTGCTTCACAGTGAAGTTTATCTTTGTGACCACTATTTGGTGCAACACCAGTATTGTACAAGTACCTGCTCATGTTTTCTTATTTCTGCCTGTTGCTGTTTAAAACTAAAACGTTTTCCACAATACAAGCATTTTCTATGGTGCTTTACAAATTATTAAATTAACTGATGTCATAATATTTTTGTCTTCACCTGTTAGAGGCAAATAAAAGCTACTGAATGCACTTTTAAGAATGTTTACATGAGGTAAAAATAAACCATGTTCAATTTGTATATATTGTGCTGGATTTATTTGCTGCTAAAGATAGGCCTATGCTATAATTTTTTAGAAATTTCTGCATAACGGATTGTCCGTTTATGGTACAGAAGGAAATGTAAATCTACAGAATTTTCTGTTTTAATGTTGAAGGAAATGTCTGTAAATTTAACAGAAAATGACCTGGTAATTTTCTGCCAGCAAGTTCTCCATTTTTCTACGGAATTTTTTTTTTAGAGTGCACAGTCCTGCTTAGGGCACCCATCTGGCCAGCAGCGGCCCTGGCTAATGAAAACAAATTGAAGCATTGCTTGGTAATTAGTTGAGCTAAATTGGTTTTATCTAATTGTGTACTTATATTTAACAGCTGACAGCTAGTCAACCGAATTCATTACATACCTTTCTATCAAAGTTATCTGACATTATCAAGATCAATTTGTTCTGACGCAGTTTAACTCTGAATTCTTGTCATATTGTATTACCATTTTCTAAACTATAGTGAATAAACCTTGATAATGTGAGAAATGTAGAAGGTGTCTGAACACAATACTGAATGCTAGTGTTAGAGGGTCATTTTATAATAAATAAAAAGAAGACAGATAGATAAAATAGAATTAGAATAGAGAGTGCTAGTGTTAGAGGGTCAACTAAAGATGGAAGAGATGTGTTTTTAGCCGTTTCTTGAAGATGCTGGGATTGAGTTGGGCAGGTCACCAGGAGGAACAGTTAATGAAAAAGTCAGTGAAAGTGATTTTGTGCCTCTTTGGGATGAACAATAAAGCGTCGTTCACTTGCAGAACGTAAGCTTCTAGTGGGCACATAGCTCTGAAGTACTGAATTTAGGTAAATAGGTGCAGAGAAAGAGGTGGTTCTGTAGGCAAACATTAATGCCTTGAACTTAATGCGAGCAGCTATTCACACAGAAAAATAAGGGTTTAAAATTGTACCTTTTTGGGTACAACAGCTTGTCCCTGGAGCAGTACCCTTAAAAGGATATATTTGTACCTTTTTTACCCCTAATAGGTACATATTAGTACCTTAGAGTAGTAATACATACCCTTAAGGTACTAATATGTACCTATTAGTGGTAAAAAAGGTACAAATATATCCTTTTAAGGGTACTGCTCCAGGGACAAGCTGTTGTACCCAAAAAGGTACAATTTTAAACCCTTATTTTTCTGTGTGTTGGTAGCAGTGCAGATTGATAAACAGAGGTGCAGTGTTTCCCCTGCCATTATCTCAGGCCCGCCCTCCCAACAGCACCCCCCGCCCCCCTTGAAGCTCAAGTTCATTTTATTTAATTTAATTTTCTCTATAGCGCCAGATCACAACAGAAGTCATTTAAAGTTACCTTTCCTATAGAACAGGTCTATACCTTGTTCTTTTATTAAACTATTTAAACTATAAATTATTTGGGCAGTCGTGGCCTAATGGATAGCGAGTCGGACTTGTAAGCGGAAGGTTGTGGGTTCGAATCTCAGGTCCGGCAGGGATTGTTGGTGGGGGGAGTATCCTCCTTCAATACGACTGAGGTGTCCTTGAGCAAGGCACCGAACCCCCAACTGCTCCCCGGGCGCTGTAACATGTGCCCACTGCTCCGGGTGTGTGTTCACTTAGGATGGGTTAAATGCAGAGAATACATTTCACTGCTGGTTATATACTCTGTATATAATCGTGTATGAGACAAATAAAAATAATCTTATATCTTAATCTTAAACAAACTAAATAGCCTTACGTTATTTGTCTTATTTACACGACAGCATGTTATTTCTGTCTCTAACGTTAAAATACATTCACGCGCTCTGTATGCGCACCGATGCGCGTGCACACACACACACGCGCGCACTCACACACACAAGTGAGCACATTCACACTAGTATTTGTAAATATTAAGCTGCAAAACGACTATTTAAATATAACTTCTGCCTGTCTCTGTGTTAATGTATGGCGCAGACGCGCGGTTATGTTTGTTACTCATACAGAAGCGCGCGCGAGGCTTGCGGTGATATTAACGTCTGTCGTCTCACTGAATGAAGACATAAATACAGAACATATCCAGAACTGCTCTGAGAGTCACTTCATCAGCATCTGACCGTTTCATTTGAGTAAAACTATCCTCATATCATATACACAGAAAAGTAAAGGTATTCACGGCAACCCGTCAAAATAAAAGTTCGGGTTTCAATTGTAGACATTGCGGCAGGAATATATTCCTATGTACGTAATAGCCTACTAAAATGATTAAAACCTTATTTTTAAGGAATAATCAAAAAATATGTCTTCAATGTTTTAATTGTAATATTAAATCCCCGTTATTTAAAAAAAAAAAAAAAAAAAAGATTTGTTTTTAATTTCATTAATTAAAAGATAAATGAATGTTTTTATGCCAGAAAAAAACGGAACACCCCACCCCCATCACCCCCGCACCCCCCAAAGCCATAAACTTATGGGAAACACTGGTGGTGTGACGTATGGAAGCCCGTTTCCGCCACTGAATAAAAAAAAAAAAAAAAAAAAAAAAAAAAAGGTTATTGTGACTTTTTTTCTCTCAGAATTATGAGATATAAACTCGCAATTCTGAGAACATATCAGTCCCCCCCCCCCACTTTAACTCGCAATTGTGAGTCTAGGGCTGGGCGATATGGCCAAAAAAATGATCACGATAATTTTTTTCATATCAGTCGATATCGATAATTATCACGATAAATGTCAAATCTTTATTTCTTTCAAGTTTAAACCCAGAATTTTGCTCCAAAGTGAAAGTTGTAGAAACCAGACCATTAATTTTCCTTAACAAAATAAATATCTAAATAGAAAAATCAATTTCTTAGTTGCTGCATGTTCTAATGAGTGATATTGTTTCAAATCAAGAAACAGGTTTGGGTTGCCTGATAATATTAATAATAATATCACTTTTTTGTCTGTTAGAAATGCACATTTGATAGTAGCTTGAGTTAGGATGCAGAGGTACATTTTTGTTAATTTTTTAAATCAGTAACATCTGTAAAAATTGTAGCAACCTCAGTTTTATATGGTTATATTTATTCTGATCAAGTTTTTTTTATTAAGCATTGGTCTCCCATAGTAGCATGCATTTAAATCATGATGAACAGTTAAAACCACACATATAGCACCTCAATACCATGGTAAAAATATAACTATATGGTTTTTAGGTAGCCTATTTGTATGAAAAACAGTAGTCTAAAAACATTCAGTATAAATGCACACATGCTATAGCTTAATCACAAATACATACATTATAATTATATACCATTACTCCTGTAATAAAATTCAGTGTGAATATCCCACATTTGTGCCACAATACCATGGTGCAGTGAGTGTTACTACAGTAAATCCATGGTAAATGATGGCGATGTGTAGACTGAAAAGCCTTCTGACTTTCTTGTTACACATAGTGTTTCTCCTGTTTGGCTCTAAACTAGTTTAAATCACGGAGTCATTTGTGTTCATCGCTGAATGCAAGCGCTTCACACTGGATCTCACAGCGCTGTTTAGTGCTCGCGTGACCGAGTAAACGCATCAGCTCTAGTGAGCTTGCGCCGCGCACAGTTTGACTTTGATCCGAGCGGATAAACGGTCCGTGTGGCGCGATTCAAATGAGTCGCTGTTTCGTTCCGCTTTTGCCGCATAAACATTATATCGAACATTTATCGAACTCTTCATATAGTTTTATCGAGGAAAATTATATCGCAATAATTATCGTTATCGAATTATCGCCCAGCCCTATGTGAGTCTATATCTCACAATTCTGTGAAAAAAAAGTCAGAATTGTGAGTTTTTATCTTGAGTTTTTATCTCTGACTTTATAACTCTCAATTGTGAGTCTATTAGGGATGGCTCGATACCATAATTTTGGCTTCGGTACGATACCAGAATAGACATGCACAAACAGATACATTACAATAGAAAGGAAAACAAGTGATTTAAAAAGCATATGGCCTCTTTAATAAAACAAAACAAACAAACAAAAAACTTGAAAAAATCTAAACATTAAAAATGCACATTCTCACCATAGACAGTAACATTGAATTTCCCATGTGCGGTCCCATCACCGTGTCTGATCCGTAGTTTATAGAGTCCAGAGTGTTTGGTTTTCATGTTCTTGATGGTCAGAGATCCAGTCAGATCCAGCTGCAGTCTGCCTATGAATATCTCAGTGGGATTGGGATATAAGATGTTTTTTCCATCAGTTTGAGCAATGACTGGATCTCCAAACTTCCACTGTATTAGATAAAATTTCTTTATTTGAGTGAGATCAGGGTTTAGAGTGACAGGATCTCCCTCCATCACTGACACTGACTTCACTTCATCTTCATCAGCACCAAACACACCTGCAGAACAAACACAATCAGTTTCTAGGAGATTAAACTCATAACACAGCTGGTGATGAACAGATAACTGAAATCAGTCTTGTAAACACAACTGGACTTATTAAAGGCCCCTATTACGCTCATTTACTGGTTAGCAGTTTGGTTCAGAGAGTCTACTAGAATAGGATTACATGACTTAAAGGGGTAGTTGACTGTTTTTTTTCTAGGCTTGATTGTGTTTATGGGGTGCAGTCTAACATGTGATCATGCTTGGTTTTTATTTATCATTTTACACATAATTTACCTTTATTCTACACCACTCTGTCCCTTCTCCTATAAACACTCTGATCATTTCCTGGTATTATGAAGGCCCTCCCTCAGAAATACACAATGGGCTCTGGTTGGTTAGCTGGACAAGTGTGTTGTGATTGGCTAAACCGCCTCTACTGCGCGTCTAAAAGTCCCGCTCCTCACCTCAGCAGCATGTGCTAGGGGTGTGCGATACTGCAAATTTTGGTATCGATCCGATACCAAGTAAATACAGGGCCAGTATCGCCGATACCGATTCCGATACTTGTCATTTAAAAATACATATATTTAAATGACCAACACCAATTAAAAAAATTACAATAACTAATGTTGATATGACTAATATTATATTCACCTTAAAGCTACGTGGATATTATTTGCCTTTCTAAAAGGACTTTGCAGGCAGAGGAGCCCAGAACATGAAAGCAATGCACAGTTTCATGTTAAGTATTTTCCTCCCATAGAAAAGAGTTATAAAAAATTACGTGGCTTAATAAATTAAGAACATAAAATACAAAACTCAGTATACACCTTATGTTGCAAACTAGATATACAAGTTAGCAGATGTGCCCAGAATATGAAAGCAACGCTCAATTTTCACATTATGCATTTTCCTCCCATAGAAAACCATTATAAAGAAAAGTATAATGTAAGTGGCAAATTGAATAAAGACAGTGATATGAAAAATAACTATTAAACCATAATTCGTTTATTATTGAAAGGATTTTCGTATGTACTGTATTTTCGGTTTATTTTATACATACTGTAATAGTTGTTTGTTATTATTGCAATAAAAAAAACTGTGATATGAAAAGGCCAAATTCGGTATAGTTTATAAAAATATATACTATGAATGTACAGGTAAGCAGATGAACCCAGAACATGAATGCAACATGCTGAATTTCATTTCCTCTCATTGATAACCAATATAAAAACATTTAATATAATGGAGGAAGACAGTGATAAAGACCAAATAAATATAGACTAAATTCAGTATACAATTTATATAATATTTGGCAAGCAGCTGAGCCCAGAATATATATGAAAACATGCTAAATTACATGTTAAGCATTTTACTCCCATAGAAAACTGTTATAATGAAAACATTTAAAGTGGCTTAATGCATGAAGAAATAATATTCAAAGGCCAAACTCGGTATACACCTTACAGTGATACTGCATAAAAAGGACAAACTCGGTATACAGTTATATACAATATGTACTATGTGAAGGATTTCCTTCCTTCCCTTTTCATTTCGTTTGTAGCTCGGAGTTCTACCGTTCCATCTCTCACCGTTCCATCTCACTGTAGCCAAAAGTATCCGCTCGCGCTTGGAGACGAGAAAAAAGAAACTAAATTGCAGTGTCACTTGCAATCACGACTTGCATTTTTTGCTACTTGCAACGTCACTTGCAATCAACACAAATCTTGCATGTTACCAAGAGACGAGACGCTGTGCCGGTTAAACTATTAAAACTAATTAGTACCATAATGTACAGGGTCCTGCAACTCGTCTGTAGGAGAAAAAGACAAGGGGCCTCATTTATAAAATGTTGTGCAGAAACCATCCTAAAATTGATCTTAAGGTCATCTCTCAAATATGCGTACGTTTGATTCAGAAAATGAGCGTACGAACAGAAATCGCACGTACGCATCTCTTTCAGATGTGAAATCTATGAATCGCAAATGATCTTGAACTTGCGCGCAACTGAATGGTTTCAGCTCTCTGCTTGTAAACGACTCCTAATTAATATCATTAACATAAAAGATCACCAGTCATCATAATTTAGAACAGCGAGCTGCAAGAACAGCTTACATTTAAAAAAAAACCTGCAATACTCCAACAATAAAGAGTGTGTACGTCTGCTCAGACCCTCACGTGACGCTAAGAGCTTTTCCACGTCAAAGACCGTCTTTATAAATATGAGCGCTGGCGAGGATTTAAGCGTACGCACACTCTACGATCAAATCTGAGCGTACGCACACTTTATACATGAGGCCCAAGACCCGCAAATCAGTGGACACCGAACAGCAGAATATGAAAGCAATGCGCAAAGTCTCTCGTTAAGCGCTTTCCTCCCGTAGAAAACCATAAACACTTCATAAGGCTTAATATATTAATATCTATTCAAAGATCAAATTCGATACAGTTAATTAATATGTTAAAAATATAGGCCTATTGAACATTGATTTTGCATGGCTTTCTAAACATGCAGCTCTCCTGTGTGAGACGTGAGTCCGACGGTGACAGATGTCCCTAGAAAATGCAATTAATATGTGGTCTGTGTGAGCGGCTTGTTTGCCATAGATCTTCTCCGTATAGATATTCTCTTTTTCAGCGATATTTTCAATGAACAATGCAGCTCATCATCGCATCTTGTGCGCCACTGATAAGGCTACCTGATGCATGTTTTTGCATTCGAATGAGGATTTTTATTTTAAATTCAACAAATATTCGAAATTCAAATTTTTTTTTGACAGCCCTAATGTCTGTTAACACTGACAATGTAAAGAACACAACAACAGGTTATGGGTGCAGTCGTGGTCTGATGGTTAAAGAGTCGGATTTGTAACCTGAAGGTTCGAGTCTCGGTACAGGCATGAATTGTTGGTGGGGGAGTGAATGTACAGTGCTCTCTTCCAGAGCCCTGCACGGGCCTCAAATTTAGGCCCTAGCCCGGCCCTGGCCCGAGACGCTCAGGCCCTAGTCCGGTCCGTGTCTGACAGCTTATCAGAATTACCGGCCCGAGTCCAACCCGAGCCCGTCTTCTTCTTTTTTTCCTCCCTTCTCCCAAAACAGCTCATGTTTCAGCTATTAAAATAGTTCAGTTTTGTATGTAATGGCAAAGTGGTTGTATTTCATTTTGTTTTTTTATTAAGTTAATTTAGAAAAATATTTGGAGCATTTTTTGTTCATTAAATAAGTTTTTTCTTTCTTAAAGTAATGACCAAGCTGCCAGCGGCAGACCGGCAGGCTGATCATAACCATGTTTGATCAATTTAGCCTTCTCAAATCATCATGACTTGCCTAAAATAAAATCTATAGATATAAAACAGTTCAAGTATATAAAACAATGTTTAAACGTTAAACCTAGATAAATGTGCGCTGCATCCAATAGTTTGTGCTGAGAGTGGAAGCTAAAGCGCAGGACATGGAGGCACCAGCGCAATCAATTGCATTTTTTTTTTCAATTTAAACACCCTAAAATACGCCTTAATTTTTGCTCATAAAGGTAAGAGTAATACATCATTCGGAACTGTAAAGGATCTACTTTTATTTGAGTGCACTCACAATATCAACAAAACTTTGTGCTTTTATAAAATAAAGAAAACAAACAAACATGATGCTCTTTCTGCCGTCTCGTCTTGAACAGGAGCGCTTCACAAAAATTAACCAAAAGTCAGCGATATGGCTGCAACAAACGATTATTTTGATAATCGATTAACCTACCGATTATTAGACCGATTAATCGTCAATTATTTCACTGATTAATCAGTAGACTTTGATTGATTATTCAGTTTTTGCAATTAGTTAGAATATTAAGTTATACATATTCTAACATAAATAAAGGTCAGTTCAGCTTTAGAAAAGCATATTATGTAATTACAATTATTACACAATTAATTGGTAACACTTTACAATAAGATTCATTAGTTAACATTAGTTAACATGACTGCACTGTATTTTATGTATAATCATTTTCTATCCGTAATGGTTTTAAATTAATTTTAAATACATTTTTATATAATTTCCTTGGTTTTATTGTTGTGATTATTTTTTTTTTAATTCCTTGTTTTTATTGTTGTGATTATTATTTTTAATGTCTATTTCACTTCCTTTTATGTAAAGCACTTTTGTGATTTTGAATTTTTTTTGTGTATGAAATGTGCTATATAAATAAACTTGCCTTGCCTAACATGAATTAATAATGAACAATACTTCTATAGCGTTTGTTAATCTTAATGTTAATTTCAGCATTTACTAATGCATTATTAAAATCACAAGTTGTTTTTTTTACATTGATAAATGCTTTGTGAACTAACATGAACAACTGTATTTTTATTAACCGACATTAACAAAGATTAATACTTAAATGTAATAAATGTATTGTTCATTCATGTTAATTAATACATTAACTAATGTTAACAAATGATACCTTATTGTAATGTTACCAATTCATTATAAAAATAGATGTATTTGGCACACAAAATGAGATGACAGACAGAGACACTCACCATTTAATTAGCTACATGAAAAAGTAACTGAATGACATTTTGCACATTCTGCCTAACATCTCCTTTTGCAAGTCATATAGATAAGAAACAAAATAAAGGTAAGTGATAAGACGCTTTGGATAAACTATTTTATTCACAACATAATGTCTTAAAATACCTTATAGGGTTATGATTATCAAAACAGCCCTGAGCTTGATCAAGCTTTGATCTCTGCAAACCAAACTGTCACTTTAATGAAATTATTATTTTTTCCCACTAATAAAAATATTTTATCATTAGCTAGCTCACACTGGAGAGCTGCTTTATAACAGAAAATCAAGTTGTAATTCTAACTGAAAGCGACACTGACTTTCATGTTTTTCATGTTTAATACCGTAAAGCTGCTTCAATTAAGGCTATATATTGCATAAAGTACTATATAAATAAACATAATGTGACCGAACTCTACTGGAGTAATGTTACGTTACTGAACTGCAGAGCTCATGCAAACATCCACATCGTTGTAATCAGATGCATTTTTAACTGTTGCTTTCACACTGCTGTCAGTTTTTGTTGTTTATTTCGTTACTGAGAGGAAAGCGTGCAATATATATTTACATATTCATCCAAACGCCGCTCAAGTTTGGATGCATTTGCTCTGAAGTGCTGTGTGTGTTCTTCTCTTGATCTGCATCCAGGAGGGCTGAACTAGAGTCTTGCGCTACAGCGCCACACTGGTCAAACCGCAGTATTGCAGGCGCTTACATTAGGTCATATGAGATCAAACTACTACTCGACAACAAAAATATTTGTCGACAATTTTTTGTTGTCGATAATGTCGACTAATCATTGCAGCCCTATTCTAATCACATTTACAGTGTACAGAAGTACTGATGGGATATCTAAGAGCCAGAGGAACTCCTGAACTGGATGGGTTGTTGATTCCTCTTAATGAAAGACTTCAGTGGCTTTCAACAGACATTAGCCATGCACTGCTTATTGTTTCTGCAGAGTGTATTGCTGTGTTCAGAGACTGATCCAAAAGATCTGGATTTTTTTATTCACATTGCAGAACTGCTGAAGTTTTGCCACATCCTACTGGTGATGGAACTGCAGTTATGTTAACTTTTACCAACCTGGAAGAAATGAACAAATATACTTGAGCTTTTTCAGAGCCATGCTGATCAAGCTATCCTATGAATTCATGCCAGTTTCATTTGAAGTGGAGCAACAGTCTGGAAAACCATATTCATCATTATCTTGTGAGTCACTGTTACAGGTAACTTTGTCTCTGTCAAAACCACAAACAAATGCTGGCATCAAAATTCCTGAAAATCCTGTTCTTGTATAAGACAAAAAGCAAGGAGCCATAAAGGTTATTAAAACAAACAAGCAGCGAAGAAGAAAATAAATGTGTTAAATCACAAATTAGAAGCAATCTGCAGGACATGAGGACACAACTCCATATTTTGAGGTCTGAGAAGAAAAAAGAAAGGAATATGAAAAAGAGAAATATGCCACTAGTTTGCATTTTCAAATTAAGAAAATACATGTCAACAAGGAGAAGTAAAATCAAGATCCTTTTGCCAAAAACAAAAAGAGAGGGTACATGAACAAGAGGTACAGCACCGATGCGCTCTTCCAGAGGAAAAAGAAGGACTGCATGGTCAGGAGGCACCACACTGATGCTCTTTTCCAGAGGAACATGGTAAGGAGGTACCACACTGATAATTTTTACCAGAGGAAAAAGAGGAACTATGTGGTCAGGAGGTACCACACTGATGCTCTTTTTCAGAGGAACATGAAGGACTACATGCTCAGGAGGTAACACACTGATCATCTTTACCAGAGGAAAAAGAGGGACTACATAGTCAGGAGGTACAAGACAGATGGTCCTTTCCAGAAGAAAATGAAAGCCTACATGGTCAGAAGATATACAAGTGATTCAGAGTTTAGGTCACACCATATTCTTCTATGTACTCTCCAGAAGAAACAGATCTCATCAATGCTGGATTCCACATTCTTTAGAAGTTGCAATGTGCATTAAGGATTAAAAGAAAATACCCACCATTCATTTGTTCCAGCCAGGGTACACCCAATCATGTTGCTACAAACCAGCCTGTGCCAAACAGGACTCTGTTTCCAAATCAAGTAAAGATGTGTAGTAGTACACAATGTGTCAAAAATTTTCATATTACAGCCTTTTGCTTAACCAGGAAATATGTTCATGCTTGTGACAATGCCTGCTCAGTTTCATGTGCAGTTCCATAAGAGAGAAGACACTTGTGACAGTCATCTTAAGCGAGTATCCATGCCTTCTACTACAGTGGCAAACAAACTCGAATTGGCTCCCTGCAGAACTACTTGAATTGACTGTAATAATTTGTTACATTTATATAGCGATTTTCTGGGTACTCAAAGTGCTTTACATGGAAGGGGGGAATCTCCTCATCCACCACCAATGTGCAGCATCCACCTGGATGATGCGATGGCAGCCATATTGCGCCAGAACGCTCACCACACACCAGCTCATTTGTGGAGAGGAGACAGAGTGATGAAGCCAATCAGTAGATATGGGGATGATTAGGAGGCCGTGATGGTCAGAGGCCAATGGGCAATTTTTGCCAGGATGCCGAGGTTACACCCCTACTCTTTTTTCAAAGGACATCCTGGAATTTTTAATGACCACAGAGAGTCAGGACCTCGGTCCACCATCCGAAGGACGGTGCTTGTTGACAATATAGTGTCCCCGTCACTATACTGGGGAGTTAGGACCCACACAGACTGCAGGGTGAGCACCCCCTGCTGGCCTCACTAACACCTCTTCCAGCAGCAACCTAGTTTCCCAGGATGTCTCCCATCCAGGTACTGACCAGGCTCAGCCCTGCTTCGCTTCAGTGGGCAACCAGTCTTGGGCTGCAGGGTGATATGGCTGTGGCTATGAACTGAACCGACTGTAATAGAATGACAGCTCATCACCAGAATTGTTCCATTTGCAAAAAAAATAGTTGCATTGCCCAAAGGACAGCAAAGAGCAGTGCATTGTGCTGTTGTGTGTGCCCTCTGAGGTGGAGAAAATATTCAACTGTTTGCCAAGGCCTAGAAGTGAGTCCCAGCTACTACAGGTGAAGCTGAAAAGGAACATCAAGTTTAAAGGATACCAACACTTCCATACAGTGAATATGCACAATGTGCTAGCAGCTTTAGCAAAACTGAAAGCGATACATTCAGAATACAAGGACATCTTGATAAGTGATGCTGCCACAGAGCACAATTGATGAGGCACAAAAAGTTTCTTTATCTCCAAACATGTACTTCAATGCTAGACTGTTCTGCATGGATACTCGTTTTGCCAGAGACCAGAGATATCTTTTCTTTGCAGTTTGTCACTGAAATGCACATGGCTAGAAACAGCATGTTTATCCAGTTGCGAAAAGGCAAACCTGTTACGAGACATAGAATCTCCAACAAGCTTCTTCAGGATGATCCTGAGGTCAAAAGACTGGTCCACAGCCATGACGCCACAAGGTTTATACAACCCTTGAGAGGCACTCCATCTTATTGGCTAAATGTGATGGCCAGAAGCGATCATGGCAATCAAGGCCCAGAAAGGTGAAGAGGTTGTCTTTTCAGAGCTTGACTAGATGACAAAATGTGAAATCCTTTGAAGAAACCCTGTCACCATCATGCGGATGTTTGAGAAATGAGTGGATGCGTAAATGACTCATCTGCTTTTGTCACCTGCTCAACCCATTGGTGAAGTCGAGGATTACTTTTATTGAGTTGAGTTTCAAGCCAGAGGAAGCCCATATATTCATCTACTGGCTTGAGTAAAGGGGGCAACTGAAATCAAAAATCAATCTGACCAAGTAGTGTGTGACTTTATTAACCGTTACATAACCTGCCAGTTGCCAGACTCTACCACCAATCCCGAGCTTCATAAAACTACCACCAAAGTTCAACTTCACAGCAGGAAGCACTCCAAAACTTGCAAGAGAGAAAATGTGTTGTGTAGATATGGGTTCCCTAAACTACCCATGTCAAGCACCACCATCACCTGTCCACAACCACAATGTTCTGAGGAAGATGAAAATGAAGACAAAAACCGCCCAGATAGAAAGAAGTCAAGACAGGATGCTGTTCAAAAAGCAAAGAACGACGCAAGGATGAAACTCAAGCCATTGTGGGATTTGCTAAATGATCCCTGGGCCTCCTTTGACAACTTGCTGCTGATCAAATGTAATTTGTCCATGGATGATTACAGTAATTATACTGAGGCATTGTCCACTTCAAATGTGATTTTGCTGAAGCGTGATCCAAAGGAGGCTTGGATGAATGGATGCAACCCAGATTTGCTGAGGGCATGTAACGCCAACATGGACATTCAGTTTGTTCTTTACTTTAACAGCTGCATCATGTGTATGCTGTCCTACATTTCCAAGCCAGAACATGAAATGAATGATTTCCAGAAAAACGTGATCAAAGGTGTTTGTGAAACAAACGTAAACTAGGAGGACAAAATGAAGCACATAATGCAGGCCTACTCCAAACACAAGCAAGGGAGCGCTCAGGAGTCTGTGGCACGAGCATGCAGCTTACCAATGAGGAAGTGCTCAAGAAGCGTTGTGTTTATACCGACAGATGGTGATGCCCTGAAGATGAGTTTGCCCCTTAATGTCCTAAACAATAAAGATCCTGATTCAGAAAATGTCTGGAAGTCGGGTATAATAGATAAATACAGAGCAAAGCCTCAAACACTGGAGTTTAAATAATGTGTCTGGCAGACTTTATCTAGAATTACCGTTGTGAATGGTCAACAAACTAAAGGAAAGAATGTCCACCAAAAAAGATTATGTCCCGGAATACCAGATTCTTCATGAAGATGGAGACAGAGTCGTACCACAGATAGAGGCACTGCAGATGACTATTGAATTTGTGATGAAGTAAGAGCAGGATTACGTGACATGGGGATTCGAATCACCGATGAAGTATCCATGATTTCAACGGACCCGTTTGCTGTTTTACATAAACTGGACAGGGTTGCTGCAGGATTTTTAAGCACAAATTTAAGACCTTTTTTAAGACCTGCACAAATAAAATTAATACCATATGAGCAGGGTAGGGCGATGTCTATGGTAAACTATTAAACTGTAAAAAGACTGTAAAAATTCAAATTATTTTACATTTATTAAAGTACTAATAATCACACTAATTTGTACTGCAATTGTTTTACTGCACTTTAAGTGTGTCACACATCAGACGTGAAGCGCTGCGGCTAATGAACTGAAGTCTCGCACAAACACACGTCTTCCTTTCCAAGAAAACTGAATTTAAAACCAGAATATATTGAAATAAATTAGGTTAAATATTTCAAGAGGGTTACCAACGGGTATGTTTAGGGTTAGGAGTTGGTTAGAACAATAATTAAGTGTATAAAATTAAACAACTACATAATTCCTTAAAAATAGTAATATACATTATTGAATAGCAAGTGCTATAAAATAGCAAGAGCCACTAACATTTAGTCATTTATCAGATGTTTTATCCAAAGCGACTTACAAATGAGGACAATGGAAGCAATCAAAATCAACAAAAGAGCAATGATATGCAAGTGCTATAACAAGTCTCATTTAGCCTAACGCAGTACACGTAGCAAGGGATTTTTATTTTTATTATATAATAAATAAAAAGAAAACAGATAGAATACAAAAAGATTAGAAAAGCTAGTGTTATTTTTTATTTTTTAGAAAACAAGCAGTAAATGAATAGAGTGCTACAAGGGACAACTTTGTTTTGTTTTTTAATAGAATTAGAATAGAGAGTGTTAGAGTTAGAGGGTCAAATAAAGATGGAAGAGATGTGTTTTTAGCCGATTCTTGAAGATGGCTAAGGACTCAGCTGCTGGGATTGAGTTGGGCAGGAGGTAACATTTAATGTAAAAGTCTGTGAAAGTAATTTTGTGCCTCTTTGGGATGAACAATAAAGCGACGTTCACGTGCAGAACACAAGCTTCAAGAGGCACATAAGTCTGAAGTAATGAATTTAGTTAAAGCCGTGCAGAGCCAGAGGTGGTTCTGTAGGCAAACATTAATGTCTTGAATTTTATGCGAGCAGCTATTGGTAGCCAGTGCAAATTGATAAACAGAGGTGTGACGTTCTTCATTCTTTCTTACATTTCTTTGTGGCTCATTAAAAATGTATCTTGCTGCCACGTTCTGGATTAATTGTAAAGGTTTGATAGAACTGCCTGGAAGACTTGACATAATATATACATGCAAAAAATAAATAAAATAAAATATATATATATATATATATATATATATATATATATATATATATAAAAAAAAAACTATAGGGCCTAGAAATCCAGTTCTGAAACTACAGCCTCCGGTATTGCATGAATACCCTACTCACAACAACAGCCTTATTGAACATGCAGATTCATTCTCTGCCAGCAGGAGGCGCTTTCGAACTGTTTCCGAGGTAACAGCAGAACACAAAGCAGCGCAGCACTGGACTTTGAAATGTGCAGCACTCATATTTATTTATAGCTTTTTGAAGTTTAATCGTCACATTAAGCTGCATCGCGATTCTGGTCTGTACCCAAAATTAAGACCTTTTGAAATCATAATTAAGACTTTCTTGTACAATTTAAGACTTTTTATGACCTTAAATTTGATAAAGTAAATTTAAGACATTTTAAGACTTTTTAAAGACCCGCGGGAACCCTGCTGGACATTTCAGCAGATCAAAGGCAGCAAGAAACCTTTTAGAGGAATCTCGTCTTGCTGTAGGGGAATATTATCAACTTCCACTGCTAGGTAAAGTCAAGCCGCTCTGCGTGTATGAAGAGGATGTGCTGGACTTCTGGAAGGACAATTTTCAAATCATCACCTCACAGAGATCATGCGCCAGAAAGAAGTCCTTGATTTTGCTGAACTTTTGAACCAACTACGAGTGAAGCAGAAGACCAATGCTCTTTGGGAAGATGAGCTTTGTTACTCCAGGCTGTGAAGAAGACTGAAGACTGCCCGCGTAATGCTATGTACATATTTACCACTAACAAAGAAGTTCACAAGCACAGTACCGAGAATATACAGGATCTTCACACTGACATCATAACTACTGATGCCGAAGACTACAGGAAAGACCCAAAAACAGGAGGAATGAAGAGACTTAAACCTGTAACTGGAAAAATGGGTGACTTGCCACCATACAAGTTGCAGTGGGAGTAAGCGTAATAGTAACCCGAAATCTGGCTGTAGAAGACGGAATTGTTAATGGATGTTTTGGCAAGATTGCAAACAGTCACCAAACCAAAAGATGGAATCTCCACAGTACAAATATTAGGACTTCAACTCGACAATACAAACACGTTATAAACATTACAAAAAGGTATGAGGTGAAGAAGACATCTCTGTTTACATTGAGAGATCTGAAGAGAATCTGAGGAAAGAAGCAGTTCGTCTGCACAGCTCACAAAGTTCAAGGCATGACGATGTAGTCTGCAGTAGTATCACTGAAGAAGATTTTTGAATCGGGAATGGCCTATTCTGCCCTCAGCAGAACAACTTTGCTATATGGATTACTAGAGGTCGACCGATATTGGATTTTACCGATACCGATAGCTAGGTTGGACCACACTGGCCGATACCGATTAATCAACCGATAGTTTTTAAAATAGATACTGAATGAAAACTAAATAGAGCTTTACTATTTAAAAAAAAACAGTAACAGTACTGAACTATACTTTATAAATGAATAAAAATGTAGTATTAATATTTATTACTATATTGATTATTAAAGTTATTTCATAGTTTACAAATGTTAAAAGAAGAAACTTTAAAATGTAAAAATGAAGCCTATTAGTAAATGTTGAAATGAAATGAACACACTCTAACAAGGAACAATACTTCTACAGCTTTCGTTAATGTTACAAATGGACTCTTATTGTTAAGTATTACCATTTCATTTCAACAGTCATGCTTAAAGATGGCCATCTTGAAATACCTACAAAAGGCCATATTAAAATTACATGCACAGATTATTGATATTGTATGTGCACTCTTTATTTGCTACTATTTTAGAACACTGCATGATTATCTAATTAAAATATAAACAAATATGCAAGTGAGTGACACACTGTGCAAAAGCACAGCGCTGCGTCTTGGAGAAGTCACGGGTATCACACACACACACACACACACACACCAGACACGTCACATTTTGCGTAAAATTAAAAATGGACTTTTCAATACCAACCAGATACAATACTGATTTTCGCGGAAACTCAATAAAAAAGAAAAGAAAATGGTGTTTATCGCGTTTTGAAAACCAAACAGCATTTGAACAGGCTTCCTTGCACTATAATAAACACAAGAATTATCTGCATGATGCCACTGTTATTTTTATTATTGCGAAGTGAGATGAAGTGAGATGCGTGCGCAAACAAGCAATGGAAAAGGGAAGTTGGTTTATCAAGTTAATCCATCTATAGTCGAGTGGTGGATAGTAGCCATGATTTCAGCAACATGGTTTAAATCCTGGATTGTTTTTTTTGTTTGTTTTTTATATATAAAATGATTAATGCAGATGTGTGCATTCTGCAGTTCCCTGGTTTATGTTACCATTTTTTTTTCTTTCAGATAGAGCATGTCCGTTTTACACTGAGCAAGTGCGACTGAATTCAGTCCAGCTGGGGGAGGTTGGGGTTTGAGGGTAGTTAGCTTCATCAGGGGGGGTTGACATAAAGGTGTGAATCGCTTGCTCCTTCGAGAGTGTCTGAGCGTTCAAACTTGCAGAGCAGGTTTAGGCAAAGTGTCTGTTTAAGGATAAATGCCTTGTTTGGTTTGGCTTTTGCAATTGGCATGCAATGGCATACAGAGTATTAAATACATAGTTTTTTTTTTGGTTGTTTGTTTTCTCAGGAGACGTGGCGCCTCTGCGAGAGAGACAAAGAAACTGGCCAAAAGAGACACGCATCTGCCAGAGAGACAAAAACTTTTGTTCTGAATTTATATGCTGCATTGTAGCCTACTATTTTCAGTTTTGCACTGTTTTAATTGTACACAGCAATGCTGCAATCATTTTGGCAATACAAATGTAAAAATATTGCAGTAATAAGTGACTGTCCCGAGCCTTCATGTAGGCCTAATCATTTTTACTGGGCAATTCCAGCGTTAAGGATGTGACATTCGCAGTCAAATCCTGAAATATAAATTCTCACAGAAGGTATTCATTACCATATATTGGACTTTCTCTTTATATTTTTCTAAACCCCTGAAAATAGAGTCCAGACATCAGAAAAGTAACCATCTATGAACGTGTATTATATTTTAGATGTGGGAAATCTATGGGTTACTGACATAACAAAAAAAGACCCGAGGTTTTGGGAGACATTTTTTGGGAGGATTTTGTAGACTTTCTGTGATTTACAATGCACAAACAAGCAACAATATCTGCAGAATGGAGAAGGGTTGACAGTTCACAAAACATAAAATATCAATTTTATTTAAATTTTTGTGTTTCAGAGGAAAAGCATTATGGATGTGACATTTCTCGTTACGGACGTGACCTTTCTGAAAGCAGAATTGATCCGACTAGTCTATGCAAACATACAAAATGCTTTAAAAACTTTAACAGAGATGTCTGGAGGGAATTTAGGGCTGTCCCCCACGTAAGATTTTTCTAGTATTCGGTTTTTTATATTTTTCTAGTATTCGGATGCAGCCATAAATGACCGACTATGTCATTATTCAACTAATCACACTTTATCTTAAATTAAGTCTACTAATCCATAATGAGCCTTAATATATTCCGTGCTCACAAAGTTTGCCACAAAGTACAGGCAGATGTATAGCCTAATAATTATGAAAAAGGAGACATTTTAATTATTTATTACCGTATTGACCCGAATATAAGATGACCCTGATTATAAGACGACCCCCCCTTTTCCAGATGTACCTTTTGGAAAAAGTATTTTTGAAAACCAAATTTTGTTTTTTTTCTCTCTCTATAAAACACATTTTTTCTTAAATTGTCATATTGCATATTTTTCTGATTTAAATTTTTGTTTTGAAAGTATGGTAAATACTGGTAAAATGTACCAACAATGACATTTAATATACACTTTTTGATATACCATAAAAATAACAGGTAGCCCATCTGAATAACATTTAGTCTATCCATCTCATAGTCGCCTACCAAAATTTTATTAACAGTAGAAGTGAAATCTTATTCTAATCTTCAAATCTGGGTTCTGTCTTATGTTTTTAAATCACTTACAGATGAAGTTTGTTCCCATCAGGCTAACATGACAGTCACGACTCATGCCGCTGTAAGCTTTTCTTTTTCTTTTGTTTTCACGCGCAATCTTTACAACACACATTACATTACATATTTCATGGCACACTTGTTTTATGCGTGTTTGGCACCACCTATTGTTGTGGGTGTATTATTATTATGTCAAAGTCTAGACCCTGAATATAAGACGACTGCGTTTTTTCAGATGTATTTCCAAGAAAAAAACATTGTCTTATATTCGGGTCAATACGGTAATAAACTAATGTTTTCTTGTCGGCTGCAAAATGAAATTCACGGTTCTGGTTTCAAGCTTTCTGTAGATATATTTCTCATGTATTTGAAGCACCCCAATTATCAGTTATTTCATTATCAGGAAAAAATTCAAGTGATAGCTCGGGCGCCTCCCTGTCATGCATACGCATTAATCATTTTCTGCACAAACACTTGAATATGAATAGTAGGCTAATAGAGCACATTTACTTCAGGTTATAGTTTGGGATCCGCATTAAAATAAATCTTCACAAGACTACATCTGAGACAGATGCAGTTATTACCTGTAAATTGAAGGCTATTTGATGTTTTAAAATGATCTAACGGCCGATGCTGCTCCAATTCATTGATCTTTAGTTGTTCTTGATCAAAATTTAACGGATGTATGACTCTCAAAAACCTGTTTTAATAAATCGCTTTTGCATTAAATAATAAAGATACAAAGCAGGTTAAGTTTATAAAATGCTATAGACTGCAAATAAGATTGCAGTTGCACATCTCTTGCGCGTGTCACTCAGCATCATGCGCGCTGTGCAAATCTTGCACTCAAATTTTAACGAATAGGATACACTCCTGCATTTAATTGTGGCTGCAATTTATTTATTTTTTTGGTCACACTTTATATTAGGTGGCCTTAACTACTATGTACTTACATCAAAAAATAAGTACAATGTAAAACACTTTTACTGCTATTGAGGTGGGATATGGGTAAGGTTATAGGGGCAGGTTCCCTTTAAATATTAAGAAATTTGAGAATATTGACATTTTGCAAATAAACCCATGTTTAGCCTATAGCCTAGCTTATTGAAATAGACTACCACTTTTAATGCTATGATGCAAAGTAAACCACCATTTCTTTAGGATAATATCACACATGATTCATATTATATGAATAATTCTGTACACGTTAAAGGTTTCAAATCTAAAATATGGTGTAATACTGCATAGCTTAGAGTAAATATAAGCACAGGCTCATAGGCTTGACATTTATCCTGCTTGAATTCATTCTAAGAAATGCCCATAACTTCATCAGTACTAAATTTGCATCTGTGAATATTAAATATTTTAACTACAGTGTTTTTCTTTCATTTCGTAGGCATAGAAAGCACTCTCTGGTTGGCCACCTACTGTATGTGTGTTTCTTTTTATGATAAATACTATCCCATGCATGTTCTAGCTCAGTGGCTACACACTCAGACACTTTAACTTGTTTAAATTCAGTCATCATAAATATGGCCATGTGTCTATACACACTTTCACTTTAGCTGTTGCTTGTTCCATGCTTCTGGTTAAGCATTGTTCTTGTTTTCTAGTTATGATGAATAAATATCATGTGCAACCAAACACTAAAGTCATTTCATGCTTTAGAGGTTTTGGGTGAATTTTTAAATACTATACTTTTAGACAACTCCTTTAGAAAGATGTAGTAACACTTGAGTCATTACTAGTGGGTTACCATGATTTTCACTTTAGAATACTGATCCAAATAATTAGTAATTCCTTTAGAAGGATTTTTTTTTAGAGCATAGGTTAAATAATAAAATCACTAAATGAAATTTGGATGACTGATGACTCGCACTGTCTTCATATGATATGCATGTGTTTGCCTGTATATTATACGCATTCAATACTCATTTGGCATGCATATATGTGCACATTGCTTGTCATATCCATGAAAAAATTATTTTCTGGGGATATATAGCACGTCAAACTTGAACAGTAATAGGACATCGGGTCCATGTCTGCTATTAGGTTACTGATAATGTAAACAGCCTTGCAAATTTGTTTATGGTTGCAGTAAAAATGTTAATGTACTGCTAGTCATTTGTCCTGCATTACTTATTGTTTAGTTTTGCATGAATTATGAAACTTTCTCATTAGTTCTCTGGGAAGAAAGAAAAAAAAGTAGTTATTGATTAGATAATACTACTAGTGTCATCTGTGTGCTATTACTTACTAATTCGTTAATCAGAGTTTCATGTCAGTTAACAGTAGTTACTAGATTGTTAATATTACGTTACTCATTTGTTCCTGTGTAGTTATTGATTAATGATGGAACAGTATTCTAAAGTGTTACCCAAAAATGGTAATTTCACTCCAGCGCATACCTATAAATAGTAAAACCACAGAAACTGATCATTTTGCAGAGGTCTCAATTTTTTCCAGAGCTGTATATTGCATTTATACATGTTTATTAGAATTTTGCTTAGCAGGTCAAGTTGTGGTTTATTTCCCATCCAAATGCTTAAGGTTACTGATTGCACTTAAATCTGTTTTATTATAAAAAAATGACCAGAGACCAGCAAATATGCATTGTAGTTCAGATTTATTTATGGTTATTAAGTTGTTAACAAAGCATTATCTAACTCTTTACATATGAGCTAATAAAAAAAAAACTAATTTGGTTAATTACAGTGACAATGATTGAAGAACTCACTACTTGTATAGAGTCTATTAATGTATTACAGTTTATAAACTATGAATTAACTATAATAGTTTGCAAATTATTTGTAAGAACTTTATTAGCATATATTTATTATAAAGTGTTACAGAAAAGACGAGGAACAGAAAATGCCACACTGATGTCTCTTTATTCTCTTATTTATTTATGTAGGATGAAGAGACAGATCTAGCATCAGTAACAAGTTGCACTTAAAAAGGTATTAACATTCTAGGTTTACTACTATAACAAAACACTTCAATAGACAGTAATCTATTGCAAATTTCAAACTCGTATTAGCCATTCAAGTTAAATGATTCTGAAATCATCTGTTACAGGTTCAGGATTATTTGAGGCATATTAAGTTACTGTTCTCTTAAGGGAAACAGTATGTAGCCACTGAATGTGTTGTGGTTACTCTGGCTATCTGATATCCTCCTGTTAGACAAAAGTCTCACATAGACAACATCTCCAACCTCTAGGAGCAACACCACTCCGTTTGAGGAGTTTACTACATTCCCAGCCTGATGAGCATGTGCGACAACTACATGCTGTCCATTCTTGATAATAGAGACAGTTGATGGGGTTGCTTGACTAGCTGGACCATATACAGAGATTCTGAACATGTATGCTCCTTTCAGTGGGGCTGTGAAAATACCTGAATCAAACAACAAGATACAGAAAAGATTCAGCCGTTTCTTGTGTGAATGCTTGATTACCAAACACACTGTTTAACAGTTTGAAAGTGATTGCAATGTTGTAATTTATATAAGAAAGCTAAACAGAGACGTTTGACTGGAACGGGAGGTTTCTCATTGCTATTCATTTAACCACTCCATTTCATTGATAATTACCTGTAATTGGGTTGTAGGCGTTTCCTATGTTTGTGAAGACGTTCCTGTAGGTTAGTGAGATGTCAGTGGTAAAGGGACCAATATTTCCACTGCTAGATTGCATCAGTCCAGCTGAAAAAGCTATCTGTCTGTCTGTTAATGAAAAACAAACAATACGTTTTCACAATATCGCTTACTACGCTGAGAACGCGACTGAATTTAACATAATTCAAGCACACTGTTTCACCTCTGTTTTCCTTTCTCAACTCCTCCACTTGACTCCGAGTACGATTTGACATTTCTGTGGAGGAATTAAGATTCTGTTAAATGACATTTGCACTGCTTATTGTGATAGCTTATTGTAATGACACAATTTTCACAGTATTTACACCCAATTTTACACTAACATTTACACCATGTATTACTTATGTATCGCATCGGTGTTTTGCTTAGATCATTGATAACAGAGTGAACATTTTAGCGAGATACCATCATTTTTCTTGTTCAGCTCTTCCAGGAGGAGTGTCTGTTGTTCTGCAACTTGCTCAGCATCACTCAGTCGTATCTCTAAAGCTCTGATGTTGGCTTTCTGCTCTGTAACGGTGGCGGTCAGCTCTCTCAGTGCTGCGTGGATGTCAGGGAAGCTCAGATGGCAGTATTGGCTGTCAGTTGAAGCTTCATCTCTCAGAGAGTCTGTCTGAGGTGGATTCTGTCTTCTGTCCTCTTTGCTGAGCTGTTGACTGATCTCATTCTCACCGAGTCCTCCATCTACCTGCTGCTGTACAGCAAACACAAAGGTTTCCAACAGCAGTAGAATACAAACTAAACTCTTCATTCTTCACTGATGTTTGCTTCCAGCTCTTGCTCTGTTATGTCTCACAGCCAGCCGCTCGTGTTCTATTTATAGTGTCCTGACGCACTGTCTTCTGAACAAGATTTATATTTCTTCAGATAAAAAAAGTAGATAAACAAGTTAATTGTTAATTGCAATCAAAGGAAGGATGTTCCGGGTCCAGTAGATATTCAGCTGTATCCACAGATTTTCAACATTCAAAATTTGTGGCCCAGATTTTTTCCCCCTGGAAATTAATAATGAAATCCCAGATTTTTTAAATGTAATACTGTAGATGGTTATACCACTTTCAGGTATCCTTGTCAAATTTAATAAGTCAAAAATAATAACTAATGCTTACATATACAGTATAACGTTTAGGTATTGTGGCTATACCATTCAAACTGTGTAGTTTGTTTACTGCTTGGCCCTTTAAAAAAAAACAAAAAAAAAAACAATTTCTTTAAAGAAAAAGTTGAAAATATTGACTGACCTCATGCCACAAATGTTTCTGATGGAGCTTAACTTACAGTGTAACATCCCTCTAAATATTATTTCCCCTCACATGCAAGAACATCAACTATTAAGAGAAGTAGAACTGACTAACTGCATCTATAAATAAATACAAAACAATAATATGAGGAATAATATTACTTTTTGAATGTTAATTAAATTATATATTGAATTTACTGAAGATAACAGACTATGTGTTTAAAAAACACTAAATGGTTTACACAAAACACAGCACAAACAAAAAATTTTTTTTTAATGACGTACAAAAACATAAAATGTAATCATTAACCCAATTTACAACTTTTTCACATGCAAGAACATCCTAGGTTTTGGGAAAGTGGATTTATGCTCTTATGATAACATGTACATTGACTTCTTTTATAGTATCACGAGACTGGATTGACATTTGTTGTTTGTGTTTTTATCTTTGTTAATTATTACTTACTCATAGGTGTCACGGTGCGCACACACGAGGGACGAACAGGAACACGCAGACGAGGATATAAACTCAAATAATAGTCTTTAATCAACACATCCAGGCAGGACAAGACAAGGCAGAGAGACAGGATACACCGGGAAGTAACGAGTAGACCAGACGAAATCAAACTGAACAAACAGGACTATAAATACACAGGTAAATCATAGATAATTAGACAAACAGGGCTGGACAAGAATAAACTAATAATCACATCTGACGAGGACAGGAAACAAACCAAATAAGGAAACATGAGGCGGGAACACATGACACACACGACAGAGGACTGACAATAGGTCTGTCAGAGAGTGCAACCAATTTTACTTGTTACCAGCAGGAACATAGCGGGCCCCCCCCAATCTCGCCAACATCTGGCGACATCAGACAGACAGAGGCCTTGTGATCATTTTTAATAAGCTAAAGTAAACATGCAAGACGTGGCGACCGCAGGGAGCCCCCTCTCTCACGGGCATTGTGTTACATAGGCTTCCCTCTTCAGGACTTAAAACAACCAGGGAACCCCTCTCAGTCTGCCTGTCTGTGTGTGTGTGTGTGTGTGTGTGTGTGTGTGTGTGTGTGTGTGTGTGTGTGAGAGAGAGAGTTATTTTAGTATTTTTTCTCTCATTTATTGATTTTTTACTTTGTGTAGAATATGATTACACCACCATTTAAAATCGATTGGTTATACTGTAACAGAAATGTTCATGACAATAAAGCAACTTGAACTTTAACTTAAGGGAGATATATAGACCATTTGCTTTGTTCTCTTAAAATTGTTTATTCTTTTATTTTTGATATTGACCTTAAACCAATATCTCTTTCTCACATCCATGTAGGCTGACCAAAACCCTGCGATGGATTTTTTTTAATGACATGTACAAAAACATAAAATGTAATCATTAACCCAATTTACAACTTTTTCACGTGCAAGAACATCCTAGGTTTTGGGAAAGTGGATTTATGCTCTTATGATAACATGTACATTGACTTCTTTTGTAGTATCACGAGACTGGATTGACATTTGTTGTTTGTGTTTTTATCTTTGTTAATTATTACTTACTCATAGGTCTGTCAGAGAGTGCAACCAATTTTACCTTTATACATTTGGCAGATGCTTTAAACTCAAGCAGCCAAAGGTAAAATTGGCAAGGAAATTCCTTAAGTGTCACAGATTCACAGATTACACCCAGCATTCCCTGTCACCCGAGTACTAACCAACTGCACCTGTCAACAATTACACCTTCATCAGCACACTATTTAAAGACAAAAATATTTTTCAAAACCGCTGCTCGATATTGATATTTGAAATCAATCCAAACAAAACACACCCCTCTCTTCATTGCTCCTCCTCCAAAAACCACCCTGCTCTTGAATCCTGATCACCAATATGCAAGGTGAATGCACTAACAATGTTGCTAATTCATCAGCGCACCTCTTGAGATCAGGGGTTTACCTGCACAAATCTCACTAGCTGGCCTATGTTACACATTGAATGCAAGAGTGGATGTCTATTTATCATAGCAGATGCACAACAAAATAATGCTTCATGAAAAATAAAGCGCAGGTGATGAACAAATAACAAGGAAACACAAAAAAGGAATGTACAGTACACAATAGTATATACAAACAAGATTTTGTTGTTAGTTGGCAGACATGTTCACAAGTCTCTGAGGTCCAAGTGGAGTCCAAGTCACGTCTCAAGTCTTTTTGTGGAGTCCAAGTCACGTCTCAAGTCTTTGTTCTATTTATTAGCAACAGTTCTTTCAGCTTGTTATTGAGGCTAAATCAGTTTTGAAATACTGATTTCACGATATGATTTTCTCAACAACAACAGAAAAACTTGAACAAAATTTAAGCCAAATTAGAAATTAAAAGGTGTCCATTTATTAATTGTCAGATAAAATGCAGCACATTTCTTTGTAAAATTGAAATGTCCAACAACAAAACAAAATTTTAAAACAAACCCCAATTAATCAAATTAATTACACAAATTAAATAAATCTCATATAAACAAACTAAGGCTTTGTGCTCTTTTTCAATTTAAAATTAGAGGCAACCACTGTATTTTAAACAACACAATCCAAACAAAGAGCTGCATACAGGTACATCTCATGTAAACATCTGATGTACACCCCATTATTGTGGCTTCAAAGAACAAGAGATACCCAGAATTTATACTGTATGGATGGTTATTTATTGAAACTCAAATGTAAATATTTTGAGATACTGATTTGTGACTTTCATGAGCTGTAGGCTCTAATCATCAAAATTAAAACAAAAAAACTTTTTAAGTGTTTTACTTTACATGTAATGAATCTAAAATATTTGAAAGTTTCAGTTTTTGAAATAAGTTACTAGAAAAAAATGAACTTTTTCACCATATTCTAATTTTCTGAGATGTACCTGTACATCCAGCATGAGCAGTTTCTAATCTAAATTGAATTGTATAATTTCGAAATTTGAAGCAAAAACAAAATGGTCTGACTTTAGTTTTGTGAAACTATTCTACATAAACCATCTGTACTACAAAACCGCACAGGCTGAATTAATGCAGATTCACTCTCTGCCAGCGGGTGCTTGAACATCAATTAAACATTGTTTCCTTGGTTTCTGCTGTAAACAAAGCAGAGCTGTCAAGTCTCGAGTCATCTGTTCACGAGTCCAAGTCAAGTCTCGAGTCTTTATTTATGCGACTTAAGTGTGACTCGAGTCCATGTCTCTGACTCGAGTTTCCATCTCTGTTAGTTGCCAACATCACAGCAATTTCCAGTGATATTTGTCAAATCTCCCTCTTGCCTATTCTCTCTCCTCCACCATCATACACCCCCTAATGCTGACTGGCTACACGTTTGTTGTTGTGTCAGTCTGAGTAACTTCCAAAGAGCATTTTTCAAAAACCTGTTCTCCTTGTATCCCCGTTGTCACAAGTGAGGCTCCCGTACTGCCTCTCTTGCACCACCAGAGGGAGCCTTCACCCGAATATTTAAAAATTAATAATTATTAATAATTAATACTTGAAAAAAATCCTCCATGTCCCACAAATTCTGTGTTTTTTCAGCATTTTTGTGCATTTAAACCCTTTCCAACAATGACTGTACACTCTAAAAAAAAAAAGGTGCTATATAGCACCAGAAGTGGTTCTTTGGCTCGTAATCATAGGGGAACCACTTTTGGTGCTGTATAGAACCATTAGAGGTGCCATATAGCACCTTTTCTCAAAAATGGTGTTCAACAGTGGTTCTTTGGCTTTTAATCATAGGGACACCTCGTTTGGTACTATATGGCACATATTCTTAAAGATAAGAAGCTTAATAGCACATTTGTCAAAATGTGTTACACAGAACCATTAGAGGTGCCATATATGACTACCATAGATGAGCCAATAAGCTTCTAAATGACACTTTTACTTAAGGTGAATGATAACTAATAATTTCTTACCAAATTGCAGCTTTAAAGATTCAAATTCATGTACTAAATGCTTACTGAGAAACAAAATACATGCCACTTTCAAAACCTTTTAATTTATTTCTTTCAGCAGCAAATAAAATGAGTGCTGACATACAACATCACAATATACGGGGAGTTGTTGTTTTATAAACATACAAAATAATGCAACAAGTTTAAAATATGTAAATTTTTGAAGAAGAGAGAGTCCTGGTTTACACACACACACACACACACACACATATATATATATATATATATATATATATATATACACATATACTGTAGCCCTATAATCAGGTAACTATTTCGCCTACGGTCTTAGGCCTACATTAGTTCTTTACTTTATTTGGAAAATCTAGTCTTTTTAACATTATTAGTGAGTGAGTGAAATTACTGAAAATGAATAATACACAACCACTTGCAAACTAAGTTGTACACTCTGAAGTACTGCAGTAGTGTTGGGCGATATGGTCATTTTCATATCGTCATATCGCCAGCCTGTGAGATCGCCGATACACGATATTATCGTGCATGGGTGGGTGAGGGCAAGAGAGAGACTCTCTGTACTTGTCATAAGCTATTTCATAACTATTTGGTGATTTTAAACCGCGCGTGCGTGAGAGAGAGAGAGAGCCTAGAAGTACCAATAACAGAAATAATATACTTTCAAACATACTGAAAAACTAACATGTTAAATATAAAAAATATTTAAAACAGCTAGTTCATATTCGGATACAGCAGTCATACACCGCTATTAGGACTGTGACAGGTTTGCCGCATCGGCGTGGAAGTTATCAGTCTAAAAATCAGTCAAGGTGAAAATCAAAAGTAGTTTGTGTTGGACATGAACAAACACGTTAAAGATAAAAGTATTTTCAGGTAAGTTCATATTTTTGGAGTAAAGTTACATCAGTCATACAGTGCTCCGGACGCGCCCCATGACGAGCCCAGTTTTAGACTGATAACTTATTAACTGCATATTTTTATAATAACAATGATGAAGAATAAACATCCATGTGTTTTGTTTATGTGCTGTAAAGAAAACGAAATGCTGCCGGTGTAGTTTCGTCATGTTCATTCATAGCTCGAAGCTGTTCAAGAAGATGTCTGTCTCTTGTTGCACTCTTGACAGCCTAATTTGTAAATAACGATTATCACCCTGCAGTTCAATTTTGACGTGGGCTTAGTTTTAGAGTCCATTTTTAAAACATTTCCAATGAGGAGGAGAAGCCTAAAGGCTTCTTCACTTTCCGCGTTCTGTTCCGTCTCGCGCACAGCCGCGTCCGCGCAGCATTCAAAGTATACTCAGCCGCAGAAGAGTGCGGACGGACGAGCTCAACACATGCGCAGGACCACCAACTTGACTTGCGCGGACTCAAAAAATTGCCTGCACTCGGACGGGGTGTGCGACTGTCCGCGAGCCCTCTTGATGACAGCGTGTAGAGGAGGACGGCCGAAGTATACTTTGGCCTTAATCCTCATTTGCGCGTGTGTGTGTGTGAAGTGCGGCACTGAGGTGAAATAGCGTGGCAATTTGATAGCCCAATAATAATAGGCCGCCTAACAATAATAATAATAATAATAGTTTTATACATTAATAGGAGAATGAGCCTAATATCGTCTTGACTATCGACAAAGACATTTGATATCGTCATATCTCTGACTATCGTCGATACACGATACTATCGTCTATCGGCACAACCCTATACTGCAGTATCTTTCACTTTTTCACTGTCAACAGCGTACTAACATTTTTGTAAGTCCTTCAGGATTTAAAAAAAACAATAGAAACTACTACTAGACTTGGAAGAGGCCAAGAAATAGAGAATATTGACTTACAGTGACAGGAAGTAGTGTAAATCTGTGAATGAATGTTCCGTGTAGGGATCATCAAAATTCATGGCAGTCTTAATTAGGCAAATAATAATTAGGCAAATAAAAAATATTAATGATCAAAAAGTTATGCATGACCATTAATAATCTTAAATATGGAAATGTGGCTTACCCATGCCTGTTACGTGTCCTAAAAATGTTAACAAAGAGCTCTTTTCATCCAACTTGACAATGTACTGATGATTTTATACTCAAACACATTTCTTTTTGATTTTTCAGTTACATCTGTAACAATATTAGGGAATAATTTACTCAAAAATGTAATTCCAAACCCATATAACTCACTTTTGATGAACACAAAACACATTCTTAAAAAGCACCCACAAAAACTTGTTCAAAGTAAGTCATGTGTCATATCTTGTGAGGTGACAAAATCACTTTAATTTTTTTTTTAACTCACTCAATATATAAAGTTTGAGTATACTGAAAAGAGTTATTTCAAATGGATATTGTAAAATAGCACTCAAACCCAGTAAATCGACACATCAAAATAACTCAATGTACAAGCTTCATGATAAGATATGATATGACATTTGTTAATGAGACATGCAAGAACCAATGACTTATATTACCATTTTAAATTTGGGGAGTTTAGAATGGTTTGATTTATGGTGGCCTAGAAGTGCAAAACAAATCACAATTCTGAAAACAAAATAACAAATTACAAACGCAAATCCAAATATAAAAAACAAAATAACAATTCAGAAAAGACAACAACAATCCCGAAAACATTATAACAAGTCAGAAAACACAATGACAAATCCGAAAACAAAACAACAAGTCAGAAAACACAACGACAAATCAGACAAACCGGAAGAGGTAGGTATAGTTTGAGACAGCGCCATTGGTTTGGGAATAGATTACTCACCGCTGACTGGACGAGACATCTGTCAATCAGGGTACAGGAAGAACCACAAGAAGCACAGCAGAGTCTATTATATCATCAGCTCCAGTGGCACAGGTGGTAAATCACGAGTCATGTGTTTTTGACGCGATCGACCAGTGGTTCGATCCCCCCTTTGGCCGATTGGCCAAACTTTTTTTTTTCTCTCCCTTTTCAAATCTCATATCGCATCGTAAAGGCATTTATTTTCAATAAAAATGAAGGAAATAATCAAAAAGTTGAAACTAAAGTATCGGGTAGGGCTAGGGTAGGTGCAGAGAGGGCTTTATATTGTACCAATAAGGCGGCATCCATTTAATCATTTGAATTAAAATTATAATTTACACTCAATACCTCATTATTGCATACTGTTTTATAATGTACTACAATACTGAAGTGCAGATAATTGCCACTATTTGCAACAAGTAACGTTAGTATACATAGCAGAACATCCTGCTAATTTAACATAGTTTAAAACCCTACCCGATACCTGACAGGCATGGCATCACTGACTGCATCCCCTGGTTCCCGCCTCAAATGTCCCGTGCTGTGGATACAGCAGTCTGCTCCATCAGCTGAGCTTTCACCTGCGATCAGTGCACTGTCTCTGCACAGCAGCTCACTGATTGGCAGCATTAATTACAGTGAGCCGCCAGCTCTTCATGTTCGCACCAAAGCCTGTGCTCTGACCTGACATGCCTTTCCCTTTCCGAGCCTGGCTTTCAATCTGACTGATGTGTTTAAACATTGATCTGGTCACTATTTAGAGAGCAGTCTATAGGTGTAATAGGGACTGTGGCCACACCTTTGTGTTGATTACTTTTTTTGGCAAGGATTGCAAAAGCCAAAGTCATGTAGGACTTTTATTTTGTTGATTTATTTATTTTTTAAAATCAAGATAAAACAAATCAAAAACTCATCACCAAACTTGACCATGACTTGTACATACACTATATAGACAAAAGTATTGGGACACGCCCTTCTTTAGAACAGAAAAATGCACTTCCAAATCTGTGGCAACAACGATGGGAACATAATGGGAACATTAAAAATTGTGTTTCCATCTGTTGCAACAATGAAGCAATGAAGAGAGGGGTGTGTTTTGTTTGGATTGATTTCAAATATCAATATCGAGCAGCGGTTTTGAAAAATATTTTTGTCTTTAAATAGTGTGCTGATGAAGGTGTAATTGTTGACAGGTGCAGTTGGTTAGTACTCGGGTGACAGGGAATGCTGGGTGTAATCTGTGAATCTGTGACACTTAAGGAATTTCCTTGCCAATTTTACCTTTGGCTGCTTGAGTTTAAAGCATCTGCCAAATGTATAAAGGTAAAATTGGTTGCACTCTCTGACAGACCTATGAGTAAGTAATAATTAACAAAGATAAAAACACAAACAACAAATGTCAATACAGTCTCGTGATACTATAAAAGAAGTCAATGTACATGTTATCATAAGAGCATAAATCCACTTTCCCAAAACCTAGGATGTTCTTGCACGTGAAAAAGTTGTAAATTGGGTTAATGATTACATTTTATGTTTTTGTACATGTCATTAAAAAAAAATGTTTTGTTTGTGCTGTGTTTTGTGTAAACCATTTAGTGTTTTTTTAGTGTTTTTAGTCTGTTATCTTCAGTAAATTCAATATATAATTTAATTAACATTCAAAAAGTAATATTATTCCTCATATTATTGTTTTGTATTTATTTATAGATGCAGTTAGTCAGTTCTACTTCTCTTAATAGTTGATGTTCTTGCATGTGAGGGGAAATAATATTTAGAGGGATGTTACACTGTAAGTTAAGCTCCATCAGAAACATTTGTGGCATGAGGTCAGTCAATATTTTCAACTTTTTCTTTAAAGAAATTGTTTTTTTTTTTGTTTTTTTTAAAGGGCCAAGCAGTAAACAAACTACACAGTTTGAATGGTATAGCCACAATACCTAAACGTTATACTGTATATGTAAGCATTAGTTATTATTTTTGACTTATTAAATTTGACAAGGATACCTGAAAGTGGTATAACCATCTACAGTATTACATTTAAAAAATCTGGGATTTCATTATTAATTTCCAGGGGGAAAAAATCTGGGCCACAAATTTTGAATGTTGAAAATCTGTGGATACAGCTGAATATCTACTGGACCCGGAACATCCTTCCTTTGATTGCAATTAACAATTAACTTGTTTATCTACTTTTTTTTATCTGAAGAAATATAAATCTTGTTCAGAAGACAGTGCGTCAGGACACTATAAATAGAACACGAGCGGCTGGCTGTGAGACATAACAGAGCAAGACCTGGAAGCAAACATCAGTGAAGAATGAAGAGTTTAGTTTGTATTCTACTGCTGTTGGAAACCTTTGTGTTTGCTGTACAGCAGCAGGTAGATGGAGGACTCGGTGAAAATGAGATCAGTCAACAGCTCAGCAAAGAGGACAGAAGACAGAATCCACCTCAGACAGACTCTCTGAGAGATGAAGCTTCAACTGACAGCCAATACTGCCATCTGAGCTTCCCTGACATCCACGCAGCACTGAGAGAGCTGACCGCCACCGTTACAGAGCAGAAAGCCAACATCAGAGCTTTAGAGATACGACTGAGTGATGCTGAGCAAGTTGCAGAACAACAGACACTCCTCCTGGAAGAGCTGAACAAGAAAAATGATGGTATCTCGCTAAAATGTTCACTCTGTTATCAATGATCTAAGCAAAACACCGATGCGATACATAAGTAATACATGGTGTAAATGTTAGTGTAAAATTGGGTGTAAATACTGTGAAAATTGTGTCATTACAATAAGCTATCACAATAAGCAGTGCAAATGTCATTTAACAGAATCTTAATTCCTCCACAGAAATGTCAAATCGTACTCGGAGTCAAGTGGAGGAGTTGAGAAAGGAAAACAGAGGTGAAACAGTGTGCTTGAATTATGTTAAATTCAGTCGCGTTCTCAGCGTAGTAAGCGATATTGTGAAAACGTATTGTTTGTTTTTCATTAACAGACAGACAGATAGCTTTTTCAGCTGGACTGATGCAATCTAGCAGTGGAAATATTGGTCCCTTTACCACTGACATCTCACTAACCTACAGGAACGTCTTCACAAACATAGGAAACGCCTACAACCCAATTACAGGTAATTATCAATGAAATGGAGTGGTTAAATGAATAGCAATGAGAAACGTCCCGTTCCAGTCAAACGTCTCTGCAATGTTGTAATTTATATAAGAAAACTAAACAATCACTTTCAAACTGTTAAACAGTGTGTTTGGTAATCAAGCATTCACACAAGAAACGGCTGAATCTTTTCTGTATCTTGTTGTTTGATTCAGGTATTTTCACAGCCCCACTGAAAGGAGCATACATGTTCAGAATCTCTGTATATGGTCCAGCTAGTCAAGCAACCCCATCAACTGTCTCTATTATCAAGAATGGACAGCATGTAGTTGTCGCACATGCTCATCAGGCTGGGAATGTAGTAAACTCCTCAAACGGAGTGGTGTTGCTCCTAGAGGTTGGAGATGTTGTCTATGTGAGACTTTTGTCTAACAGGAGGATATCAGATAGCCAGAGTAACCACAACACATTCAGTGGCTACATACTGTTTCCCTTAAGAGAACAGTAACTTAATATGCCTCAAATAATCCTGAACCTGTAACAGATGATTTCAGAATCATTTAACTTGAATGGCTAATACGAGTTTGAAATTTGCAATAGATTACTGTCTATTGAAGTGTTTTGTTATAGTAGTAAACCTAGAATGTTAATACCTTTTTAAGTGCAACTTGTTACTGATGCTAGATCTGTCTCTTCATCCTACATAAATAAATAAGAGAATAAAGAGACATCAGTGTGGCATTTTCTGTTCCTCGTCTTTTCTGTAACACTTTATAATAAATATATGCTAATAATGTTCTTACAAATAATTTGCAAACTATTATAGTTAATTCATAGTTTATAAACTGTAATTAATTAATAGACTCTATACAAGTAGTGAGTTCTTCAATCATTGTCACTGTAATTAACCAAATTAGTTTTTTTTTTATTAGCTCATATGTAAAGAGTTAGATAATGCTTTGTTAACAACTTAATAACCATAAATAAATCTGAACTACAATGCATATTTGCTGGTCTCTGGTCATTTTTTTATAATAACACAGATTTAAGTGCAATCAGTAACCTTAAGCATTTGGATGGGAAATAAACCACAACTTGAGCAGCTAAGCAAAATTCTAATAAACATGTATAAATGCAATATACAGCTCTGGAAAAAATTGAGACCTCTGCAAAATGATCAGTTTCTGTGGTTTTACTATTTATAGGTATGCGCTGGAGTGAAATTACCATTTTTGGGTAACACTTTAGCATACTGTTCCATCATTAATCAATAACTACACAGGAACAAATGAGTAACGTAATATTAACAATCTAGTAACTACTGTTAACTGACATGAAACTCTGATTAACTAATTAGTAAGTAATAGCACACAGATGACACTAGTAGTATTATCTAATCAATAACTACTTTTTTTTCTTTCTTCCCAGAGAACTAATGAGAAAGTTTCATAATTCATGCAAAACTAAACAATAAGTAATGCAGGACAAATGACTAGCAGTACATTAACATTTTTACTGCAACCATAAACAAATTTGCAAGGCTGTTTACATTATCAGTAACCTAATAGCAGACATGGACCCGATGTCCTATTACTGTTCAAGTTTGACGTGCTATATATCCCCAGAAAATAATTTTTTCATGGATATGACAAGCAATGTGCACATATCATATGCATGCCAAATGAGTATTGAATGCGTATAATATACAGGCAAACACATGCATATCATATGAAGACAGTGCGAGTCATCAGTCATCCAAATTTCATTTAGTGATTTTATTATTTAACCTATGCTCTAAAAAAAAATCCTTCTAAAGGAATTACTAATTATTTGGATCAGTATTCTAAAGTGAAAATCATGGTAACCCACTAGTAATGACTCAAGTGTTACTACATCTTTCTAAAGGAGTTGTCTAAAAGTATAGTATTTAAAAATTCACCCAAAACCTCTAAAGCGTGAAATGACTTTAGTGTTTGGTTGCACATGATATTTATTCATCATAACTAGAAAACAAGAACAATGCTTAACCAGAAGCATGGAACAAGCAACAGCTAAAGTGAAAGTGTGTATAGACACATGGCCATATTTATGATGACTGAATTTAAACAAGTTAAAGTGTCTGAGTGTGTAGCCACTGAGCTAGAACATGCATGGGATAGTATTTATCATAAAAAGAAACACACATACAGTAGGTGGCCAACCAGAGAGTGCTTTCTATGCCTACGAAATGAAAGAAAAACACTGTAGTTAAAATATTTAATATTCACAGATGCAAATTTAGTACTGATGAAGTTATGGGCATTTCTTAGAATGAATTCAAGCAGGATAAATGTCAAGCCTATGAGCCTGTGCTTATATTTACTCTAAGCTATGCAGTATTACACCATATTTTAGATTTGAAACCTTTAACATGTGTACAGAATTATTCATATAATATGAATCATGTGTGATATTATCCTAAAGAAATGGTGGTTTACTTTGCATCGTAGCATTAAAAGTCGTAGTCTATTTCAATAAGCTAGGCTATAGGCTAAACATGGATTTATTTGCAAATTGTCAATATTCTCACATTACTTAATATTTAAAGGGAACCTGCCCCTATAACCTTACCCATATCCCACCTCAATAGCAGTAAAAGTGTTTTACATTGTACTTATTTTTTTGATGTAAGTACATAGTAGTTAAGGCCACCTAATATAAAGTGTGACCAAAAAATTAAATAAATTGCAGCCACAATTAAATGCAGGAGTGTATCCTATTCGTTAAAATTTGAGTGCAAGATTTGCACAGCACGCATGATGCTGAGTGACACGCGCAAGAGATGTGCAACTGCAATCTTATTTGCAGTCTATAGCATTTTATAAACTTAACCTGCTTTGTATCTTTATTATTTAATGCAAAAGCGATTTATTAAAACAGATTTATGAGAGTCATACATCCGTTAAATTTTGATCAAGAACAACTAAAGATCAATGAATTGGAGCAGCATCGGCCGTTAGATCATTTTAAAACATCAAATAGCCTTCAATTTACAGGTAATTACAGGTAATAACTGCATCTGTCTCAGATGTAGTCTTGTGAAGATTTATTTTAATGCGGATCCCAATGCGGATCCCAAACTATAACCTGAAGTAAATGTGCAAAAAGTATATATTTTTAGAACACCTTAGAACAACACACACCAACACTACATTTGAGTGGGTGGGGTGAAGCATGGGCTCGTCTTTTTTTTTTTTTTTTTTTTTTCTCACACCCCTGTTCTCTGTTCTCTGTCTGGGGCCGGGGGCTGTGAGGATGAGCTGGCCGCCCGGTCGGGGTCTGGGCTGTTGATTTTCTCTGCTGCTGCGGGGACCGGGGTGGTCTTCCTGTCCCCACGCCCGGAGCGAAGGGGGTTTAGCTCCGGGATCGGGCGCTGGCTACCCCTCTGGGGGTGGTGGTGCCTGGACCTAGGAGTATAGAGTGCATATGGGGAGTGTGAGTGTGGGTACCTTGTCCATTTTTGTGTCTACATGTGGGGCGAAGGTGTGAATATTCGTTTGCGTGCATGAGGGTGGGAACATATGCTTGTGTATATGTGTGCTTGTCGTCTACGTCTATGTGTCAGGTCGGGCCTTAGACTCCGCCTCACTCATCATCTTAGTCGACCCCCACCCCACCACCATGCCCTGCTGGTGGAGGATGCCGCCGGTGCGTTGGTGATTTCTCGCGCCGGGGCAGGATGCTCGGGCGAGCGCCGGCCCGCTCTCGGTGGTCGATTGGCGGGGCCTGGCCCTACTGGCCTTGCTGGGCCCCGATTGTGGGGTGGGGGGCCTTTGGGTCTCCGGGCCCAGGGCCCGGTCCGCCCTGGTGTGGTCGGCTGCCGGTGGAGCCTGCGGGCTTGCCGCCACGGCACCCTGGGGCGCCTACACTGTGGCTGTCGGAGGTCCCGCCTTCGGGCTCTCCTCTGCCCTTTTTTTGGGTGGAGGCCGCGGTTGTCCCTGCGGTGGTTCTCCTGGGGGTCCCGTGCCCTGGGGGCCTCCGGATGTTTGGGGCCCGGGTCTTTTCCGTGCCTGCTTCATGCCTTGCGGGATGGGGCTGTTGTTCCCCACACACACTATTAAACATTTACATGGAGGAACCTTATGAACACAAGCGCGCTCACACACACAGGTGTACACTCAAGCATTCACATTGGTGTAAAAACAGGTGCTCACAGACACACATTGTCTTGATCTGCTGTTGCTTCAAAACTTATTTTGTAATATTAGTTATGTGTGCTGCTCAATAACATTTAACATTTAGAATTTATTGTGATTTATACAGATGTTGGTTGTTGCTGCAGTCTCTTTGATGTTGTGTCTTCGGTTGTTTTCTCTTTTTGTCAGCAGGTATTGAAGCAAATTGTCTGGGTTTTTTTTTTTTTTGTTTGTTTTTTTTTTGTTTTTTTCTCTCTCTCTATATCTATCCCCCATTCTCCTTTTTTCTCTCTCTCTCTTCCCCTTCTTTGTTGACTTTCCCCACAACCTTTTTTTTTTTTTTTTTTTCCTTCTTTCTCTCTCGTTTTCTCTGTCCCCTGGTCTTGTCTGTCACAGTGTGGTTAAGTAAAAGGGTATATAAAATTAAATTAATTAATTAATATATAAAAAAAAAAATAATAATAAAAAAAATGTGTATATATATATATATATATATATATATATATATATATATATATATATATATATATATATATATATATATATATATATATATATATATAAAAAAAAATTAATAAATATATTTAATTAAAAGAAAAAAAGGCTGTGAATGATGATAGTATAGCCATGCATATGTACTGTCATGTGTTATCTGTGCTACTGACAGGCCAAAAAAAAAAAAAAAAAAAGTATATATTTTTAAATGTCATTGTTGGTACATTTTACCAGTATTTACCATACTTTCAAAACAAAAATTTAAATCAGAAAAATATGCAATATGACAATTTAAGAAAAAATGTGTTTTATAGAGAGAGAAAAAAAACAAAATTTGGTTTTCAAAAATACTTTTTCCAAAAGGTACATCTGGAAAAGGGGGGGTCGTCTTATAATCAGGGTCATCTTATATTCGGGTCAATATGGTAATAAATAATTAAAATGTCTCCTTTTTCATAATTATTAGGCTATACATCTGCTTGTACTTTGTGGCAAACTTAATGCATGTGCTTGAGCACGGAATATATTAAGGCTCATTATGGATTAGTAGACTTAATTTAATATAAAGTGTGATTAGTTGAATAATGACATAGTCGGTCATTTATGGCTGCATCCGAATACTAGAAAAATATAAAAAACCGAATACTAGAAAAATCTTACGTGGGGGACAGCCCTAAATTCCCTCCAGACATCTCTGTTAAAGTTTTTAAAGCATTTTGTATGTTTGCATAGACTAGTCGGATCAATTCTGCTTTCAGAAAGGTCACGTCCGTAACGAGAAATGTCACATCCATAATGCTTTTCCTCTGAAACACAAAAATTTAAATAAAATTGATATTTTATGTTTTGTGAACTGTCAACCCTTCTCCATTCTGCAGATATTGTTGCTTGTTTGTGCATTGTAAATCACAGAAAGTCTACAAAATCCTCCCAAAAAATGTCTCCCAAAACCTCTGGTCTTTTTTTGTTATGTCAGTAACCCATAGATTTCCCAAATCTAAAATATAATACACGTTCATAGATGGTTACTTTTCTGATGTCTGGACTCTATTTTCAGGGGTTTAGAAAAATATAAAGAGAAAGTCCAATATATGGTAATGAATACCTTCTGTGAGAATTTATATTTCAGGTTTTGACTGCGAATGTCATGTCCTTAACGCTGGAATTGCCCAGTAAAAATGATTAGGCCTACATGAAGGCTCGGGACAATCACTTATTACTGCAATATTTTTACATTTGTATTGCCAAAATGATTGCAGCATTGCTGTGTACAATTAAAACAGTGCAAAACTGAAAATAGTAGGCTACAATGCAGCATATAAATTCAGAACAAAAGTTTTTTCTCTCTGGCAGATGCGTGTCTCTTTTGGCCAGTTTCTTTGTCTCTCTCGCAGAGGCGCCACGTCTCCTGAGAAAACAAACAACCAAAAAAAAAACAATGTATTTAATACTCTGTATGCCATTGCATGCCAATTGCAAAAGCCAAACCAAACAAGGCATTTATCCTAAAACAGACACTTTGCCTAAACCTGCTCTGCAAGTTTGAACGCTCAGACACTCTCGAAGGAGCAAGCGATTTTCAACCCCCCACGATGAAGCTAACTACCCTCAAACCCCAACCTCCTCCAGCTGGACTGAATTCAGTCGCACTTGCTCAGTGTAAAACGGACATGCTCTATCTGAAAGAAAAAAAAATGGTAACATAAACCAGGGAACTGCAGAATGCACACATCTGCATTAATCATTTTATATATAAAAAACAAACAAAAAAAAAACAATCCAGGATTTAAACCATGTTGCTGAAATCATGGCTACTATCCACCACTCGACTATGGATGGATTAACTTGATAAACCAACTTCCCTTTTCCATTGCTTGTTTGCGCACGCATCTCACTTCATCTCACTTCGCAATAATAAAAATAACAGTGGCATCATGCAGATAATTCTTGTGTTTATTATAGTGCAAGGAAGCCTGTTCAAATGCTGTTTGGTTTTCAAAACGCGATAAACACCATTTTCTTTTCTTTTTTATTGAGTTTCCGCAAAAATCATTATTGTATCTGGTTGGTATTGAAAAGTCAATTTTTAATTTTACGCAAAATGAGATATCTGCTGTGTTATTCTGTCAGGGTTGAAACGCCAGTCTCCCTTCTCTGCAGAATCCGCTCAGCCAATCACAGCACACCATTTCTATTTTTCAAAAGGTTTTAATTCGGCTGCTGCAGCGGACGACAGTAGTGCCAGGTAAGAAGAAAACAGAAAATACAGCTAGCTCAAGTTAATTTCAGGCTATTCAGCTACTTCTGCCAATTAGCTCCAGTGTTTTTTTGACAGTAGCCTACATTGTATTAAACATTTGTAATCTTAGTGTACAACCCACGTATATTTTAAAAAGTCATTGCTTCGTGATAATTGGTTACAAGTGTAAGCTAGCCTGTTACTGAATTGCATGACTGAAATATCAGCAGATAAGGTGGGATTTAGGGTAAACAGACATATTGCTACTTGCAATATAGCCCAACACGTCAAAAACCTATAGCTAAAGCCATAGTACTGTAGACATTTGTAGTGAACAGCCCGAGACCCCTGGTCTTCCAATACCAGTGCTATGAGGAAGGATGCTATGGTAGTCCTAGCAGAGACAGGGAGGAGTGTGGTAGAGGTAGGAAAAAAAGAGAGACACACAAATGTACTTTGGGTTTGTAATCAACTTTACAGTAGTAAGCATTGTTTGCCAGTCACATACATTGAATATTTAAATATCCGTTACATACGGTACTGCTTATATTATTTCACCATCTGTACACAAATGTAAGTAGTGAATAAGTGTGTCCGTGGGTGGGCTGGTGTGACTACAGTGCCAGGGCTGAATTTTTGTCCCAGTCCGCCCCGTCCTGACTGCACTGACATACCTTTTACTATGTGCACTTTTAGAAATCAATGACTGACATCTAGATTTGGACATATGTAACTTCACAGATAAGTATGAAAGTCTTTAAAAACAACAACTTGCAGTTTTGAACTTTCATTATCAAGTTGTTCTTAACTGTCCCATTGAAAAAGCTCTTCTTATAAACCCTGTTATCCAATGCACACATTTTTGTACAGATCTTCTGAAACCGGAGACAATTCCTTTGATGCTTTGAAATGTTTTACCAGTTTACCAGTGACACTGATTAATATTGGCGTCCTTCTGTCTCGGGAGACAATGGAGTATCTGCGCCCGAGTCAGTCTGTTGTGGAATTGCAGTGCCTGCTGTGGCTGAACAGTCCAATACGAGAGCGGCAGAGTCTGTTGCAGTTGCTACAGGTGAAGCCTGTGACTGCTTCCGTGGGCTGACTCTGACTCTGCCGTCTGCGCTGCCTCTTCTCCTCCCACTGGTCCTCTCTATTTACCTCGCTCAGCTTTATGCTGGTCCTTACGGCAAGCTACCAGCTCACACGGTCTGCGGTGGCAGCTTCCAAGTCTGCGGGATTCAGGCTTCCGGCTTTCAGGTCACGCTTGCAGACGTCTTTGTACCGGAGTGCTAGTCTGCCTGTTGGTCTGGTGCCAGAGGCGTGCTCACTGTACATGATGTCCTTAGGAATCCGGCCATCCTGCAGACATGGCCAAGCCAGCATAGGCGTCTTTGTGAAAGGAGTGCATGCATGCTGAATGTTTTTGCCTGGGCCAGCACTTCAGTGTTTGGGACACGGTCCTGCCAGGTGATGCCCAGGATCCTCCTCAGGCAGCGCAGATGGAAAGAGTTAAGTCTGCATTCTTGCCAGGTGTACATAGTCGACGGCTCACTGCCGTAAAGAAGAGTGCTTAGGACACTATCCTGGTTCACTTTCATCTTTGTGTTGGTGGTGAGCATGCTGTTGTTCCACACTCTCTTGGTCAGGCGGGCCATCGCTATTGATGCCTTGCCGATTCTGGTGTTCAGCTCATTGTCCAGAGAGAGGTCGCAGGAGATAGTAGAGCCAAGATATGTAGTGAAGTAATAATGTAGTAATGAAGTACTCCACTACCTCGAGGGTGTGATCGCCGATGGAGATATTGGCATCCTTCTGTCTCGGGAGACAATGGAGTATCTGTGCCCGAGTCAGTCTGTTGTGGAATTGCAGTGCCTGCTGTGGCTTAACAGTCCAATACGAGAGCAGCAGAGTCTGTTGCAGTTGCTACCGGTGAAGCCTGTGACTGCTTCCGTGGGCTGACTCTGCCGTCTGCGCTGCCTCTTCTCCTCCCACTGGTCCTCTCTCTTTCCCTCGCTCAGCTTTATGCTGGTCCTTACGACTTATCATATAATTCAATAAATCATATTTTTAAACTTTATATTGTTTTTCATTTGTATCATTAATGTGTTAAGTAGAGAAATATGCAAGCAAAAACTATGTCCCCAAAACACTACTTGCATACAGACAGCTGGCCTACTTACACTCAACTCTGCAAGACCATGCTGGTGAACCAGCATCACCAGCTCCATTTTGCTTGAGAACAGCATGAATATGCTGGTCCACCAGCTACACCAGCATTATACCAGTGTAAGGTAATATGTAATGTAAGGGAAACAGGTCAATTTAGTTCAAAGGGAATCATTTATAATTTTATAGGGAATTTGAACAGAATCACTGTTTCACGGCTGACCACTGAACGATTCACTGAACGAGCCATATAACATAAACTCTGCACTGGATATTAAAATAAGCACAAAACAAGATACTGCTCTTTTCAATATAAATATATAAGGCTTTATTTAATAAACCTAAGACATGTAAACTAATCTAACACGAACACACGCATTCACACGTTGCAGAAAGAGAGAAAGTGAGGAAATTATGAGTTTAAGAGAATGAAAATGTGAAATCCCAAGTTTACAGCAATATGTGCAATTGCATAGAGACCTGAACAACCATCGATCACTTAATTAACCCTCACATTGAGTTTCTCAATGAGGCTAAAATTTGTATTAAATGCACCAGCTCAGCAAAAACCTTTGTGTTAAGGGATACCCTTTTGTCTTAGTTGTTGCAGAAAGGGGGTTTCCCGAGGTTGCTGATTGGCTGACAGTTCAGTGGTGAAGTCCTGGGCATTGGCTGAAGATGGTTTCAGAGTCCGCTGTTAGTTGAAGTTTGAAGCGGGTGCAGTCGAACTGGACTTTGTGGCAAACTTAACTTTTGAACACGAAACTCAATGGAAAGAAAAGAAACTAAAGTAAAGGAATAAAATGAGGTAACGAGACTAGGTGGTTTTTCTTCTCATCGTGGTAGCAGCTGGCGAGTTTTTTTTTTCGGCTTTTGGACCCCTCCCAACTGGTGTGTCGACCAATTAGACCTTATCTTAGCTAGGGGTGTTGCTCTGTTTCTCCCAATACATAAATCAAGCATCAGTCACATGGTCCGAATTTTACACGCTCTTGCAAAGTATACTTTTGGATATGATTTCTATAACCAGAATATGATACATTTGACAAAGAATTAATTGGAAGAAACGTTTAAGCAAGAAGATTCAAACACATACTAAACATGGATATGTACTCTTAGGCCATTCAATTAAAAAGTAGTTTGAGTTTTCCCCCTTTTTCTCGCTTTCCATCGGTTTTAAATAGCTTGTAAAAGCTCTGTGCACGTTTTACTTTCACTTTCAAATTAGCGCCAATTCGGCATCAAGCAGTTTGTTTTTAGGTCCTTGAGTTTTCACTCTTTCCCTCACTTTCCTCCTCTTTTAAATAGCTTGTAAATGTACCGTGCTCATTTTACTTTCACTTTTAAATTAGCAGCAATTCGGCATCAATTGAATTGATTTGAATTCAAGCAACAACAAAATAGCAGTGGTGGTCAGTAACGAAGTAAAAGTAATTCGTTACTGTACTTAAGTAAATTTTTCAAGTATCTGTACTTTACTGGGGTAGTTTTATTTTGAGTAACTTTTACTTTTACTTCACTACATTCCAAAGCATAAGATCGTACTTTTTACTTCACTACATTTCATAAAACATATCGTTACTCCTTATAATATATCACGTGCTCCGAGACGCAGAAGCGGTGTGTGATTCATGAACAAACTGATTCTTTTCAATGAACCTGTTAAATCGGTTCGCAAATCGCAACAAACGATTCATTCACGAATTGGAATGATCCGATTGCAGCTGTTCTCGAGTCGACAACTCACTGATTCAAATGAACCGTTTAGAGCGAGACTTCAGTGAACTGAACTCACAAGTAAAGAACCGGGAGATCTTGTGAGCGTGAGCGCGCAACTGATGCTGCAAAAAGTAAGTTACTTATGTCGAATTTTAGGATTAATTATTGTAACGTTAACTGAAAATCATATTTAGGTCAAAACTGTCAGTTGTTTGTGAACTAAATCTGCTGTAAAGGGTGAACTATTTAAGCCCTCTGAAATGCTTGAATGCAGACAGATCAATGTCAGTGTCTATGTTTTAGGTAAAAAAACAAAACATTAAAATAACACAGGTTAAATAAAATAACTCATGCACGTTCATATTCCCTGCTGCTGTAATGTTAGCAGTTTTATTAAAATACTACGCATTTAGCCCAATGTGACGTCTGTTTTATATTGTTTATCAACAGTATACATTTTTAGATTGTTTGGATCAACTAGCCGAGTAAGTTAGACAGATATGAATGTTTATTCATAACTATACTGAAAATAAGTAAATATTGTTAGCTGATGCTAACTATCTAGTTAACAAGCTTGCTGGTGCTAAGTTGAGGAAATTTTTAGATATAAAGTCCAAATATTTTTATTCAACCACCTAGATAGATTACATCTGAGGTAAAAAGAAAGGATGTGATGTTCAGAACATGGTAACTACAGTAATTATCAAAGTGGGAAGTGATGCCCTCTGGGGGCATTTGGCCAGGAGTGTTTTTACACCACAGACAAGGTTTGAGAAGAAAAAAAGCATTATGAAAATATAATTATATTTTCCTTAAAATGTTCTTCCTAACTTCAGGCCTTATTCTCATGTCATATATAACTGTGACGTTCTGCAAAACATTTTTTTTTTTAACTGGTGAAGATTAGATGGTCAGATCTGTTTTCTCTCAGGTACATCACAGTGTAAGCTTCACAGTGAACATTACTACATCACTCTCATCAACGTAGTCCAAATCAACAACAAAATATATATCTTGACTCCATATAGTGGTTATTTTGGGAAAATCCCAGGTATTTTGAACAGTAGGATTATAAAAATATGTGCTAATGTAAAATTAAATAAAGTAGTCTATATAAAATTGTAAAATAAATCTATCTATCAGTACTTTTTTACTTAAGTACATAAAAAAATCGCGTACTTTTGTACTTTCACTCGAGTAAAATTGAAAAAGCAGTACTTTTACTTTTACTGGAGTAATATTTTATTATACGTATCTGTACTTTTACTCAAGTACTTGATCTGTGTACTTTGTCCACCACTGCTCTCTGACACACACACAACCACACAACGGGGCACAACCTAACACTTTTTGACTTTCTCAGTTTGTGTAAATCCACGTGGGGTTCAGAGTATAATTCTTTATCCACATTCATTTCACACTTGTCTAGTACAAATATTTCGCTTTGTTTCATAATTGCAGTGAATACGTTTTTCGCTATTTACCTCAAAAGAATGGAAGTGAAATGTGACAACATGCCCCGTAGGTGGGGTACATTGCAATATGTGAGGGGCATGTTGACACATGACCATATGACAGCTTAAAATGTCATCTGATCTAATGAAAAAAATATACAAGACAAACTAAAATATTAACCTTTTCAAATAAAATAATGGCGCTATTTAAGAATCAAAAACTATCTAATTTTGGAGTTTGACAATGAACACATTGCAACTATGCTTGGGACGGCCCTAATCGCAACACACAGCTATATATTAGGGGTGGCACGCTACACAGATGTCACGGTTCGGTACGTACCTCGGTTCGGGGGTCACGGTTCGATATGATTTCGGTTCAACAGGAAAAAAAACAAAAAATCTACTATGCTCGGTTTCTTTTCATTTATTTTGAACAGAGTAGTACAGTAGTAATACTAAATATTATATTACATTATATACAGTATATAATCTGTATGTATTATGTACTGCAGATTATATACAGTATATAATGTAATATAATATTTAGTAATGATAATATTATATTACATAATGATCCAATATTATATTACGTAATAATGTAATATAATATTGGAATAAATTCTTGAAATATATTTGATTTAGTTAACAGATAAACTGTTATAAAGAGGGAAAAACAGTGCGACACATAACATAGCCTATATATGCTGAGTTTCAGTTCATTTTTGTGACACGCTTAATTTGTTCACAGAAAAGAAACTCAAATGGCAGAAAGCAACATCCTATTTGTTTTCTTTATTTTATAAAAGTACAATGTTTTGTTTTCATTGTGAGTGTACACAAATAAAAGCAGACCTTTATGCATTATTAAGACGATAAGTGTTTAAAGTTGATTCTGCTGGTATAAGGAAACAGTTAAAGTGATCGCATCACACACACACACACACGCACAAAACACATCAGTTCCAGCATTGCTAAAGTTGGTACTTTATCAAAATAAAATACAAACATCAGCGCACCTGCCTCTGTGTCACTGCTGGAACGCAACTGAAGTACAAAGCCTATAATTTACATAATAAATAATAGTTTAGCATTCAGATACGTTACATCGCAAATATGGAAATATTATGGAATATTTGGATTTAGCCTTTAGCCTTTAAAGTATACTCCTTTGTCAGTCTTTGTGAGAGACCCATTCAGAATCAGCACATGGTCACTGTCTAGGGGCTTTGTTTTCAAGTGAGCAACTCATGGCATTCGCTGTTCTTCTGCTGGCGGTTATCAAACAGCTGGCGCCCCCTTCTGGATTGGGGGTGAACTGCCTGTATTCGTTGTAAGGCCTCATGCACCAAACCGAGATGCCTGTACCGTGACGGGTCGGTACAAATACATGTACCGTGCCACCCCTACTATATAGTGTATTGTTCAAAACAATGTGCGCAAATGAAGAAACACATTCAGATGTTCAGAAAAACACAGAGATACACTCCCCTCCCTCCTCACACAGCTCTCATAAGAGACATAAACGAGCCAAAATGCTTTATATTTCTTGAAATAATTATTTCTGAACATTGAACATTGACTGTCAGTCTTTACTCACCTGTTTCTTGTGGTTCCTCATTAAAACTCAAAAATGTAAAATGGTATAAATTACATCAAAACAATATGCAAAATGCTACAGCATGTAAATTGAATAAGCAAATTAATCCACACAGATTTTGGCACATCGCTAGTGCAATACAACCGCTTTGACAGGAAAGACAGCAGAAGCAGTAAAATGTTATTCTAATGCTACAGGAAGGAGGCCACAGCATTATACACCTTCTAGTCGTTATTTTTGTTTTCTTTGCATACAAAAAGTATTCTCGTAGCTTCGTAAAATTACTGTTGAACCCCTGATGTCACATGGATTATTTTACCGATCTCCTTGCTACGTTTCTGGACCTTGATCGTGTAAGGACCTTTGTTGTCTATGGGAGGGTCTGAGAGCTCTCAGATTCCATCAAAAATATCTTAATTTGTGTTCCAAAGATGAATGAAGGTCTTACGGGTGTCAGTCCTCTGTCGTGTGTGTCATGTGTTCCCGCCTCATGTTTCCATATTTGGTTTGTTTCCTGTCCTCGTTAAGTGTCATTATGAATTAATTCATGTCCAGCTGTGTTTATGTGATCATGTGTTAATTACCCTGTGTATTTAGTTCCTGTCTGTTGAGTTCCTTTTGCTCTGGTCTACTCGTTACTCCCCGGTGTTCCTGCCTTGTCCTGCCTTGTCCTGCCCCTTGTCCTGCCCCTTGTCCTGATTAAAGACTGTTAATTTGAGTTTACTCCTTGTCTGCGTGTTCCTGTATCCTCTCGTGTGTGCACCGTGACAACGGGTTTGAAACTACATGAGGGTGAGTAATTAATGACAGAATTTTCATTTTTGGGTGAACTAACCCTTTAACCCTTGTGCGACCTTATGGACATTTTTGTCCATTTCAGTTTTGTTTTTTGTTATAAGTGTGCCTGTGTTAATGCCAACTGCATACATTTTGGCACGGGTGTTTATTTTTATTGGAATTTTAATATTTCACCCTCATTTCCTTCAAAAAATCAATTTTACCCTCCGTACAAAAATACTCACACTCAGGACCTTAAGGACAAAAATGTCCACATTGAAACCCATTAAAACTGCAATTTTTTTAACCCAGGGCCATTTGACTATAAAATTATGCAATATTTGCTAATAGGCATTCATTCTATCGGCAAGGCTTCAAATTTTACATTTTTACAATTTTTTTACTAGATTGTGCCATTTTTTTCAAATTTGGCATATAAAAGAAATACTCGCTTTATTCGTGTTTTCTGCTTATGCATATTCTAGTCTATTATTGAGTCAATTGGAAAAATAATGCAGCTATAATTGTGTGGGTATGTTGGTAAGGATGTCAGAGTGTGGTTTGCATGTTTACTGAAAATGTAATGTGTGTAATTAGTTTGAAAGAAATTATATTGTACTGGCAATCAAAAATCCCACTCCATGTATATGAGTCACACCCTTGGCAGAGTCATAGGGCCATGTGAAAACTATGAAAAAGGTCAAAGAAGGTTAATGAGCTTTGAGGATTTTTCTTTTTCACCCAAACAAACATCTTAATCCTTGATTGCACTTTTTTTTATTTGTTATTGTTTTTGTACAGAGATAAAAGGTGAGCTTGAATTTGATGTAGAAGTTCAGAAGCCCCTAAACGCATTGTTTTTGTTTTCACCACAAGAAAATGCTGATTGTTTAGTCTGGTAGATTTTATACAAAGTTTGAGTTGACACCGGTGTTCTCACAGCCAAACCTATAAATATGTGGTGCTTGAGGGCTTGGTCATTTCATTGCTTGCAAGATGAAGAGACGTTACTCAGCAGATGAAGCTCTGGAGCTAGTGTTGCCCACTGACAGTGAGCACACAGGTGCATTAGAAGCTGAGGATATGAAGAGTTGAGCTCAGAGGATGACGTTGAGTTTGCGCTGGAGTCTGACCCCTCTGATAGCTCTTGTTCTTCTGATGACAGCACTGAGAGAGAGCACATGGAGGAGACAGCACATTCTCAGTGGAATTCAAAAAATGGCCAGATTCTTTGGTCTTCTACTCATGCTGAGACGCTGCGCTACTGTCCTGCCAAGGGTATGACCCTGGGTCCCACATGCTATGCCATTGCCCGCATCACAACTGTCCAGTCCTGCTTGGACCTCTTCATCACCGAAGACATCATTCAGCTGCTTCTGGAAAATACCAATTTACAAGGGTGGCGTTCTGTGAAAAACTGGACTGACTTCGATTCCACTGACATCCAGGCATACATCGGGCTGCTAATTCTGGCTGGAGTATACAGGTCCAGAAATGAATCATCAAGCAGCCTGTGGGATGTGGAAAGTGGTAGGGCCATTTTCCGAGCCACCATGTCCCATCGTAAATTCAGGCTCCTAAGCTCCACCCTGAGGTTCGATGACAGGCTGACATGACCTGCACGTCACAGGTACGACAAGCTGGCTGCAGAGCTTCCCCCACAGCTGCTGCAGACAAGGCAAAGAGCACTACTGTCCTCCCTCTTTGCTTTCACGAAGACACACACAGCGGTTTCCTATGTACCCAAACGTGGGAAGAATGTGCTGCTCCTTAGCACCAAGCACCGAGAGCCGGCTGTGAGTGACACAGAAAAAAAGAAGCCAGTAATCATCATAGACTATAACCGCTGCAAAGGAGGTGTCGACAACCTGGACATGGTATGTGCCATTACCATCAGTTCCACACACATTTATTCTTACTGCATAATGCTTTTATTATTCATGAGGAGAGGAAAATTTTATTTATTTTTTTCTTTTGAAGGTTGTTGGCACCTACAGCTGTAGGAGAAGAACATGTCGGTGGCCAGTGGTTCTCTTCTATAACCTTGTTGATATCTCGACCTTCAACTCTTTTGTTCTGTGGACGGCGGTGGACCCCTCCTGGAACCAGGGCAAAACATTCAGACGGCGGCTGTTTCTCGAGGAACTGGGGAAGATGTTGGTAATGCCACAAATGTCACGAAAACAGCGGATCCCCCGCCAACCTTCTGCCTCCACCATGGTGGAGGAACAACAGCAGGAAGACCCAAACACCCGCAAGAGAAAGTTCTGCAAGTTCTGCACTGACAAAAATAAAAAAGTTGCCTCCATCTGCAACAAGTGTGGCAAGCACATCTGCAAAGTCCATACACTGACATACTGCAATACTGCACCTCCTGCTGTGAGTGAATTCCCTCTCACTCAGTTCATCATCTCTATTCATATTCCTGTTCATATACCAGTGATTTCTGTTCTCTGTGTTCTTGAGTTTTGAACAATAAATCTTGTTCTTGTTCAAAGTGATCTTGTATTTATGTTTTATTTCTGGAGCAAAGAAGGGTACTATTATTATATTTATTATCTTATTATATTTTTATTGAAAACAACAGTGGCATTATGTAAAGAAATCATATCAATAATATTTAGCTGTATCATAAATATCAATCATATCACATGCAGCAGGGGGGCTAGAAGAGTTTCATTAACATACTGATTGACTACGAAACTGAATTTTGTTGATAAATTATTTTGTTTTGTTTAAAAAAAATATTTTGATGTTTGTGTAGAGCCCTATTAAAATAGTGTCTATTAAATTAATTGTTTCGTTTTTTTGTTTAGTTAATTTGTTCGATCTAAAATTCATATTTGGTGTTCTATATTAAAAGAAAAAGGGTTTAAAATTGATGTGGACTTTAAAATCAGAGTTTGTATTTTATATATAAAAAAAGGAATGTTACTGATTATCCAATGAGGTGTCTAGAGAATGACCCCGAGAGTTGAGGGGGCGGGGCTATGAAGAGAGAAGTGATTCAATTGAGGACGAAAGACGAGACTAGTGTCTTTACATTTTTTTATTTTATCCAAGAATTTAAAATACCCGTGTTTTATTTGTTTCAACTAAGGACTGATAGCCGTGTTTATTGTTGCATCTGAGGATTGATGGACATTTTGTAGTGTTAGCAGTTCAGTGAGAGCGACGCGCGACGGAACGCACGAAGACGGGGGCGATTGACTGGGAGAGACAGACCGAGTATTACATTTACATTTAGTCATTTGGCAGACGCTTTTATCCAAAGCGACTTACAATTGGGGAGTACATAAAGCCATTCATCTTGAAGAGGCAATCAGACAGAGGAAGTGCTCGTAACACCAAGTCTCAGTCATTGTTCAAATAAGTACAAGCTAGCAAGGGAAGGAGAGAAAGATAAAGGGAAAGGGTTTTTTGTTTTTTTTATCAAGTTTAGGATGAAGTCAAGTAGTGCCTAAAGAGATGAGTTTTCAGTTGTTGCTTGAAGATTGACAGGGATCCAGCATTCCGGATAGGGGTGGGAAGATTATTCCACCATCCAGGAATGGTGAATGAGAATGTTCTGGAGAGTGATTTTGAGCCTCTCTGTGATGGTACCACAAGGCGTCGCTCACTAGCAGATCTCAGACTTCTGGAGGGGATGTAGATTTGTAATAGTGAGTGGAAGTAGGAGGGTGCTGAGCCTGTGGTTGTTCTGTATGCAAGCATCAGTGTCTTGAACTTGATGCGAGCTGCCACTGGTAGCCAGTGCAGTGAGATGAAGAGAGGTGTAACATGGGTTCTTTTGGGCTCATTGAAGAGTATGGAGTATGGCGTTATTTTACTGCCAAATGTCGAGAGCGCATTTTGGTAGCGCGAAAGTAGATTAATATAATGCGTGAGCGCGAATCTTCCTGCTCGCGCGTGGATTTCCTTTGCTCGCGCACAAAACCGGACGCGCGCGCTCGGATATACGCTGCTCTCGCGCAGAGAGAGTGCGTGCACTTAAAACGTGTCTCTCCTATTGCTCAAGTGTGCGCGCTCAAACTCTGTCCTGTGCACTTGCACATCTCTCCGTGCTCTTGCGCTAGATATTAATTATTTTCACACCTGGATTAAACGTCAAAAGTTATCAGCCAATCAGATTTTTCTACGACTGACCCGATGAAAATACTAGGCCTACCTGAAGAGGGAACTGATCGTGGAATTTCTCCACAATTTAATAATATTTAGTCATATCAAATGTATATTAGAAATGGCTAGGAATCGGGTGATTGGATGATTTATTAAAAATAAAAATAAAAACTAGTTTGTCTAATTGTTTGGTCAAACCCCATTTTTGTTTTAACACACTGGTTATTGTAGGCTACTTTGTTTTACTTTATATCTTTTATGTTTGTATTTTGTTCTTTTCTGTGAAATATTTTGACAATCAAAGAAGGGTCTTTCATTTCTTTCCAGTTTAATAATATTTAGCAATGTTAATCAAATGTATATTTGAAATGGCTAGAAATCAGGTGCTTGGATGATTTGTACATAAATAACCTCTGTCCAACTATGGTTGATCAAACCCCTCGATTTATCTAAAAACATCCCATGGCTCTAAAGACTTCATATAAAAGGTCAATGTTATGTCATATTATGTCAGATATCTCAACTGAATTTAAAATCATTGCAATAAATTCTCAGTTGTTGGCAATAGTAAGTAACAATTCCTATCAAACAACATCAAATGCAAAAATAGTTGTAAACGATGATATCATAACACACTAAATGCTCTGATAGAATCTCTGTTTGGACATTTATTGGGAGCTTATTTTTTTAAATCCAGTGTTTGTTTTCAGTTCTGATTTTAGTTAGATTTTTTATTTTTCATGAAAACTCACTTCATATTAGCAACACATTCAATGGCACTCTCCTCTAAAACAGTGAATATACAGTTATATGACAGTTATAGGTAATGACACTGTCTGCAAATGCATTAAACCCATAGAATATAATGTAGTGATGTTATCACAAATATGATAAATTCATTATAGTGTTATAGTGTTATATTTGGTCTCCACATCTTAAGTAGGCTATTTAGGGAATTTATTTCAACCCAAGTACACAATACATATGGCCACATGAACTTTAAGAATCATATACTTTTTTGTTTGTTTGTTTAGATAAATCGCTCAGGGGGTTTGACCAAACAATTAGACAAACTAGTTTTTATTTTTAATAAATCATCCAATCACCCGATTCCTAGCCATTTCTAATATACATTTGATATGACTAAATATTATTAAATTGTGGAGAAATTCCAGGATCAGTTCCCTCTTCAGGTAGGCCTAGTATTTTCATCGGGTCAGTCGTAGAAAAATCTGATTGGCTGATAACTTTTGACGTTTAATCCAGGTGTGAAAATAATTAATATCTAGCGCAAGAGCACTGAGAGATGTGCGAATGCACAGGACAGAGTTTGAGCGCGCACAAGCACACTTGAGCCAGAGGAGAGACACGTTTTAAGTGCGCGCACTGTGGGATTACAAATTTATTAAATGATAGATTTAGGTTCCAATGTGTGTTTTACATTTTGAGGTGAAGATGATGACATTCTAGGAACATCAATTCAGGCAGCCCAGGTGTCTGAGACATTAACCTTTTGTCTTTATGCACTTCCTGACCTAAGTTAAAGGTGAATGCTAAGCTCAAGGCACAGCTGTGCCTTTGTCTCTATTATAATATGACGGTATGGGCAATACTGTCAGGCTGATTGGATTAGCACCTATGCATTTGAATGACACTGTTATGCTGATGAGGTCAGGGCTGGGGAAATTCTGGTAATGGGCTGATTCCTGTACTGCATTTGCATGCTTTGTTTAGATTGTCTCCACCACTATGTATCCCTCCCCCTTGAAAGGTATAAACTCTAGTGTGCTGAGCAATTAGTTAGACTTGGATGACTGCAGCGACGCGCAGAGAGTTCTCAATAAAGAGTAACTTCTGCTTGAAAGATATCCCAACGTCTCCTGGTCTCTACTTCGAAGAGAAAAAAGTTCTCAACAGATGGTGCCGTGACCCGGATAGAGCTCCTCACCTGAACCCAGATTGAAACTTCAAGCTCAACAAAGATCTGATTTCGTTCCAGTCTGAATCTTTCTGTACAACCAAGTGTTGGTGAGTGTCACTCTATCCAAAAGAACCTTTAAGACCAGTACAAAGTTTTATCCTCTGCGCCGTCAGAGAAGAGTTAACAGACAGCTGTAGGGTTTGGTTTAACTAAGTTTATCCTCTAAAGTTTTTCTTTTAGAGATGAAAGTTATCCTCTGTTTCAGGCAGGGAAGATTTTAGCATTTCGTGCTAATAATTTTGGTTTATCCTCTGTTTCAGGCAGGGAAGGTTAGCATTTCGTGCTAATAAGTTTGGTTTATCCTCTGTTCTTGTAGGCAGGGAAGATTAGCGTAAAGTGCTAGTAATTTGTGTTATCCTCTGTTTTGCCAGGGAAGGTTAACACTAGTTGATCTGTGTTAACAAGTGTACTCTCTGTTGATCAGAGAAGTTTTAGTGTTTTGATTGTGTGGTAACAAAGAAACTCACAAAATGTTTAGAAAGAATGCTAGACTGATCCCCACAACTGAAAAAGGTGGTCTTGCGACTCCTTTGTGGTCAGATAGCGAATTCAAATCACTGTTAGGAGTGCAGATGAACATAATAGTCACTGAGAAAGTTAGACAAGAACTAACGCAGAAATATGAGATTCATCCAGACAAGATTTGGTCTGTAGATGAGTGTAAAAAGGTGCTAGGAGCAAGTATTCGTAAGAACAATGTGAAAGGCATTATCTGCTGCCACAGAGAATTCAGTTTAGCGCTAGCTACACAACAGTCTCAGCGTAACTCAGAGCTAGAGGAACAGAACAAAGAGCTCCATGCTAGAGTATCCACTTTGACTAAAAAATTGAACCTCAAGAAAGCTGCAGCAAAAACTGATGTGGAAGTTATTCAGCCTGATAACATTTACCCTGATTTACAAGCGTTTTTTGAAACAGATGTAGCTCTCCAATCAGTAACTGATGTGCCTGTAAGTTCCGTCAATGTGTGTGGTGCTAGGAGAAGATCTCAGGGAATTGAGGGAATTGAAAGTGTTCCTCCCAACTCTTCTGTTGTCCAAGTACACACTGTTGCCAAAGCGCTAGAACCTAAAGATATAGAGAGACTATCCCAGAGCTTACCCTCAGCACGCACAAATTTTTCTGAATTTAGAAGAGCATTGATCAGTAAAATGCGTCTCTATGACATGCCGTTAACAGAAGTCACACAGCTGATGTCACAAATTCGAACTGAATCTGAATTCAACAGTTTTGAGTCTGCTGTTACTTCTGAACTACAACATGCCAGTAAAAGCGATTTGAGAGAAGGTGTTTTGAAAATTCTAAAGAATATCATGGGACCCAAAATAGACTGGTCCAGAATCACTAACTGTGTGCAAAGGAAAGAAGAATCTGTGAGTGAATATACTGAGAGATTTTGTCAGTCAGCTGTAATTTACAGTGGAATTGTCGATGACCCTGAAAGTGTGCTAGAGAACAAGGGACCCCTGGTTCGTATCTGGTCAGATGGCCTTGTAGCCGAATACAGAAAAGCTTTACCATTTTTAGATCTAACTTGGTCTAACAGAACTCTCAGAAGTAACCTAGATAGGTTAGCTACATGGGAAAGAGATGCTGATGTCAAGGCAAAAGTAAGAGTAGCAGCAGTTACGTTTAACACAAGGAAACAAGACAATAGATGGGCTAAAAGAGAAAGCAAATGCAAATATTGTGGAAAATTAGGACATTGGGAGAAAGAGTGTAGGATGAAGTTGCAAGATAGTAAAAGAAATGCTATGCATAATTCTGCTCCTTCTAAGCCTGCACAAAACCCTGAAGTAGTTCCGCCAGTGACCACTGAAACTGTAGGACAGCTAGTTCAGGCTCTTCTAAGAGCACAACAAGACCAAGAAAAAAACTAATTGTTGGGGCTGTGAGTAGCTACCTTTCCCCTGTAATCCAACACAATGACCAAAGAATTTTTGTGAAAGGTAGCATAAAAGAGAAAGAGATTGATTTTTTGCTTGATACAGGTGCAGAAATTACAGTAATCCCTACAAAATTGGCACAAGGTTTAAACATCCCATACAAGAAAACCAAACTTTGTTTAACTGGTGTAATAGGAGAAGATTCTGTTTTGTATGAAACTCCGCCCATAGAGGTACAATTTGGCCCAAAAACTCTGACTACAAAATTGCTATGCGCTCCATTAAATACAGGTGCAATTTTAGGCATGGATCTTCTGAGACAAATAAATCTAACTTTAGACATGTCCTCAGAATCTACTAGCATAAAGATTTCCTCAGCACAGATTTCTACCAATAATGCAACCCCTCCCGAGTATGCTTTCTTACAGAATCATCCAATTTGGGCTAAAGACAAGGATGATTGTGGGTTGTTGACAGGTGTAGAACCAGTTAAATTGACAGGAACTCCACCTCCGGTCACCAAACAATATCCAATTAATAAGGAAGCTATACAGGGAATCAAACTTATTGTAGAAAATTTGCTGACGCAAGGAGTGCTAGTTAAAACCAACAGTCCATGTAATTCACCCATATGGCCCATCAAGAAATCTAATGGGACATGGAGACTTACAATAGACTACAGAGTAGCCAATAAAAATATTGATAAAATCACCCCCCTAGTGGCAGATCCATCTACAATTTGTAATGGCTTACCATTAGATTGTAAGATTTTTTCAGTAATTGATATGTCTAATGGATTCTTTTCTGTACCGTTGCACTCTGACAGCCAGCCATGGTTAGCTTTCACAGTTGACTATGAACAATACCAGTGGACACGATTGCCACAGGGATTTCAAAACTCCCCAACCCTATATCATCAGGCTGTCAGACGTGATTTGTGTGACCCAGAATGTCCGGTAAAACAGTCCACTATGATCCAATATGTCGATGATATTTTGATTGCCTCAACAGATCATGAGGTACATCAAACTGAATTGGCATCATTGTTGGACTATTTGCATAAAAAAGGACACAAATGCAGCTTTCACAAAGCTCAAATCGCTAAAAAGCAAGTCACATTTCTGGGTCAAACAATTGGTGCAGGAAATAGATCCATTACACAGGATCGAGCGGCTTCAGTCAAAGCCATACCTCCGCCTACTACCATTAAAACACTCCGCTCATTTTTAGGAACAACAGGTTATTGTAGACCTTGGATTGAAGACTATGCCTCGATTGCTCAGCCTCTCTATGATTTGTTGAAAGGCCATGGTAAAGATTCAGATACTGTTTGTATGGAAGAACTTCATCTCAAAGCTTTTAATGATTTGAAGAGAGCACTATGTCAAACACCAGCATTAGGAATTGCCCAATCTGATAGACCCTTTGTGCTTTATGTCCATGAACACTTAGGCTTTATGACTGCATGTCTAATGCAAGATCATGGGGGCAGCTTACGCCCAATTCATTACTATTCCGGTAAACTTGACATAGTCGCTCAAGGTATGGGCCCATGCCTCAGAGCAGTACAGGCAGTTCATCTAGCGCTTCAGGCTTCATCAGGAATGGTGTTAGGTCAGACTGTAAACGTAAAATGCCCTCACGCAGTGTCCGCACTGATGAATCAAGCAAAAGTCACTTCTGTCACCTCCTCCCGTTGGGGAAATTGGCTAGCAACTCTCACAGCCCTGAATATTGTTATACAGCGTGCACCAGTCACGAACCCATCCTCATGTATGATGTCTGCAATGACTGAATTTGTGTTAGAGGATGAAGGCGAAATGACTCATGATTGTGTTACGCTTACATGTGCAGCAACAAGTGAAATAGTAGAAACTCCCATAGAGAACGCAGAATTGGAGTTGTTTGTTGATGGTTCAGCTCAAGTTATTGAAGGTAACAGACGAGCAGGATATGCAGTAACTTCCACCACTGAAGTAGTTGCTTCAGGTCGTCTTCCAGATCATTTTTCAGCTCAAGCTGCAGAACTAGTAGCCTTAACTAGAGCATGTACGCTAGCTTCAGGATCGGTTGCAAATATCTAAACAGATTCCAGGTATGCTTTTGGGGTAATTCATGATTTTGGTGTCATTTGGCAAACCAGAAAATTTCTAACTTCTGCTGGATCCCCCATTAAGCATGCTGGATTAGTGAAAGATTTAATGTTTGCCATGAAACTCCCAAAGAAATTAGCGGTGATCAAAGTGAAAGCACATCTCACAACTAATACTACGGAAGCTAAAGGTAATGCTCTTGCTGATGTAGCGGCTAAACAGGCTTGTTTCTATGCAACTGTACAAGTGTGTTCAGGTAGTACAGCACAGAAGGCAATTCTGCCTCCTGAATCAATCATTGATCTGTACAAAGATGTTCCTCTATATGAAGCATGGACATGGTTAGACAAAGGAGCCACTGTGGATTCATCCGGCTGCTGGACCAAAGGGGGAAAGTATGTTGCTCCCGAATCACTGTTGCCATATTTGGCTCAACAAATACACAGTTTGGGTCATAGTGGTCCAGCAACGATGAATCACAGGTTCTCAAATCAATGGTGGAATCCAAAATTCAGAAACGCAGCCACTGAAACAGTCAAGAGATGTGTTACATGTCAGAAAAATAATGATGTACCAGCAGCCACTACACCAGCAGCACATACCCCAGCTCCACCAGGGCCATTTCGTCACCTGCAAGTTGATTACATATCGTTGCCCCCTTGTAAAGGAAAAACGGACGTTTTGGTAGTAATAGACAAGTTCTCAAGATGGGTAGAAGCTTATCCAACAGGGCGTGCTACAGCTGCACATACTGCTAAATGTCTTGTCACTGATTTCATTCCCAGATGGGGATTACCAGATTGCATTGACTCAGATCAAGGTACCCACTTCACAGGACAGGTAGTCAAGGAAGTGTCTAGAATGTTGAAGATTAAGTGGAACCTTCACTGTCCCTATAGGCCACAAGCATCAGGACAGGTTGAACGATCAAACAGAACAATCAAAACCAGGCTAAGCAAAATGTATCAGGAAGGAGTACCATGGGTGGAAGCACTGCCCGCAGTACTGTGTAGTATGAGAGCATCACCTAACAGATCAGTAGGACTGAGCCCTCATGAGATTATTACTGGACGCCCAATGCAGATGCCAGGTGTGATTGATCTTAGAAATGCTGATGTGCACATTGCTTCAGATGCCCTGATCGCTTACTGTGAAAACCTCACAAAGGCAGTGCAGAGTGCCAAAGAGAGAGTTGAGTTGTGTTGGCAGACTCCACCAGAAGGTGGACACACAATCATCCCAGGTCAGTGGGTTATGATAAAGTCATTCAGAAACAAGCCATTAGAGCCTAAGTGGCACGGACCACATCAAGTGATGTTGATTACAGCAGCTGCAGTGTTGTGTCAGGGAAGGAAAGCCTGGACTCATGTGTCACACTGTAAAGTTGTTCCCCCACCTACAGGGATAGGATAGGACACACGGACCAGTGAGGAGCCCAGGGAAGAACCGAAAGCAACAGGCTTCGGGGGCTAACCCTGCGGTGAAGATTTCCTCATAGGCCCTTCCCCATCCACTAGTCCATCCTTACCTCACTGTTCTTTAGGTGTCGCAGGAATTGAGAAATAGGGAAAGAAGGAACAACAATAGCAGACTATATTTGAACAGAGGATACAACCCTAATGTTTGCAGACTCTACAACAAATACTGCTATGTGCCGTTGTTCTCTTTTGTTTTGGTTTTTTCTTCCTCTGTGCAGATACCACTTGATGGCTGTCCTGAGACCCATACGCACCGACCTTCTCACCTGCGGATGAAGCCACAACCTCTAGAAAACAACTAGACTCATTGCCGAGCCAACTATCACACAAGAAAGAGAAAAGAAAGAAGAAAGAAAAAAATACACAACGCAGAGACTCACATACGGGAACTTCAGTCATCCATCAACATGATCAAGATTTTCGTACTATTAACCATCATGGACATCACGCAAAGTGTCCTGAATGCTGCACCGGGTTAATGGATCCAACAGAGAACTTGAACAAAATCCAACAAGACATTCTTGGTCTTTCAGCAAAATTACACCAGATGACTGAAGATAATTCTTCATGGTTCGGAAACTTGTTAGGTAAACCCTGGCTGTGGATCAAGGAAATAGCAATTCTGCTGTTGTTTCTCCTACTTGCATACTATCTATGCATCCACAGTATCAAGTGTTTCTTTCAGCAAATGACTCCCGCCTCTCACGAGGAAAGGACAGTTCCAACCAGAAAAGAGTATTACCCGTAAGAACTTCATGGACCCTAATTGCATGTTTTGTTTCTGTGTCAGCATGCAATTACATATAAGCAACACAGAACATGTACAATGTGCCTGTAACGATTACAAGTTACAAGAATGAACTTTTAAGTGTCTAAATTTGTATTTTGTGAGAGTTATTAGAACTCTCAAAGGGGGAACTGTGGGATTACAAATGTATTAAATGATAGATTTAGGTTCCAATGTGTGTTTTACATTTTGAGGTGAAGATGATGACATTCTAAGAACATCAATTCAGGCAGCCCAGGTGTCTGAGACATTAACCTTTTGTCTTTATGCACTTCCTGACCTAAGTTAAAGGTGAATGCTAAGCTCAAGGCACAGCTGTGCCTTTGTCTCTATTATAATATGACGGTATGGGCAATACTGTCAGGCTGATTGGATTAGCACCTATGCATTTGAATGACACTGTTATGCTGATGAGGTCAGGGCTGGGGAAATTCTGGTAATGGGCTGATTCCTGTACTGCATTTGCATGCTTTGTTTAGATTGTCTCCACCACTATGTATCCCTCCCCCTTGAAAGGTAGAAACTCTACTGTGCTGAGCAATTAGTTAGACTTGGATGACTGCAGCGACGCACAGAGAGTTCTCAATAAAGAGGAACTTCTGCTTGAAAGATATCCCAACGTCTCCTGGTCTCTGCTTCGACGAGGAAAAAGTTCTCAACAGCACTCTCTCTGCGCGAGAGCAGCGTATATCCAAGCGCAAGAGTCCGGTTTTGTGCGAGAGCAAAGGAAATCCGTGCGTGAGCAGGGAGATTCGCGCTCGCGCACTATATTAATCTACTTTCGCGCTACAAAAATGCGCTCTCGACATTTGGCAGTAAAATAACGCCATAACCGAGGCTGTTCTGCGGCTGCGGATCGGGCCTGGTTGCATCACAGACGGAGGATTCGCGAGGAAATTCGTGAGTGCTCATTCGCGAGAGGACGTTGGTGACGATCGGATTTGCTAATTATTTGATAGTGTTTCCTGAACTGGTACTGTGTTTGAACTTCTCTATTTCCCTGGATTTCGTGAGTACTCATAATTGTTGCACATTCACGTGAGCTCCAACATTGCGCGCCAACGAGAGACTTAAATCCCAGCTGGGTAAAACTTTATTTTGGGTATTTTGATTTTACTATTCTGTTGTGAAACTTTGTTTACTTTGATTATCTGTTTGAACTAAGTTTGGTTGTGTTTCCAATGTGTGAATTGGGTCATATGCCCTAAAGTGATTTAACGAGAGAGTGGGGAAAAAAAAGGTAACAAAAGACAAAAAGAGACAACATTTAATAAATGTAAAGGTTTATTGACAATCTTTGTCTTGTGATCTTCCTGTGAAGAAAAATGTAATGGTTAATTGTTTAAAGTACAGTTGAGTAATTTCAGTGAGATTGGAATTTACATTATGCAATAGAAACTAGGGATGTGCGGGACTAGTCGACTAAATGGTACAGCTCCTACTTGTCGACACTGAAAACAATAGTCGATTACACGAGAGAAAAAAAAACTTGATGATTTTATTCAAATTACTATCATTTTAACGTTACATTTAAAACATTTTAAATAAGTTAAAATAAAACTTTGAAAAAGAATACATATCAAAATATTTAAATATATACATTTTTAAAGAGCGTATCAGGGCGGAACCATTTTACCTCAGACTTTGCATGCATTTTCTTCATGTCAGTTGCGGCGATCGAGCTCGAAATGATGACGCGAAAGACCAGCAAGGTGTGGGATTATTTTTTATTATTATTTGGAAATGGACAAGTTTTGTGTAAACTGTAATGTCAGATTGGCTTACAATAACTCTACTGGAGCAATGCGTAATCATATTCAATACAGGCACGTATGCGTTAGCTTGGCGGCTAGCCAAAGCCAGCAAATGTCAATCATGTCATACACTACAACCTGCCGCTGCGGTCCGCGATCCCATCCGTGCCGCCTATTCCTCTAAACAAAGACCCACTTCGGTGGTGCTGCGGGATTTCCAGGCTCTTTTCGAAACTGTCTGCTTGCTTGTAACTTAGTTATCTCTCTGCGTTTCTGCCGAGCGCGTTTTTTTTTCAAGTGCAGAATCGCCTCTTGTCCCGTCTTTTGCCAGACCACGTTAACATTCACTGAACATATGCGCACGGTCTGAGTAAGTAAAACGAGCATGGTTTTGTTTTTAGACAATATAGCCAACATGAAGTACATTTTTAAAAGCCGTTTTAATGCTATTCCTTGACAAACTTTCCTATTGTTTTTGACTTTTGTTTTAATATGTGTTTTAATTTGTTGGATAACTATGTGACACTGTCACATAAGAGACATGTTTTACCGCTCTATTTATTGCATTGATTTTATGTATTATAGAGTTTTAACTGGTTTACATGTTTTCTTAAGTCCATTTTATTCCTCTTAACATTTTAGTGTGTGTGTCTTTAAGAATAGTATGGTTGGCCTGTCAGGTGACCAGTCACCTGACAGGAAGCAGGAACAGTATATAGAGAGCAGCATGGCCAACAAACTAGGGCCACTTTCAGCTACCCGACACACCTAGATTGTGGAGTTTCGTTTCGGTGGACTTACCTTTCCAGATTCACTTGCAACAAATTGGATTATCACTCATTTTGGATTGTATATACACTGGTGGACTCACTTTGGGATTTGTTCAGCACACTAGGATTCTTGGACTGTTTGTGGGGTATGGTGCAGTAAACTGTATGCTTTTAACAGACTGAGTTTTCCTGGATCTATTGTGTTGTTTTAAAGTCCCGTTCTTAAACGTATTTCTGTTTTATGTCATTCTTTTAACATCTACAAATCTCTCACACAGTAAAATCTGACCCCATTTTAAACTTTGTAACCCAGCCTAACGTGAATGGGAACTGTTACAGCCTCAATAAATCTTACACGATCTCTTCACTGCTCTTTGCAAGAAAAGGTGTGCTTCCAACCAGAAACTCATAACAGACCATTCCTAAACTACACAGATCGACCTGGAGGACCGTACTCCAGCGTACTGCACATCGTCTTCCTCCATGCAAGGGTGATTCATTACTCCATGCAAGGACAAGTGTTGCAGAGGGTGGCCTTGCTAACGTGAATGGGAACTGTTACAGCCTCAATAAATCTTACACGATCTCTTCACTGCTCTTTGCAAGAAAAGGTGTGCTTCCAACCAGAAACTCATAACAGACCACTCCTAAACTCCACAGATCGACCTGGAGGAACGTACTCCAGTGTACTGCACATCGTCGTCCTCCATGCAAGGGTGATTCATTACTCCATGCAAGGACAAGTGTTGCAGAGGGTGGCCTTGCTAACGTGAATGGGAACTGTTACAGCCTCTATAAATCTTACACGATTTCTTCACTGCTCTTTGCAAGAAAAGGTGTGCTTCCAACCAGAAACTCATAACAGACCACTCCTAAACTCCACAGATCGACCTGGAGGAACGTACTCCAGCGTACTGCACATCGTCTTCCTCCATGCAAGGGTGATTCATTACTCCATGCAAGGACAAGCGTTGCAGAGGGTGGCCTTGCTAACGTGAATGGGAACTGTTACAGCCCATTCCTAAACTGCACAGATCAACCTTCTCATCATACGATTTCATCTCCAGTATCTCTGGAGGAACGTACTCCAGCGTACCGCACATCATCTTCCTTCATGCAAGGGTGATTCATTACTCCATGCAAAGACAGGAGTCGTCGCACAGGTCTCCTTGCTAACGTGAATGGGAACTGTTACAGCCTCTATAAATCTTACACGATTTCTTCACTGCTCTTTGCAAGAAAAGGTGTGCTTCCAACCAGAAACTCATAATAGACCATTCCTAAACTGCACAGATCGACCTGGAGGAATGTACTCCAGCGTACTGCACATCGTCTTCCTCCACGCAAGGGTGATTCATTACTCCATGCAAGGACAAGCGTTGCAGAGGGTGGCCTTGCTAACGTGAATGGGAACTGTTACAGCCTCTATAAATCTTACACGATCTCTTCACTGCTCTTTGCAAGAAAAGGTGTGCTTCGAACCAGAAACTCATAACAGACCATTCCTAAACTACACAGATCGACCTGGAGGAACGTACTCCAGCGTACTGCACATCGTCTTCCTCCATGCAAGGGTGATTCATTACTCCATGCAAGGACAAGCGTTGCAGAGGGTGGCCTTGCTAACGTGAATGGGAACTGTTACAGCCCATTCCTAAACTGCACAGATCAACCTTCTCATCATACGATTTCATCTCCAGTATCTCTGGAGGAACGTACTCCAGCGTACCGCACATCATCTTCCTTCATGCAAGGGTGATTCATTACTCCATGCAAAGACAGGAGTCGTCGCACAGGTCTCCTTGCTAACGTGAATGGGAACTGTTACAGCCTCTATAAATCTTACACGATTTATTCACTGCTCTTTGCAAGAAAACGTGTGCTTCCAACCAGAAACTCATAATAGACCATTCCTAAACTGCACAGATCGACCTGGAGGAACGTACTCCAGCGTACTGCACATCGTCTTCCTCCACGCAAGGGTGATTCATTACTCCATGCAAGGACAAGCGTTGCAGAGGGTGGCCTTGCTAACGTGAATGGGAACTGTTACAGCCTCTACAAATCTTACACGATCTCTTCACTGCTCTTTGCAAGAAAAGGTGTGCTTCCAACCAGAAACTCATAACAGACCATTCCTAAACTACACAGATCGACCTGGAGGAACGTACTCCAGCGTACTGCACATCGTCTTCCTCCATGCAAGGGTGATTCATTACTCCATGCAAGGACAAGCGTTGCAGAGGGTGGCCTTGCTAACGTGAATGGGAACTGTTACAGCCTCTATAAATCTTACACGATCTCTTCACTGCTCTTTGCAAGAAAAGGTGTGCTTCCAACCAGAAACTCATAACAGACCATTCCTAAACTACACAGATCGACCTGGAGGAACGTACTCCAGCGTACTGCACATCGTCTTCCTCCATGCAAGGGTGATTCATTACTCCATGCAAGGACAAGCGTTGCAGAGGGTGGCCTTGCTAACGTGAATGGGAACTGTTACAGCATCTATAAATCTTATACGATCTCTTCACTGCTCTTTGCAAGAAAAGGTGTGCTTCCAACCAGAAACTCATAACAGACCATTCCTAAACTACACAGATCGACCTGGAGGAACGTACTCCAGCGTACTGCACATCGTCTTCCTCCATGCAAGGGTGATTCATTACTCCATGCAAGGACAAGCGTTGCAGAGGGTGGCCTTGCTAACGTGAATGGGAACTGTTACAGCATCTATAAATCTTACACGATCTCTTCACTGCTCTTTGCAAGAAAAGGTGTGCTTCCAACCAGAAACTCATAACAGACCATTCCTAAACTGCACAGATCGACCTGGAGGAACGTACTCCAGCGTACTGCACATCGTCTTCTTCCATGCAAGGGTGATTCATTACTCCATGCAAGGACAAGCGTTGCAGAGGGTGGCCTTGCTAACGTGAATGGGAACTGTTACAGCCTCTATAAATCTTACACGATCTCTTCACTGCTCTTTGCTAGAAAAGGTGTGCTTCCAACCAGAAACTCATAACAGACCATTCCTAAACTACACAGATCGACCTGGAGGAACGTACTCCAGCGTACTGCACATCGTCTTCCTCCATGCAAGGGTGATTCATTACTCCATGCAAGGACAAGCGTTGCAGAGGGTGGCCTTGCTAACGTGAATGGGAACTGTTACAGCCTCTATAAATCTTACACGATCTCTTCACTGCTCTTTGCAAGAAAAGGTGTGCTTCCAACCAGAAACTCATAACAGACCATTCCTAAACTACACAGATCGACCTGGAGGACCGTACTCCAGCGTACTGCACATCGTCTTCCTCCATGCAAGGGTGATTCATTACTCCATGCAAGGACAAGCGTTGCAGAGGGTGGCCTTGCTAACGTGAATGGGAACTGTTACAGCCTCTATAAATCTTACACGATCTCTTCACTGCTCTTTGCAAGAAAAGGTGTGCTTCGAACCAGAAACTCATAACAGACCATTCCTAAACTGCACAGATCGACCTGGAGGAACGTACTCCAGCGTACTGCACATCGTCTTCCTCCATGCAAGGGTGATTCATTACTCCATGCAAAGACAAGCGTTGCAGAGGATGGCCTTGCTAACGTGAATGGGAACTGTTACAGCCCATTCCTAAACTGCACAGATCAACCTTCTCATCATACGATTTCATCTCCAGTATCTCTGGAGGAACGTACTCCAGCATACCGCACATCATCTTCCTTCATGCAAGGGTGATTCATTACTCCATGCAAAGACAGGAGTCGTCGCACAGGTCTCCTTGCTAACGTGAATGGGAACTGTTACAGCCTCTATAAATCTTACACGATCTCTTCACTGCTCTTTGCAAGAAAAGGTGTGCTTCCAACCAGAAACTCATAACAGACCATTCCTAAACTACACAGATCGACCTGGAGGAACGTACTCCAGCGTACTGCACATCGTCTTCCTCCATGCAAGGGTGATTCATTACTCCATGCAAGGACAAGCGTTGCAGAGGGTGGCCTTGCTAACGTGAATGGGAACTGTTACAGCATCTATAAATCTTACACGATCTCTTCACTGCTCTTTGCAAGAAAAGGTGTGCTTCCAACCAGAAACTCATAACAGACCATTCCTAAACTACACAGATCGACCTGGAGGAACGTACTCCAGCGTACTGCACATCGTCTTCCTCCATGCAAGGGTGATTCATTACTCCATGCAAGGACAAGCGTTGCAGAGGGTGGCCTTGCTAACGTGAATGGGAACTGTTACAGCATCTATAAATCTTACACGATCTCTTCACTGCTCTTTGCAAGAAAAGGTGTGCTTCCAACCAGAAACTCATAACAGACCATTCCTAAACTACACAGATCGACCTGGAGGAACGTACTCCAGCGTACTGCACATCGTCTTCCTCCATGCAAGGGTGATTCATTACTCCATGCAAGGACAAGCGTTGCAGAGGGTGGCCTTGCTAACGTGAATGGGAACTGTTACAGCCTCTATAAATCTTACACGATCTCTTCACTGCTCTTTGCAAGAAAAGGTGTGCTTCCATCCAGAAACTCATAACAGACCACTCCTAAACTCCACAGATCGACCTGGAGGAACGTACTCCAGCGTACTGCACATCGTCTTCCTCCATGCAAGGGTGATTCATTACTCCATGCAAGGACAAGCGTTGCAGAGGGTGGTCTTGCTAACGTGAATGGGAACTGTTACAGCCTCTATAAATCTTACACGATCTCTTCACTGCTCTTTGCAAGAAAAGGTGTGCTTCCAACCAGAAACTCATAACAGACCACTCCTAAACTCCACAGATCGACCTGGAGGAACGTACTCCAGCGTACTGCACATCGTCTTCCTCCATGCAAGGTTGATTCATTACTCCATGCAAGGACGATCGTTACATATGGTGGCCCGTACGGGGAACGTTTAAGATTTTAAAAGCTGTGTTGAGAGTGTTAAAAGATGACGACTCATTTTGAAAATGCTGCTCCTTTTAAAACACCTGCTAATTTTAATGATGAACGGATTTTACACCAGTGTGATTGTGAACAGCTTCGCGCTGAAGTACTTTCTCTTACAAACATTATTCTAAACCTGGAGAAGGATTTTAAAGACTCTGTCGAAAGTCATTTTAACCGTGAAGTATATTTTAGAGAGGCTGTGGATGTAAAATTCAGTGAGATGGAGAAATATGTGAAGGAGGCTGTGGCAGCCTTAGAGAAAGAGGTTGTGGAGTGCTTTCGGAGGAGAGATAAACAGTGGGCAAAACAAACGAAGGACAAAAAAGCTCCGGAAGCCACTGTTTCCCCTCATACAGAAACCTCCAACCCTGTGCCTTCCATCTTCAGCTCCTTTTCACCTCCAACTGATTGTTCCACCATCTCAGCAACTTCACCGACTGACGGCAGAGCAAAGGAAGGAACTACCTTCAACAAGACATCATCAGGGCCTGATGTCACCCACATCTTTTCTGTCCTCCCCTTCTCCAGTGAGGAAGTCATCAGTGCACAGCAGGATGACATCACACTTCCCAGCTCGCCTTCCACACACCAGACGGACCGGATCACAATGATCAACCACCAGGACGTACTGTACCGACGGATCCGGAGCGAGGACGGCCAGCACCGACTGCAGCTCGTCGTTCCAAAGGCCTTGATCCAATGAACGCTACAGAACCTCCACAGCAGGACAAAGGATAGACATCATGGACGTCTGAAAACTCTCCTCAGCATTCTGGAGGTCGCCTGGTGGCCAACGGTCTGAAAGGATGTCTGGCAATATGTGGGAAGCTGTGGAATATGCGCCGTCATCAACCAAAGCAAAGAACCAACACTTCCCCTGCAACGACAACAACCATCAAGCCAGGAAGGAGGAATCTACAGAGGGAGCAGCGTGCCAGCACCGCTGGGTATAGAAAGCACCAGGGAGGAACCGCGCAGCCTACCCAGGGATACCCAGGTTGGTATCGTCTTTCACCCCTCTTTAATGGTTCCCCAGTTCCTTCCAGCAAACTAGTACCTGCATGGGAGCAACTAGTTTTAGCTAATTTATTTCAAAGACATTTTAAGTCACACTTTAAAGAGGATACCCATGTTATGGACAACGGATGACAGTACTCTTAAGAGACTAGTTTCTTCCCCGATGTGCCGTAGGCAAAGGGGGGAGACTATGTGACACTGTCACATAAGAGACATGTTTTACCGCTCTATTTATTGCATTGATTTTATGTATTATATAGTTTTAACTGGTTTACATGTTTTCTTAAGTCCATTTTATTCCTCTTAACATTTTAGTGTGTGTGTCTTTAAGAATAGTATGGTTGGCCTGTCAGGTGACCAGTCACCTGACAGGAAGCAGGAACAGTATATAGAGAGCAGCATGGCCAACAAACCAGGGCCACTTTCAGCTACCCGACAAACCTGGGCTGCATCCGAAACTGCCTACTTCTCTACTATATAGTAGGGGAAAAGCAGTAGGCGAGCGAATAAGTATGTCCGAATCCTTAGTATTCATAAAAGAGTAGTCGAGAATTACCTGGGTGACGTATTAATTCTCGCAATATTCGGATGTGCGTCTACTTAAAATGCGTCCGAATATGCCTACTTACCTACTATATAGTAGGAGAAAAGCAGTAGCCGAGCGAATAAGTATGTCCGAAACCTCAGTATTCTTAAAAGAGAAGTCGAGAAGTTCCCGGATGTCCTACTGCTTCTGCCCAGATTCTGAAGTGTTCATCCGATGGACACTTTTCTATCCGAGGAGGCAACGGGAGATCAATAAATCATCATCAAACGTGATGGAGAACAGCGATGAGGCTGTTTACAAATGTGAGTATTATAAATCAAAAACACGGTTATATGTGTTAAAATCGCTTTTGTTGAGCTACTGTAGAGTAAACTGTTCAATTGTATGTATCAGTATATTTATGATTTTGCTGTAAAAACATGTTTTATTATGTAGCCTATAGTGAACAGGGAGCTCCAGACCTCCAGTAACCACATGCACGTCTCCAAAGTGCATTTAAACCATACATCTTAAAGACGATTACTAAATGTTTATTTAATATGAGACAGGAAAATATTCTAAAAGAATTACAGATGAGCACATCACAACATGAACAGACATCTGAGTGAGTGATGTAACGTTATGTGTGCTGTTATGTAGAATTCACTGTTCAACACTGCTTTAGATTAATGTAAGTAATGTGAATAAATCTACATGGAGTAGCTAACCATAAGTTAATTTGTCCATTAGTATTGTTGATAAACTGAGGAGCATTTGTGTTGGATAAAAAGCCAGTGAACACATCAGCAGCTACCTCAACATGTAAATGCAGTATTGATCAGATAAATCACAGAGGTGACTGAATCTTGTCTGGATGTTACAGGGACAGATGAGACACACGTGTGTTTATCCGGTGAAGAGTGACTGATGAAGGAATGCTGCCATCAAAGGCTCTCAGTGTGTATACTACTGACATCAATAAAACATCTTTTAAATCTTAAGTTGTAGTTTATTTTAATTATTGTAATTTCAAACGTAGCTATTACAGCACTTTTCTGATTCTTGATTGCTGTACATTTGATGCAGAGCTTTTGTGGTGGAGCAGGTGACAGCGGCATTTGTGGGGAAAAAAGGAAAACAAAAATATAAAGTAAGAAATAATTTTGTTACTTCCAATACAGAAATCAAATGACATTGTGCTGTTAAAATGACTGCTTTTCTATTGTGTTTGTGCATCTTTGCAGGATCTGAAATGTCTGCAGGCTGCTGTGAGCAGTGAGGATGGAGAAGTCCACAGCAGCATCCTGGAAATGATCCAGTGCCATAGATGAGATGCTCCATCACTCCACCTGCCCTTACTGCCTCAACTGGGCTGGATGTTACTGTGGTCTCTTCATCCTCAATGAGCCCAGAGCCAGCGAGAGCATCTAGAGAAAGACCAAAAGAAATTGAGGATGTGATTTTGGTCAAGTTTGTCCTGCTGGTTTCTGTTCATACAACATCAGTCGTTTTATCTCGAATGGACTATTGTAATTCTTTATATGCTGGAATTTCCCAGTCCTCTTTTACAAGGCTTCAAATGGTTCAAAACGCTGCAGCCAGATTTTTAACGGGAGTCCGCAAACATCAACATATTACTCCTATTTTAATGGCTCTAAATTGGCTGCCGGTACGTCATAGAGTTGATTTCAAAATATTGATGTTTGTTTTTAAATCTCTAAATGGTCTTGCACCCTCGTACCTGTCTGAAATTTTAAATCTGAATACATCAGGCAGGTGTCTACGGTCCACAAACAGTTACTCTCTATCTCAGCCCCGAACATGACTGAAGAGGGGGTCGTGCGTTTGCCGTTGTTGGACCTAGGCTCTGGAATAGTCTTCCTTTTTATCTGAGATCCCTGTCCTCTTCACATGAGTTTAAATCAAAGTTAAAATCTTATCTTCTGGCCAGAGCATTTAGCAGTTCTTAATGATGTTTTATGTTTATTATGTTTTACTGCTTTCTTTCTTTTTTAATCTTGTATTTTAGTTTTATACTCTGTAAAGCACAGTGGTCAACTCCTGTTGTGTTTATTTGTGCTATATAAATAAATTAAATTAAATTAAATCAATCATTGAAGCCTGAGTTTCAGAAGCTTCAAAAGCATCATCATATAATGTCATGAAGCTTCTGAAAGCCAGGCTCTATTGACTGATATAGTATGAACAGAAACCAGCAGGACAAACTTGAAAATCACCTTTTGTGTTTGGAAACACACACACACACACACACACACACACACACACACACACACACACACACACACACACACACACACACACACACACACACACACACACACACACACACACACACACAAGGACTGAACATGGATGTGAGTAAGTAATGACTGAATTTATATGTTTTTGGTGAACTAACCCTTGAAAGCTCCAAATAGAAATTATATGAAATGTATGTAAACATTTATATTACAGTAGTACCTTGAAGAAATAATATTTAAGAAACAAGCAGCTTTTAATTGAGCTGCAAAAAACATTTACATTTTAATTTATTTTTTCTTTAAATTTACAATTATGCATTTGGCAGACACTTTTATCCGAAGTGACTTACAGTGCTCTTATTACAGGGACCCCAATCCCCTTGGAGCAACCTGGAGTAAAGAGCCCTGCTGAAGGACACACTGATGGTGACGACTGCAGAGATCGATCCAGCAACCTTCTGCTTACCAGTTCACTACACCACAAAAGTAATGAAGCTATATCAAAAATTAGCATGTAATTGTAAACATATTAAATGAAATTTGGCAAGAAATGGAATGCTGACAACATGAGATGTATTTTTTTTACTCTGTGTAATTGTTTTACAGGTAGTTGTCCTCATGGAGAGCAGGCAAACAGATGTTTGGAGCAGACACAGCAGGAGCCAGATTGTCCCACACATGTTCTCCTGCTCTTGATTCAAGATTGTGTGGTTCAGGGGCGTCATCATGGTCTTCCTCATCCTCTCTGTGTACTCAGGCAATGATAGCCTCGATGTCTGTTTCCCATCCATGATCAGATTCAGTCTGACTGCAGCAGTGTGGGTCGTGATGGACAGCAGAGACAGGTGAAGGTGGACACGGTGGTCAGCTGCAGAACTGGCTCAGCTGTGTTGAGATGGCAGTAGGATGTGGGTTCACTGCATGTAAATACTTGATTGTTAGAACAATATGTTTGAATAAAGCTTTGTTTTATGTGTTGTTGACTTGTTTATTTATTGTCATGGTTACTTTTATTTACATTTTACTCATTTGTTCATGTTTCCTGTTGTTGTCAGTAAATAAAATATAATTGTTTCATTAACATATGTGTAGTCATGCATAGCTATGGCATACGAAAAAGCTAATTACATTTTGCTTGTTTTACTAAAAAGTAGAATTAATTATTGGTCAGCATTTATCATTATTATTGTTCATAAGTGTTGGGCTACCAATGCATTCTGAGGAAAACTTAATTTCTAAGTAGTAATACTTACATTTTTCGAGTGTAAAATCAACAGTCTTCTCCAAAGGTAAGATCTTTGAGCAGCTGATCGACGTCTCCTTTGTGCAGATATTACGAACATGGAGGAAAACTGTACTGGGTAGGGTTGTGGATTTATTGATGGTGATGGCTATGAGGTGTTTGTGCGCCTGTCGCTCTTATTTTATTTTTATTATTATTACTGCAGAACATACAAGCTCAGTGAAAGATGGTAGTATCTTTAACAATGAACAATCATAATGACAAAAAAAACAACAGAAAACATAACTATAATGGGTTTGCATATACTATGAGATTATATACACGGGAAAAAAAGATTAAATATCTTTGAATAATCATACAATTCATATAAACATTATGCATTAAAATTGCATTTGTGTTTGTTATTTATAAGCCTCAGGGATGAAACGAGAGAGACATTAAACAACAAAAATAAGAAAACAAAGGAGTTTTAAGCCAGTTTTGCGTGTGGGTGAACAATTTTGCACATAAAATTAAGAAAATAACATTTAAGAGAGAACGATTTAAGTTTTTCGTAATAAAAAATAATATCTTTAAGGATTAAACTGTGGGTTATATTAGTACAGTTAAAAATATAAAAACTTAAATCAACCCAAAATGTATTGGTTATACTACAATCATAAGGCAGCTGTTTCTTCAACAAGACCACAAAATGAGCAAATTTCATCAACATCAAAATATTTACAGATAGATGAATTAAGCCTGTCGCTCATATCTTTTAAGTTTGTTTTTGCGTGTTAGGCTGTGTTAGCTGTAACAGAGATGTGTAAGATGTAGTTTACAGTTGCTTACTGAAGGCCCTGACTGAAACCCCACGGTACGCCACTGTCCACACTGTTGGCACGTGTATGGCTTCTCTCCATTGTGAATTCTAACATATCTTTTAAGAGCTATTTCTTGATTGAAATGTTTTCCACTCTGTTGGCAGGCATAAGGTTTCTCTCCTGTGTGAATTCTCGTGTCTTTTAACACCTTGTTTTTGTCTAAAACACTTTCCACACTGTTGACAGGTGAAATAACTACTCCTTCCTGTCTTTTGAGCCTTTTTACTTAAGGAAGTCTTTTCAGTCTGTGAGCAAGTAAAAGATTTTTCTCCAGTTATAAAATCACATTGATTCTTATATTGATCATTCTCTTCCATAACATTCAGTTCTTGACTCTCTTCTTTCAGCACCATCAGGTCTAGGGCAAAAAAAAGACAAATAAAAATTAACCCCAATTTAATGGCACAATGCAACAGACATGTAAAGTAAAACCAACATAAAACTAGTTCCTGTACCCACTAAGCAACTGAAAAGAGGCATTATATGTAATCTGAGAATCACTTCTCAATATTGCCAACTCTTCACTTTCTTTAAGATAGTTTTTGAGACTATCAAGCTGCCATTTAAACCTTCTGTTTAAAGGATTAGTTCACTTCCAGAATAAAAAATTCCTGATAATTTACTCACCCCTATATGGAGAATTCAACCAACGTGGGGTGAGTAAATTATTAATACACTTTTATTCTGGAAGTGAACCAATCCTTTAAAAAAAGACAGATATCAATCACTGATTTATTAAATCTCCTAGGGATTAAGGTGCAAAAATATATAGAAATGTGGGGGGAAACAAACAAGGACAAACTCACCACTTAACCATTAGACCCAAAGCTCATCACACAATAATTCCATGTAATAATTGATTTTAAAAGAAAACTGGCAATATTCAGGAAGAAAGCAGCAGATGTTTGTTATAACTTTTAAATGACACATCACTGTGGTTCAAAGGTCACTGACAGGTGGAGTTACAATTCCCCAATTAACCATATCTGAAAGCAACACATTCACAGAAGCAATAGAAAACAACAGAACAAAACATGAATACAAATCACTAACATATGTAACAGCATTTATGTGTAACAGGGGCTTTTATGCTTTTTACACTTTCAACTTTCTTTAGCGTGTAATGTTGCTGTTTGAGCATGAATAAGATCTGCAAAGTTACAAAGCAGAAAGTCACTCCAAAACAAGTTAATTCTTTATTTCAGTAAGCACTGTTTCTGAAAAAATGTCTCAACTGACCATATGCACTTCCACATAAAGCAAACTCATAAACTTCCGGTGAAGCTCATTTTATATGTGCTATACACAGGTAGAGACCCTCTTTCTTATCAGAAACTGACCAAGCCTGGTAATCCCAGGAGAGTACCCAGACACGTAACTGTACATTTAAATCCTGACAAATAAACACTGTCGTAACTGTTTAGGCTGAAGTTAACTAGCTAGCGGTGCTATCTCTTAAACAACATCATAATGGTATTCTTGATAAACGATAACTTACCTTCATAGTCATGAACACATTTTTTAAATCTTACAACATTTACAACTTTCAACACAAGACATCACCAATTACAAGACACCATCCCCCAGCACTGTGGAGAATCAACAACTGGCAGACAATCTGAATGAGTTTTATTGCAGGTTTGAAAAAACACCATTCACACCTCCCCCTCCCCTAAAAAGTTAGAATTGAGCAGAGGGTTTCCTTTTAAGTTATGAAGTATAGCTTTAATTTAAAGTTTGTTTGAATTTTGAGTTTTTTATTTTTTATGACATGCAGTAGAATAATAATAAGGCAAAACAAATGTTTTGGTTAATAAAAAAAGTTTAAAAATAAACACTTTTCTCTCTGCTGCAGAAGTACAGTATAAGAGGAAATGTCAGGGAGGCCTTGCAAAATTGACCGGAGAAAGAGGGGGGCCCCGGAGTAAAAAAGGTTGGGGAACCCCTGTTCTAAAGGGAACAGCAGCTCACTGGCATTGAATGAGATACATATGAAAACTGTATTTTTGCTTCCACCCAAGAAGGGCATTTACAACATGAAATAATTATCCATGAGATATTTTGAGCTAAAATTTCAGACTCATTCTGGGGACACCTTAGACTTTATTACAGCTATATTAAATAGTCTATCATTTATTTATTTGTGTTTAATTTTGCAGTAAAACTAGCAATTGTGAAGAATTACAGTGAGCATTTAATTCCCATCATTGTAAAGAAACTTCTTATTTAAGTTACAAATGACTTGCTTTTGCCCTGATTGTGGTTACATCTCTCTTCCAACATTGTCATTTCTACAATTGATCCTTTTTGTAAACCTCGTCACACTGAGGATAACAGCAATGTCTTTACAGAATGAGTTTGCAAATGACGTTTGAAGTCTTTTTGATAGGTGAAACACTTCACACATGAAAGGTCTCTTTCCATTGCGAAGCCTCGTGCTTAATAAGGGTTATTTTATGTCTGAAGCTTTTTTCACACTGATTACATGTAAATATCTTCTGTTCATGTGATAGCTAAGGTTAAGTTTTGTTGTGAAGCTCTTTCCGCACAGATGCAGGTTTAACACACTCTCTGGTGTGGATCATCATGTGCTTGTTAATACTTCCTTTTTGAGTAAAACTTTTTCCACACTGAGAGCATGTGTAAGGCTTCTCGCCAGTGTGGACCCTAATGTGCTTTTTCAGGGTTCCTTTGTCAGTGAAACATTTTCCACAATGTTGGCAGATGAAAGGCCTGTCTCCTGTGTGAATTGTCATATGGCTTTTAAGGATTCTTTTTTGATTGAAACTGTTTCCACACTGCTGGCAGGTGAAAGGCTTTTCTCCAGTGTGAACTCTCATGTGGGCACTAAGAGTATGTTTATGTGGAAAACTCCTTCCACACTGAGGGCATGTATAAGGTTTCTCTCCAGTGTGAATGCTCATGTGCCTTTGAAGGCTTCCTTTTCGATTGAAACTATTCCCACACAATTTGCAGATAAAGGGCTTCTCTCCTGTGTGAATCCTCATGTGGGCTTTGAGGTTTCCTTGACGATCAAAATTCTTTCCACACTGTTGGCAGGTAAAATTACTTTTAGCTCCAGTCTTTTGAGCTCTTTTACATAAGCAAGTCTTTTCAGTCTCTGAGCAACTGAATGATGTTTGTCCAGTTATGGAATCTTTGCATTTCTTACACTGATCTTTATCTTGCATTTCATTCAGTTCTTCACTCTCTTCTTTCAGTGCCATCAGGTCTATGGGCGAAAAATACAAGTTAACCTCCGTTAAAAAGCAACAGTAGAACAGAAAGTAACAATGGCCCAAATCTGCCATTTATGTCTGCAACAGGGGTGTCAAACTCAGCTTGTGGAGGGTCACAGTCCTGCAGAATTTAGATCCAACACACCTACCTTTAGTTTTCAGGTAATGAATACCTTGATTCAGGTCTGTTTAATTAGAGTTGGAGCTAAACCCTAGAGCAGGGCTGTGGCCCTCCAGGAACTGAGTTCGACATCCCTGGTCTACAATTTTAGAAAATACTGTCTTTTCAACAATGTTCAGTTTTGCAGAAAAACTGTGTTACAATGGGACTTAAATTCTGACTGATATTGTTCAGAAATACAGAAACTGAGCTTATTAAAGTTATAAAGTTATCCCTCTCCTAGAGTTATTAGATCTGCAACAACATATACCACAACATACTGTTGGATAGATTTACAATTATGTAGGCATTTGTGAACAAGAAATAATATGCTGTGTGTACTATCTAGCTGACTGCTACCACTCTGTGTAAATGAAGATACATCTCATCAAACACAACTATGGAAAACACAACTGTTTTGTTTCCTTTGTTACGGTAATAAAATACCTGCATATACAGGTGCTGGTCATATAATTAGAATATCATCAAAAAGTTGATTTATTTCACTAATTCCATTCAAAAAGTGAAACTTGTATAATGTATACATTCATTCCACACAGACTGATATATTTCAAGTGTTTATTTCTTTTAATTTTGATGATTATAAGTGACAACTAATGAAAACCCCAAATTCAGTATCTCAGAAAATTAGAATATTGTGAAAAGGTTCAATATTGAAGACACCTGGTGCCACACTCTAATCAGCTAATTAACTCAAAACACCTGCAAAGGCCTTTAAATGGTCTCTCAGTCTAGTTCTGTAGGCTACACAATCATGGGGAAGACTGCTGACTTGACAGTTGTCCAAAAGACGACCATTGACACCTTGCACAAGGAGGGCAAGACACAAAAGGTCATTGCAAAAGAGGCTGGGTGTTCACAGAGCTCTGTGTCCAAGCACATACTACATGCTCATACTTTTCATGTTCATACTTTTCTGTTGGCCAAGATTTCTAAAAATCCTTTCTTTGTATTGGTCTTAAGTAATATTCTTAATTTTCTGAGATACTGAATTTGGGGTTGAATTTGAATTTAGTTGTCAGTTATAATCATCAAAATTAAAAGAAATAAACACTTGAAATATATCAGTCTGTGTGGAATGAATGTATACATTATACAAGTTTCACTTTTTGAATGGAATTAGTGAAATAAATCAACTTTTTGATGATATTCTAATTATATGACCAGCACCTGTAGATCCACATCCCTGCTTGCCTGGACCCATTCTCACACATTACAGAACAACTGACCTTACATCTAGCAGGGATGCAGCTTATTCTCCTGCGCCAGAGGAGCACTCCCTCGAGTACCATACCCGTGAGTTTTTGGACTAAGCAAATCACACTCACTTTCCAGACCGTTCTTTCATTACCTTTTATCATGCGGGTCTCAATGATCCTCTAGGACAAGGGTCACCACACTTGGTCCTGGAGGGCCGGTCTCCTGCAGAGTTTGGTTCCAACTTGCCTCAACACACCTGCCTTGAAGTTTCAAGTATACTAAGCAAGACCTTGATTAGCTGGTTCAGGTGTGTTTGATTAGGGTTGGAGCTAAACTCTGCAGGACACCGGCCCTCCAGGAACAAGTTTGGTGACCCCTGCTCTAGGACCTAGGTACAAAACTATCCTGTGTTGGTCCTCAAGGGACATTTGAGCAATTTGTGGAGCATGCTCTTTTGCTAAGCGGTTCCCCCTTCATTATGGGGGAGGACCCTTCCCCTAAACATGCTCCTCAAGTTTGGTGGATGAAGAGCTTGAGCTGCCACTTATGTTATTAGCCTGCACCACATCTACTACTGGACCCATCTTGGGGCGTCCAGTGTGGCAGACCCTCCAATGATTCCCTATGTAATCACATGTTCTTTTAGAATATTTTGCTTGAGTATTAATCTAAATTCTTTGATTGAACATTTAAACATTAGTTAATATCACATGTATGCTATATTTGGTATTTATTGGCTTCTTTATAAAAGTTTTTGGATGATGTTTTACATTACATAGTAATGCCTATTGAAGGAGTGGAATTCTGGATCCATCATGGCCTTCATAAAAATATTAATTATATTTCTTGTGTGATTACTAATCAAGTTTTTAATCAGTATTTAACCTCCAAGATTGAGTAGCATTTGGACCAATCAGACACACAACTAATTGTTATATTTAACAAATAATCTCTAATGCCCCCTCACCTAACCAAAGGGCCAACTATGAGGGTCTATGGAAAAAAAAGCCCCTTTTAGACTTGCACTTTATTCATTAACTAACTACTTGTTTTTCTTTAAAAAAAAAAAGCTTCTCTATTTGTTTTGTATTCTATCTATTTGTTTTCTTTTATTTATTTTACAATTAACAAAAAGCAAAAATGGCCTCTAACACTACCTTGCTCTATTCTTATTCTATTCTATCTGTTTTATTTTTATTTACTATATAATAAAATAAAAAAACCTTGCTACGTGTACTGCATTAGGCTAACTAAGACTTGTCATAGCACTTGCATATCATTGCTCTTTTGTTGATTTTGATTGCTTCTATTGTCTTCATTTGTAAGTCACTTTGGATAAAAGCATCTGCTAAATGTAAATGTAAATGAATGCATGAAAATCAGCAGATAACAGCGTGAAACGTAACTGTTGCTCAGTGTAGATGCAATTTGGGAGCTGTAATTTATATTCTGATTGTTTCATATAACTGTAGGGCTGTCACGATTCCACGTTACATTTGAGTACTCAATTAAAAAAAAAATCCTCAATTGCAATTTATCAGTGTCGAATAACCAGAAAAAATACTGGATGTGGTGCATTTCATGGACGAGAATCCACAAACTGCATTATTAGTTAGGTTTCTAAGGCTGCACAAAGTATTACAACAACTTATACTATACAAACCATATACTATAGCAGGGGTGTCAAACTCATTTTCACAGAGGGCCACTTCAACATTATGGCTGCCATCAAAGGGCCGGTTGAAACTGTAAGACTGTACAAATGTTACTACTCCTTAACATATTGTTAAATAACTGTCTCTATTTAAGTTACAAATATTGCATGTGCATTTGTATAGATGTAAAAAATATATGTTATTGCTCTGTGTTATTTTAACATAAATCCTTTTAATTTATCAGGTTAAGAAATCCAAATTACTCCATAAATCAAAGTAAATAAAGACAAGTATCCTCAAACACAGGTTCAACATTAACTTTGTTAAAAACTTTTTTTGTTAAATTTATGGTACAACCAATCATTGTGAGCTGCTAAGAACGTGTGACAGATATGGCATTTAAGATAGAAACAAATGAGCCCGGTCTCATGAAAATGCATATCAATAGCACGATTTTCTGTTTCTATTTGGCGTGCATATGATATGCAATCAATGCTTAAAGTAGAAAAAAAAGAAGTGGCCATACTCAACCCCACTCCCCCACCCAAAAATAAATAAATACAAACTAAAGTACTAAAAAAGTATATTGTATTTTTTTTTCATTATAATTTACTGATTCAAATTATTTTACTACTCTGCGCTAGGGTGACCACCTGGCTATAGATCTGTTTCAGGACAGTAGATGTGACTTTGCCGGACAATGCGGGACACGTGCGAGACAGATAGGCAGGAGCGGACTGGAACAAAATTTCAGGCCGGGAAATCTCACTCTCATCCAGGCCATCCCATACATCCACAACAAATTTTGAAACTGGACAACAATAGTTTTTTGTATAGCCATCATCATCATTGCATAAAAAAGTTTCAATTCCTAGGCTGGGGCCGTGCAAAATAATTAAAGGTTATCTTTTGAACTTCCATTTTCCTTTTTAGTCTCTTCATTTTCCCTGACATCTCTGTCTCTCATGTGTATGTTTACTTTTTTCACAAATTTTCTTGCACCGGTCACTTTTCCAGCACCTTGTTGCAAAACAGCCACCTCATTGTAATTTGTTTGCACATAGTATACTAAGTATACTTTGTTTGCACATAGTATACTTAGACCTATGGTAAAAAAATAAGTATTACATTATTGTTTTATCTTGTCAAAATTAGCACAATAATATCTACATCTTGAATATATCTTTATAAAAAATAAAAAAAAATGAATATGTTTTTGCATTATCATGGGTCATGTTTGGTCCTAAGGAAAATTAACCATGGTATTATTAGACCTATGGTAAAAGTAACCATGTTTTTGGTGGATTGATTACTATTTGTATAACCAGAGTTTTACTACAAATACCATGGTGAAACTATATCGTGTAGCAAAACCATTATTAATTTGTGGTTACCATGGTTTAACTATAGTAAGTTAGTAACCATGGTTTTTTGGTTTTATTTTTAGTAAAACCATGGTTAATTTTCCTAAGGGTTGTATTGTTGTCTGCCATAACTCCTCCTAAACCCGTTATAAAACTATGTGAATATTTATCTGCTAAATTCCATCTCTTTACAATAGTAATTATGTCCTTTAGTTAAGTTTGCAGTAATTGACAGCTACTGCTATCATTTGCTAGCAGTTTAATGTTTAACTAAGTAAACAAAGATAAAACTAGTCTATGTACAGATGTAACTGACCTGCACTTGAAGCCTTGAACAGGACAGTTTTGCCTCTCTGCTCCACCTGGGCGCTTCTACTCCATTCTCGAGTCTCGCGTCCTTTTGGCGGAGCGCACGCGAGGCGAATCGCGTTGCCAGTCAAGGCATGATTTATTAGAGTTTTATTATTGAATGGCGAATTCGGAAATAATCACTTTAGTACATTCGGTTGGCAACAAAAACAACAACAACAATATAAAATAATAATAATAAATTATATAAAAAAATAAATAAATGCAGGGCAGCGGGCCAAATTGGCTGCCAGGCCACCGGGAACCGGTTCTCCCGATGGCCAGTCCGCCCCTGCAGATAGGTACATTGATACTGTTATGCTGTGTAAATACTGATTTACATTCGTTGGCATATGCACCAATTTATGTTTCTGCCGGTGCATGCCCACACTTATGGCAACATTAAATTCAGGAGAGAAGATCATTTTTGAGTGCACACATGTAATGTCTGACAGATAGAGAGCGCGTCCGTTTTCTGTGAGAGTGAATGAATGGGAATCCACCTGCCAGCGGAGAGGTTTGCGCTCAAGCATTTGATGCGCTCGCGCAGGCTATAATGCGCTCTGGACATTTGTCATTAAAATAACTCCGCAGAAAAAGGAGAAGAAAGTCGTGTCTGAAAGCTTCCATCGATTTTTTAATTCGTTAAATAAATGGAGAATATCGTGTTTTTCCGTCAGTGGTGCTCGAGCACTTGATGACAAAGCTTTATTCCTTTGAGCCGTCCACGCAGTCGTCATCAACGGAAAAACCCCACACCCCTAATCCTAACCACTGCGTATCATATGCACACCAAAGTCAATTTCTGCGTATAAATAGACCGCCAAATAGAAACAGAAACTTGTGGTATTGATACGCACTTTCATAATGCATGATATAAAGTAGCATAGTATTTATTTATTTTTTTGTAAGACAATCATATGCTCTCGCGGGCCACATAAAATGATGTGGCGGGCCGGAATAGGCCCGCGGGCCTTGAGTTTGACACCCCTGTACTATAGCCTAGTTCTATTGTGAATTCACAAACACTGCGATTCAGTTAAATAAATATTTGTACTGTAGATTCAATATATATATGTGCTTTAATAATTTACATGCGTGTAGGTTAACATGCATCTCAGAGTGGCTCCGTTCACAGTAAATGTGGCTGTGTATGAACTGTTATGATTCAAACTCCATCTCCGCATATGTGAGTTTGGGTTGTTTATAATGTTCATCTGGGACCACGACGTGTACTGATTTCATCAGTAATGTAAATCATTTATAAACATACGCCAACACAACATCAATAAGTTTCTAAATATGCAAACTGTTCATCATGATTTCAAAATTAATGCTCAAACCCTCGCTCTTAGTTTTGATATCCACGTTATTGTTCAAGATATTACAGCGGCTGTAGCATTTTCTATCTTAAAGAAGTGGCCAAATACTAAAGGTTAAGTGAACATTTGAATTAAATGTAATTTGGCTGATATTAAACATGGAGTTGTGATCTGCTGTGAAGTATAACAACACCAGGCTGTTGGCGTCCTCTGCAGGTGATTGTTATAAAGTTTTTCCTTACTTCTAATATTTATTTCCACCACCATGGTCCCATAATGACTCGGTAAAAAAAAAAAAATGAGACAGAAGAAATAATGAGACAAATAACAGAGATTCATGACACAGAATGACTGAAGAAAGATGAAACCGACCTGTTTGTGTCTCAATATCTTCATGTTTGACTCTGAAAGCGTCTTCAATCTTCATGTTTTCACTCTCTTCTATAATAAACACCATCTCTGCTTGTGTCTCAGTATCTTCATGTTCTTCAATCTTCATGTCTTCACTCTCGACTTTAATAAACGCCATATTTATGACAGTGTGCTTCAACAGGAGTTTTTCTGTGTGTTTGAACACTTCATCCTGTTTGAGAAAAATGAACACAGACAAATAAAATAAAACAAACCCAAACTAAATCTCTGTGTGCGTCTCAATCAGCCCCCTAGTTCTGTAGTCAGCACACTAGTTCAGTAGTCAGCACACTAGTTCAGTAGTCAGCACACTAGTTCAGTAGTCAGCACACTAGTTCTGTAGTCAGCGCACTAGTTCAGTAGTCAGCACACTAGTTCAGTAGTCAGCGCACTGGTTCAGTAGTCAGCACACTAGTTCAGTAGTCAGCACACTGGTTCAGTAGTCAGCACACTAGTTCAGTAGTCAGCACACTGGTTCAGTAGTCAGCACACTAGTTCAGTAGTCAGCGCACTGGTTCAGTAGTCAGCACACTAGTTCAGTAGTCAGCACACTGGTTCAGTAGTCAGCACACTAGTTCAGTAGTCAGCACACTGGTTCAGTAGTCAGCACACTAGTTCAGTAGTCAGCGCACTAGTTCAGTAGGCAGCTCACTAGTTCAGTAGTCAGCGCACTAGTTCAGTAGTCAGCTCCCTAGTTCAGTAGTCAGCGCACTAGTTCAGTAGTCAGCGCACTAGTTCAGTAGTCAGCGCACTAGGTCAGTAGTCAGCCCACTAGTTCAGTAGTCGGCTCACTAGTTCAGTAGTCAGCTCAGTAGTCAGCGCACTAGTTCAGTAGTCAGCACACTAGTTCAGTAGTCAGCGCACTAGTTCAGTAGTCAGCGCACTAGTTCAGTAGTCAGCCCACTAGTTCAGTAGTCAGCGCACTAGTTCAGTAGTCAGCGCACTAGTTCAGTAGTCGGCTCACTAGTTCAGTAGTCAGCACACTAGTTCAGTAGTCAGCGCACTAGTTCAGTAGTCGGCGCACTAGCTCAGTAGTCAGCGCACTAGTTCAGTAGTCAGCACACTAGTTCAGTAGTCAGCGCACTAGTAAGGGAGTCAGTCATGACCTGATTAGACAAAAACACTCAAAATTAATAAAAGAACACATATCAAACAGACAATTAATATATAGGCATTTATGATTTACGTTTGTCAGGCATTTATGATTTACGTTTGTCATGTATTGATTTGTAGATAATTTTTAATGAAAATCTTGTCAGATTTGTAGAAGTTGTCATAACATGTTATTGTTGTATGTAGATTCTGTAATTCAAGTCCTTATCAACAATGAATCGTTTGATTTAACTGAGTTAGTTTTAAAAAGCTCAGTTTCTCTATCGTTTCTTACCAGCGATCAAACAGCGTGTTCTCTATCAACCTGTAACTGTTGTATTGGTTTATACACTTTAAAGGATTAAAAACACAAACCTTTTTCTCAACAGAATCGCGCGGCGCAGCCTTATGACGTCACACCGCCCCGCCAAAATAAAAGTCCTGTTCAGACGAAATAGAAACTCAAGATAGAAAGGATTGTTACAAAGAATAAATCACAGATTCCTGAAGTAATACTACCACTGTACTTTTATCAAAGGGTTGGCTTATTTCTAAATATAATTATACCAACTACTGAGCATTTGTGATATTCTCAATCCTAAATAAAGTGCAGTATATTGATCTTCATTTTACAAATAATTGGAAAGAACTGTTGAATATTTCAAACTCAATAATTTGTTGTTAAAATTGAAGTTTGTGGTTGCAGAAAGATCTACAAACTAATATTGAATTATTATCATGATGTATAAATCTCATTTCATCTCAGAAAATATAAGAGAAATAATTAAAATAAAAACGTTTTGTTAAAGTGCATTATATTAAAGGGCCACGATGACTGTAAATGATTATATTGATGGTGGGTTTATAACAACTGATTTTAAAAGTAAAAATTAATTTAAATTAATTATCACGACGCAAAATTGTCACAACATCAAATCTCAGCAAAAAAATATATATTTTGCATATGTTAATTTCAATCTGTTTGTAAAATAATATGCATAATATAATATAAATAACTGTATTTTTAAGACATTGAATTATTGAACACTTACACATTTATGAAAGATTAATTTTTCTTTTACAAGTTTTTTTAATGGCTAGTAAACTAGTAATATTACACATTCTCAACAGTTATGCTTTAGTCTCTTTCAAGCATTGCTATAGTCTTTGGCTTTAAGCAGTATATTAAAACGTTTGTAAAAATAAAATAGGGCACAATCTACTATATTAATATGAAATAATTCTCAGTATTGGTTTTCAGGTTACAATACAGGGTGAAAATGATAATGTCCTGGAAAATTACTAATATCTTTTCCATTTTTCTTACAGTGTAATAACTGATCAACAATCGGTTACAAGCTACTAACAAATGTATCATAAATAAACAATGATTCAATTATTGTTAAATTGAACAATTGCAAACAGCAGCTAACGTTTACGTGATGTGTGTACTGCTAGGCATCTTTGGTTTCCTCTTTTTGTGTAATTTGGATGGAAAATGTCACTTATCAAAAGTTGCCAAATAAATTTTAAAAAGTTGCTAAATTTAATAATAATTTTTGGCTACAGGCAAAAAAACAACAAGATGTTTTCACAAAAATGAGTTCATTAACCCCTCTTCTAGTGATCCCAATGCTCCAAATAGAAGTTAAACATGTAAAATAATCTTTATTTGTATGTTTTTGAGAGGTGTATGTTTTTCTCAGGTCACTTCTGGACGACTGCTGCTTCTCCTCATCACAAGACACGTCTCTCAGACGCCACACGATACACAGAATTACAGTATTTCAAGATATCTGTCTTGGAGAGGATTCACACAAACATAGTCTATTATGTCTTAAAGGGACAGTTCACCCAAAAATGTAAATTCTGTCATCATTTACTCATCCTCAAGTAGATCCAAACCTGTATGAATGTGTTTGTGCTGAACACAAAGGAAGATATTCTGAAGATATTTCTTATATTTAATCTTGCTGATCGTAATAAATATCTGGATTTCTATGTGAAAAGTGATGATGTAGTGTTGTTTCCTGATGTGTTTTGTTTTTTCCATTTATTTGTTGAGGTATAATAATTATAGTCTGTGGTTTTATTTAGCATGGGCTGACGAATTTGTTTATTTAACACTCTTTGTTTCTCTCCAGAGTCCAGTTCAACTGATCACTGTTTTCCCTTTCTCCATTTATTATTTATTTTTGTTTCGTGAAATAAACAGACTATTGTTTTGTGAATATTATATTTTTGTTGCGTTGCCCGTGACTCGTCATTTGCATTTTTCTGGACCGTTCCAGCTTAACATATTTCTGAAATGTCCAGTACCCCACATTTATTTTAGGTTTGTGTGTTTAAAACACAATCGTTTAGTTTTTTTGAAGAGCTTCCGGGTGATTTGGAAATGTATTCATCAGTGACTTCAGGACCATGGATAACGCAGGTGAAGATGCGGACTGTGAAATCCCAGCTAAACAAGCCACAGTGTGTTGAAAAGCACCGGAGGCCAATGAAGGGTTGCAAGAAGTTTGTTGAAGGTTCAATGTTGTCTTTTATTTCCTGAAGCAAGTTTAAAATAACATGGCTTGGCAAACGATAATATGTTCGGATAATGTGTTCTTCTGACATTCCAAATAAATTAATACGTGTGGAAAAAATCCTCTCCCTTCTACCATGCGCTCTCTGTTCTCTGTGGTGGATTTTAGGGGGGGGGGGGACTGCAAAACATGGCTTCAACATCCAGCGTGTCGAGTAAAACTCATGCACACGTCTGTGACGTACCATTATATGATGCTACATTACTGTCATCCTGATTATCATAGCTGTTCGTGTCACCAAAGTGACTGTTTTGAGAGACTGTGGCAAATGTCATGTCAGTTTCGATGTGCACATTTTAGAGCATGCGCTAAATATTCACTATCGTGCCAAAGCGCTTATGACATAATGGCTACTTACAAAAGTTCCTCCATGGCACATTTTTCAAAGCGTTCCAAGATTTTTGACAAGTGTTTATAGCAATAGCATTACTAACTAATGGCTCATTTCCACTGAGCTGTACGGTTCGGTACAGTACGGTACGGTACACAATTATTTCCGTTTCCACTGTCAGAAGTTGTGAATGGTACCAAAATAGCGAACCGTACCGTACCACTTTTTTGGTACTCTTTCGTTGGGGTACCTAGCACAGCAAAGGGTACCAAAAGGGCGGAGCTAAACTCACTGCAGAAGTTGATTTGTTGAAGGGGATAAAGCTTATCAAAGCAACATCTGCTGTGTTCTGCTTATTTACATCAGAGTGCGCAAACACACAAAAATATAAGTGTATTTTATGATTTCATATTTTCACACAGACAATAGCCATTTCTCAATATGCATTCTTGTGGAATTGTGAAACGTCATTGCCCAAAAACCTGCATAATTTTAAAAATATTGTTAAGTAAGTTGAGGGGTGGATTCAGTGGAGGGGTGGAGACAGTGGAGGAGGCGGAGTCAGTGGAGGAGGCGGAGCCACGAGGAGAAATTGTTAAAGTTTCCAAACTGAGGGCAAGTGAAAGGTTTGTCTCCGGTGTGAGGTGTCACCTGTATCTGAACCTGCTTCCACACTGATGACATTTAAAACAGGTTTCACGAGTGTTTCGTCATGTACACATTAAAGTTTGCTTTACTTCTGAAACTGCTGCCACACTGAACACAAACGATTGGCTTTTCTCCGGTGTGTATTCTCATGTGAGTGGAAAGATTTCCTCTCTGAGTGAAGCTCTTTCCACACTGTTGACAGGTGAAGGGTTTCTCTCCGGTGTGAACTCTCAGGTGGCTTTTAAGGTCTTCTCTTCGAATGAAGCGTCTTCCACACACTCTGCAGGAGTAAGGTTTCTCTCCGGTGTGAATCCTCAGGTGGATTTCAAGGCTTCTTTTCTCAGTGAAGCGATTTCCACACTGTTGACAGGAGTAGGGGGTCTCTCCAGTGTGAACTTTCATATGAAACGTAAGGCTTACTTTCTGAGTGAAGCTTTTTCCACACTGTTGGCAGGTGAAATGCTCGTCTTTTGGGCTCTTTTCTGAGAAGAAACCTTATTTTTGGACTTTTCAGTCTGTGAGCAAATAAAAGATTTTTCTGCAGTTATGAAATCAAGATGTTTCTCATGAGTTGTCGCTTCCGTTTCATCCATTTCATGCAGCATCAGGTCTAAGATGACAAATACAAATAAAGGTAAACCTGAGTTTAAAGGCACAAAGCAAGAAACATCAAAAATGTCAAATAAATAACTAAAAACATACAGGAAACACTGTCCTGCACAGCTTTGCTAAATACCTAATTTACTCTTTTCCCTGTCAGATTTTAATTTTTATTAATTTTTTGTTGCCACCACCAGCATTTTTGATAGTTTTCACAAAATCTTCATGGCCCCAGAATAATCTATTGATATGAATGTACACTACTGTTCAAAAGTTTGGGATCAGACAAATTTTTCATGTTTTTTAAAGATGTTTCTTATGCTCATCAAAGTTGCATTTTTTTTTAATCAAAAATACAGATGAAAAAAACAAAAACAGTAATATGAAATATTATTGTAATTTAAAATAATGGTTTACTTATATTTATTTACTTAATAATGCCTAATATTTTTTTTGGGACCTGTAATATTGTTTTAGGATTCTTTGATGAATAAAACGTAAAAAAGAACAGCATTTTTATATATATATATAAAAAAGAAAGGAATCTACCTTTAAATGTTTGGGGTTCAGTAAATGTTTTCTTTTTTTTTAAGGAGTTATTTGTTTTCAGCACAGATGTGTTAAATTTATATAAAAAAAGTTATAGTAAACACTTATATTGTTAGAAAAGATTTCTATTTTGAATAAATGCTTATCTTTGTAACATTTTATTCATCAAAGAATCATGAAAAAAATATCACTTGTTCCAAAAAAATATTAAGCATCACAACAGTTTCAACATTGATAATAAATCAGCATATTAGAATGATTTCTGAAGATCATGTGACACTGAAGTAATGATGCTGAAAATACAGCTGTGCATCACAGAAATAAATTATATTTTATTAAAACAGAAAACCGTTATATTAAAGTGTAATAATATTTCACAAGATTACTGTTTTTAATGTATTTTTGATCAAATAAATGCAGCCTTGAGGAGCAGAAGAAATGTCTCTAAAACTTTTGAACAGCAGTGTATGAAAAGAAAAGAAATAAGAGCATTTGCTTTTAAACAAACAAACAAGAAATGTTTTACTCTAGCTTCATGCATCTGAATGTGGGTATGTTTCATTAAAAACATAAAAGATATTTTAACCCTTTAAGACCTGCCATAGAACAATTCCGCCAGAGTATATATTAGTATTTTTACATGCTGTGCTGTCATTCTTTTGAGTATTTTCAAATGTCATATATCAATACAATCCTTAGACCCCCGATTTGAAGGATATGTATGTAAGAAATCCATAGTTACTAGATAAATAGCTCAAAAGTGCAATAAACCAACAAAATAAATGAAAATCGAAAATAAAAATTCAACATATTTTACTAAATACAGAGATATCACAAATGTCAACCTCAAACTTGTCAATGTAAAAAAACTTGCATAAAACACTTTGAAACTACATAGAATTGATTTGGACTGATTACATAAATTTGTTTGTGAGATACACTCATTTTTATAAACAGCGTGTTGTGAAGTCAAACCGCTAACATAGTCTTTTTTAGTTGTCATTGTTTAACGATTAGTTGTCAAAAGCAATATGTAAAATAAAAAGTTACACTACTCCAAAATCTGTAATTTATCAGAAATAAAAATGCAGAAAGGCTGTGATAACACTTGTGACAGTTCCTGACCAGGATGCAGGATGCATAATGCAGAGGGGCATGTGGCATGCCTCACAGATGAATGGAGTGCATTTTAATTTGTGGGGTCAATAAGACAATATTTTGTTTTTGAGAGTATGTTGATTGAAAAATAAATAAATACATAAAGACCATCTCAGTTCTCAATTCTTGTGCAAAAATAAATAAATAAATACATAAAACATATATAAACATAAATAAACCCCACAAGAAACATAATCTGGAGCAGATGAACAGTGTAGCGCCAAAACCTCTAAGTTACGTCCATGTACTTATTTTTTCATGCAGTCGTAACATTATGCACGCGAGTGTGATTGTGCTTGCATTTGTAAAGGTGCATTTGTGTGCGTGCGTGAAAAGAAAAGCTGAAGCAACAGATTGCAATGAGAGAGAGAGTGACGAATAGAACGCATAGAATAGTATGCACAGAAATGAAAGTCAAATGTCGCGGCTTGTGACGTCACCACATGCGACAAACCTTGGGGTTTAGTGCACAGAACGTGATTACATCATAGTAGTCGTAGGAAAAGGCAACTAGCAACCTCAGATCTATATAACATGTGTGCAAAGACGTGCAATGTTTTTGTTGAAAACGCATTTTATGCAATTTGTGCAGACTCATTAGAGGGTGAAAACAATGCAACAGGAGCATGTTGTTGGCTTGATTTTAATGTGTAACGTCTCTGATTTTGTATGCAAAAAGAATTATTGCGCTACCATTTTGGTTTCGGTTTCTATTGGCTTTTAAACAGAGACACGCAAACCGGAGTGCGGGCGCTCCCGTCGGTTTTAAAGGGTTAATAAAAGTCATCGAGCAGCGTTGACAAGTTTCTTTGCTCCTCGATGTGTGAGCTGCGCAATCTCGATGTGTGTGTGTGTGTCAGTGTGTCTGTAAGCAGCGCATTAATATAGAACGGTAAGGGTCTAATGTACACCAGTATAATAAGTGTGTGTATTGTAGGAGCTAGACGACATATAATGACGTGTAGTAGTGGTGTCCCAATTCTTAGGGGAATATTTTCACCCCTACCCCTTGACACTGTTTCAAGGGACAAGGGGAAAGGGTATAAAATAGAATTGGGATTCAGCCTTAGTTGTTTAGTTGGCAATGTGCGGTACTATCTGTGTTGCTGGCAACATGCTTGTCGTTGCAATATGCTGCACTTAAAGGGGGATATAATGCCATTTCATGCATTCTGAGTTGTCAAATTGTAACCATGCAGCCGGCAGCTACAGTATCGCATCAGATAGTGCACTATAGATCCCCTGAGGAACAGTTCCACTCATTCTCTACCATAGGAGAGGAAGAATTGTATAAACTTGTTAATTCATCTAAACCAACAACATGTATGTTAGACCCTATTCCATCTAAACTACTAAAAGAGGTGCTTCCAGAAGTAATGGATCCTCTTTTGGCTATTATTAATTTGTCATTAGGATATGTCCCCAAAACCTTTAAATTGGCTGTTATTAAGCCTCTCATTAAAAAACCACAACTTGACCCCAAAGATCTAGTTAATTACAGACTGATCTCGAATCTCCCTTTTCTGTCAAAGATACTAGAAAAGGTAGTATCATCACAATTATATTCCTTCATAGAGAAAAATTATATCTGTGAGGATTTCCAGTCAGGATTTAGACCATCCCATAGTACGGAGACTGCTCTCATTAGAGTTACAAATGACCTACTCTTATCATCTGATCGTGGTTGTATCTCTCTATTAGTGCTACTGGATAGTAGCACTGCGTTCGACACCATCGACCACAACATTCTTTTAAATAGACTAGAAAACATTGTTGGCATTAGTGGAAGTGCCTTAGCATGGTTCAAATCTCACTTATCTGACCGCCATAAATTCGTAGCAGTGAAAGAAGAGGTATCATATCGATCACAAGTCAGGGTTCCCACGGGTCCTTGAAATCCTTGAAAGTTTGTGAATCTGAAAAAAAAATTTCAAGGCCCTGGAAAGTTTTTGAAAATAAACATACATATATACAGGTCCTTGAAAGTACTTGAATTTATTTTGTGCAAGAAGTTTTCTGGAAAAAGTTCCGTATTATTCCCTCCGGTCAGCTAATGTTATTTCGCCAACACTTCGTGGCCTATGCATACTAGCTTGCTAGATTTACGTTAGTTACGCGTATTTACGTGTTACGTTAAGTGTTTCCCTCGTCAGGTACTAGTACGTTGCCGTGACGTTCACGCGCGCGCGAAACCACTACGATGGTACCTGAACATTTCAGACACACCGTGAAACACCGTAAAAATAGGCTGAAACGTGATGCCTGGAAAATAAAAATTTCAAGAGATCTGGCGCACCAAAGAAGACTACAAAGAATGGCTTGCCAGAGATCCGAAGGACCATCACTTGGCCAGGTGCAGAGTCTGTTGTAAATCTATCAAAGTGGAAAGGATGGGAGAAGCGGCTCTTTCAAGTCATGCAGCTGGATCTACACACAAGACAGCACTTCGGAAATCGAAAGCAGGTAACTTAATTCCTACCATAGCCTGCATCTGACATAGAAATATTGATTGAATGTTAGCTGCTAGCTGTATTTTTTTATTATTTTTTTTGCTGATATTTAAATGTCTCGCCGTGAAATGTTAGTCACAAAGGCTGTTGAGTTGCATGTGATCATGGCGATGTGGATAAATTTGCACCAGCTCTACAATCGGCACTCCAGTCACGTCACGTTCATTTATATAGCGCTTTATACAATAGATTGATTTAAAGCAGTGGTTCTCAAAGTGTGGTACGAGTACCGCTAGTGGTACTCAGGCTCCCTCTAGTGGTACACAGAGGAATCACTAAATTAAATATAAATGAATGTTAAAAAAACAATACATTTTAATTTAATCTTTATTTGAGTATTTTTTTACATTTAAGTACAGTACAGTTTTTATTTAACTTTTAGATACAACATTTTCATTTACTCATTATGTAAGATTTTATTCATCTGTGTAAGCACAGTGCAGTGTTAATGTTCAAACTGTATTTACAATGTTAAATTGGCTGACAACAATAAATATTCTTAATTAGGAATAAAACTGCCTCGTTTTTTAACTGTGCAGAGCTGTAGCTGAATAGTTAGGCCTACTACGCTACTGTATTTTAATGTTGGTCACTATGGTGGTACTTGGAGAGCCAAATATTTTCTGAGGTGATACTTGGTATAAAAAGTTTGAGAACCACTGATTTAAAGCAAGCAGCTTTACAGTATTAAATATGAAAAAACAGTGTCAGTGCCACTTTCAGTTAGAATTACAACTTGATTTTCTGTTAAGCAGCTCTCCAGTGTGGAGCTAGCTAATGATAAAATATTTTTATTAGTGAATGCAAAAGTAAATAAATCATTACATTAAAGTGATAGATTGGTTTGCACTGATTAAAGCTTAATCTAGCTCAGGACTGTTTTGATTATTATAGCATTTTAAGGTTTTTCTAAGGGAGCTAATGTTGTGATTAAATTTATCCAAGAATAAAATGTCTTATCACTTACTTTTATTTTGTTTCATATCCATATATCTAACAAAAGGAGATGTGATGTCTGTCTGTCATCTCAAATTGTGTTTTTTTTGTATTGTAAAAAATAATAGTAATTGTACAATAGTAATGTCATTGTTTGACATTTACAAAAGCTGAAGTGATTACCTAATTTAGTAGTTAGAATATGTGTAACTCCATATATTTATCTAATTATAAAAACTGAGTAATAAAACAAAGCCTACTGATTGATTAATTGGTGAAATACGATTAGTCAGTTGAAGTAATAATCGTTAGATTAATCGATTATCAAAATAATCCTTTGTTGCAGCCCTATCAGTGGTATCAGTAGGCTTACCAAGATATTGTATGTCACCCATTGTAAATCAAATATTGTGTTAACATATGTAGGCTATAAGCTAATTCGTTTATGATGCATATATATAAATACACAGATATACCTGATATAACTATTTACCACCACAGGAAATAGTTGTATCAGCTGTTAAATGGGTCTGGAAGGAGTGTTTTCAAAGGTGCCATTTAAGTCCTTGTGCCCAAGCTAGGTTATATTTAGGTGTCATACAACAGTTGTTCTTACAATAAGTCAGTGTTATTTCTTACAATATGTCTTACTATTTCTTACAGCACCCACTTTAGTTAACTTTGTGGAAAGGTTGGTGACATCAACTCCTACACCATGTACACCTGCAACGACTACCACCATCGCCACATATCCCATATTGGAATGTTTTATAATGTATTTGATCTGCACTATGTTGTGATATGTTTTCAGTGCTTACACCGAACCCAAATATGTTCAGTCAATGACTGTATATTGTGTTCAATAAACAAAACATTTGTGATAATCTGTTGGTCAAATATTTTATTTAATGTAATGTCGAATTGCTTTGCTTGTTAAGATAATGTAAACCCATAAGGCAAGAAAAACTTAAAAGCATATTCATATATCTTAAAACTTCTGGTTACATGAGCCTGAGCTCTTTTCAATAAAATCCATGCAAAAGTTGATATCAGATCATTTTAGAATACAGTATAGGATGTACCAAATATTTTTCAGTTTTATGCAAAACAGAAATACAACAAATATAATATCAGATCTCTGTCATATAATAAATACAAAAAAATGCTTTTTTGCATAGTTGTGTTTGACACATGAAAACTGTAACAATGGATCTTAACAAGGTAGCACGGTGTAACCTTGCTCTCACTTGAAATGTGTCCCCACATTAAGTCCTTGAATTTGAGGATATTGGACCTGGAAAGTCCTTGAAAGGTCCTTGAATTTGAAGTTAACCAAGGTGTGGGAACCCTGACAAGTGCAGTATGGAGTACCTCAAGGCTCAGTACTAGGGCCGTTACTTTTCACGCTTTATATGTTACCCTTGGGAAATATCAGGAAACACAGGGTTAGCTTTCACTGTTATGCTGATGATACTCAGCTCTATATTTCTTCACGGCCTGGTGAAACACACCAAATTGAGAAACTTATGGAATGCATAGTCGATATTAAAAACTGGATGATGAGTAATTTCTTACTGCTAAATTCTGAAAAAACAGAGGTGTTAATTATCAGACCTAAAACCCCCAAAAGTAATAACCTAGAACACCGTCTAACACTTGATGGCTGCTCTGTCGATTCTTCGTCATCAGTCAGGAACCTAGGTGTACTATTTGATAGCAATCTCTCTTTCGACAGCCATGTTTCTAGCATTTGTAAAACTGATTTTTTTCAACTTAAAAATATATCTAAACTGAGACCTATGCTCTCAATGTCAAATGCAGAAATATTAATTCATGCGTTTATGACCTTAAGGTTAGATTATTGTAATGCTTTATTGGGCGGTTGTTCTGCATGCTTAATAAACAAACTACAAATGGTTCAAAATGCAGCAGCTAGAGTTCTTACTAGAACCAGGAAGTATGACCACATTAGCCCGGTTCTGTCAACACTGCACTGGCTCCCTACTAAACATCGTATAGATTTAAAAATCTTGTTAATTACTTATAAAGCCCTGAATGGTTTAGCTCCTCAGTACTTGAGCGAGCTCTTATCACATTATAGTCCTCCACGTCCATTACATTCTCAAAACTCTGGCCATTTGATAGATGGCGCCATTCCAAGGCGACATGGTGTTGCTCTCTTCTCTGTTATGTGTAGTTGTGTTGTTTTTGGCTGGACTGCGTTTGGGGCATGATGTCATACAGCCGAGTGGAGCTTTTGCATATAAGGGACAGTATGATTGAATGTCAGCCCAAATTACATTTCTACTCAGATGACTTTGCCATCAGGCCCGTGGATGTTGTTAGCGCAGATGCTAGCGCTCCCCGTTTCAGAGCTCCACGTGGGAGGAAAAGAGGCAGAAGAGCTGGCGCTTTGGTACGGTTTAGGAAACGGAAACATCGGACACCGTTGCCGAGTATTTTACTCTCTAACGTCCACTCGCTTACTAACAAACAGGATGAACTGTCTCTTTTGTTAAGCAACAGGAGAGACGTGGCTAATTGTTCCGTGTTATGCTTCACTGAGACCTGGTTGAATGAGAGTGTCCCGGATTCCGCATTACATCAGCGGGGATTCTACTTATTTCGAGCGGATCGTACTTCAAGTTCATTGAAGAGTAAAGGAGGAGGCGTGTGTTTTTATGTAAATCAGCGGTGGTGCACGGATACAAAGGTAATTTCAATGGTATGGTCTACCAACATGGAACTGTTAACCATTAAGTGCAGACCTTTTCATCTGCCTAGAGACTTTACTTCTGTTATTTTGGTTGCTGTGTATATTCCACCTCAAGCAGCAGCTAATGAGGCAGCTCAACAGTTGGCTGCCCATATAATGCAGTTGGAAAACTCATATCCAGATTCAACAATTTTGTTTCTTGGGGACTTCAATCATGTTGATATGAGGAAGATCATGCCCAGATTCAAACAGCAGATCAAAGTGATGACTAGGTTGGATAAGATCTTGGACCAATGTTATTGTGTGTTTCCTAATGCTTTTCACTCTGTGTCTTGTGCTCCATTGGGGCAATCAGACCATAATTAGATTTTTCTCATTCCTGTTTATCGATGTAAATCTAAACGTATTATACCAGTTAAGAGAGTGGTCAAGGAATGGTCTGTGGAGGAAATAGACATGCTAAGGGACTGTTTAGAGGTTACTGATTGGTCTGTTTTTAAAGAGTCATGTTTTGATTTGAATGAGTACACTGAGGTGGTTACCTCATATATAAGTTTTTGTGAGACAGTGTGTGTACCTTCTAAGGCTGTGACTATATCTAACAATAATAAGCCATGATTTAATAAGGAAATTAAAATATTATGGAGGGAGAAGCACAAGGCATTTAAGAGTGGGGATAAAGAGCTTTATAAAATCATTAAAGGCGACTTTGAAAAAGCTGTTAAAAAGGCAAAAGGAAATTATAAGTGTACGTTAGAAAATAAGTTGAAGATCAATGACACTTATGGTGTATGGAAAAGTTTAGAGCAGATAACAGGCTATAAGATAAAATCTCAAGTTATCTCTGATGATATTACATTGCCTGATGAAGTTAATGCGTTCTATAGTCGCTTTGAAAACACAATGGAGGGACAGGCTGGTCAGCCGATGATGCCCTCCTGGCCCTGTACTATGAGTTCTTCTTTTAAAATAGAGGAATATGAAGTCAGGAATATGCTGCAGAGGCAGAACAGCAGAAAGGCAGCAGGCCCTGACTCCATATCATCTGCAACATTGAAGTGGTGTGCGTTCATCCTTGCCCCAGTATTCACTGACATATTTAACTGGTCATTAAGAGTATGCAGAGTCCCAGCATGTCTTAAAGCAGCTGTTATAATTCCAGTGCCGAAAAAGTCTAATATTATTTGCTTAGATGATTACAGACCAGTGGCCCTAACTTCAGTTGTTATGAAAATCTTTGAGCGATTGGTGCTTAGGTATCTAATTTCTAAAATCTGTCTGGATTCTCACCAATTCGCCTATAAGGCTAATAGGTCGGTTGATGATGCTGTGGCTCTGTGTATCCACTCAATTCTGCAACATCTTGAAGCCCCTAATACTTATGTCAGAGTCCTTTTTGTGGACTATAAATCGTCATTTAATACTAGGGCTGCAACAAACGATTATTTTGATAATCGATTAATCGAACGATTATTAGAACGATTAATCGACTAATCGCCGATGAATTTACTGGCTAATCAGTAGACTTTGATTATTCAGTTTTTGCAATTAGTTAGAATATTAAGTTATACATATTCTAACATAAATAAAGGTCACTTCAGCTTTAGAAAAGCATATTATGTAATTACAATTATTACACAATTAATTGGTAACACTTTACATTAAGGTTCATTAGTTAACATTAGTTAACATGACTGCACTGTATTTTATGTATAATCATTTTCTATTCGTAACGGTTTTAAATTCATTTTAAATAATTTTTTATATAATTTCCTTGTTTTTATTGTTGGGATTATTTTTTTAATTCCTTGTTTTTATTGTTGTGATTATTATTTTTAATGTCTATTTCACTTCCTTTTATGTAAAGCACTTTTGTGTTTTTGAATTTTTTTTGTGTACCCAGCCGGCACATGACCGACCTTCAACGTTGAAATATGGTTGAAATAAGGTCAGTTGTTGTTTTAACGTTGAAACAACGTTAATACAACGTTGAATGCTGAACGGTTGAAAACCAGCCGGCACATGACCAATCTTCAACGTTGAAATATGGTTGAAATAATGACAGTTGTTGCTTCAACATTAAAACAACGTTGAAAAAATGTTTAATGCTAAATGGTTGAAAAAGGTTACCAAAAACACTTGTAAATCAATGTTGATTTGCTTTTTTTACAAGAACTGTATGTTGAATCAACTTAATGTCTTCAACAGCATACAAAATAAATTTCTGCCTTTTAAATTATTATTACTAAATTATTTAAAATCATATTATTTTATTAGCATTTTACAATATTTTGATCGTTAAAACTATTCTAAAATCTAAAGGTATATGTTAAAATATTATCATCATTAACAACAATAAAACTAAATACATTTCACTGCGTTTACCTTATTTCTTTGATCATGATTGGTTAATCTGGCTGTCATCCAGGAAACTGGCCAATGAAACTGTTCGCGCCTTTCTCAGTTTGAAAATATGACCGTTATTATCGTCTTTCTGAGTGAGGCGGCTGACTGACTGTGTGTGTGAGCTGCTGCTCGTTGAGATTGCTCGGTCGGTCCCGAATTATTTATAATATAAATATTTGCCTGTTAAATTTTTATTTTGAGTGAATTTGAGTCGTGACATGTCAACGGAGAACAATAACTAGAATGTGAACACAGGAAGGGTCAGGTGTAATCTGCGAAGTCCTGCAAACACACGGACAAAATCAGGTAAGAAAATCTTACCTTTCAAAAATAGTAAATTATAATGTTACCAGAGTTTAAAAATGGGTAACTTAAATGACATGTAACGTTAACCTGCAGAAGATAAATACCTGTGTCTGTGTGTGTGTGCATTTTTATATTGCTTTATCACAGATGCTAATGTTGTTGTGTGTTGCAAGTTGTAATGTCTGTCTTAGAGATTTTTCTGATGTGAATGCTATGCATTGTTATATTTTTAATCGTATAATAGTCTCAAAAGATAACATACTCGGTTCATGTTTTCTAAATATCATATAATCGCAAATTTAAACGAATTAAGATTGTTTAAAGCAGTGATTCTCAAAGTGTGGTATGAGTACCACTACCACTAGTGCTACTCAGGCTCCCTCTAGTGGTACGCAGAGGAATCACGAAATTAAATATAAATTAATGTCAATACATTTTAATTTAATCTTTATTTGAGTAAAGTTTTTTTTTTTTTTTACATATAAGTATAGTACAGTTTTTATTTAACTTTTGGTACAACACATTTTAATTTAATCATTATTTAAATTTTGTATTTACCTGTATGTACGCACCGTGTAGTGTTAATGTTCAAACTGTATTTACAATTTTAAAGTGGCTGAAAACAATAAGTATTCTTATTAGAAAAAAAACTTTTCAGTGAACCATTTCTTCTTTCCCCTTGTAGGTTCATCAAGGATCCAGCTGTTTATTGGTAATCTGGTAAGGAATTGTTCATCTGCTACATTGCACCGTCACTTCTGGAAGAGATTCATTGACCTTTTGTGAAAGGTTTTGATTTTACTTAATAAAAATTTACTTTATTTGATTTTACTTGTTTTACTAAATACACTGTATAGTTAGGAATCTGATTAAAACAGTGTAACTGGGGGCTCTGAAAAAACTGCTTGTGAATAATTTAATATTGCAAACTTTCATCTGAATACATTAAATAGGTGTTTAATGAATAGTGTTGTGCACTTTGTTTCCAACCCCACTGTTATTGAACTTAAAGTGAAAATATTGTATGTGATATGTTTTGCATTCAGTTTTCAGTTAAATATATTTCACAATATCAAAGTTGATCTTTTATGAGTATTTATTTTTGGTGTTTTTGTTATTTATACATACAGGGCAGTACAGAAAGTGCACAAGTGTGAGAGAGAGGAGGGGACGGCATCAGAAAGGACCTTGAGCTGGGACTCTTTCAAGGATCACCCAAAGCACAACCACGCTATATGTACAAGGCAGTTGGTTCTAACATTTTATCAGAATTTGAAGAAACATTTCTACTTAAAATATTAAATACATTTCATTCAAGGCAGCGTTTTTTCCTGCGTAAAGAATTTCCTCTGGCTGTCGACAAAACTCAAGACAGTCCTATCCTTTACCACCGACATGGTTTCTGTTGCAGGTTCTATTCTCAAACTGTTCTACACGTTCTCACTGCACAAATGTGCAAATCTCTTGTAATGAGACACATTAGTAAAACATGTTTTCACAGAAACTATAGATTTCCACCAAAATAAAAGATCAACTGGTTTCAGTCAAAAGAAGTACAAGGGTTTCTCTTGCAAGTGCTGCACAAAATATGCATGTTATGGTACAAACACTTTGAGTCTTTAAATGTTGTATTTGGATTTTACAGGTTTTTAACAATACATCCAAGCACAAACACTGCAAGCTAAAGTTTGGGATTATTTTCATCTGTTTTATACTGTATGTTTCCAAAATAAAACTGCTGTTTTACCATTTTCAGCGTGTGGTAGTTTATTGAAGTTGATTGTAAAGCCATTGCTGCCAGTCATTTGATTTTTAAACTTTATGTATGTGTACAGTGTTGATCTAAATGCAAACTAGGTTCTAATTGAACGTACAGTTGTGTATTCACTCATGTTGAAAGTACGACGGTGAAACAACGTCGTGTTATCAACGTTGATTCAATTTGCAAAATCAACACAATTCAACGTTAATCCAACGTCTACAGAACGACCTTAATTCACCCATGCTGAAGGTAAGACGGTGAAACAACGTCGCGATTTCAACGGTGAAACAACGTCATGATTTTGCGGTGAAACAACGTCACAATATCAACGTTGATCCAATTTGCAAAATCGAAACATAATCCAACGTTGATTCAACCATGGTACCTGACCTTGATTCACCGGTGAATCAACGTTGAAATGCCGGCTGGGTATGAAATGTGCTATATAAATAAACTTGCCTTGCCTAACACGAATTAATAATGAACAATACTTCTATAGCATTTGTTAATCTTAATGTTAATTTCAGCATTTACTAATGCATTATTAAAATCACAAGTTGTTTTTTTACTTTGATAAATGCATTGTGAACTAACATGAACAACTGTATTTTTATTAACCGACATTAACAAAGATTAATACTTAAATGTAATAAATGTATTGTTCATTCATGTTAATTAATACATTAACTAATGTTAACAAATGATACCTTATTGTAATGTTACCAATTCATTATAAAAATAGATGGCACACAAAATGAGATGACAGACAGAGACACTCTCTCACCATTTAATTAGCTACATGAAAAAGTAACTGAATGACACATTTTGCACATTCTGCCTAACATCTCCTTTTGTAAGTCATATAGATAAGAAACAAAATAAAGGTAAGTGATAAGATGCTTTGGATAAACTATTTTATTCACAACATAATGTCTTAAAATACCTTATAGGGTTATGATAATCAAAACAGCCCTGAGCTAGATCAAGCTTTGATATCTGCAAACCAAACTGTCACTTTAATGAAATTATTATTTTTTCCCACTAATAAAAATATTTTATCATTAGCTAGCTCACACTGGAGAGCTGCTTTATAATAGAAAATCAAGTTGTAATTCTAACTGAAAGCGACACTGACTTTCATGTTTTTCATGTTTAATACCGTAAAGCTGCTTCAATTAAGGCTATCTATTGCATAAAGTACTATATAAATAAACATAATGTGACCGAACATCACTGGAGTAATGTTACATTACTGAACTGCAGAGCTCATGCAAACATCCACATCGTTGTAATCAGATGCATTTTTAACTGTTGCTTTCACACTGCTGTCAGTTTTTGTTGTTTATTTCGTTACTGAGAGGAAAGCGCGCACTATATATTTACATATTCATCCAAACGCCGCTCAGGTTTGGATGCATTTGCTCTGAAGTGCTGTGTGTGTTCTTCTCTTGATCTGCATCCAGGAGGGCTGAACTAGAGTCTTGCGCTACAGCGCCACACTGGTCAAACCGCAGTATTGCAGGCTCTAACATTAGGTCATATGAGATCAAACGACTACTCGACAACAAAAATATTTGTCGACAATTTTTTATTGTCGACGTTGTCGATAATGTCGACTAATCGTTGCAGCCCTATTTAATACAATTATAACAGTTAAACTTTTTGATAAGTTGAAGCAATTGGGGATTCAACACTCCCTTGCTTTCTGGATTTTGGATTTTTTGCAGAACAGAACCCAAGTAGTTAAAATTAATTATATACTTTCAAGTCTTAAGACAATAAGTGTGGGGGCCCCACAAGGATGTGTATTGTCACCATTATTGTACTCTGTATACACGAATGATTGTGTTTCACATTGTAATTCAGTGTAAATTTTTAAGTTTGCTGATGACACTACATTAATTGGTTTAATAACAAATGATAACGAATCGGACTATAGAAGGGAGGTTTCTACACTGTTTGATTGGAGTTGCACTCATAATTTGAAGTTGAATGTCCTAAAAACAAAGGAAATGGTGTTTGATTTCAGACGGAGGACAAATGTTGTTTTGCCATTGACTATTAATGGTCAGGACATTGAAAATGTTCAATGTTTTAAGTTTCTCGGGACTACCATCTCTGCAACGTTAAAGTGGGATGACAACCTAAGAGGCATTATCAAAAAATCTCATCAAAGGCTTTTTTTCTTAAGACAGCTTAAAAAGTTTGGCATATCTAAAGTTGGTATGTTAAATTTTTATAGAGCTGTCATTGAAAGCGTGCTGACTTTTTCACTTATAGTGTGGTTTGGTAGCTCCACAGCTCAGCAGAGAAGTCAGATTAATAATATAACTCGGGTTGCTTCGAAAATTATTGGTTATGATCTTCCCACTATTGATGAGATTTATGTCTCACGTTTGCAGAAAAAAGGCTTAAAAATCCTGAAAGATCCTTTACATCCAGCCAGACACCTCTTTACGCCTCTTCCTTCAGGCAGACGCCTTAGAGCAATTAAAACTAAGTCCACACGGTTTCTGAACAGCACTTATTGTAGGATTGTTCACGCTCTTAATTCCTCTGGTGTCTATGCATCTGTATTTCACTCCTTATAATGGATGGGACATATATAGCCGTGTATGTATTTATGTTTGTATTTTAATGTTTGTTATTATTGTTGATGAGCTCACCAAAGCAAATTCCAAACAACTAAGGTGTTTGGCAATAAATAAATAAATAAAAATACTTAGAATATCAAAATCAACTGTGGGCGGCAGATCCTATTTAGCGCCCAAACTCTGGAAAAATCTACCTAACACTGTTCGTTAGGCAGACACACTCTGTCAGTTTAAATCTAGATTAAAGACCCATCTCTTTAACCTGGTGTACACATAACACACTAATATGCTTCTAATATTAAAATCCGTTAAAGGATTGTTTGGCTGCATTAACTAGGTCAACCGGAACCGGGAACACTTATCATAAAACACGATGTACTTGTTACATCGTAAGAAGATTGACATCTACGCTAACATTAGTCTGATTCTCTCTTATTCCGAGGTCACCATAGCCACCCGATCTGGTTCGTATGCAGCCCAGATGGGCACTGCAGTCACCAGATCCAGTTCGTATCCAGATCAGATGGTGGATCAGCACCCAGAGACAACGTCTACAGCCCTGAACGTCAGCGGAGACCAGGACACCTAGATGAGCCCCAGAGACAGATCCCCAGTGAGGACCCCACCACCTAGACAGCCATCGGGAAAAGACCACTGGAACTTACAATCTGACTTTGCTGCAGTTGGAACAAACTGCTGGTTCGTTTGGCCAGAGGAGAACTGGCCCCCCGACTGTTTTGGTTTCTTGCCGCTGTCGCCTCTGGCTTGCTTAGTTGGGGACACTTCATTTCCAGCGATATCATCGACTTGATTGCACATACACTATTTAAACTGAACTGAGCTGGACGATGACATCACTGAATTTAATAATGAAATGCCTTTAACTGAAAATTGAGTGTTTAATATTGTCATTTTACATTATTGACACTGTTTTCCTAATTTTGATATTGTTCAGTTGTTTTGACAATTTGTATTGTTAAAAGCGCTATATAAATAAAGGTGACTTGACTTGATACTGTTGAGAGTTGGATTGTTATGCACGCGTGCACTCAGCGACCCTTCATTCATGGTTCGGAAGTCATCGGCAGCACTACAGTACTTGATTGCGAAGAATGTCTCTAAAGATGTGTTTTGGATGTGAGGAAGAGGTAACCTTATTCAGTGTTATGTGAACAGTGGATGCAATTTGTTTTTCTGGGGCAGCAACGGAGTTTCACAAGCTTTTTGTGTTTGTTTGTTCCCATCATTTTGGTGAAGAATGTTTCATAAAAAGGTACATTCTGACACTGGATTTGCAAATCGTTTGATACTGAAAGACGGAGCAGTCCCAGCGATAAAAGATCCCCGTCATGTCTAGGAGCTGCTGTAAACTGCATCAAATATCTGTGTATGTTGCCAATCTGCCCGAAAGTGCTCGCCACTCTTCAGCTCTGCCCAGTGCTCGCCTCCAGGAGCTCGGCTATTTTCAGAGAGAATCGTAAAGCTTTATCTTTCTTTTATAAACCTGATTAAACCGAAGACATCCGAGCCACTGAAGACGCAGAGGATTAATGTTACTTTTGTTTTTAAGGGAATGCGCCGATCCCCGATCTGCCTAAATGCGTCTATGTTCACGCAAATCATTCGTGATCCAGCTTAATCTACAGAAGAAGTGAGTATAAGTTGTTTTTATGAATCTTTGCAAATTGCCTTCCATAATAATGTGCTAGTTAGCCAGTTTCGCGGCTGAAGTTCACAAACTGCTTGTCACTCCACGGAAGAGAGGGGCGGGGTCAGCAGAGCTCATTAGCATTTAAAGCAACATGGACTAGAATGGCTCGTTGAAAACAGAGCTGATTTTGACAGGGTAAAAAAGGTGTTTTTTACACTACCATTGAGAAATTTTAACCAAAGTATGTTATAGACTTTTCATTAAGACCCTAAAGGATCAAATCAACTTGTGCAAAATGGGCATCCGATGACCCCTTTAAATTTTCGTTTTTCGTTCAGGGGAACAAAAATGAATAAACAGCTTGAATATTCAATTTCTACACATGGGCGGGAATTAAACGCCCCTTTCTGCTGATTGGTCAGCTGAAGATCAAACTGTGCCGTCATCAGTTCTTCCGCAGTATCATGCAGCAGAATAATAGTCCTCCACTGCTGCAGTTGTACGGATTCTTAACGCATTTATTGCAACTACATTTCATCTTTTTTCATCAAACAAACAGACTAATGAATAGCTCGACACAACTTATACTGGGGCAGAGTCTAGACAGGGCTTTCTTCTGTGTAGATATAAACAGGGCTTAATTTGTGCCGGAACAAGCCAGATCCGGATCCGGCACCTCCGAAATCTGATCCGGCACCTCATTTTGTCGGATCCCCCTCCTCACACGCCAATGAAAGACGTTTGTGCTGACCTATAGTGTGCATATATGAAAAATCCTCTATAATGACCGCGCTTGCTGCACATCTACATTTGAAATAAAGAACCGGAGCGTGCAAAAGACGCGACATGTGAACTACTCTGCTCTCACAAGACATAATGCACGGATCCAATAGCCTATACACTTGCGTTTTCTTTCTCAACTGTTCACATTTACCTAAGAAAAAACCTGGATACTCACCAGGACGGCCATTTTTGCGTAATTTTGTGTGTATTTGGCCACTTAAGCTCAACAACAAACTACGAAAAATAACTCGATATGATACTCGCTAGGCGGCTTTGGATGTGACTGTGAGCGCTCAGCCTTGAAACCTCCTCTGGAATGCGCGAATACCGACTGGCTTAAAAAGACGTGCAAATTATAAATTTTTGGGACAATGCAACAATGACCCGATTAAGCAAGTGACAATTCTGTCAACTGTCCAGAAATGCGAGCGAAAGTCTTGGATCAGAGACAGCGTGCAGCAGCTCGTTGTATTGCAGACGAGATGCGCTGATGTGGATCCCCTTTGAGAGATTGAAAGAGAGAACGCGGTCCAGCTGAATCACTCACACTGTTTTCAAATGACTGATTTAATCTGCTAGTTTGTGTGGATTTATTTACTCATATAACCTACTTGCTATTGAATATTTCCATCATTATAAACTTGAAAGCTGCGGGGATGAGTAAAACTATGTGATATACAAACAATCCCCCATGAAATTCTGGACATGATTAATTATAACTATTTGTGAAATAAAATTCCATAATTTTTATTCTTTTTCCTAGGCCTAGGAATTGCGGTTTCAAAATTGCATGTATTTTTTAGGTTTTTCATATACGAACCCTAATAAAAGCAACTGATGCATGCTGTTAATCACTTAAGCTGGCCCACCAATGTGATCAGCCGAATGCTCCATTACCTCTCCCTCATCTAATCACACTGCTTTGTTCTGGGACCTCGAAATTTACAAATTAAGCACTGGATATAAATTATATTCTTTGCATCAGTTGGGCATCATGGCAAGGTATGATATGATGGCTGTCATAGCCTACCCTGCTCATCCAGTAAGTCTGTTTGTTTAATTAAGTAATTAATTAATTTGTTTCAAAATAAATATTTTAAACACTAAGACAAAAAGGAAAGAATAATAAATTGGCTTGGGTATATATAGGCCTATAAGGTTCACGCAAGAACTGTCATTCTGACTGACAACCGGAAAACAACAGATATTAAATAGCCTACTCTTAGAGTTTTATAATGTAGTCTTGTGTTTTATTAAAACTGATTATAATTGATATCTCAAAAGGATATGCACTTGTGCGCGGCGTGAGCTGCTGTGCACTCGCACACAGGACTGCAACGCAAGATTTTCATAAAATATAATAACTTGCCATTTCGGTTTGTTTCTCACCAAACCCACAATTTACCTTCAGAATGCTTGGAATAGCCTATACGCCAAAATATGCATACGATTATTTTACTACAGATATGCATCCGCTTAAAAAAATAAACATTCCCATTCTCTGCCATTAAATTGGCAAGTGCAAGCAGGAATTTTTTTTGTGTTAAGTAATAAGCCTTTAGAACAATATTAAGGTGAGTAGTCACTCTAGTTCACAGTTCCAATAAATTGCGATGGGTTAAATAAACTTAAGCAGACAGACGCGACTACAGTCAAGCGCAGACCAGTATTGAAGTGCACAGGAAATAAGCAGCAGTCATATTTAAAGGGGTCATATGATGCGATTCCAAGTTTTGCCTTCTCTTTGGAGTGTTACAAGCTGATTGTGCATAGATAAGATCCCTGAAGTTGCAAAGACTAAAGTCTCAAAACCAAAGAGATATTCTTTATCAAAGTTAAGATTGCCACGCCCCCCCCCCCCCTAAAATGCCTCGTTTAAACACGCCCCCACATGTCTACGTCAAGATGTGGAAATATTTGCGTAAGGCGTGGTTTCAGTAACCGCAGTAGTGTTGATGCACCAATGTCAGGGAGACGCTGTGTGTTTCTAGGTGAAATCAAAAGCACTTTTTTTGGCATCCGAAAGTAAATGCATTTAGGAATCATTAAGATTACTTACAACAGAACAGCAACACATTTTATGGACGACGGTTTTGTGAACCTAGGAGAGTAGGTAATTCTGAATTTGCTATGACAATCTGGCGCTTCTGAATCACAGACTGTATGTTTTGTTATTAGTTTAAGTATTTGCTATTGACTGTTCAAATGTTAATTTTTCTTAATTCTTAATTTTGACTTTTCTCTCGAAATTTAACGAGTTTATTCTCAATTTAATTTGGACTTTTTTCTCAAAATTGACGAGTTTATTCTCAATTTAATTTGGACTTTTCTCTCGAAATTTAACGAGTTTATTCTCAATTTTATTTGGACTTTTTTCTCGAAATTTAACGAGTTTATTCTCAATTTTATTTCGATTTTTTTTTCTCGAAAATTAACGAGTGTTTTCTGGAAACAACTTTATTCTTGAAATTTAACGAGTTTATTCTCAACATTTTTCTTGAAATGTAATGACTTTAATCTTGCAGTCTAATCACTTCTATGTCGAGATGGTTTTATATATTTAGTAATTGTTTGGCCCTAATCCTCATTCGTAGACATGTTATGGAAGCACAACAGACCACAATCACAGAGTTGACCTGTGCACGCAAGCATCTCAGCGTCACGTGACACAAACGTACCACTTCCGGGTCGTCTTCCTCCACGTTGATGGGCTTCCCGTCCTTCTTGAGCTGCTTCTTCTGGCTCAAATTGATAAGCAATATACACGACGCCCTTGTTGACAATACAACCGGAGCACATGCCGCTGAGGTGAGGGGCGGGACATTCAGACGCGCAGTAGAGGCGGTTTAGCGAATCACAACACACTGAGCCAGCTAACCAATCAGAGCCCATTGCGTATTTCTGAGGGAGGGGCTTCATAAAAACAGGAAATAATTGAGGCATTTGTCAGAGAAGGGACAGAGCGGTGAGGAATAAAGGTAAATTATGTGAAAAATAATGTGTTTTTTAAAAAAACGAAGCATTAACATGTTAGACTGCACCCCATAAACACAATCAAGCCTAGAAAAAAAACAGTCATCCACCCCCTTTAAGGCGCACACTAGACTTTGAGCATGCGAAATCGTTTCGCATGCTACAACGGTTGTGATATGACGTCATGCTGTGCAGCATCTTTTCAAAAACTTAAATTCAACAAACCATACAATCTACTCCACTTTCCTGCAGCACTGCAATTTTAAATTTGTTCTTTTAATTCAGATACGAGGTCATGCTTTGACGTATCGATCTGCCGTTGGTCACACGGTATCACGTGATGCAAATTCGCAGGCCAGAGTTCACCAAGTTTGAACTTTGGAATGCAGCGAAATGCGAAAATTTTCGCATGGGCTTGTGTTTCCGGTCTGACACATTCACATGCGTATTAATAGAAGTCAATGGAACGAAAAGTGTAGTGTAGTGTGACCGTGCCTTTAATCGCGGCTTGTTTGCAAACACATATGAGCATCGTCACTGTGTCTTTCACGCAACTCTGTTCCCCTCTCGGGCTTGAATTGATGGTAAAACTGAGGACATTAACTGTTTTTACTTTCATTTTGAAAGCTGAAGCTCGCAGTTATGGTAAGGGGGCATTACATTTCCGACGAGTCTTGTGGTGTTCGGCCAATCACAATGCACTGTGTCAGTTGGCCAATCAGAGCAGACTGTGCTTGTCGGAAGGAGGGACTTTGTAGAAAATGAAGTGTTTGAGAGAGATGGGGCATAGAAGAACTACAATAATGTACAGTATTTGAAAAATAATGTGTTTTTTTTTACATTAAAAGCATGTCAACATATTCTGTTACACCAAATACACAAAATGATGATCTTTAAAAAAGCATCATATGACCCCTTTAAAAGCAGTTTAAAGCTGCAGTCCGTAAGTTTTGCCTCTTTGTTGCCATCTCTGTTTGAAAATCTGGAATTGCAGCTGTGTGCGGAATTATCTTCCTTGCGTGGGCTGTACTCTGGCACAGATCCAGTGCGGATGAATCTAATGTTTTGAGGTGAATGTGTTGCTGTCAGTCACCGCAGCGGTGTGGATATTCACCGTACTTCACAATCAGATTCTCGCCTACGTCTTGGAATATATGACCCAAATAAGAATTTTCAGCGTATATTGTCATCTGAACAAGTAACAAGTCTGCCACGTTTCTTCTGACCAACTGAGGAAAACAAAAACATTACAATAAATCACGCTATCAACGGTGATTAAATCTAACGATCGGTTAGCTCATATCACATCAAACCGTGCAAATTATTATTATTGTTAGTTTCAAGTTTCAAGTTTTATTTGTCACATACACGACTATACAGAGATTGTATAACCAGCAGTGAAATGTGAATCAGGTCCGCTCCATGGACAGTGCAAATATTGTAGAATACAACAAGGGAAGTATGCATAAAATAAAATGAATAACAAATAAGATCTAAAGCACAGAATATAAAATATAAAGTATAAGAGAATGTGCATGACAGTATGCTGTAGAATTAAATATTAAGATAAGCATGACTGTACGGGGGGGGGGATGTGCAAACAGGTTGAACATGGTGACATGAGCAGCAACCACAAAAAGAATAAATATAAAATATGATAAGATATCAAGATACAGAAAGTGTTGTGTGCAAATGACAGTATTGTGTGCAAATGACACTGTCAGTATGAGGTAGATGATAATGAGTGTGAGTATATTACTGATTGTGAGTGATTAGTAAGTGGAGTCATGTTGATGTTAAGAGGCTGGGTTCAGTTCAGTTTGAATTCAGGAGCCTGATGGCCTGGGGGAAGAAGCTCCTCCTGAGTCTCTCAGTTTTTGCCATCAGGCTGCGGAAGCACTTACCAGAAGGCAGCATAGTGAAGAGACGGTTATCAGGGTGATTTGAGTCTTTGGTGATTTTGACAGCTCTGCTTCTGCAGCGTTTGAGGTAGATGTCCTGCAGAGAGGGGAGAGCAGACCCAGAGATACGCTCAGCTAAGCGCACAACTCTCTGCAGAGCCTTGCAGTCTTGGCTGGAGCTGTTTCCATACCACACTGAGATGCACTGAGTCAATACACTTTCTATGGTCCCTGCATAGAAAGTTTTCAGGATTGATGGTGAGACCCTGAATTTCCTCAGCTGTCGCAGATGGTACAGCCTTTGCCTGGCTTTCCTAACCTGTGTTTGTATGTGTGCAGTCCAAGCCAGGTCCTCTGAGATGTTTACACCGAGGTACTTGAAGCTGCTTACCCTCGCCACAGGGGTCCCGCTGATCACAAGAGGAGTGTAGGGCAGCAGGTGTCTCTTTCTGAAGTCTACAATCAGCTCTTTAGTTTTGCTCACATTCAGAGAGAGACAGTTTTCCTGGCACCATGATGTGAGTCTCTCCACCTCATCCAAGTATGCGGTCTCATCATTGTTGGAAATGAGGCCCAGAACCACAGTATCATCGGCAAATTTGATAATAGATGTGGATCTGTGAGAGGACACGCAGTCATATGTGTAGAGAGAGTAGAGCAGGGGACTCAGGACACAACCCTGCGGGGCTCCTACGTTCAGGGTGATGGAGTTTGAGGTGAACTGGCCTACCTTCACCACTTGAGGTCTGCCGGTGAGGAAATCTTGAATCCAGTCGCAGAGTGAAGTGTTTAGGCCAAGGTCTGTGAGTTTAGAAGTCAGCTTGATGAGGACAATGGTGTTGAAAGCTGAGCTATAGTCTATGAATAGCAGTCTTGCATAGTTCCCATTGCTGCTATCAATGTGTGTGAGGGAGGAGTGGAGAATGTGAGAGATGGCATCATCAGTTGATCTATTGGGGCGATAAGATCTATTGCTACGCCGATGACACAATTGAACAATGACTGAGACTTGGTTTTACGAGCACTTCCTCTGTCTGATTGCCTCTTCAAGATGAATCGCTTTATGTACTCCCCAATTGTAAGTCGCTTTGGATAAAAACGTCTGCCAAATGACTAAATGTAAATGTAAAAAAAAACCTCTTCAGTTTGCCGAAATGGCAAACTGAAGAGGGTCCAAAGTAACAGGGATGGAGGAGCTAATGTGGCTCTTAACAAGTCTCTCAAAAACCTTCATGACTATTGATGTGAGGGCCACTGGACGATAGTCATTCAGGCAGGAGGGTTTACTGTTCTTAGGCACAGGGATGATGATGGATATTTTAAAGGAGGTGGGAACCACAGAGGTAGCAAGGGACTCGTTGTGAAGATAGAAGTGAACAAGCCAGCAAGCTGATCAGCGCATGATCTCAGAACCCGGCCTGTGATCCCATCAGGTCCAGCCGCTTTCCTGATGTTCACTCCCTTTTTAGTGCCCTCCGAACCTCGTCCTCCGACACGGTGATCACATGATTCTCGCTTCTCTGCCTGCTGCTTCCTGACGTGCTGCTCGGCAGAGCCGCGCTGCCGCCGTTGCATTCAAAGTGCCGGTAGAAGGTGTTTAACTCATCGGCCAGCGACGGATCTGCTCTCACCTCCGCGGAGGATTTGTTTCCAAAGGCACAGATGGTCCTTAGTCCCTGCCACATGCGTCGAGAGTCATTGAGCTGAAAATGAGACTCAATTCTCTTTGTAATGATGTTTGGCGGCACTTACTGCTCGTCTGAGAGCATAACACAATGTTTTATACTCGCTCATATTCCCAGACAAAAGAGCCTTGTTGTATGCGGCAGTGCGTTTGTTAACCTGTTAACATGCACCAGGACGCGGGCGCACTGAAAGCTCTTTGTTTGCACACGTCATTGTTTTCAAACAGATAAAGTAAAACAGGACAAAATGAATCTTGACAAACTATATATCATTTTGAAGGTCTAAGCCTCTAGCATCGACGACAGATCGCTGTTTTTCGATAGAAAGCTTATACGGAATGTATTTGCTAAATTTGTGTAAGCAGTACACATCAAAACATGTATAAAAACCCCCGCAGTACATACCATATTCATCCTGATAACGACTCTCAAATGTATCCACTGCTGTAAATCCTGGTTTCATTTGAAAGATAAGGGTCCACTGAACAACATTCCATCGAGCACTTTTAGTCCAAAGAAACAACAACGCTGTAATTTAGATCGTTAATCCTTTGTTTACGTTTCATGTCTTGAGGGAGAGTTATTGTTTGTGTCCGTTATGGAAAAAATTACGCTCAAAAACAGCATCTTGGTGGTAAAAAAAACAACACGATTTTGTAGCAGACAATGTCCCAAACAGAATGAAATCATCCAAAAAAAAAAAGTCAAAGATACACGGAAGATTGATTATTTGAATTCTGGCGCTCCCTCGCAACGGCGCATGACACACGCTGTGACGCACCTGTCATCTGATGGGGGCGTAATTTAGCGATCGTTTTAGCACAATAAGAAAAAAAGAAAAAACATTTCTTTTTTTCTTCTTCAGCAGTTTTCATATATGTTTGCGTGTTTTGTGGAGAATGTGCCTGTATCTGTATGATTAACATCTCTATGGCTGATAATCAGCATGTAATTACTGACTGTTCACAGATATCAGTGTGAATGCAGTCTATATAAAAGGCCATTATAATGTGAATATTGACTATATTGGACAGCCATCAGTATGATTAGCATCTGTATGAATGATCTTCAGCATGTGATTACTAATGTATGAGCAGGAGAGCATCTGTTTGTCAGGAAATCAGTATGTAATTAAGTTATTTTTTTTTATTGTTATTGTTTTTTTTTCATCACTCAAAAATTATTATTATTGTATTTTTCTAGTGCTCAAATAAATCACTTATACGATTTCTAAGATTCTGTCTACTGTTTTATAATTGAAAAACTGCAGTGGCATGTATAAAGACTAAATAGTGTGTAGTAGAACCCTTCAATAATTTGGTAAATATTTTTCCTCAAACAGGGGGGGGGGGACTAGAAAAATGTCTGCAGGAATCTCATTTTTCATGGTATCTTCTTCAGATTTGAAATATAAACTCATGAGACATGTGACTTTCAACCCATTACTTTTCTGGATTTCTCCAGGACTGATTTCATGTATTTTTATATGAAATAAAAAAAAATTCAGTGTGGTACAATTTTTATCAAGGCACTTCAGTGTCTATAACTTTTTATATTTTTGAGCATCATCAACTCTGGATGATGGATAGTAAAGGCCAAAGGGTCTTCTTTCCAAAGACACCAAAATTGTGTGTGGGGCCCAAGGTAAAACCGGGTCCTGAGCCAACTCCGAGAAAGGGGACGAGGCTGGCAGCACGTCACCCATACATACAGGATTTTAGAAAAGTGCACAGAATGCTTAGCGTGTGCACTTACCATAACATGGATTCTAGAAACACCATTACTGAGGGGTCACCGAGGCTGTTTCTTAGACAGGCCTAGAAACCCTGTGTCACTGTGGCATGCTCAGGAAGCAGTTACTTAATTCAGCGTGAGACCGCATGCTCAGAGCGCATGTGGATTGAAAATGGCATACCTCATAGAAAAAACTTTCCATATTTACATTTACATTTAATCATTTAGCAGATGCTTTTATCCAAAGCGACGTACAAATGAGGAGAAGCAATCAGACCATCAAGAGAGCAACAGTATACAAGTGCCATTACAAGTCTCGGTTAGTCTAGCACAGTACACGTAGCTAGGAATTTTTTTTTTTAGGGGAGTATGAGGGGAGTATCGCCAACTCAACCATAATAGTCACAGGACAGGCTCCAGAGCATTATGCTCTTACATAACTTGAAGGAACGTAGAACCCAGCTCTCAAACCGAGAGGGGAACACAAATGCTTGATTTGCAGCATGCTCATAGATAACCCTCTAGAGCATTGGTCTCAAACTCAATTCCTGGAGGGCCACAGCTCTGCACAGTTTTGCTCCAACCCTAATCAAACACACCTGATCCAGCTAATCTCTATAGTCTCAGTGTGGTATGGAAACAGCTCCAGTCAAGATTGCAAAGCCTTGCAGAGAGTTGTGCGCTTAGCTGAGCGCATCTCAGGGTCTGCTCTCCCCTCTCTGCAGGACATCTACCTCATACGCTGCAGAAGCAGAGCTGTCAAAATCATCAAAGACTCAAATCACCCTGGTAACTGTCTTTTCACTCTGCTGCCATCTGGTAAGCGCTTCCACAGCCTGATGGCAAAAACTGAGAGACTTAGAAGGAGTTTCTTCCCCCAGGCCATCAGACTCCTGAACTCAAACTCAGCCTCTTAACATCATGTCTTCACTTATTAATCACTCACAATCAGTAAGATACTCACACTCATTATTCTCTACCTCATACTGACAGTGTCATTTGCACACATCACTTTCTGTGTTTTGGTATCTTATTTATTTTTTTATTTTTTTTTGAGATTGCTGCTACATGTCAACCATGTACAACCTATTTGCACATTCCTCTCTTGTACAGTCATGCTTATCTTATCTTAATATTTAAGTCTACAGTATACTATCATGAACATTATTTTATATTTTGTTCTTTATATCTTTTTTTTTTTATTCATTTCATTTTATGTATACTTTTTTGTGTTGTTTTCTATAATATTGCACTGTCCATGGAGCGGACCTGACTCACATTTCACTGCTGGTTAATACTCTCTGTATAATTGTGTTTGTGACAAATAAATCTTGAACTTGAACTTAATCAAGGTCTTCATGATTACTAGAAACTTCCAAGCAGGTGTGATTTGGAGCTGGTTGGAGCTAAACTCTGCAGAGCTGTGGCCCGCCAGGAATTGAGTTTGAGACCACTGCTCTAGAGTGAGGGGAGCACTACAAGCTTAATCATAAGAGCAGCATATCAGGGGGGCAGAAGGTGGCCCAACAACCTGGAATGACTGCCAACTGGAGCTCTATAGAGCGGCTTAAACATAACCCTCTATGGTGAGGGGAGCACTGCTAAGCTCATCCAACAGGGAGAGGTCTAACAGCCTGCTGCTTAATGGAGCTTCAAGAGCAGAGGACCCGATGAGAGGAGACCTCAGACGCTCAATTGCGAGCGGCATGCTCAAAGGTAACCCTCCAAGGTGAGGGGAGCACTGCTAGGTTCGACCAAATAGGGGCAACTAATCAGAGAGGCAGCAAGCCGCCAAACTGTCGCTGTCACAGAGTGCAAAAAAGAGCGGAGGGCTCGACCCTTAGCAAAGAGAGAGGAGCCCAGCTTGACAAAGCGATCAATAGCCCAAGGGCAAAGAACCTAGCTCTCAAGTAGAGAGGAGGACTCACATAATCTGCCCTGGACTGGCAAGCTCATAAAAGACCCTCCTGCAGTAAGAGGAGCACAGCCATGTCCGGGGAGCAGATTGACCGCAAATGGGATCACACATCTCAACAGGGAACAACAGGGTCCAGCATAGAGGCAACTGACCAAGGAGGCGACAGGGATGGGCCTAACAACTCAGTATTGTTGCACATTGAGTTCTCGGGAACAGCGCTCTCGGCTCTCAAGCTGATGAGGCCCCTTAAAGCACAAATTGTTTGTGATAGGCTCATAGCTAACCCTCGCAGTGAGGGGAGCACTTCTCAGCTCGACCAGAAGTCAGTGAGGAGCTCTAGCTCAGAGAACGTGCATGATGGTTGAGAGGATGACTCAAATCTCAGGAGACCCCTCGGGGCGAGACATGAGTAGCGCGTCCTGGCTGGAGCAGCTTCTCGAAGCAAACACCCAGCCAGGACATCAGGGAGCACGTCACGAAGCATTACACTCCGAAAAAGCTCAACCTGCATGGAGGACCCACGGGTCCTAAGGTTGCAGTGCTATACTGGGGACCCGATGGCTAAGGAGTCTCTCGCAGAAGCCCAGTGACTTGGCTGTGTGGTCCAGTAAGCATGAAGCCGAAGATGTAGGGGTATCATCCAGCCTGGATCCAGTACCAATGTGTGAGAACATCACCACAATCAGTCGACAGCAAGAGGTTCTGACTTCAGCAGAGGGGTACTCACAGAGGTCCTAATCCTAAAACAAAGTCAGAAAAACAGAGACAGGTCAAAGTAACGCTGTGGAGAAAAGCTAGTTAGTGAGTTCACAAAAAACTAGCAATAGAGTAGATGAAATGGATCGTACTCACCAACCATGGCTCCCGCACATGACTCAAGCTCACGGATATAATCTGATGGCGAAGTCCGAAGAGCGCTTGGGTCTGGACCCTCGGTAGGTAGTTATATGAGACATAGAAACGAACCAAAACATCATAGGTCCAGCATGAGAGACTGCAATGCAAGCGCAGGAGTCTCCTACCTAACCTCGGTCAGGGGGGTGGCTTTAGGGGAATTACCAACTCAGTTCAGCGCCAAGCATCAAGGAGGTTCGCAAAACCAACACTTGAGCACAGAGAGTCATACAACCCTGAATGAAAATAAAGGTTTCCGAAATGGGCTCCCGGAGTGCAGTATAATGTGGTTATTTGATAACAACATGACATAAATCATATGTCTAACAACTGCAGACAGATATCCACATTATACAATTCCTATATAAACAGAAGAAAATTACTGATGGAGAAAAATGTCCCGTCTTTCCATGCAATTGTTACTGCAACCACAACGTGCAGCATGCATTCAGCTTCTGCGGGAGCCAAACAGGCTCCGCTCACGCGCTAGATTACCTTGGAAATCAAGCAAGAAAGGGAACCGCTGCTGTGAATTTGTCGCTATTCCCCTGAGAGGCGAACGCACTCATGAAAATGCTATCTACAAACTCGGGTAAATGGTGAAGTACTCGCCTCCCCCTCAGCAGACCCGCGGATGCATCACGATGAGCACAAGCCGTCTGTTCGTGAGTCGAGCACGTTCAATTCATGCTTATCCCTCGCAAGAAATAAGCAATGAATGCAGAGCGCGTCCAACTCCCCCGAGAACTAACTTGCTTGCTCTTCACCACACACACACGAGCCGAGCCGTGTGAAATTGTGGGTATCAGAGCAAAGCTTCTGGCGAAAGAACATGCACTCCTAGCCATGCTTAGCTCATGCTAAGATAAACAAATGGTCAGTGAAGATGAAGAAGAGGATGATGTGTTCTCCCGGCGCCCTTTAATACTGTGGTCACGCCGGGTAATAACGTCATAGGCTGTCGCCAGCCAATGTTATTGTTGTGTTTAGATGTATGCTTCAGACACCGGTCATAGCGACCTCTAGAGGACACAGTTTGAAGTTCCCACGGAAGGGAACATTTGGTGGCTGGCTGTATGTTAAACCCGACCTCTCTATGTAAACAAATGGGACGTGAGCCAAAAAGAAATAAATTACACGTCAAATAATTTTTATCCAAAGATGTTTTCTATCATTTTAGGTAGTTCTTATCACGCTGATATGTTCAAATGTTCATTATTCTGATAAGTTTGCGGTTAGTCATTTGATGCTATGAAAAGGGGGTGTGGTGTCATGATTGTGTGCTTGTGATTGGGTCAGTCGGGAACAATTTCTTAAACAGTGTTCACGGGAAGAGAGCCTGGTTACTCCCTGGAAAATGTTGTATTTCTAATAAAAATACATTTTAAGATTCTACATAATGTCTATCCAGCCAAATCCCAAATTTATGTGGACCTATGTGCAAAATTGAGGATAAAAACTTAGTTTCATCCATAAGTCTTTTTTGGGAAAATTTAAAGGGGTCATATGATGCGATTTCAAGTTTTCCTTTCTCTTTGGAGTGTTACAAGCTGTTTGTGCATAGATAAGATCCCTGAAGTTTCAAAACCAAAGAGATATTCTTTATCAAAGTTAAGACTCTGCCACGCCCCCCTAAAATGGCTCGTTCAAAAACGCCCCCACATCTCTACGACACGATGTGGGGAGATTTTCATAACACCGCCCAAACGTAAACGCAATTAAAGAAGGATTATTATCTATTATTCTCACTGTAGTATTGTTGCTGCCGCTGGTGCCATGTCCTGGAGACGCTGTTTCATTGTGAAAGCAAAACTACTTTGTTTGGGCTTCCAAAAGAGGACACAACTAGAAATCAGTGGTTAAGTTGTATTTACAACACTGTTCCAGAACAGTACAACGCAAATATTTGAGTGTGTGCAGCACATTTTACGGAGGACTATTTCCTGAACTTGGAAGCTACAATGCTGGCTTGCACAAAGGCTGTTTCTATAAAGTGGGGCAATTCCAACTTTGCAAGGACAGTCTGGCGCTTCTGACCACTATAAGTACATTTCTGCCACTGACGATTCAAACGCGAGTTTTGAGGGTAGTGCTTGTTGTTTGTGTTTCTCCAATCACAAATGCAGACATGGCAATGTTTATGCGTCGTGATGCAACGCGAAGCGTAAAAAGACCGTATAAGTCATTATAATCAGTAATTATGTCCCCACTGAATGCAACAAATGCCTCGTTTGTAATGGGTTTTATTGTTTTTGTGTGACTCGTGCCCTGAAACGCCATCACAATATGGTGAGGGGCGTAACATTTCCGTCTCACACTTGAAGTATTCGGCCAAACACAACGCACTGGATAGATGGCCAATCAGAGCACGCCTCGCTTCTCAGAACGATGAGCTTTGTAAAAATCGAAGCGTTCCAGAAAGGCGGGGCTTAGAGGAGCAACAATAATGTACAGTATGTGGAAAATAATGTGTTTTTGAACTTTAAACCACATAAACATTGCATTACACCAAATACACAAAATAATGTTCTTTTTAGCAGCATCATATGACCCCTTTAAGTTGTTATCTATCTCCTTTAATAAAATGTGTTTAAAACTTTTTGTTGAAATATTTTTCTTTATTTTTTTCTGGCAGTGACCATGCTATTGGTCTTTTTGTTAATTAATTTGTGTTGCATTGTGCATTTTTTATCCACAGAAACAAATTTCAAGACTGCTTATAAGTGATGTCTTTCTTGCTGAGATATCCCTTATTGTTCTTAAATTACAAAATTGCTACAGGGAGATGGCCAGTGATAATTTACATGAGGATGATCACATTTACATGCCTCCTAAACATGAAGTGAGGAATATACGTAAGTAATCTGGATTTAGTCAGATTTCAATTAGTCAAATAAATCTGTTGCAACAAGGGCTCATTTCACTTCAGTAATAGTAACACAAGGACTTTCATTGTTTTTGAAAGTTCAAAAACAAGATGTGGTTATAGGCTTAGTTTCAGGTGCAATGTGTGATGACAATCTGAGACTGAACCTTCAGTCTGATAGTAGTCTATTTAAATAAATCAGCAATTTTTTGAGGATGCAGTGACTCTGATCGTGCTGTTGTTTTCTGTAGATACCTTCTCATAACAGGAAGAAGGTAATCGGATATATTTTGTGCTCTGCTGAAGCCACTAAACTACCAGTTAGCCTTTCAAAAATGTTCCTGTGGAGCTTGTTGTCTTGTTTTATATGTGCTCAGGGTGAGTGTATTTTTTTATATTTATTATAAGCTATTACTTTTTTTTCTCGTAATGAATGGGTTTTGTGTTTATTGAAGAAGCACATGGATGAATCTCTTGGATAGTTGGTATCTCTCATGGCTATCATGCTATATGGTATTTGTGTTGCAGTAATCAATAAACCGGATCATGGATCGTTTTATGTAAATATATTGCAGATGTCAAGGCAGATGGAATAAAGATAGTATCCGTGATAGAAGGAGATTCTGTCACTCTTCATTATCATGCTACGAACATTGAGAGAAATTATCACATACAGTGGACTTTTGAATCTGATAACTCGCACATAACCTCTAAAGAGAGCATCTTTACATCTGATGGTGCTGATGGGAGATTCCGAGGCCGAGCGAAGCTGCATCCGACTGGATCTCTGACGATCACAAACATCAGATTCAGTGACTCTGGATATTATACAGTGTCTACCAGCAGCTCCTTGCGGGAGATATTCAGAGTTTTTGTCTATGGTGAGTCACATTGGGTCTCGTTCACTAATAATTGCTTGGATTATTTCATATTTGTACACACAAGAAAACTTCTCTAGAAAAATCTCCCACAACATGTGCGTATGCACAATAATTTGTTCTTAACCGCGTTCGAATGTTAGTGAATTTGGAGCAGTCTAAATGAGCAGCCACAGGTACAAGGTTAGTCACTTGCATAAAACACGCCAAAACTATCTCCATATAATGCCTTTCCGCACAACCTGTCCGTTACATCATACATAAAATATGCCAATCTCTGTTTAACACATTTATAAGGCCACTCGGTGTAAGTGTGTGCTCAGTTGTTTCTGCATGCTTAGTGAGTGAGACCCACTGTCTTCTTAACCTTTCATTATTTTCCCATACTGTGAATTAATCTCTCATCACTGCTTAATTTATTTTGTTTTAAAGCATCTGTTGCAACACCCGTCATCACTACAAACACACAAACCAAAGAGAGTCAAACTCCAAGTGATCAAGGCGAGTCCCACCTCATCATGCTTCCCTCGTCTTTTCCAGCTCGTCTGCCTGTACCTGAGATGATCAGTAACTCTTCAAACTGTTCATCATCATCAGGATCATCAGTGTCCAGATGTTCATTGCTGTGTTCAGTGGTGAATGTGAGTCATGTGACTCTCTCCTGGTACAAAGGAAACAGTTTATTATCCAGCATCAGTGTTTCTGATCTCAGCATCAGTCTCTCTCTACCTCTGGAGGTGGAATATCAGGATAAAAACACCTACAGCTGTGTGCTCAACAATCCCATCAGCAACCAGACTCAACATCTGGACAAAAGTCAACTCTGTCAACCATGTGAAGGTACATCAATGCCTGTACTAGGGACAGTAATGCATTAAGAAAATCTCGTAAAAATACATTTTACTTGTAATATTTCAAAATATTTGACCCTTTTTTGCTTTTGGTTAGTTCATGAGCAAACTATTGATTCAGCATTTTTATTTTCTTCTCTCAGGCTCTGCTGTCCACTGCTGTAGTTTTACTGAAGCTCTGATCCGATTGGTCCTCTCTGCTGTGGTGGGATTGGCGACTGTTGTTATATTGGTTGATCACTTCAGATCCATGAAAGTTGAACAGAAACTGAGGGAACAGACATTACTATCTGTTCCTCAATGATAAATCATACATAATTCCACATGGTCACTAGGTAGGGCAGTTAATGTAATGCATATAAAAAAAAAAATCCTTGCAGTGCTTGCTTGCTCGCTCTCTCTCTCTCTCCGCCCAGACCCCTGTTTTGCCGTTATAAAGTTCTGTTGTTTCTTACAGAACCTACACGTCTAAGCTTGATGTTTTGAGTGATTATAGCATTGATTGGTCTTTTTGTAAAAAATACTGTTCATTAGAGATGACGAAATATGTTGTCAAGTATTTGTAAAAATGTGATTATCAGCATTACTGTATGCATAACTTGTCATCAATACGTAGATTCATCAACACATCAGGATTTATAAAACATGTACTTGGAGTAAAAATAGGCTAAATGTATTTCAGGCTAACTCTAGACTATTTGATACATTTTTTAAAAATAAAAATACTGCCCTGTTTTAAGCATGAACAACAATTTCACCAATGTGATATAAACTTCATTCAGTAATGAGATGGAATCTGCTGTGCTGTAATCTATGTTACCTGTAGCTCTATTTTCCTGGTCATAGAGCTTCTTTTTTGCAAGATCTGATGGCTGAAAGTCACTCTGCACATTTAATAGTGAGTCACTTTTGATGTTAACACTGTTACCATATTGTTTTTGCTTAGTAATAAAGTATTAAGTATATAGTTATCATTATGCATTAAACATATTGTCCATGGAGTCTCAATTGATGCAACACATTATATTTTTTGCTCATTAGTAATTGGACACCACATGAATATGCATATTTCATTTAATTTAATTAACAGTAAAACAGCAAAAGCTTGATTTAATGCTTATATCTGTGCAGATTAGTTCATTTTGAGAACAGCTTTATAAGGAATGCCAGAACTAAAAGATAGCATCTTGTCTAAAGATTAAATGTAATTTTACAAATTAGTGTTTTTTGTTCTCGGTCATTCACTATCTCCAGTTATTTTGTATGTTGAAGACTGCATTGTATCACTGCATTTTATCACTATTTCAGTTGCATTATTTGCTTTATTACATTGTATGATTAAAGCGAGTCTTTTCTTGTAGAAGTTTCATCCTAAAAACCATCATCAAATTTGAAAATGGATTTATGTATCTAGTCACTACTCGGCTGTTTGGCTCTCGTGTTACTTCATCTCTCAATACTTCTTTCTTATATCCATGTTTGTAGTTATTTTTTAATGCTGGTAATGTTTGCAAAACAATGTGCATTTGTTGTTTTAAATGTTTTCTGTATCAAGTCACATGAGCATTAAATCCATGCTAAAATATTCATGCTACATTTGTCTATATATATATTTTTAATATTATAGACTTGTCACGTTGACCAATCACTCATTTTCACCAGCAGAGGGCAGTGTCCCCCCAACACAACCTTCACCTAACGTATGTACATTAAATGTGCAGTAAGCCATTTCTGGGAAACCCTGTTGGTATTTGAAATCACTAAAACAAACACGCCCCTACTCACCCATATCTTGATGTCTCCACATCCACCTATACACTTAAGCAACACAGGCAACTACTATGGCAGAATATGCTGTAACAGACAGCAGTATAATATTGTAGCAGACAAGGTGGTGTTATCTAGCTAATAAACACAGTTTTCATGAACCGATATCTACATAACACGACAGACCAAGCAACTACTTACAGTTGTGACAAGATTAAGGTTTATAGTGTTTGCATACTTTATCATAGATGAAAAGATTTAGGTGCATTATTTGTTTTCATGAAACAACAGAAAAAACTTTTTCATTCAGTACTTCATGTACTGAAAAATGTGGTTTACATTGAGCCCACTTCTTCTTGGGAAGTTTTCACACTTGTAGTTCGGTTCGTTTGGTTCATTTCAAGAGTTCACACTTACATATAATAAATAGAATAAAGATTATGCGTATTTTGGCGTGCTGTCTGAGGGGAGGGCTCCGAGCTCGGAACATCGGCCTGAACCCAGAGTACCCCCCTGTAGGTTAGGACAGGAATAGTTGTAAGTGCGGAGGGATGCTGGAAAACTGTCAAGGAACATAGGTGAGTCGGCTGTGTATATATTGATACAGGTCATTTTGATTAGGTTGATTAGGTCGATTGGGAAGTCGTGGCCTAATGGTTAGAGAGTTGGACTCGTAATCCAAAGGTTGTGGGTTTGAATCTAGGGTCCGGCAGGGATTGTTGGTGAGGGACTGAATAACCAGGGATTGTGCTCCTCTTGACTGAGGTGTCCTTGAGCAAGGCACCGAACCCCCAACTGCTCCCCGGGCGCTGTAACATGGCTGCATGGCTGCCCACTGCATTGATTAACATCAATGACAGACTTCATCAGATTTCACTTTAAAACCTGATGCACATGACGTGTAACTGACGCATCCGATTTTCTCCCAACTCTTTATGGTCATTTAGGACTTTATAACACATTTAAGACCGTGCTTACGAGGTCACTCGCCAAAACCCAGCATTTTGACATAATTCTTTGTGTTGTTGTCTGTTGATGCGCTACTGGCGCGCTGTCTGAAGCGGCTCAGCATACAGCCGAACGCACTATACTCTATTTGATAGTGTTTTTTTGTCCAAAGCGACTTACAAATGAGGGCAATAGAAGCAATCAAAACCAACAAAAGAGCAACATGCAAGTGCTATGACAAGTCTTGGTTAGCCTAACGCAGTACACGTAGCAAGTTTTTTTTTATTTTTAATATATATACACATGTGTATTTATATTTTTTTTTTATAAAGAAAAACAAGTAGATAGAATAGAAAAAAAAGACAGCTAGTGTTAGTTTTTCAAGAAAAGCGAGCAGTTACAGAATAAATATGCAGTTGATACAGGGTCAAGTGTGTGTTTTTTTTTTTTCTTTTTTCAAAAACATTTATTGATGTTGCGCTCTCCGGTAGATTATTGTTGTTGCGTCTTTCTCATTCCTTTCTTTTGCGGCTGTGAAACAACGTACCTGGCCAGTGTTGCCACCTTGTGGGCAAGCTAATTAGTGCAAAATAATGTGCGACCTGCGCATACTCTTCCCTCGGGCCGGATGAAGATAAATGGCAGGCCGGATTTGGCCTGCGGGCCACCAATTGATTTCACACAGGCTGCTAGATTCACTTTCGTGATGCGTGTGCTAAGTGAGTGAACATCAAAGATCACACAACAGAAGTGCTCTCTCTCCCCCTCCCTACCGTTAAGTAACTTCTCCATTGTTTTACTTGTTTTTGACATATCCAACCGAACTACAAACTATCCAGTGATGTCTGTGAGAAAGGGATATTCACTTGACGAGCTCGTGCATCTGCGCCGCCGAAGCTCAATCCACTCAGCGTGCTTTGCTTATCAGCTCGCGCACATCAGCTATACAGGCGTTAATACTGAATGTTTAACGTTATATTCATTGCATACATATACTTCATAGACATCCTTAATCTCTAATAACTCCATTCTGTTGTTCTGTGTTTCTTTGTCTGAATATGGCACTTATCACATGCTGTGTGGTATCGGGGCATTTTAACGAGTACAGGAGCTCAGTATCGGGCCAGTATCCCTAGTATTTTCCTCTGGAGGGATGTAGTCATCCACTGTGTCCTTCTCATCCATTGTTTCTTCTGGAATGTTTACTCCATGAATGTGGTCATGAAGTTCTTGGAGACTCTGATTGACACATTCTGTGTTTGACTTTGCATAAAAGACATGGCACAAATATAGCAGGTGTGTATAAAAAAAAGTATTTTGTGATTCCACTCACCATGACCATATTTGGGATTTCCTGCCACCATACTGACTTGGGGAGTTGGCATGAGATGTCACAGCGGTAGGTCACACAAGTTCATGCAGTTATTCAATAAGGGCCATATTTCATGTAACAGATGAATTCATATGATATATCTGTATGATTGTGATCTAAAGACGCTATGTGATGTACACGTAGATGCTTCATTGATTATTTTTGTTACTTAAGAATTTTTTTTAATGTCTGTTATTTTCTCCTTTTCACAGCGTCGCCGCACGCTGTTTAATATGCTGCATGAGTCCTCATATATATTTGTTTGTGTTATCCAGGTACATGCTTCATTGTTATATGTTCTCAAAATGAGTGTTTGTTAAAGTTTATTGCCCAGTTGCACGCTGTTTAATATGGTGCACGAGTCCTCACATATATTCGTTTGTGTTATCAAGAATAAATGAGGACATGAAGGCAAGAATTCGGGCAGTTTGTCCTTGATTTCAACACAACGCAGAAAACACACCCCTACACATGCTCTTGAAAATGTCTAATGCTCTCTTCAGACTTGTGGAGTTTATTAAGTGAGCGGCAAACTCCTTCAAGCCTTTGTCTGCAGTTTTTTGGCCAATAGCTCCATGGACAGCTTTGATGATATGTGCAAAACAAAGGTGAATCTTAAGCCTCTTTCACACAGCCATTCCGGAAAATACACAGAAAATTTGTCCCGGGATGGTCTGATTTTGGTTCATTCATACTGCCAGTGATTTTCCAGAATCTGTGCGTGTGTTCACACACAACCTGTAAAGACCCGTGACCTTTCATGTGACGTGTATAATGCGCCGCGCACCATTTCACTAAACTGGTGAACGATTTCAGTTTCAGCGCGGATAGTGAGGAGCTCCCTGATTGCTGCTTCATTCCAGTTTACACATTTTTCGTCATATGAACATTGATCTGCCTTCAAAACAACCGGTAAAACAGTCGAACGATAAAGTGCGTCATCACTACGACACACCCTTTACGGCATTGATCCAGCTTTTGTTCACACAGCGCTCGTTCCGGGACACAATATCACAACTAAAACGAGGGTTGAGTCCCCTGTAAAGTTCAGCGACTTTTTTCTTTTATTCAAACTGGACACTTAACATGGGTCGAAGCTCTTAATTTTGAGCTCTCAAACTTCTCAAAGTACACTAGACTGATGAATTTAGCTTTGAAAATGTACACAGTTTTTTCCAGATAAGAAACTGTTCTAACGGTCTCAAGTCATAATAAATAAAAATAAAAAAATCATAAAATATTGTTAAAAAAAAGATAGCCATCTTAACTCATAGTTAATAACATTCCATTATTTAAAGTATTAAAGTTCCCACAAGTGTGTTGCCAATTTTATTTATTTTTGAGACTATGTTGTGTGGACCTCGGTCCCTCTAGGTGTGTAGAGTTGAACTTAGAGCATTTCTTTGTGCACTTTGCTGTCAGAGGTGTTCACCGTGTGCCTGACCACCCCTCAAACATCATTGGGCAATGTTGAACATTCATGTATACATTAATAGGTAAGTGAATGAATGAATGAATAGGTAAGTGTGCATACTTTACATGTACAAACAGCACTTATTAAGCATATGGGTAGTTGACAAATAGCCAGTAAAAAAAGCTTTTTTTGTAAAAGACCATTTTTGAAGTAGAAAATGCATATTTTTATTGTTAGACACTTATTTTCATATAGTGTTATTTATTTAATATGAAATTATAATTAACAATTTTTTCCCCATTACTTTTTGGACAATTTCAAGACAAACTTTGACAACAAGACAAACTTTGTCATTCGTTCAAAACTGCTGAAAATTATACCATCTTATGTTGAGTGATATTTGTATCTCCCCTATTGCAATACTCAATTGTTTTTTTTTAAGATATTTTGAGATAAAAACATCTGTGATTCTTTGTCACACCATAGGACATTACGTCACAACATTGAACATTACGTCACACAAAAAGGATAGAAATGGTAGTTAAAAATATTTCTATTTAATTTGGAACATGTCAAATGAGAAAAAGTTTAATTTTGATACAAACAATATCAACATGTTTTTTTAAACAAAAAATTATTTATCATCAACAAAATTCAGTCTCGTAGTCAATCAGTTACTGAAACTCTTCTAGCCCCCCGCTGCAGGTACGGCACAGCTAAATATGATTGATATTTATGATACAGCTAAATATTATTGATATATGATTGAAACTATATTCCTTAAGATGTGAATGATTTTTTAAAAACTATATAGCTACTCTTTTTAAGGCATGATTTTGATTCTATTTACTTTCTGCGTCGTTCTCTTAGGATCTCCTCCCTTCTGCGTGGATCTCTGTTAATTTTCTGTCTATATTTATTTCCATGTCCTCTCTCTTCCACTAATTTTTCTCCCTCGATACATTTTCAGTCACACCATAGGACGTTTCAGCCTTGTTCTATCAATTAATGACCTTGCTATTCAAAGCTAACCTGTCATTAGCGGTAAGCAAGACACATTTGCATAATGTTCCATGATTATGTAGTTTAACATGCAGTTTTTAATTAAAAAAAATATAATTTAGGTGTGTCACACCAAAGGACAACAAAACGTAACACTTTTGTAGTGGTTCCAAAAAAAGTTTAATATTTGAACATTTCTGAGAGAAAAATTGACCACGTGCTCATGTCATGGGCTTCAGTAACACAATCCTTCAACTAATTAAAGTTTTCTCTGGAATTGGCCGATTTAAAATCAGGATATGGCATCACACCAGAGGACATGGTTTTCAGAGACAAAATGTATCAAGTTCCTACGCTTTCAGAAATATATGGATGAAAAAAAATTATTGGCATTTACTAAAATAGACACTTGTACAATTATGCCGGGAGGTATTTATTATTTTTTTTATGCTTTTCTTTTTAATTTATAGAAATCAAAATTTATTGAACCATGCTTGGGACAGTCACACCATAGGACAATTTTGAGATTTGGCTCAAAAAAAAAAAAAAAAAAAAAAAAAAAAAAGTATAACACTGCAGCTTTTATAACAACAGGTCCATGTAGGACAAATAAATGTTTAACCATTTACTGCATCTTAAATAACAACAACATTAATTATATTCATTTTTATCTTGTGGGACAGTGAAAATGCCACGTCACGTCAACAACCCATTCACTAAAGATGAATCAAATAATGCAGTTATTATTTTACTCGCATCCTGTTATGTATAATCTTTCACTTACATTGCAGCATTTGTCTCAGAAAGACAGAAGTCAATAAAGCTTTTTCAGATATTCGATTTCAGAGTGTAATAAAGCTGTGTGAATGTAAAAACCTGCAAAGTTTCAAAGATTAATTTTATAATCACAAAGGTGTGCCTTGGGACAAAAAAAAAATATCTTGAGAACAACTGAGCTATAGCAAAGCAGATGGTCAGGTGCCAGCAAAAATAAAATAAAATTATAAAGAGGCAAAGAATGCCAAAGAACTTCAGTGTGAACGTAACCTTCATTTCACAGAGATGCATATATTCTGGTGCCATTTAAAAAAAACCCATCAGCCCCAGTCATGTCACGTTATAGTAGAGAATAGCACATTTCTATGGACCCTACACCATTAATAGTTGTAAGGAATTTGCATGTGTGAATCAAGGGTTACGTCTGAATCTCTTTCGACACTAATCGCTTCTCTCGAGTGTGAATTCTCATGTGTGACTTGAGATTTCCATTTTGTGAGAAGCTATCCCCACACAGTTCACAGGTGAAAGCCTTCTCTGTAGTATGAAGTCTCACATGAGTGTAGAGGCTTACTTTACAACTGAAACTCTCTCCACACTGATGACACACAAAACAGTTATCTCCTGAATGTTCACTCTTTGTGTGCGAATTAGGGGTTTCATTGTATTTTAAACTATTTCCAGATGGATCACCTGCGAACGACTTCTCTCCAGTGTGAACTCTCATATGGGACTTGAGGCTTTCTTCATATTTGTAACTCCTTTCACACTGATCACACGTGCATGGCTTCCCTGAATGAATGGTTGTGTGTTGATCAAGGGTTCCTTTTGTGAGGAAACTCTTTCCACAGTGTTGGCATGTGAACGGCTTCTCTCCGGTGTGAATTTTCATGTGTTGTTTAAGGTTTGCTTTTAATGTGAAACTCCTTCCACAGTGTTGGCATGTGAACGGCTTCTCTCCAGTGTGAACTCTCATGTGGGATTTAAAATTGTCTTTAGATCTGAAACTCTTTCCACATTGATCACATATGAACGGCTTCTCTCCAGTGTGAATTATTACATGTTCATTAAAGCTTCCTTTTAGTGTGAAACTCTTTCCACAGTGTTGGCATGTGAATGGCTTCTCTCTAGTGTGAATTTTCATGTGTTCTTTAAGGTTTACTTTTAGTGTGAAACACTTTCCACATTCATGGCAAGTTAAGTAACTGGGAGGTTTGGTCTTCTGAACCGAATTTGTTTCAGTCGGTATGGATTTTTTTCCAACAAAGAAATCATGTCTCTCATTTTGATCTTTCTCTTCTATTTCTTTCAGTTCTTGACTCTCTTCTTTTATTGCCATTAAGTCTAAAGTGAAAAAAGGACAAACAGAAGTTAATTGAGTTTAATGGCTCAAAGCAACAGAGAGCAAAACCAAGATAAAAGTATTAAAACATCAAAACTAACATTAGGCAACAGAACTGGGTTATTATAGACCAATCCTGAATCTGCCATTCAGGTCTAAAATATTAGAAAAATATTAGAAGTGAGTCCCCTTCACTTTGCACTGGTACTTGTGAACAGTTTCAGTCAGGATTTAAAACCCCATAATTATTGAAGTGTAGGGGATGTACAGTTAAGACCCAAGGACCAGATACAGTATGTTGAACTAAGACCAGGAGTCAGAGATGCAATTAATTGAAGAAAAATGTTATGAAGAAAAATAGTAAATACTTTGCAGTTTCATCAGCAGAAGTCACTCGTGAGGAGTTCATAGGACACTTTGCTATATAGACTGTATTACCGAACATATACGCTTACTACATTTCTGGACCTGGGGACATTACAGTTGTGTTGCTGTCTGTGGGAGGGTCTGAGAGCTGTCAGATTTAATCAAATATCTTAATTTGTGTTCCGATGATGAATCGGAAGTCGGCCAGTTCACCTCCAACTCCATCACCCTGAACGTAGGAGCCCCGCAGGGCTGTGTTCTGAGTCCCCTGCTCTATTCTCTCTACACACATGACTGTGTGTCCTCTCACAGATCCACATCTATTATCAAATTTGTTGATGATACTGTGGTTCTGGGCCTCATTTCCAACAATGATGAGACCGCATACTTGGGTGAGGTAGAGAGACTCACATCATGGTGCCAGGACAACTGTCTCTCTCTGAACGTGAGCAAAACTAAAGAGCTGATTGTAGACTTCAGGAAGAGACAGCAGCGGCCCTACACTCCTCTTATGATCAGCGGGACCCCTGTGGAGAGGGTGAGCAACTTCAAGTACCTCGGTGTAAACATCTCCGAGGACCTGACTTGGACTACACACAACCAAACACAGGTTAAGAAAGCCAGGCAAAGGCTGTACCATCTGCGACAGCTGAGGAAATTCAGGGTCTCACCAGCAATCCTGAAAACTTTCTATTCAGGGGCCATAGAAAGTGTTTTGACAGTTGTCCTGGCACCATGATGTTAGTCTCTCTACCTCACCCAAGTATGCGGTCTCATCATTGTTGGAAATGAGGCCCAGAACCACAGTATCATCAGCAAATTTGATAATAGATGTGGATCTGTGAGAGGACACGCAGTCATGTGTGTAGAGAGAGTAGAGCAGGGGACTCAGGACACAGCCCTGCGGGGCTCCTACGTTCAGGGTGATGGAGTTGGAGGTGAACTGGCCCATTTTCACCACTTGTGGTCTGCCGGTGAGGAAGTCTTGAATCCAGTCACAGAGTGAAGTGTTTAGGCCGAGATCTGAGAGTTTGACAGCTAGCTTGGAGGGGACTATAGTAGGGCTGTAACGATACACCAAACCCACGATTCGGTTCGTATCACGATTTTTTTTTCGTGGGGGGTGGGAGAAAAAAAAGAAAGATTTTTAAAACAATATTTTTTATTAAATAACATTTGAAAAATCTTTATAAACTGAACACCAAAGAACAAGATTAACTATGCAAATTATTAACAATATAAATAGCCATATATAAAATAAATAAATAGCCAAAGCTATAACACTTCTGTTTTCTTTGTAACAAAATACTGTTGAAAAACAAACAGAACTAAACTCCATTGTGGAGATGATTCGAGCATGTTGAAAATTCTTCTTCAATCAAGTTCTCTTACATTTACAAAGTAAATTAAATGGCTACTGTTTCACACTGAGGTAACTGAGGCTTACTGCCTGTGCTCCAAACCACAAATTAAGTAAGTAATTCTCAGCACTTAAGACTAAAATGGCACTTTGAGAAGCTTGATAAATACGGGCCCAGATTAATCCTGGGATGACAGCTGTGGAATCCCGGAAAATAAACTGGAACTTTGACCAATGAGAGAACAGTTTACTCGCACGTGACTTGTATTAACAAATTTGGTCTGTTTAGAAACTTTGCCGTGTGAAAGCAAACTGCACAAGAATAAAAAGCAACATTGTAATAATTTTAATCCCTGTTTCGAAACAAAGCAATCGATCTACAGGTGTGAAAGCACCCTAAGTCTATCTTTATTACATAAAAAAAACAAATCATCAGTATGCCTGATACATACGTCGTCTGATACATAACCTAGGTTGTTTCAGCCGCCTTTAAACGCATTTAAAAGTTTGCATTAGTAGATGTATTTGTTATAGGCTATTGATTTTACAGTAATTAGTTAACTAACAAGTGGAAATAGTGCATAAGAATACTACATTTATTTCATGTATTGTGTGTGTGTGTGTGTGTGTGTGTCTGTGTCTGTATTGGCTGTTACGTTAGTGTTGAAGTGAACAAACTAAATATGTTTTGAACATTAAAGGCATTATTTTAACTTGGATACTATAGCCCTAAGAGCCTATATGCTCAATTGTTCTTTCTTTTTTGTTCTTTCGTGATCTTGCCTGATTTTTCTTAAGTCATTTAACATTTTCTTCAACATTAAATGAGATGGAGAAAAAGTTATTTGGAGAAAACATTAAATAAGAGAAAATAAGAGGTTACAAAAAGTATAAACAGTAAAAAGGTGATGGTAGAAATTATTTTTATTTTTATATTATTATTTAATTTGTTACAACAAAGGAATACTAACATGGTAACTTCTGACCAAAAAGAGGATCAGTTATAATAGATGTATGAATTTCTGATGCTCAGGAGGGGAACAGCAAATTCTAAACCAGGGGTTGTCAGCTATGGTCTTCAAGGTCCACTTCACTGCTGAGTTTAGCTCCAACCCTAATCAGTTGAGAACTCCTGGTTTAGAATTTGCTATTCTCCTCCTGAACTATTATAATTGTATTTTTGGTATTATAAGCACTGCTCTAAATCATCAGCAATTTCAACTGCAACCTGAAGGCTTTGATAATAACCTTGTCCACTAGATGGAGCTATAAAATGTAAAATGGAAAGAAAAATGGTTCTAAACAGTACCAAGTTATGGTTCTTCAGCTTGTAGCAATAGCAATATAGCAATAGCAATACCTTTGGTGCTAAATAGAACCATTTTTATAAGGTTCCATAAAGAAATAAACTTTGTCTATTTTTTTTATCCTTTGATAGAGCTATAAAGGACCCTAATGGTGTTGTAAATAATGTCTTTAATAATAGTTTATTTTCATTAAGATTAGTATATTATTATCTTTATATTATTAGTATTATTAAAGAGATTACTGACTAGAATAAGTAATTAATTAGTTGATTTTAAGACCCTGCAAGAGAAGAAAGATGATATTTACCTGTTTTATGGCCCTAAAGGAAAATTATATGAATGAGAAACAGCAGTTTTGGTGAGTTTTGACCCATTGTGCCACATTTCTATTGTGTTTGGTTTATATTTTGTGAGTAGTGTCATCATATAAGGTTTTTTTTGTAGTTGTTTTTTTACACTTGAGTGTGATGAATTTGTTCTCTTATCTGTAGAAAAAAAAGTTAACTCTGAAATGATCAAATTCAAAATAAGTTTAATCAATCAATTAATTAATTTGTATTAATACTATTCATAAAAGACTATCAAACTCAACTTGATCCACTACACCACACTAACTTATTTCTAAACTAATTTATAAGTAGGAAAGAAGACTTTTAATACTTTATTTTGTCATTTGCAAGAATCGCCTTCACCTGAATAACTGAATCTAAGGTCTGGTCATATACAGTAATTTTACATTTCTTTTTATATATTTATAATTTTATATTTCCCACTCCGTGAGAACCTAAAACTCCAATAGCTTATGTATTGCATTTGAGTACACAGGTGCTACATATTGGATCACAATATGAACATACTCTGAATTTTATTCTTAATAGTTTTTATGCAGCTACTATTCTGACAACCCAAAACTTCTAACGATTCAATTAGTAATTATGATGAATTTAAGAGATTATAGACCACTCCCCACAACATATAATAAAGCAATGTATATCTATCATTACCAGTGGCGTAGCAAGTCAGCCCCGGGCCCATATGCAAATAATTTGTACGGCCCCCCACCTCCCCAAATGAAATGGGCTCCAAATCGGTTAACTTGTTGATTTTTCTGATGTAAATAACGTTACGTGACTATTCACAAGCTATTTTAATTAAGGTATAAATGCTTGGAAATAATATTTAACATTTTCAAGTTCATTCATTGCTCGCTAGCCACCCAATAATCGCAATAAGCTTTGTGCTTTTTTATTATAACACAAAGTCTCATCCTTCTGTAAATTATAAGATCAGATACAAACAATAAATGTGTTCTGCACTCTTTTATTTGTAGTGAGGTAACTACATTCCCCTCAGTTCATGCAGGATGTGAATCAATGATATTTTACTCTTTAATATTTGCAGCACGAAATAAACATGAATAAATATTTGAATACATATTAAAAAAAAAATCAGAACAATTTAATACCAACGAATGTCTCACGAAATTGATCAATTAGAGTTTCAAAAACATCTATAAGCCTATTTATTGTTGTTTTTCGTGTTAAGAATGACTGGTTGTTTTTTTTTTTACAGAGTGTAATTTTCACATTAACTTCATGCAATATAACATGATTGTATTATCGTAATTTTGACTTTATTCTTAAAATAGTATGACGTTAATCTTAAGTTATTTTTCAGCTTGACACTAAAATGCCGCTGTAGGGTATTTGTACTACATGCAAACACAATCTTGGCACAGTGGCCCAAAAAAACAAACCAAAACAAGATTTATACAGATTTCAGGAGGCCGTTCTTATAGACTTATAGAGCTTAAACATAGGATGAGAGCAGTTCCAGTTCAATCGCTCAGACTCTGGAGTTTCAGCACCTCTAAAACAATCTGCAGAACTAAAGCACTCATTATCACAGAGATCAGAGAAAGAACAATTCACACACAACTCAGGTGTTCATTAGCATGAGCAATGACACCTGTTAAAGAAATGAGGCAGAAGCACAAGAGCATCACAGACAAAAGATGACAGTCTCACTTTACATTTGTATTCACACACCTGAAGCAAAATAAATTCATTTAGAATTTTACATATATCCTTCTGCTGAATTTCTTAATTTTGACCAATAAAATTGTGTCTTTCGCAGTAATGATATTGAAATGACAATAATAATAACAAATATCCAATCATAAATTTGGAAAGGAGGATTTTGAGTGCATTAAGAAATTTATTGCATCAGTAACAACTAAAATATAATTTAGCACTCTCAGCAAAGCAGACTCGGTGCTGTGAATAGACTTAAAACCTAACTAAAAAACTTTCAGATATATGGTTTGTATTTAGAAATACAAACCATAAAATACAAATACAAATTGTGTTTAGCCCAACACAACTGTTTCTAGTACATTTAAAAGAAGGAGATTAATGGAACCAGAGAAATAGGCCGATAATTATTTGAAACAGACGTCTAAGGAATAATTACTTCAACTTATTTGAACAATGACTGAGACTTGGTGTTACGAGCACTTCCTCTGTCTGATTGCCTCTTCAAGATGAATCGCTTTATGTATTCCCCAATTGTAAGTCGCTATGGATAAAAGCGTCTGCCAAATGACTAAATGTAAAAGACAATTATTCTGGTCAAAATTAAACCGTAGCCTTATAAAATTATCAGAAAGATAAATGCCATTTCAATTTTAAAATGAATATATTTTGATTTAGGAGTGTCTGAATACAAATGTGAAATCATGGTAAGTGTCACCTTTTGTCTTTATTGGCTGCTGATGCTTCTGCCTCATTTCATTAATTGGTGTCTTTGTTCCTGCTAATCAATACATGAGTTAAATGTGAATGCAGTGGCTGAAGGTGAGACATTCCCTGATCTCTGTGATAATGAGTGTTATAGTTATGCTGATTAGATTAGAGCGGCTGGAAATCTGGGTAAAAACCTGTAACTGCTTACATCCTTTATATTCTAATGACGGCCTCCTGAAATCTGTATAAACTACAGTGATTCAGTGCTTTAGTCAGTCTTGACTGCAGCGCCACACAGTAACATCTCAATCAAGAACCTGCTGAAGATTCACTCAGACTCATGATCTTCACTTCTGAGTTTACTACAGACGTATCTGGATATTGCAGGTATTTTGCTTTCAAAACTTTTAATTTAATCAAAATCATACTCCAGTTCTTATAGAAGACAGATTTGGTCATTTTCATTGTGTATCTGATATTCATAGATGGCTCATATGGGGAGGAAAAATATGTTTATAAATCAATTTCTAATAATTTAAATCTAGCAGCTTAATAGGTAACTTGTTTATATTTATAATCACATTTTAGCACAGATTATACTGCCAATTTTAATAAAGATAATCTGCGGAAGTGTAAATCACATTTCATTTACATATACAATAATTATTTTAACCATTTTAATCAAAAATTAATTCAGACAGTCAAAATCAGCAGTTTTAAACTCACAATCAATGTAATTCGTTACAGTCATGGACCTACTGAATAATGAAATCCACTTTAACCAAATAAAGCTGAAATTTGATTTATTGCCTTTCAGGGAGAAACTGATACGGAATAAGATAAATACATTGATATAAGGATTCTGTTTCAATTAATAAACTAAATAGTTAAATCTCTTTGCAAACACATTTTTTTTATCTACAATTTTTTTTAATGAATTTGTAATATTCATAAGTTATTCCCTATCCTGTAATTTTAAGACCAAGATACTGGAATGTATCCTTGATTGAAAATATCACAAATGCTCAGTAATTTATCATGAATTGAACATGTGCTGATGGAGAAACAGAGAAACAAGTCAACTGAATCAATTTACAAGTTGATTCACTGTTTTGAATCGCTCGAATCAGCGCACACTGATGACACCTGCTGCTCAAAACAGTGAAAATGCAACAAACACAAACGTGTAACAGCAGATTTTACAAACCAACTGCAAATGTTTTCATTAAAATGCAACCTATTAAATATAACCTACAAAGCAGAAAGTACAGATATCAATTTTAATACAAAGATGAAACTTGTATATCATTTGTGTTCTGAGTGCTAGCTTTTGTTGTTTTTGTCTTATCAAGCCATTTCAGTCCATCACCAATCACCCTGACTCCCTCACAAGTGCGCTGACTACTGAACTAGGGAGCTGATTGAGACACACCTAGAGATTTAGTTTGGACTTATTTCTTTCTGTTAATTATTCTGATCTTAAACAGGACAAAGTGTCCAAACACACAGAAAAACTGCTGAAGCGACCATTAAACTAATTAATGGTTTATTTAAAAGATAAGGTTATTTGTAAAGCGCATCCACCCACGAGAAACACAAAAGGCGAGTCTTATGCTGCGTTCAAGTCCTCCTGGGACGTTCATACTTACAAGGTGAGAAGTCGTTATTATGACGTCCGGTGCATTCAAGTCACTTTGGTCGGAAAAAGATGGCGATTTAACTTTTCTACATAAAATTCAATATTTTTTTTAACTCTACATCTATAAAATGATGAATGAAGAATGTGCATCATTGAGTGTTTTCTTTTTTTATTTAATTTATGAAGGTGATGTAAACTGAATTATATATTCTATTATAATTATACAATAATATAACATTTTGAATGTGTAACTTATATAGTTTTATTGTACATTACAAAAAATTATAATTTTATTCATTTCGAGCTTTTTAGACTCCGAGTCAATTGAATCAAATGATTCACAAAATGACTCGCAGACGTCACAGGCTGGTCAAAACCGTTTAATTCGACACAAACGTGTTTAATGAAAACTTAAACCTAGAGAAAATGTTTTCATTGAAGTGCAGTCTATTAAATGTGATCAGCAAATCATTAGATAACTAATATATACACATCATAACTACCTAAAGGTGAACTTTCATTATAAGGAGTGTTATTTTATGAATGTTTTGAGTGTAATCAGGTGATTTAAGTCCATTAACTCTCACTCCCTCACTAGTGTGCTGACTACTGAACTAGAGCTGATTGAGACGCACCCAGATACTTAGTTTGGGTTTATTTCTCTCATCTTAAACAGAACTGAGTGTCCAGAAAACTCCTGCTGAAGCGACTGAGATCCACGTGACACACTTATAAAGATGGCGTTTATTAAAGAGGACAGTGAAGACTTCAGGATTGAAGAAGTATTCAGTCTGAAACAAGATACTGAGGAACAAACAGGTCAGTTTTCATTCTCAAAGCTCAACTCACTCATTTGATCTTTATTCAGATATCCAGCTCCACAGAAATGAAAGATATTTTTGAAGAATGTCATATGCGTGTCCTAATTAAAGTGGATTTATTTGACATGGAGTGGGTCGACGCATGTGGACAGACATGTTGAGATCACATAACCAGACAAATACTTACGCTGGCTTCATGTGAACCTGAGAAGTTCCTTCCCTCATATCGGTCATTCATTATTATGACGCATCACACATTAAATTAAGAAAAAGTCATAATGCAGAAGTTGTCTAAACAAATTTATGTGTAACATTAATCCGTGTATCATTCGTTCATTTGTTTTTTTATTTCATATTGAAAGTAGAAATATGAGAAAATGGATCCTTTTTTGTTTTTCACTTCTTTTCCCCCCCCCGAAAAACGAGACTTCAATTTTCGTTTTTCGTTCAGGGGTACAAAAATGAATAAACAGCTTGAATATTTGATTACTACACATGGTAGACCAGCGGTTCTTAAAGTGATAGGGGGGTCAGCGAAATTTCCAGACTGTAAAGTCACTTTTTTATCATGATATATAGGCCTACTGTGATTTGTTCCAAAGTGACTTATATAATGCATTTAACGTTAAATAATCTAGATGAAGCCTTTTAAAAGACAAGTATTCGCTGTGGTTCATGTTTGTGGCATGCGCCAGAAAGACGCTCAAGGAGACAGAGATGCGCTAAAGCAGCGCATTCTGTTGTTCTCTTTATTTTTCAAAGGCATGACATTTTGTAGTTATTTTGAACGTAATGTTACACAAATAAAAATATAAATTTTACCATGTGACTATAAATGACAGAGTATTACATAATTTCCCATCGATGGGGAAAAAATCCAAGTGAACATCAATCGGTAGCAATATTAATTTAAACTGCATATTTAAAGCTGCAGTCCATAACTTTTTTTGGTTGTGATCCGAAATCAATATTTGATCAAGTACTTAACCAGCCAGTGTTCAAAACTGTCGCCTTACTTTAGCCCGATTCACAACGGTCAGCTTATAATAATGTTTTCTAATTTGAGTGGTACGTGTAGGTTTTCGCGGGAAATTCAAGCATGGCACTGCATCATTACGTCACGTCTGTAAACATAAAGAAGTTTTCCCGGCTAGTAGGCTATCGCATGTGAGGATCCTGCAGGTGATTCATCATTTATAACCTTTTCTCACAGCAGCTAGAATAATTAAATATATCGTTTTGATGGCGGATTGTAATCAAGAAAGGATTGTTTGTTTATGAAACGCGTAAATGAAATTAAATTATTCCAGTTTTAAATGTTCTTCTGATTACAGATTACAGCCTGGGATTACACAAGATTTGTATTTTAAAGAAAACCTGTTGGAAGGGAGCATAATTTGCTTTTTGGGTCAAAATAATTTCTTAATATGAAATTCGAATGGCATGACGATTAGATTGTACAGAAATTTAAATCTACACGCTAATACACACTATACTCATAGTCACGCAAGGCTGATGTTGTTAACATTAATAATTTGAGAATAAAGTATAACAATAATAATAATTTGCACGGTTTGATGTGATATGAGCTAACCGATCTTTAGATTTAATCACCGTTGATTGCGCGATTTATTGTAATGTTTTTGTTTTCCTCAGTTGGTCAGAACAAACGTGGCAGACTTGTTACTTGTTCAGATGGCAGTATATGCTGAAAATTCTTATTTGGGTCATATATTCCAAGACGTAGGCTAGAATCTGATTGTGAAGTACGGTGAATATCCACACCGCTGCGGTGACTGACAGCAACACATTCACCTCAAAACATAAGATTCATCCGTGCTGGAGCCGTGCCGGAGTACAGCCCACGCAAGGAAGATAATTCTGCACACAACTGCAATTCCAGATTTTCAAACAGAGATGGCAACAAAGAGGCAGAACTTATGGACTGCAGCTTTAAACTGCTTATAAAGGGGTCATATTATGCTTTTTAAAGATCATCATTTTGTGTATTTGGTGTAACAGAATGGCACGGTCACACTGCACTTTTCGTTCCATTGACGCATGCGAATGTGTCAGACCGGAAACGCAAGCCCATGCGAAAAGTTTTGCATTTCGCTGCGTTCCAAAGTTCAAACTTGGTGAACTCTGGCCTGCGAATTTGCATCACGTGATACCGTGTGACCAACGGCAGATCGATACGTCACAGCATGACCTCGTATCTGAATTAAAAGAACAAATTTAAAACTGCAGCGTTGCAGGAAAGTGGAGTAGATTGTATGTTTTGTTGAATTTAAGTTTTTGAAAAGATGCTGCACAGCATGACGTCATATCACAACCGTTGTAGCATGCAAAACGATTTCGCATGCTCAAAGTCTAGTGTGCGCCTTAAAGGGGTGGTTGACTGTTTTTTTTCTAGGCTTGATTGTGTTTATGGGGTGCAGTCTAACATGTGTTAATGCTTTGTTTTTTTTAAAAAACGCATTATTTTTCACATAATTTACCTTTATTCCTCACCGCTCTGTCCCTTCTCTGACAAATGCCTCGATTATTTCCTAATCGGGTTTTTATGAAGCCCCTCCCTCAGAAATACGCAATGGGCTCTGATTGGTTAGCTGGCTCAATGTGTTGTGATTCGCTAAACCGCCTCTACTGCGCATCTGAATGTCCCGCCCCACGCCTCAGCGGCATGTGCTCCGGTTGTATTGTCAACAAGGGCGTCGTGTATATTGCTTATCAATTTGAGCCCCAATGAGACTCAGAGGATATTAGTGAAGAGGATCGCGCAGAACCTGTGCAAGCACGGCTCTTAATGGTATGTTTGATGTTGTGGTCTCATGCTTTTAGATATGCTGTTATTATGCTACTGCTTATGTTAGCTTTTAATATACGGTTTTATTCTGATTAAAGATTTAATACAGTACGACAACCGCACATGTGTCCATGTATAACTCTTCTCACTGCTAGTTTGTTGGAGCTGATCTGACGATCTGAATGAGAGAGACAGGGCGTGTGAAGAGCAGGGCGATGCGAGGAACAGTATTGAGAACAGTTGCTTTAGAACATTGATTTTAAAACTTGGAATCCATTAGAATCCTTAGAAGACAGAATCGCGATTCATATATGAAGATTTTTACGTGCACCCCTAGTTTTCTTTTCTCTAAAGCAGCACAACATGGCCTCGCCCCCTTCGTTACATGTTCGGTTTGAGACTTTAGTCTTTGCAACTGAAGGGATCTTATCTATGCACAATCAGCTTGTAACACTCCAAAGAGAAAGCAAAACTTGGAATCGCATCATATGACCCCTTTAAATATGACTGCTGCTTATTTCCTGTGCACTTCAATACTGGTCTGCGCTTGACTGTAGTCGCGTCTGTCTGCTTAAGTTTATTTAACCCATCGCAATTTATTGGAACTGTGTGAACTAGAGTGACTACTCACCTTAATGTTGTTCTAAAGGCTTATTACTTAACACAAAAAAATGTCCTGCTTGCACTTCCCAATTTAATGGCAGAGAATGGGAATTTCTATTTATTATTATTATTATTTATTTTTTAAGCGGATGCATATCTGTAGTAAAATAATAGTATGCATATTGTGGCGTATAGGCTATTCCAAGCATTCTGAAGGTAAATTGTGGGTTTGGTGAGAAACAAACCGAAATGGCAAGTTATTATATTTTATGAAAATCTTGCATTGCAGGCCTGTGTGCGAGTGCACAGCAGCTCACGCCGCGCACAAGTGCATATCCTTTTGAGATATCAATTATAATCAGTTTTAATAAAACACAAGACTACATTATAAAACTCTAAGAGTAGGCTATTTAATATCTGTTGTTTTCCGGTTGTCAGTCAGAATGACAGTTCTTGCGTGAACCTTATAGGCCTATATACCTGTATACCCAAGCCAATTTATTATTCTTTCCTTTTTGTCTTAGTGTTTAAAATATTTATTTTGAAACAAATTAATTAATTACATAATTAAACAAACAGATTTACTGGGTGAGCAGGGTAGGCTATGACAGCCATTATATCATACCTTGCAATGATGCCCAGCTGATGCAAAGAATATAATTTATATCCAGTGCTTAATTTGTAAATTTCGAGGTCCCGGAACAAAGCAGTGTGATTAGATGAGGGAGAGGTAACAGAGCATTCAGCTGATCACATTGGTGGGCCAGCTTAAGTGATTAACAGCGTGCATCAGTTGCTTTTTATTAGGGTTCGTATATGAAAAACCTAAAAAAGCCATGAAATTTTGAAACCGCAATTCCCAGGCCTAGGAAAAAATAAAAATAATTATGGAATTTTATTTCACAAATAGTTATAATTAATCATGTCCAGAATTTCATGGGGGATTGTTTGTATATCACATAGTTTTACTCATCCCCGCAGCTTTCAAGTTTATAATGAGGGAAATATTCAATAGCAAGTAGGTTATATGAGTAAATAAATCCACACAAACTAGCAGATTAAATCAGTCATTTGAAAACAGTGTTAGTGATTCAGCTGGACCGCGTTCTCTCTTTCAATCTCTCAAAGGGGATCCACATCAGCGCATCTCATCTGCAATACAACGAGCTGCTGCACGCTGTCTCTGATCCAAGACTTTCGCTCGCATTTCTGGACAGTTGACAGAATTGTCACTTGCTTAATCGGGTCATTGTTGCATCGTCACAAAAATGTATAATTTGCACGTCTTTTTAAGCCAGTCGGTACTTGCACACTCCAGAGGCGGTTTCAAGGCTGAGCGCTCACAGTCACATCCAAAGCCGCCTAGCGAGTGTCATATTGAGTTATTTTTCGTAGTTTGTTGTTGAGCTTAAGTGGCCAAACACACACAAAATTACGCAAAAATGGCCGTCCTGGCGAGTATCCAGGTTTTTTCTTAGGTAAATGTGAACAGTTGAGAAAGAAAACGCAAGTGTATAGGCTATTGGATCCGTGCATTATGTCTTGTGAGAGCAGAGTAGTTCACATGTCGCGTCTTTTGCACGCTCAGGTTCTTTATTTCAAATGTAGATGTGCAGCAAGCACTGTCATTATAGAGGATTTTTCATATATGCACACTATAGGTCAGCACAAACATCTTTCATTGGCATGTGAGGAGGGGGATCCGACAAAATGAGGTGCCGGATCGGATTTCGGAGGTGCCGGATCCAGATCTGGCTTGTTCCGGCACAAATTAAGCCCTGTTTATATCTACACAGAAGAAAGGCCTGTCTAGACTTTGCCCCGGTATAAGTTGTATCGAGCTATTCATTAGTCTGTTTGTTTGATGAAAAAAGATGAAATGTAGTTGCAATAAATGCGTTAAGAATCCGTACAACCGCAGCAGTGGAGGACTATTATTCTGCTGCATGATACTGCGGAAGAACTGATGACGGCACAGTTTGATCTTCAGCTGACCAATCAGCAGAAAGGGGCATTTAATTCCCGCTCATGTGTAGAAATTGAATATTCAAGCTGTTTATTCATTTTTGTACCCCTGAACGAAAAATTTTGCACAAGTTGATTTGATCCTTTAGGGTCTTAATGAAAAGTCTATAACATACTTTGGTTAAAATTTCTCAATGGTAGTGTAAAATACACCTTTTTTACCCTGTCAAAATCAGCTCTGTTTTCAGCGAGCCATTCTAGTCCATGTTGCTTTAAATGCTAATGAGCTCTGCTGACCACACCCCTCTCTTCCGTGGAGTGACAAGCAGTTTGTGAACTTCAGCCGCGAAACTGGCTAACTAGCACATTATTAAGGAAGGCAATTTGCAAAGATTCATAAAAAAAACCTTATACTCACTTCTTCTGTAGATTAAGCTGGATCACGAATGATTTGCGTGAACATAGACGCATTTAGGCAGATCGGGGATCGGCGCATTCCCTTAAAAACAAAAGTAACATTAATCCTCTGCGTCTTCAGTGGCTCAGATGTCTTCAGTTTAATCAGGTTTATAAAAGAAAGATGCAGCTTTACGATTCTCTCTGAAAATAGCCGAGCTCCTGGAGGCGAGCATTGGGCGGAGCTGAAGAGTGGCGAGCACTTTCGGGCAGATTGGCAACATACACAGATATCTGATGCAGTTTACAGCAGCTCCTAGTCATGACAGGGATCTTTTATCACTGGGACTGCTCCGTCTTTCAGTATCAAACGATTTGCAAATCCAGTGTCAGAATGTACCTTTTTATGAAACATTCTTCACCGAAATGATGGGAGCAAACAAACACAAAAAGCTTGTGAAACTCCGTTGCTGCCCCGGAAAAACAAATTGCATCCACTGAACACTGAATAAGGTTACCTCTTCCTCACATCCAAAACACATCTTTAGAGACATTCTTCGGGATCAAGAACTGTAGCGCTGCCGATGACTTCCGAACCATGAATGAAGGGTCGCTGAGTGCACACATGCATAACAAGCCAACTCTAAACAGTATAAAGTCAAGTCAAGTCACTTTTATTTATATAGCGCTTTTAACAATACAAATTGTGTCAAAGCAACTGAACAATATCAAAAATAGGAAAATAGTGTCAATAATGTAAAATGACAATATTAAACACTCAATTTTCAGTTAAAGGCATTTCATTATTGAATTCAGTGATGTCATCATCCAGCTCAGTTCAGTTTAAATAGTGTCTGTGCAATCAAGTTGACGATATCGCTGGAAATGAAGTGTTCTCCTCTGGCCAAACGAACCAGCAGTTTGTTCCAACTACAGCAAAGTCAGATTGTAAGGGCTCAACTGGTTCCAGTGGTCTTTTCCCGATGGCTGTCTAGGTGGTGGGGTCCTCACTGGGGATCTGTCTCTGGGGCTCATCTAGGTGTCCTGGTCTCCGCTGACGTTCAGGGCTGTAGACGTTGTCTCTGGGTGCTGGTCCACCATCTGATCTGGATACGAACTGGATCTGGTGACTGCAGTGACCATCTGAGCTGGATACGAACCGGATCGGGTGGCTACGGTGACCTCGGAATAAGAGAGAAACAGACTAATGTTAGCGTAGATGTCAATCTTCTTACGATGTAACAAGTACATCGTGTGTTATGGGAAATGTTCCCGGTTCCGGTTGGCCTAGTTAATGTAGCCAAACAATCCTTTAACGGATTATAATATTAGAAGCATATTAGTGTGTTATGTGTACGCCAGGTTAAAGAGATGGGTCTTTAAGCTAGATTTAAACTGACAGAGTGTGTCTGCCTAACGAACAGTGTTAGGTAGATTGTTCCCGAATTTGGGCGCTAAATAGAAAAAGGATCTGCTGCCCACAGTTGATTTTGATATTCTAGGTATTATCAAATGGCCAGAGTTTTGAGAATGTAATGGACGTGGAGGACTATAATGCGATAAGAGCTCGCTCAAGTACTGAGCTAAACCATTCAGGGCTTTATAAGTAATTAACAAGATTTTAAAATCTATGCAATGTTTAATAGGGAGCCAATGCAGTGTTGACAGAACCGGGCTAATGTGGTCATACTTCCTGGTTCTAGTAAGAACTTTAGCTGCTGCATTTTGAACCATTTGTAGTTTGTTTATTAAGCATGCAGAACAACCGCCCAATAAAGCATTACAATAATCTAACCTTGAGGTCATAATTGCATGAATTAACATTTCTGCATTTGACATTGAGAACATAGGTCTCAGTTTAGATATATTTTTAAGTTGAAAAAAAGCAGTTTTACAAATGCTAGAAACATGGCTGTCAAAGGAGAGATTACTATTAAATAGCACACCTAGGTTCCTGACTGATGACGAAGAATTTACAGAGCAGCCATCAAGTGTTAGACAGTGTTCTAGGTTATTACTTTTTGGGGGGGTTTAGGTCTGATAATTAACACCTCTGTTTTTTTCAGAATTTAGCAGTAAGAAATTACTCGTCATCCAGTTTTTTATATCGACTATGCATTCCATAAGTTTCTTCTCAATTTGGTGTGTTTCACCGGGCCGCGAAGAAATATAGAGCTGAGTATCATCAGCATAACAGTGAAAGCTAACCCTGTGTTTCCTGATGATATTTCCCAAGAGTAACATGTAAAGCGTGAAAAGTACGGCCCTAGTACTGAGCCTTGAGGAACTCCATACTGCACTTGTGATCGATATGATACCTCTTCTTTCACTGCTACGAATTGATGGCGGTCAGATAAGTACGATTTGAACCATGCTAATGCACTTCCACTAATGCCAACAATGTTTTCTAGTCTATTCAAAAGAATGTTGTGATCGATAGTGTCGAACGCAGCGCTAAGATCCAGTAGAACTAATAGAGAGATACAACCACGATCAGATGATAAGAGCAGGTCATTTGTAACTCTAATGAGAGCAGTCTCAGTACTATGGGATGGTCTAAATCCTGACTGGAAATCCTCACAGATATAATTTTTCTCTAAGAAGAAATATAATTGTGACGATACTACCTTTTCTACAGCCCCAAATCAGAAAAAGTTGGGACAGTATGGAAAACGCAAATAAAAAAAGAAAGTAGTGATTTCTAAATTTACTTTGACTTGTATTTCATTGCAGACAATATGAACACAAAATATTTCATGTTTTGTCTGGTCAACTTCATGTCATTTGTAAATATACATCCTTTCCTGTCATTCAGACCTGCAACACATTCCAAAAAAAGTTGAAAAGTCGAGATTGCGCAGCTCACACATCCAGGAGCAAAGAAACTTGCTGCCCGATGACTTTTATTAATAACAGTTTAAATACTGAATTACTACATTATATTTTCCAGCAACAAGAGGATAAAATCGCTGTTTTTGAAGTAAACTCACTCATTGTAGAGAGACGCGCATACACACAACTTTCATCTCTCTCTCTCCCTCTCGAATTGGCAATATTTGAGAAAAGGGTTTAGCGATTTCTAATTATTAGGGGTACTAGACCCCCTCAATGTCTATGGTGGTTATTGCCCTGATTAGACATAAAAATATTATGACAAAAATTATTAGACATAGAAAAACATTTCTTTGAATAACATGACCGTAATTTGAACACATAATTGAGTATAACTTAAAACAAATGATTACTTTAAATTAAAATCTTTATTAATGTCAATAATGCTTACATTTATGTGTCTTTTTGTTCGCTCAGGCAGCCATGTTGCCGCTGTAGCCGGTTTACGCTGAGATAATTCATACCCCTTCGTCTGTAGTGTGGTCCTGAAAAATCTTCGTTTGAAGGGCTATCTGGCCCTTACCCTTACCCCTACCACTCCATCCAAAAGAGAATCGAGACACCCCTACCTCTTCACGTGAACGCGCAAAATGGAGGGGTAGGGGAAACGGGAAGGGCTAAGGGGATTAGGGATTGGGCCTAAATGAGCCTAAGCAACGCGGATAACCATAGCAACATGCATGTTGCCAATAACCTGAGAACATTGAAAGGAACTTAGCTTGTGAAGACGTTCGAGAGAGTGAAACAGCAGCTGTGGCAAGGATGCTTGATCTCTTGATATTCTTCTGGAGATGAAGTTCCCATCTGAACTTGTTCTTGAGTCGGTCACATAACTCGTGGAGTCCATTTCAATAATGTAGCGATGCGTGAAGTAATGCTAACTCGGTCACTTCTGAATCAGGCAGCTTATGATAAATGTGGTGAATTCACGTAATCAAGTTAACGAACTTGAATGAATCAGAGGTGAGTCTATTGGGGAAACGAATTCCACTCACTAAATTCCCGATTCCAAGTGATGATGGTGTTTTGCCTGCCGAATTAGCCATTTAATTAGTTATTGAGCAATGCAAAAACTGCTGATAATACTGACGGACCTTATATATGGATATAGGGGCAGGACTAATACCGTCACACCCTACTTGTACTACGACTGAACAACAATGTTGAAGTTAATATTGCTTGTCTCAGAGTATTTATGTTTTTACCAGATGGAATTGCTGGAGTACCATAATATTGTTATGAAAAATAATGCTTGGGGAGAAACATTTAATTTGCGATGCGTCTGCCATATTACTTCAGCGGATATTCCATATCATAGCAACCACAGCGTCTCAACTGAAGAAAAAAAAAAATACGCTGCCTTCTCAAGCGCTCACAGCTGGGCGTTTTCAGCTGGCTTTGGTGGACACGTGGCCTGATTGTTGTTACTTGCAGCTACACATACAGCCTGTTGTTATTTATTTATTTATTTATTTTTAAATTAAGTACTTTTTTATTTAAAAGTTAAATAAAAACTGTACTGTACTTAAAAACCTTCATTTTTAAAACCTGTTAGCGTGCAGGTGTTCCGCCGACGGTACACTGCCCCAGCAGGGTGTAAAGTTCGTCAGACACAAAAACAACAACAACAAAAAATCTGAACATGTCATATATCTCTGGAAAGCTGAGATTCTTCTGATTCGAACGATGTAAGGCATTTTAAGATACAATCAACACAGCAGGTACAATCAGTGTCTTTGTCAGACCACCAACAACCAAATAAACAATAACAAACATGAAATAACTCACATATGAAGCCTCCTGATCCATAAAATTCCACCAAAAACGGTGTTGTTACACTGCAAAGGGTCCAGAGATCCAATTCAGTTCAATATTTAGTCCATAACACATGTATATGTTGATAAACATCCACGGAATGTAGTAGTATCATTTCACATTAGCCGACGGAGCTATCCACTCTTCTGTGTTTTCCGTCTATTCTCATACAAACAAAAGGAATTATTTGATTATTTGATTATTTGATCTGACCTTTTGACTGACACCTCATTTGAACCAATAGCTGCATCTTAGAGGGGTCACCATCCCGTGGAAGCGAATGAGCGTCCAGCATTGGATCTGAAGCTGCCCTCTTTTGATGGACAGTAGATCGAACCAATTGCATTATAGTCTGCAAATGACTGTCGTTTCAGATAGCCAATGAGCTTCTAAACAGACTGATATGACGCTTTAGGGGGTCGGTCCAGGCTTTTATGGTCTAATCTTGCTGCGCAGAACGATATGGGCAGATGCGCTCTAGCGCACGGAGACGCGCTCAATGATAGCACACGGCTAAGAGATACGGTGAGAGGCGAAAAATGATAAAAACACACTTTTTACACTAAGACGATGGTTAAAGTTGTTGAATTATGTGCTCGGCGTGACAGAGATGACATTTTAGACGAAGATAGCGATGTTTGAGGAGATTTTTGACGAAGAGAGCCATTGAAGCGGAGCCATTGTTTCAGCCATGAAGCGTGGAGCGAACACCTCGACGCAACGCTGTCAACAAGTAAGTGTTTTATTATATAATATAATTATATTTATATATATTATACATATTTATGTGTCTTATACATATTTTACAGTATATGTGTATGTGTTTTGATGCGTCCCTGGTCACTTATGTCCTGTTTGTTTGGGTGCGTGTGCGCTTGCTACCGGTGGGGATTTAAACCTGAATACACACAGACTCATTATAAATCACACAGAAGTTTTTTGAAAATCTAAAAATGCAAAATGTCTCCTGTGAGGGCTAAGTTTAGGTGTAGGGTTGGTGTAGGGCAATAGCACACACAGATTGTACAGTAGAAAAACCATTATGCCTACGGAGAGTCCACACAAGGATAGTGAAACAAGTGTGTATGTGTATGTATGTGTGTGTCTGTGTGCTTGTTTATATATTATGGTGGGGATTTTTTTTACCTGAATACACACAGACTCATGGGGACTTTTCACGGTGGGGACCTAAATTGAGGTCCCCATGGGTAAACAAGCTTATAAATCACACAGAATGAAGTTTTTTTTTGAAAATCTAAAAATGCAAAATGTATCCTGTGAGGGCTAAGTTTAGGTGTAGGGCGATAGAATATACGGTCTGTACAGTAGAAAAAACATTATGCCTATGGAGAGTCCCCACAAGGATAGTGAAACAAGTGTGTGTGTGTGTATGTATGTATGCATGTGTGTGTGTGTGTGTTTATAAACTGTGACAGAGACACCATTTTGTGTGTGTGTGTGTGTGTATGTATGTATGTGTTTTGAGGTGTTCCTGCTAACTTCTGTTTTGTGTGTTTTTTTTATAATCACAGACAATCATCTGACATTGAATCGAATGAAGTCTGGGAGCCAGTCAGCGAAAAGCCATATACTGAGGGACATGATGACAACATTTAAAAAAACACTATAATCAGAATCAGAAGAGCTTTATTACAAGTATGTTTACACACACAAGAAGGAATTTGTCCTGATGACAGGAGCTTCCAGTGCAGAAGAAAGTACAGACATAGTGCAGACATGCATAGGAATAACACAGTAGGGATGGAATATAACGCCAATATAAGAAAAAAACAGAAATTAAATAATGTACTATGTACAAAAATAGAAGTATAGGGAAAAAATGGTAATTAGATTAGAATTTAGAAATGGATGTTATTTACAAGTGTACAAATTTTGGATTCTGTGTATAAATGTCACTATAATATGTTTATGCTTCAGTTACTATGTGTCAGCAATTATTGACAGTGAATCTGGATGTGGAATTGAATAGATCTAAGTGTAACCTTTCATTAGAGCCCAAAATTATGACTGTACATTAAAGCATTCAAGTATTACAGCTTTTTATGTGTCGTTGGTTACAAATGGTCATTTGGAGTCTCCGAGTGTCCTTTTTTGGGAAGCGCCTAGACATAAACTTAGATAAACATGTGTAAAACACTCATTCTCTAAGGTATTGTTATCAAATTTGAAATGTAGCTTGGTAAGGCTTCATTCTGTGATCCCATTGTGTTTTCCAGTTCATAGCTCCCAGCTATAGTCATCTGCAGGCTTTTGTTTACAAAAAAAATGTAGACGGATTTTTTTTAAAACTTTTTTAGTGTGTTCAAATTTCTATTACTCAATATCAGTAAGACTTACAGTGATTCTGATGGTTGAGAAACAAACCTCAGAGTGTCACCTTTCAAAAGAGACCAAAACCATGCATATAATCCAAATGGTTCAAGAACAGCATGCAATTTACTTTGGGTATGCCTTTTTTTAGGTGTTTTAGGCAAATTTTACAGGAATGGAAAAGGGTTAAAGATTAAATGAAAATGTATTGTAGCTACTTAAGTTAAATAAACTGTAAGTTACTGTACTTAAATGTTAAGTACGATACATATTCATTTCATCTTTATTTAAGTACAGTTTTTTTTAACATTGAAGTACAGTACAGTTTTTATTTAACTTTTAGGTACAATATATTTTAATTTAATAATTAAGTTTTTTATTTACCTGGAAGTAAGCACAGTGCAGTGTTAATGTTCAAACTGTGTATTAACAAAGTTTTAATTGGCTGACAATAATAAATATTCTTATTAGGAATAAAACTGACTAATTATTATTTTTTTTTAACTGTGCATAGTGCTATACTGTATTTTAACGTTGGTCATAATGGTGGTACTTGGAAAGCCAAACATTTTCTGAGGTGGTACTTGGTGTAAAAAGTTTGAGAACCACTGCTATAGACAGATGGGGATCGGCTGAGAGTCAGCTGATGCGAGCTTGACTAACGTGACCTGCCAGAACTAACGCTATGCTTGATTTTTGCTTTCCCCAAAGCATAACATCTAATTTAAATGTCTTGCTTGTGCGTATCATTACCTTTTTTTTTTTTTTTTTTTACCATTTCCACAGTTTCAGTTTCCTTGGATTATTATTTTTTGTCAATTAATGGATCAGTGATTAATTATTAGCATTCCTAATTGAGAAGGCTATAATTAACTATATGTCCTGGATGTTTAGCTCCAACCCAATCAAACACACCTGAACATACTAATCAAGGTCTTCTGTATTATTTGAAAGCTCAAGTTTGCAGAAAAGGGGACCTCGAGGGCTAGAGTTGAAACACGCAGCTCTTCACAATATTGCTAACTTTCTTTAGGTCATGTCCCAAGAACCTTTAAGCTGGCAGTTAAATGCTTTTTTTTTTAATAACGCTAAATTCTGAAGGAAAGGGGGTTTTAAGGGCCTAAGTTGAGACTTTCTGACAGGTGTATTGGTAAGTAGGACAGTGGCCCTTCAGAGCAGGTTTGGACACCTCTGGTACAGGATCAAGCATACATGTTGTTGATTTTGATGCATTACCTAAATGTTTTGATGTCTGTTGTATTGTGCTATTAAACTGGGGATAACTTTGTTTGTTTTTTCACCTTAGACCTGGCGTTGAAAAAAGAGAAAGTACTCAATGACATTGAAGAGAAAGATCAATACGAGAACCTGCATGATTTCACAACTGGAAAAAAATATTTTAGGCGTTCACAAACTGAAAAGATTTCCACACGAGAAAAAGCTGAAAAGACTGGAACAACTAGAAGTGATTTCACTTGCCTTCGGTTTGGAAAGAGTTATAATCAACAAGGAAACCTTAAAGTCCACATTGGGGAGACCCCTTTCAGTTGCCAACACTGTGGAAAAGGTTTCACTTATAAAGTAAGTCTTGACCAGCATATAAAAATTCACACTGGAGAAAAGCCTTACACCTGCCAACAATGTGGAAAAAGTTTCACTTATAAAGTATGTCTTGACAGGCATATAAAAATTCACACTGGAGAAAAGCCTTACACCTGCCAACAATGTGGAAAAAGTTTCCTTCATCAAGGAAACCTTAGCCACCACATGAGAATTCACACTGGAGAAAAGCCTTACACCTGCAAACAGTGTGGAAAAAGTTTCAGTCAACACGGAAGCCTTAGCCACCACATGAGAATTCACACTGGAGAAAAGCCTTACACCTGCCAACAATGTGGAAAAAGTTCCCGTCATCAAGGAAACCTTAGCGACCATATGAGAATACACACCGGAGAGAGTCCCTTCACTTGCCAACAGTGTGGAAAAAGTTTCAGTCATCAAGGAAGCTTTAGCCACCACAAGAGAATTCACACTGGAGAGAAGCCTTACACCTGCCAACACTGTGGAAAAAGTTTTGCTCAACATGGAAACCTTAAAGTCCACATGAGAATTCACACTGGAGAGAGTCCCTTCACTTGCCAACAGTGTGGAAAAAGTTTCAGTCAACAAGGAGGCCTTAGCGTCCACATGAGAATTCACACTGGAGAGAAGCCTTACACCTGCAAACAGTGTGGAAAGAGTTTCACTCATAAAGGAAGCTTTGACAGGCACATGAGAATTCACACTGGAGAAAAGCCTTACACCTGCCAACACTGTGGAAAAAGTTTTGCTCAACATGGAAACCTTAAAGTCCACATGAGAATTCACACTGGAGAGAGTCCCTTCACTTGCCAACAGTGTGGAAAAAATTTCAGTCAACAAGGAGGCCTTAGCGTCCACATGAGAAATCACACTGGAGAGAAGCCTTACACCTGCAAACAATGTGGACAAAGTTTCACTCATAAAGGAAGCCTTAACTGGCACATGACTGTTCACACTGAAGAAAAGCCTCACACCTGCCAACACTGTGGAAAAAGTTTCACTTACAAATTAAGTCTTGACAGGCATATAAAAATTCACACTGGAGAAAAGCCTTAGACCTGCCAGCAGTGTGGTGAGAGTTTTGCTCAATGTGTAAACCTAAAAGTCCACATGAGAATACACAATGGAGATAGTCCCTTCACCTGCAAACACTGTGGAAAAAGTTTCACTCATAAAGGAAGCCTTAACTGGCACATGACTGTTCACACAGGAGTAAAGTCTTATTCATGCCAACAAAGTGTAGAAGTATTTTCACTCAAAAAGGAAACTTAAACAGGCACACATGAATTCACACAGATTAGAAGCCTTACACCTACCAACAGCATTTAGAGAGTTTTACTCAACATGGAAACCTTAGAGTCCTCATGAGAATTCACACCGCAATAAAACCCTTACACCTGCCCCCTGCAAAGCGAGTAGAATTGTCAAAGATGGATCAATACCAACTGTTTGTCCAACTTCGTATTCAGAACATGTAAGTACAGCACATTATATTTTGTGAATGTGCTTGTTAGCACACTGTACGGTCAATGTAGCTTAAGTTACCACTGTCTCTGACTGTATTCATGAAGATCAGAGCTATGTCGTTAGTTTTATTTTTAAGAAGTAATAAAATTGTGCTTCTGAATTTTACAGGCAGTGAGCATTTTGGGTAAAAAATCACAAGCTCTTGTCTCTGTGAATACAGTAAGAGACGATGGCAAATTTAGCCACATAAGCATATTCAGAAAGGCTTTTGCAAACACACTTTATAAAGTGCGATACTTGTTTGTTGTGGATATGAAGGTGGACCACGAAGAGTTGGTATTGATCCATCTTTGAGAAGCAACTTTTCTGCAAATCCTGCATTGTACTTGTGTGGCAAGTGTAATATTGTTGCACTAATTTATTGAGTTTATTATTATTAACTAATGCCACTAATGCCAGAGGCTTTTATTTTGAAATCTGTGTAAGGAAAAACTGTTATGAATGGTCAAGTGATCACACGCACAATACTGTTGTGTTAGTTTTATATTTCTTTATACATTTATAATTTGTATTTCTTTGTTATTGGTTTTGATTTTCCCTTTGTATGAAATTGTTAATCTATATAAAATGTTCAGGAAACACTGTTCACGTAAGTTATGTCGTGTATAAGCGTGAGGGTAGAGCTGATGTAATTTCCGGGAGCCCTCTCTCTTTCGTGGGATGTCATTGCGAAGAGAGGTACACTATATTGCCAAAAGTATTGGGTCGCCCCCCTCTAACGAACAGGTTTGACTACTTTAGTAATTTCTATGAGTACAAATCTTAATGTTAAAGCATATAATGATATTCTAGGAAATTGTGTGCTTCTAATATTATAGCAACAGTTTGGACTCTTTTCTATTCTAACATGACAATGCCTCTGTGTATAAGACAAGGTTCAAAAAGAAAATGATTGATTCAGTCAGTGTGGAAGAACTTGACTGCTCTGCATAAAACCAAGTCCTAATACCAGTTTAACACCTCTGGTGTGAATTTAAATGCAGACCTTGAGCCAAAAACTCATCACCAAACACCAATGACTTGTACATATGGGTTCAGTCATTTTAGACACTTACAAAACTGTTGCAACAGAGATGGGAATACAATTTTTAAATACATGATTTATGTTCCCATCATTGTTGCCACAGATTTGAAAGTGCATTTTTCTGTTCTAAAGAAGGGGGTGTCCCAATTCTTTTGTCTATATAGTGTATGTACAAGTCATTGGTGATGGGTTTTTAGCTAAAGGTCTGCATTTACAGTCACACCAGAGTTTTTGTCAACTTTACTTTATTAAGAGATTAGTACTCCAAGTATAAAAGTTGTAAGAGTATGTTTAATCGAAACATGAATACGTGTAATAAGCTACTACACGTGCTGGATGCTGATGAGTTTCGGTATATGACGATGCATTACTCAAAACTTAGTTTTGAGTCGGTGTTATGAGTTACACGTTTATGATTATGTGAAGTTTTATCTGTTTACCTTTAATGATCCATGAGAGGTTTGAATGTATTTCCTGTTATATGAACGTACATTGTAACAGTATTCAATGATTGACAGGCACGGTTGGTGTCTGTTATACTTTGATACAGGTATGTAAATGGATCATTATAGTATTTGCTTTCTTTTCCTGTATTTTCTTTTCCCATATTATTATTGTATTTGTTTCTATAGTCGTTATTGTATGCTATAACCCTCTCTTGCACGGGATGTCATTGCGATGAGAGGCACGGCTAGGCCAGATATTCTCCTGTTACTATCTGATGGTGTCTGTTATACTTTAATACAGAAACTGAGAAGCCAAAAGTAAACCACATGACAACCGCATCATGGTGTAAGGTCTCTTTTATTATCGACACGCACAACGCAGAAGATAACCCACTACAATTGCAAAGCAGTCCCGTGTACAATGGTTCACACAAACATACAAATTTAGCTAATTTCCCAGCACACAATTGAAAAGAATCCACTGCATCCTCAGTGGCTGAGATTCTGGGAGTTTATTATTGCAGCCAAAAACAAGAGTTACAATGTTTAAATAGCTGAGAAATGTTATGACTATCTGCTCTAGCGATATAAACATGGTGGGATCTGTGCTAATAGGGCAGAGATTGTCACCAGTGGGCGGGGCTTTTCCATACTATGACGTCATCGTAGGGAGAAAACTGGAACAGCCTGTTCTCAGACAATGCTTCTGATTTATGGGGATTACAAAAAAAAAAAAGGAGTAGTTTTTTTTTTTTTTACGATTATAGGGTGGTTGTTTACATACACTGTGGACATGCATTAATGCTCAATCACCACGTAAAAGTATAATAGGTCCTCTTTAATTAATTTGTGTATTTTGGTTAATGGTTCTCACCTTATTGATGAGCAGGAATTGTATTCTGTGAGTAAAGCTGCAAATCAGCACACCTTAAGGGCCACATGAACATCCACACTAGAGAGAAACTGTACACATGTGATCAATGCGGCAAAACATTTTCGAGGGCTTCATATCTGAGAACACACCTGAAAGTTCATATAAAGGAGAAGCCGTATTCATGTAATTTGTGTGGTAACAGTTTTTTGTGTCTACAAAATTTGAAAGAACATCAGAAAATGATGGGAACATAATTCATGTATTTAAAAATTGTATTTCCATCTCTGTTGCAACAGTTTTGGAAGTGTCTAAAATGACTGTACCCATATGTACAAGTCATTGGTGTTTGGTGATGAGTTTTTGGCTCATGGTCTGCATTTACAGTCACACCAGAGGTGTTAAACTGGGATTAGGACTTGGTTTTATGCAGACCAATCAAGTTCTTCCACACTGACTGAATCAATAATTTTCTTTTTGAACCTTGTCTTATACACAGAGGCATTGTCATGTTGGAATAGAAAAGGGTTCTGTCCAAAATGTTGCTATAATATTAGAAGCACATAATGATATCCTAGGAAATTGTATGCTTAAACATTAAGATTTGTACTCATGGAAATTACTACAGTAGTCAAGCCTGTTCATTAGAAGGGGGTGACCCAATACTTTTGGCAATATAGTGTACAGTGCCCTCCATAAGTATTGGAACAGTAAAGACAAAATTTCTCTGTTGGCTGTGGAGTCAAGACATTTGCAAATATGATTAAAAGATGAACACACATAGTGATAAAACATGTATAGCCTGAATGCACTGTAAGTCGCTTTGGCTAAAAGCGTCTGCTAAATGCATAAATGTAAATGTAAATGAATATGAGACAAAACTACAGCCGTTTTAATGACGACCTTTATTTCCTTTATCCCACCTCTCCTGTCACATATTTTTAATAGCTTTTTTAATTAAACCTTTCATTTCAGATTTACCCAAAGGTATATCTAAATCAATAACATTATGTTTAAGGGCCTGTTTGGCTATCTTGTCCACGTCCTGGTTACCCTCCACACCAACATGAGCCGGCACCCATAAAAAAACTGCTGAAAGTCTTAACTGGCAAATTCTATACAGATTTTGTAAAATTTCTATTAATATATCTTGTCTGGAATCCGATTTTCCACTTATTAAACTATTAAGAACTGAAAACGAATCTGAGCAAATTACTACAGCAGACGGCTTAACTTCTTCTACCCACTTTAATGCTATCAAAATAGCCACCATCTCTGCAGTATATACAGATATATCATTAGTAATTATTTTTCCATCTCTATACTTATAAAGAGGGATAAACATTGCTGCAGCTGTTCGTCCAGTTACTGGGTCTTTGGAACCATCTGTAAATATTTGTAAATAATGGAAATATTCACTCTCAAGATGCTTTTGCACTACTATTGCTACAGGAACTTGATTTTGGTTTGTTTATCTTTTATAGTTTTAAAATATCTGGAGATCCACAGAAGGCATTGAAAAAAACCAAGGTGGATTGTTGTCTTCTTGGAATGAACTGAAGTGTTTTCATCTTCCGGACGCAGAACAAAAAGAGGGTGTTTCTCAATTACTGGGCGTGTCCACATCAGGACAGATGTTTTTAACTCATCAGAAAAGATAATATAAGATTTAACGCATTTGCTTAAAGAGGTTTTGTGTTTGATTAGAAATAAAAGCAAAAGCTTTTTTGTGGTGTATCTTCTATCAGTGTCTTTGCAAATCTACTCGAACACTAAAACTGATGGGGTCTGTTTACACCTGGGCCAAGTTCAGCCCCGATAAAATGGTGCAAAACGTTTATTAAACGGAAACGGTGGTGCGTTGAACACTGTTCTGATGACGCAAGAGTTGCAACTATAGCAGCTGAGAAGGCCATTCTTTGTGTTCTTTTTGAAGAATTTTCAGAGCCTGATGAAATCGGTATAAATACATGTTTAATACTGCAAAATATGCTCGATGTTACAGTCACTGCTCTTGCCGTCCAGAATAAAAGAGAACATCCCAATCGAGTGAATAAGGGATTTGTGGAAACTGTGGTTCCTAATTATTGTGATCCAACATTTGCTTCGCATTTCAGGATGAAAAGAAATTTCAGGTGAAGGATAATCCACTTCTTACCTCCGAGACTGTGTTATGCTCTCCATGACCTTATTATTTTTCTTGCGAGTATTAGGCTTATCATTATTGCTGATCATGTTGTTGTGCTATGATATTGTAATATTTGCCATTATATAATCAGAGGAGCATAGAAAGGTTTATGAAAGTGTCACTCCACAATACAATAACAAAATATATAAATATGTATAGTATTTTTATGTTACATTAATTAGTGTCTAGCACACCTTCCTAAAGAAAGGATATGGATCAGATGACATTGCAATCACTACATGATATTTAGACAGATTTAAAGAAGTTCCAGATCTATACTTGTGCTCTTATTATTTCAGTTATTTTGCCTTTAATTTAAATAAACATGTGCAAACAATATACTTGCTCTTGTGAATTTATGTTGATGTTAATTACATTTACTTACAAATTCATCATCATCATGTTGATATGCTGTTACTAAAAAAATACTTACTACAAACATGTCTTCTAATATCTTCAATTGTTGCCTATACTGAGCTGCAGCGGACACATTAAATGACTTCACTTGGACCCATTGTGCGATCTGTTTCTTTAATGCCGCGTGGTTTATATACATGTTGCTGCTGATTTGGCTGACATTTTGACACACACGCCAAACAAGAGAAAACGTATCTCAAACCCCGTTGCACATCGTTTCCAGGAAACATGTCGTTCAACCCGGAAACCGTAGCAAAATGTTGGGCACCGGTGTGAGCCTGCATGTGCCCCTGAGCTCCTTGAGTGCTGCGCTCTTGGCGGGTTATGATTGGTTGAATCAACTTGAATGGAGAGCTCGCATCTGATTGGCTAAAGAGTACGATTGACCCACGTTGGAGAAGCAATATAACTTTTTAACATTGTTCTTTGGGGAGGAACTCCATCTTTGAGTTGATCTGAATCTCAGTTCAATCTGCTGGTTTTGAAGATGAACTTTATTCACTGTGAAAAATTTAATGTTTCTTTGTCATGTCACTTGTAATGTCTGGTTATGACAGATTTAAATCCAGATGATATTCTATTGCTTAATGCATTATTGTGTCACATTTGGAGAGGACGCAGCATCAGACCTGAAAGATCTGAAGATGATCTACTTACTGTGAATGTTTTTTGTATGTTTGTGTAGAGAAGAAGAATGATTGAAACGCTCCCCACATGCAGTGCAGTGATACGGTTTCTCTCCAGTGTGGATCCTCTCATGTGTTTTCAGGTCTCCTGACTGAATGAATCTCTTGTCACAGTGTGAACACTTGTAAGGTTTCTCTCCAGTGTGGATCCTCTCATGCTGTTTTAAACAGCTCGCTGTAGTAAAAGTCTTCTCACACTCAAAGCACATGTACTCTCTCACAGCAGTGTGTATTTTCTGATGTACTTTTAAATGATCTAGACGTGAAAAACTCTTTCCACACAAATGACATGAATGTGGCTTCTCCTTTGTATGAACTCTCAGGTGCTGCTTCAGGACTAAAGCCCACAAAAATGTTTTCCCGCATTGATCACATGTGTACAGTTTCTCTCTAGTGTGGATGTTCATGTGATACTTAAGGGTTGATGATTGTGAGAAACTCTTGCCGCACTGATCACAAGTGAACAGTTTCTCTCCAGTATGAACTCTCATGTGTGTTTTATGTTCTCCTTTTCGTGTGAAACTCTTCCCGCACTGATCACATGTGTGTGGTTTCTCTCCAGTGTGAATCATCTCATGTGTTTTCAGATTTCCTAACTGACTGAATCTCTTGTCACAGTGTGAACACTTGTAAGGTTTCTCTCCAGTGTGAACTCTCATGTGAAGCTCAAGACTCTGTTTGCTTGTCAATCTCTTTCCACACTGAGTGCAGGTGAAAGATTTCTTGGCTCTTCTTTTCTTTAAATCTTTCTGAGTTTGAGAGCAAATCAAAGGTTTTTCTCCAGTTCTGAAGTGATTTATTCCCTCAACTTCACTCAATTCTTCATTCTTCTCATTTTCTTCAATCAACTCTGAAATAAAAGTAAAAATGGTTTATTTTCATTATTACATAAAAAAAGAAATGTGAAAAGACAAACGTGAATCCTGATATAACAGCAGAAAGTAGATAATTGCTATACAACATTTCAATCATTTTGATGAATGTATTTTTAATACATTTATAAAAAGATAAATAAATCTAGTACATTTTATATATATATATGAAACCTTTTTATTCATCAATGAATGAGGTACATTGATCTTCAAATTATGATTTTTAAAACATTATAGGCACAAATCCCATGTTTCTATAGGGATAACTATTAAATATGTTTGATCAACTACACAGTTATATAACATAGTTCAAAAGAACCCAGTTTACAGAAAGTGTCTCTTATTATTTGATTATTTATCTATATTACTGCAGAGCTCTAAAGATCTTTCCAATTACAACACAACCAATCTGAAACTACTTGAAGCTTTATAACCATCAGCATTATTAATAAATGAATGAAGAATAAACAGCAACCTGTTTGTTGTTCAGTATCTTCAGTGTGTTTGATTCTGCAGGGTTCTGGATCTCTCATCTTCTCTCTGTCCTCTTTAATAAACTCAGTCTTTGCAGATTTCATCTCTTCCTGATGCTCTGATGCTCGTCTTCACTTGTGAACTGATGGGAATATTCCAGCATTAGTGAATTACTGAATGTGTGATTGTTGTGAGGAGCGTCACTGAACATGAATTTCTGTGTGGAAGAAGCAGATTTGCCAAAATATACAATAATTCAAAGAGGCATTAAGTGTTGTATCTTTGTGAATCATTATGATACTATACTGAACCACTGCCTTACATCACGACAACGGCACCATCATGCTTTAGGAATGGCTCTCAATTACTTTACCTCTATTTATACAATTACATAGCTCAATAAAAAAAAACTTTTGGTATATTACAGCATTTTTTATCTTTCACATTCCAAAATGATGTAGCTCACATTCAGTAAGTCACTTTGGCCACTAGCTTTTACTAAAACATTGTGAAAACCATCCATGTGAATGAATGACTGAACATAGTTTTTTTGCACTGTGGCTGGAATTTGCTGACAGTCCCTTAAACAACAATTGTGATTATCCAGCAGATATCGATACTAAAACTAACCTTATCACGTTATAAAAGTGACTATAACACATTTGATCTGCCAAAAATAAATCTCAAAATAGGAATAACAGTATAAATAAACTCACAGCAGCAAAAACAGGGCTAACTATCTAACTGAGAGATGCATGTTTAAGTAAAGCGGATTTACTTTTATCATTTGTGAAACTATTTGTCCTGAACAACTCCGTATTCAACTCATCTTTTATGAACGGAGGAACATTAGACACAATATAGTCGTTTTTGCCAGTTGAAAGGCATTTCTGGAGTAAAAGTCTTCTTTCTGCACTGAACACATGTTATAAAATTACTCCAGAGCTATTCATTCGAGCAGCTGACATTATGCTCGACAACATTTGCAAACTGAATTCATTGCAGGAGTGATTTTAATGCTTGAAAGCTGTTCATAACTTACGAGTCCTGAGGAAGACAACACTACATTCCTGCTGCCCTCAAACTTAATTACGCAAAATAATCCATGCAGGACACCCAAAAGCAAATTATAGAAAAGAAAGAGAAAAAAAGATGACTCACTCTCTTCTTCTTTGATTTTATGGCGGGTAGCACCAACATTAAGGTGCATTATCGCCACCTACTGTATTGGAGTGTGGACCAGAGTTTACCATTTTCATTAAAAACATCTAAATTCTCTTAATCAGCTCTGTTCTCTTGAGATAAAGAAATAAACTCTAATCCATAAGTAACTATATTTTTAAGCTTTAATTCATCATTTTCATTACTTCTCGTTCATTAGTATACTTTTGTCAAACACAAATAACATGTTCTGCTGGTTCCTCTACTCCACAGTGCTCACATAATCCTGCTGGATGTTTATTTATTATTCTTAAGGTTTTATTCAGCATAGTATGTCCAACCCTTAATCTTGTTAGAATATTTTCCTCTTTGATGCTTCTTATAGTTATCCTCACTACTCCGACTTCTCGTTGTATTTCATAAAGATGACGTCCTGTATTTACTGTATCCCATTTATGTTGCCACTCCTTCGTGGTATATGCTTTAATTACTGCTTTTGCTTCATATTTACTGAGTGAGATATTTAGGACCTTCTCGTTATAAATATATATACCTTCTCATATTCTTAAATCTATACAGATTTTCATATATCTCATTTACTAGATCCTGTCAGGACTCACTCTCTTCTTCTTCTTCTATATAATTTGCAGCAGACTAGACGCATCCCCGGTGTATTACTGCCCTCCTCGGGTCATCTGGATACTCCGCTTAACTTTTAAATCCTTGAGTAAAGTCCAGTCATGTGCCAAAAATTAATAACGACTTTCACCGACTCCCTTTGTGCTAAGGATAGATTTTACAGAAACATTTGTGACTCCACATTCAGATAACTTTGAAAACATGCTTAATGTCATATCTAATGGTGTGTTGAGATATTTAATATGGAAATAAATGTAGCCTAATTTTGTTATATGTCTTTTTTCTTATTTAACCATAATCATGATACTGTATCTGTCGTGTTTTGCTCACTTTTCCGTGAACAGCTGGGCATAAATCATAACTGGGACTAATGCAATTCAATAATAACAACAATCGTATTAAGGCTCATATTTGAATATGTTCTTTTCTTTATTTATGAAGAATTATAAGTGTGTATGATGTGATTTAGTCTATGCATATTTGTTCAAAAGTTTGGCAGAGTGATCACAAGATGCTAGAACAAGTTTTGTATTGTTTACAGAAAGGCGTCTCATCTTTTTTTCTATCATGTTGCTGTGTGTCTGTCTTTCTTCAAAGCACCAACTTGCCTAATGTTGGTTTGATTGCTTGTGTTACATGAGAAAATAAATAATCTTGCCTACCTGATTGTAGTGTTACGACACTGTCTAGGGTAAGGTCACAACATAAACTGAAATCAACGATCAAAGATCCTTTATACATTTATTTACAGAAGCACTAGTGAAAGCACAGCTTCAGGGGTGAGCAAAGGCCTAAACAACAAACAAACACCAAGCTAGCTCCTAACAGAAAATACTAAATACCCTAACAAAAGAAAAACTAAAAAATACAATACGTTACCCTACCCTAAACAATATTTACAAAAGAAAATGGCACTCACCCGCTACAGCTTCCAAGTGCGGAAAAGAGTATTTACAATACTTCACAAAATATACAGTACAGTTTTTTTATTTAACTTTTAGGTACAGTACAGTTTTTTCTTTACCTGTATGAAAGCACAGTGCAGCGTTAATGTTCAAACTGTGTATTTACAATGTTAAAGTGGCTGACAACAATAAATATTATTATTAGGAATAAAACTGCTTGTTTTTGAACTGTGCAGAGCTGTAGCTGAATAATTAGGCCGACTATGCTGCTGTATGTTAATGTTGGTCAATATGGTGGTACTTGGAGAGACAAATATTTTCTGAGGTGGTTCTTGGTATAAAAGTTTGCTCACCTCTCCTCAGACTCGACGCTGCAGCTGCAATGACTCGCTCCTTTAATTATATTATTTATAGTAATTAATTTATTTAAACATCATAATTATTATTACTTTTAAGGATTATCATGTTTGTCCATGTTTTAACTTAGTATACCTCTGTTGTGCAGCACTTTCCCAAAAATAAAAGTTGTTAAATTATCATTTGATAACATTTTAAAACATTAATTAAAATGTTAAAGTGTGATATAGATATACATAAGTGTTATAGATTTATTTTTTTTCATTTATTTATTAATTTTTCAGAAGGGAGACTTCAATTCTTTAATTAAAATGGTTTCAAGTTTGTTGCAATAAAGGATTTGTTCACTCAAATAACTTGTTCTTATTCTTTTAAGAGTCATTGTTACTGATAATAATTATTGTTTAATACATACCGTGAAACCGTGATATTTTCTGAGACGATTATCATACTGTGAAAATCTCCTACAGTTACAACCCTATACTCAGTACACAAGAGCCATACTCAATTACCTCTTTATACATGTACAGTACTCAATTATAACATAATTACTGTGATTCAGCAAAAGAGCCCACATTACAAATGTTGTAGCTCACATTCAGTAAGTCAGTCTGGACTCAGCATTTACTACAACTTTGTAAAAATCATGCATTTGAATTAATAACTGGACGTAGTTAATGTTTTGTTTTTGCACTATGACTGGAATTTGTAGACGGTCCATTAAACAACATTAGCGCTTATCTACACATAGCTATACATATCTGACACGAGAACACAAAACATTAAATAAGACTTTACAATAACTAATAATAATACAGAAGCTAAAACTAACTTTAAAAGCGACTATAACAAATCTGATCTGCCAAAGATAAATCAATAAAGAGAAGAGAAGCGTTAGCAGCAATGCATTACACTCAGTGATCACGAGACATTCAGTAACAGCACATTATCAGTCCAAACATGGAAAATGTGTCTCATGTTTGTGTTTCTATGTGAAACAGCGTGAATTACTGACCTCTCCTCAGACTCGACACTGCGTCCGAAAGCTTTATGACTCGCTCCTTTATCAGACAATGACTTTACAGACAGCGTTTGTTCCTCCGAAAGAGACTTCAGACAGACTTCTGAGACAACATCACGATTTAATGATCTACAACAACAGAGCTTTGCTGAGAAGCGAGTACTTCATTACTGCTACAATACTACTTTCTCTCAGTTCTCTTCTTCTCTTGGTTAATGGCGGATTGCAAACAACTTTTAGGCGCATACCGCCACCTACTGTACAAGAGTGTGTAACATCATGTCATTTTACGTGTGCTCATATTCTGATACTGCCAATAATAATAATAAATCGCTCAGATGAAGGCAGTAAGTGAAGATAACGCTGGAGTCTTGTTGTCTTCTTGGAATGAACTGAAGTGTTTTCATCTTCCGGACGCAGAACAAAAAGAAGGCGTTTCTCAATTACTGGGCGTGTCCACATCAGGACAGACGTTTTTAACTCATCAGAAAATATAAGATAAGATTTAACCCCAGCCGGCATTTCAACGTTGATTCACCGGTGAATCAACGTCGGGTCCCATGGTTGAATCAACGTTGGATTATGTTTCGATTTTGCAAATTGGATCAACGTTGATATTGTGACGTTGTTTCACCGTTGAAATCGCGACGTTGTTTCACCGTCTTACCTTCAGCATTGGTGAATTAAGGTCGTTCTGTAGACGTTGGATTAACGTTGAATTATGTGTTGATTTTGCAAATTGAATCAACGTTGATAACACGACGTTGTTTCACCGTCGTACTTTCAACATGAGTGAATACACAACTGTACGTTCAATTAGAACCTAGTTTGCGTTTAGATCAACACTGTACACATACATAAAGCTTAAAAATCAAATGACTGGCAGCAATGGCTTTACAATCAACTTCAATAAACTACCACACGCTGAAAATGGTAAAACAGCAGTTTTATTTTGGAAACATACAGTATAAAACAGATGAAAATAATCCCAAACTTTAGCTTGCAGTGTTTGTGCTTGGATGTATTGTTAAAAACCTGTAAAATCCAAATACAACATTTAAAGACTCAAAGTGTTTGTACCATAACATGCATATTTTGTGCTGCACTTGCAAGAGAAACCCTTGAACTTCTTATGACTGAAACCAGTTGATCTTTTATTTTGGTGGAAATCTATAGTTTCTGTGAAAACATGTTTTACTAATGTGTCTCATTACAAGAGATTTGTGCAGTGAAAATGTGTTGAACAGTTTGAGAATGGAACCTGCAACAGAAACCATGTCTGTGGTAAAGGATAGGACTGTCTGAGTTTTGTCGACAGCCAGATGAAATTCTTTACGCAGAAAAAAACGCTGCCTTGAATGAAATGCATTTAATATTTTAAGTAGAAATGTTTCTTCAAATTCTGATAAAATGTTAGAACCAACTGCCTTGTGCATATAGCGTGGTTGTGCTTTGGGTGATCCTTGAAAGAGTCCCAGCTCAAGGTCCTTTCTGATGCCGTGTCCTCCTCTCTCACACACTTGTGCACTTTCTGTACTGTCCTGTATGTATAAATAACAAAAACACCAAAAATAAATACTCATAAAAATCAACTTTGATATTGTGAAATATATTTAACTGAAAACTGAATGCAAAACAAATCACATACAATATTTTCACTTTAAGTTCAATAACAGTGGGGTTGGAAACAAAGTGCACAACACTATTCATTAAACACCTATTTAATGTATTCAGATGAAAGTTTGCAATATTAAATTATTCACAAGCAGTTTTTTCAGAGCCCCCAGTTACACTGTTTTAATCAGAATCCTAACTAGACAGTATATTTAGTAAAACAAGTAAAATCAAATCAAGTAAATTTTTATTAAGTAAAATCAAAACCTTTCACAAAAGGTGAATGAATCTCTTCCAGAAGTGACGGTGCAATGTAGCAGATGAACAACTCCTTACCAAATTGCCAATAAACAGCTGGATCCTTGATGAATCTACAAGGGGAAAGAAGAAATGGTTTACTGAAAAGTTTTTTCCTAATAAGAATATTTATTGTTGTCAGCCACTTTAACATTGTAAATACAGTTTGAACATTAACACTGCACGGTGCTTACATACAGGTAAATACAAAATTTAAATAATGATTAAATTAAAATGTGTTGTACCAAAAGTTAAATAAAAACTGTACTATACTTAAATGTAAAAAAAAAAAAAAAAAACTTTACTCAAATAAAGATTAAATTAAAATGTATTGACATTAATTTATATTTAATTTCGTGATTCCTCTGCGTACCACTAGAGGGAGCCTGAGTAGCACTAGTGGTACTCATACCACACTTTGAGAATCACTGCTTTAAACAATCTTAATTCGTTTAAATTTGTGATTATATGATATTTAGAAAACATGAACAGAGTATGTTATCTTTTGAGACTATTATACGATTAAAATATAACAATGCATGGCATTCACATCAGAAAAATGTGAAAAATCTCTAAGACAGACATTAACGTAACTTACTAGCAACACACAACAACATTAGCATCTGTGATAAAGCAATACAAAAATACACACACACACAGGTATTTATCTTCTGCAGGTTAACGTTACATGTCATTTACCCATTTGTAAACTCTGGTAACATTATACTTTACTATTTTTGAAAGGTAAGATTTTCTTACCTGATTTTGTCCGTGTGTTTGCAGGACCTCGCAGATCACACCTGACCCTTCCTGTGTTCACATTCTAATTTTTGTTCTCCGTTGACATGTCACGACTCAAATTCGCTCAAAATAAAAATTTAACAGGCACATATTTATATTATAAATAATTCGGAACCGACCGAGCAATCTCAACGAGCAGCAGCTCACACACACACACACACACACACACACACACACACACAGTCAGTCAGTCAGCCGCCTCACTCAGAAAGACGATAATAACGGTCATATTTTCAAACTGAGAAAGGCGCGAACAGTTTCATTGGCCAGTTTCCTGGATGACAGCCAGATTAACCAATCATGATCAAAGAAATAAGGTAAACGCAGTGAAATGTATTTAGTTTTATTGTTTTTAATGATGATAATATTTTAACATATACCTTTAGATTTTAGAATAGGTTTAACGATCAAAATATTGTAAAATGCTAATAAAATAATAATAATGATCTTAAATGATTTAGTAATAATAATTTAAAAGGCAGAAATTTATTTTGTATGCTGTTGAAGACATTAAGTTGATTCAACATACAGTTCTTGTAAAAAACAAATCAACATTGATTTACAAGTGTTTTTGGTAACCTTTTTCAACCATTTAGCATTAAACAGTTTTTCAACGTTGTTTCAATGTTGAAGCAACAACTGTCATTATTTCAACCATATTTCAACGTTGAAGATTGGTCATGTGCCGGCTGGTTTTCAACCGTTCAGCATTAAACGTTGTATTAACGTTGTTTCAACGTTAAAACAACAACTGACCTTATTTCAACCATATTTCAACGTTGAAGGTCGGTCATGTGCCGGCTGGGCATTGATGAAGACTTGTGAACATCTCTGTGTGGTTCCTCCACTGCATGGATCTTCATGTGTATCTTCAGGTGACTTTTAAAAGAGAAACTCTTTCCGCACTGATCACATGTGGTATGAGGTACATGAGGTACTTCTCTCTGCTGTGGATCTTCTCATGTGATTTCAGATGTCCTAACTGAGTGAATGTCTTGTCACATTGTGAACACTTGTAAGGTTTCTCTCCAGTGTGGATCCTCTCATGTCCTTTCAGATGTCCTAACTGAGTGAATCTCTTGTCACAGTATGAACACTTGCACCGTTTCTCTCCAGTGTGAATCCTCTGGTGCAGTTTTAAATGTCTCGCTGTAGTAAAAGTCTTGTCACACTCAAAGCACAAGTACTCTCTCACACCAGTGTGTGTTTTCTGATGTACATGTAAACTCTGCAGCCGTGAAAAACTCTTTCCACATTCAGAACAGGAATGCGGCTTCTCCTTCGTATGAACGGTCAGGTGAGTTTTCAGAGCTGATGACCAATTAAATGTTTTGCCACACAGATCACACTTGAATGGCTTTACTCCGGTGTGGATCCTCATGTGAACTGTAAGACTGTGTTTGTTTATTAAACTCTTTCCACACTGATCACACGCGAACGGCTTCTCTCCAGTGTGAACTCTCATGTGTCCTTTAAGGTTTCCTTGTTGTGCGAAACTCTTCCCGCACTGATCACACGTGTGTGGCTTCTCTCCAGTGTGAACTTTCATGTGTTGTTTAAGGTGTGCTGATCGCGTGAAGCTCTTTCCACATTGGCCACATATAAACAGCTTCACTCCAGTATGAGCTCTCATGTGACCCTCAAAACTAACTTTGTTTGAGAATCTCTTTTCACACTGATCACACATGAACGGTTTCTCACCAGTGTGGATCCTCATGTGAACATTAAGATTATGTTTGTATGTGAAGCTCTTCCCACACTGATCACATGTAAATGGCTTCTCTCCAGTGTGGATCCTCATGTGAAACTCAAGATTTTGTTTGTATGTGAAGCTCTTCCCGCACTGATCACATGTAAATGGCTTCTCTCCAGTGTGGATCCTCATGTGAACATTAAGATTACGTTTGTATGTGAAGCTCTTTCCACACTGATCACATGTGAACGGCTTCTCTCCGGTGTGAACTCTCATGTGAAACTCAAGACTTTGTTTGTTTGTGAAACTCCTCCCACACTGATCACATGTAAATGGATTTTCTCCAGTGTGGATTGTTATGTGTTTTTTAAGGTTTCCTTTTTCTTTTAATTGAATTCCGCACTGATCAAACTTGTACGGCTTCTCTCTGGTGTGAACTCTCATGTGATGCTCAAGTCTTGATTTGCATGGGAAACTCTTTCCACACTGAGTGCAGGTGATAGATTTATTGGCTTTTAAAAATGTCTTTTTAGTCTTTGAGCTACTCAAAGGTTTTTCTCCAGGTTTGTCATGATGTTTTCTCCAGGTTTGTCATGATGTTCTTCACTCTCCTTACTCTCTTCCATCAGGTCTGAAAAAAAAAAAATCACTTTAGAGCCAAAGAGCGAAATATGAAAGCGAGTCCTGATTTAACAGCAGAAACAAGACAGCTGCTGTAAAACATTATAATCATTCTGGTGTGTTTTTATGAATTAATTGCATGAATGAGGCACATTGACATTTCAGTTATTGTTGTAGTGAGTACTATCAATGATCTAATGTTTAGTTATAGGTACCAAACAGATCTCGCCCCCATTTACTTCCATAGCAGGAAAAATAATATGGTAATCACTGGGAGGCGATATCTGTTTGGTTACTGACATTCTTCCAAATATCTTCCTTTGAGTTCAGCAGAATAAATAAATTCATACAGGTTTGGAGCAACCTGAGGGTGAGTAAATGATGACAGAATTTTCATTTCTGGGTGAACTATCCCTTTTACTTAAAATAATATAACAAAAAACAGGGCTCGACAATAAGGAATGCCCGATGGCCCGGGGCCAGTGTGAAGGACGCTCGGGACAGTAGACGTATTTGTCACTTGCCCCGATCGGGCCACTGCAGCGTCGTCATGAAAGATTATCATTTGCATGTGTTTTTAAGCCTTGTTAATTTAAAATTTCAAGTTGTTAAAAAGCATTCGGGCACGAAAGACCGCTCCATTCACCAAGTTACTCGCGCGCTGTGTTCTGTGTGAACAGCCGGTGCACAGACAGCCGCCTGAACGGGTAAATACATACAAAAGTAGCCTTTGTCAAAATACCCGTCTTGCCAAGTAACTTTGTAGATTTAACAATGATTCATCTATATTTAATTTATACACTGGAGTACAGATGCACCGATTGACCGGACATTTTTTGTTTTATTTCAGACTATCTTCTGTTCTGTGCTTGCACACAAACTGCACTGCAATGATTTTTATAATTAGTCTGTAAACGGCCGTTAACAGAGGCCAGAGAAGTTGAAGACGGACGCAAAGAGGAGAAAATACTGTAGCAGACAGAACAAGATCACTGTTCACGATGCACTAAAAAAATATAGGAAGAAAATCCAAATATTGAATTTTACATAAAAAAAAAGTTTCTGAGGGGAACTGGCTGTTTTCAGAAAAGTTTACATTTCATCTTGCCTCCGTATAACGCATTCAAATTAGTGTTAATACGCATAGCAATCTACATTATTTTACAGATTTTATAACTACGGCCACTGAATCTGATGAGGTATCTGCAGGTATCAGAACATCACATTTGATAATGCTTAATACCATTTCCAAAACCCTTTCACCAAAAAAAAAAAGCTGGGAAAAAAAACTGCATGATATATGAGCTGTAATGGATTATGGATCACTCACTCATGTAGATATTAGGGCTGTGCGATATGACGATATATATCGGATGGACGAAATAAAAAGTCTATCGTTTCATATTATGTTCTATCGTTTATTTCGTGGTGTCGCAAAATACATTGTTTACGGTAATACATTTTCATCATTTGGATGACTGCGATCTTTACACGCCACCACGGGACGTGAAGGGGAGACAGAACCAGGTGGAGAACGACCAGAACCAAAGAGTATAGAAGCCCAAGAGGCAAAACTCAATAGAACGCTCCATAGCAACAGTTGTGCTATGGAGCACATGACATGACTGTGCCGCCGCCATTTTGGACTGAAAACTACACAAAAACGCAGTTTAATAATAGGAGCCAGTCACGCTTGACCAACTTACGATAACACATTTAAACTATATACAGTATGTATACAGAGTTTCGCCTCTTGGGCTTCTATACACTTTGTCGGCACTCCACTAGATTCTTGCTGTCACCATGGAAAGATTTGTTTAAAAAAAACTTACAATAAACCTGAAATACAGCCTGAACGATGACAACAATAATGTACAATCACTAGACAAGTGATAATCAAATCCTTTTAACAGTTTATTTTACAGACTTTATTTTAAAGTCTTCCTTTTTTTTTACAAAACCTTTTGGTCTCAAAAAAAAAAAACAAGTACAGCCACTTTCTCCAAAATTGTTTAATTATTTAATTATGACAGACACAGCAGATCATCATGTTTGTAGTGTGTTCAGGGGATTAAAATGTACAATATATATTTCAGACCTACTGGAGTAATAGTAAATAATAATGTAGTATGTAATTGTAAATGTGTAAAGTTGCATAAGCTCATTATAACTATAGTGTCATATCCATATAAATCATTATTATGGTTTCTATGGCTAGGACCTGCAGTTCCTAAAAGGATTTAAGTTTACTACTAGACTAAAAAAACTGTTATAGTTAGCAGACCAAGACAGCGCTACATCCCACTTCAAAACACACAATATTTTTACACTTTTGTGAATAATTACCTGTCAGAGTCTTTGGGAAAATGATGAAAGTCAAGATTTTCACTGTCACACTGATAGTTTTTGAAGGGGGTTGCCCAACATTGCGTTCTTTTATTCCACTTTGACTTCTCTTTCGTTGTTATTCTGTCTATTTCTGTATATCTGTAACGTTGTCCAGTTGGAATTTTCACCCCAAAATGGCGGCCAAGCTGCCAAAGCGCCACCTGTTACCCGAAAAGCATCAGAGTTTCGCCTCTTGGTATTCTATACTCTTTGGTAATGGTCAAAGAGGAGAAGAAGCTGAGAAATCGAGTGGTTAACGTTGTTTAACTTGTTAAAATGTATTTAAAGATGCTAAAAAGGAAGAAATAGTAATACTTATCTGATCTGCATCCTAAACGAACAGTTTTGGTGAGCGATATCTGTTGGTGAGTTGTTGAGCTCGTTATATTGTATGTGATTAGCACAGGAGTCCGCCCTTAACGTTACATAGCAAAAGATATTGTTTAACAACTGATATTAATGAAATATTAATGTATGCTGTTTATAATAAAATGTCATTATATAAAACACTGGAGTTGTGAGTACAAAATGTCTGTTCTGCCACCATTTTAAGCCGTTTTGAATAACGTTGTGCTTTACGGTTTTGTATAGCGCTATTTTAATTATTTGTATTGATGGAGTAATAAGATGTTCTTATGGCCTGTTGTCAAGGTCAGGTTTTATGTTCCAGTTAAAAAGTTTGACATTGGACAACGATTCTCCCGTGATATGTGTGCTTACATGGAGAAGACATGCATGACAAGAGAATTAAGGGAGCCGTTGTCAGTGAGAGGACCTGCTGCGTTGCCTGGTAACCAATTGACCATATGCACTTCTGCATAGTTTTAGTTTACATTTACATTTATGCATTTAGCAGACGCTTTTATCCAAAAGCGACTTACATTGCATTCAAGTTACAGTTTTTACATTTTATCAGTTTAGTTTATTTTTGCACAAGAGTAAAATAGATACAAAAAAATATACATATATACAATCCATATACTGTGCAGGGAGAGGCAGAAAACCCATTTAAGGCCTCCACCTAAACAATGAAAAAACTAAACAAAAACAAACTCATAAAACTAAAAGAAAAACTTTGATTACAAATTAATTACAACATATGTCGAAAAAATAAATAATAAAACCCAGAAATAATATACTCAAAAAAACAAACCATATGGTACATAAAATAAATTAAAAAAGACAAGATAGATTATTGCATTTAAAATGATCCTTTATACATCTTTTATAACAAGCCAGCTCGTAAACTTCCGGTAAAGCTGATTTAATGTTGTGGTTTATATAGGTAGAGACTCTTGAGACCCTTATAGAAACCTCTCCTGCCTTGTTCTTGTCAGACATCGAGAGAAAAAATAAAATAAAAAATGCAACATGGTAAATAATGACAGCATACCAACAATGATAGATGATGCCTTTAACTTCAGCTAGAGATGCTATCTCCCAAATGACATCATAATGGTATTATTGATAATCAATAACTTACCTTCATAGTCATGAACACATTTTAAACACTTATAATATTTGCCTTCTAAACTATGGATGTGCAGTAAAATTCACTTTAAAGATATACTTTTCATTCATGAAGATGACATGAAAGAAATGTGTCTCCTAGCGAAAAACAAAGACTTTTAAGATGAAAATGTTATTAAATTATCATTATAACTAGTAGATGGCAGCAGAGGATCACATTAGCTCAGCTGCCATTTCAACTCCAAATTTGTGTGCTTTTATTGTACTGAAGTATAAAGTATAGCAAGTGCAGGAATCACAAAGTCTCATGTCATTTTATAAATAAATAAATATGCACCGACACCAACAGCATATAAAGGGAGAATTATTTAAACTAGTTAACTACAGATTAAATACGTTCATTATTAATGGTATAACAATTAAATAATGCATTAAATATTGTGAAATATGAAATATTTTTAGATTTAATTTAGTAACTACATTTTTTAAGTTTTATCTTTAACTGTAAAAGCTGCTAAATATATTCAACACAGACTTGTTACTGTTGTAGTTTTGCTACTCTAAATTTAGTCTGAATCACTTAATGCACAGCTATATTTTGACATTGGCTTGTCTTCCATTATCAATGTCAATCATAGCAATGAGTCGCTGAACAATTTAGCAGATTTACCCATGTAATATTTAACACCCGCATTTGTCATTCCTGAAATGGTATGCATGGACGTTTGGTCCTCTTGGATAAACAAAAGTTTTCTTCAAATTGTGAATGGATTTTGTACAGAAACTAAGCAAAGAACATGCCTCTTACAGCACAGTACAATTGACTGGAAATGACTGAGCTGGCTTACCTATAACCAAGAAGTAATTGTGCATATGGTCAATTGACAGAGCATTAGTGATTGCTTTGAAATATATTGGATACAGTATTTTTCATATATTTCCCCGGTTTTCCCGTAACTGAATTGGATGTTTTTTCTCTCTCTCTTTTTACATTACACACAAACTGAACTTTATTACATTTATCGCATGAAATGAACAGTATTATACACCTCAAAGGGAAATTAAACTTATTTACGATATCAAATTCTACTTATTGTTTGATGTTTTATTGCTCTGTGTTGTGATGTGATTGTGTTTGCTATTATTATTATTATTGTTACAGTAAAGTGTTCTTTTTTATATTCAACTTCTGGTCTCCTGGTATAAGCTTTATATCTTCCTCCCCAATTATTTTCGAGTCTAGAACTGGTCTAGTGGATATTTGCATTATAGGATGCAAGTGCTACATACTGTGTGTGTGTGTGTGTGTGTGTGTCATCAATCAATTATCAGTGCCTTAGAATTTTTTTTTGCATTAATTCTGTGCTGCACAAATCACCTCCCATGTTGTTTTCAATGTTACTGCAGGTTGTGCAACATACAATGAACAATGTCTACATCAGGGTGAATTTAAGCAAACTCCAAGTACTATTTGTTAGTAAAACAAATACAGTGGAAAAGTGCACCTTTAGAATAATAAAAAAAAATCCTATAGGATTAAAATCCCATTAAAATCCTATAGGAACGGTTCCTACAGGATATTTATTTATTGTCCTATAGGACTATTCCTATCGGAATCCTATAGGAATGGTTCCAAAATACGATAGAAATTCCAATTAGAATCCTATACAATTTTCCTATTGGAATCCTATAGGATTTTTTGACAAGTACATGTACATCAATAAAGATCACACCACAGAAGAGCGCACGCTCTCTCTCTCTCTCTCTCTCTCCCTCTCTCTCTCTCCCTCCCTACAGTTAAGTAACTTGTGTATTGCTTTACTTACTTGTTTTTGACATATCCGACAGAACTACAAACTTTCCAGTGATGTCTGTGAGAAAGGAATATTCACTGGACGAGCTCGCGCATTTGCGCCGGCGCGCGCGCAATCCACAGCGCTTTGCTTTTCAGCTCGCGCACATCAGCTATAAAGGCATTAATACTGAATGTTTAACATCATTCATTGCATACATCTGCTTCGTAGACATCCTTAATCTCTAATAACTCAATTCTGCTACCTGTTATTCTGTTGTGTGTTTCTTTATCTGAATATGGCACTTATCACATGCTGTGTGGTATCGGCGTTTGGTATCGGGGCATTTTAACGAGTACGAGTACATGAGCTGAGTATCGGGCCCGATACAGATATCGGTATCGGTGCATCCCTATTTATCTGTATGTTTATATTACTGTAAGTAACGTTTATAGGTATATGGATATTTACTATCCTTATTTGTTTTTTTCTTTTTCATTTAGTTCTGTAACAGATTGATACTTGTATTCTGTCTTGAGATGTTTGTGTTTTTCTTTAATAAATAAAAGAAAAGGTTTCCGTGACCTCTCGCGAGATCTTGGCAAAAAGTCTCACGATTTACGAAGTAACACATTTGCATAATGTCCGCCCATGGCTGTCATTCGCGCTGTACGCGGTAGATCAATCACAAAGGACTGCGCCATCTGACCAATCACAGCAGCGAGAGCTCACGGGAAGGAGGGGTTTAGAAAGACTGATTCTTTGAACTGCTTCGCAAGAGTCATTTAGAAGTGAGGTAACATTAAAGCTATTTTTTGAGAAAACTAAACAGTTTTTTGACCTTGGATGCATGTAAACCTGTTTTAGGAGACTCATAAAACAATATTAGCAACCTTAAAAATGGCATAATAGGGGCACTTTAAGACCTGGGACAGTCTTGCGCATGCACTTACTTACGCGCACGTGCTCTCAAGTGGCCAAGACTGCAAGTGTGGGTTTTTGGACAAAGCCTCAGTTCATGTGAATAGCTATCCAATCGTACAAAAAAATAAAATAAATAAAAATAAAAAGACCAGAGGTGCACTCTGAAAAAATATTTACAATATATGGTATATGGGTTGTGGCACAGGGATTAACTAGGAAACTTAAAAATGGCACTTCATGACAAATGTTGCTGACCCCTGGCTTAAGCTGACACTATTTCCACACTTCTTGGAGTTAAGGGATTTCTTTCTTTTTTTTGCTTGAAACTTTTGTGCATCCTCGTTTCCTTTCCTTGCGTCCTTTCGTCGCATCTTAGCTCCACCCATTCAGGATGTGAGGGAAGGATGCACGGAAAAGATGCGAGGACGGAGGAATTGAATCAAGTGAAATGATATATCCTCGCTCCCTTTAGCATCACTTCAGAGCGTCATCAGCTGAGCAAAATGGATCTGTTAAAGTTTGTTTTTTAAGACATTCAAAATAAAAAATTAATAAAGCAAGATGCACTGTTGAAATATATGGCATGTATGGTTTATTTAAGTTGCAAAGGTGAAATATAAATTAAAATTATTAAAACAGATGAGAAGGGGGAGGAGAATTTACACGTGTGTCAGGTTTTTCAATGAAAAAGGTTTCCGCACATATCCTCACTCATAGCTCCTCTGGAGGGCTCCTTACTCCTCGTTCCTCGCCTCGTTGTGGTGCAATAAGATAATTGAGATGTCCTTCAATATGGCTGAGCTCGATCGGTTTCCGGGTCATAGGATGGAGGACGGAGGAGTGAGGAAGTGAGGAGGGATATTGAGAAGCACCCGTTGTTTCCATACTGATCACATGTGATCTCCGGTGTGAATTCTCATGTGACACCTGAGATTTATTGCTGTTGTGAAGCTCTTTCCACACTGTTGGCAAGTGAAAGGCTTTTCTCCAGTGTGAACGCTCATGTGCAGTTTTAAGTTTCTTTTCTCAGTGAAGCTCTTTCCACACTGAGTGCATGTAAAAGGCTTCTCTCCTGTGTGAACTCTCATGTGGAGTTTTAAGTATCTTTTCTCAGTGAAGCTCCTTCCACACTGTTGGCAAGTGAAAGGCTTCTCTCCAGTGTGAACGCTCATGTGCAGTTTTAAGTTTCTGTTCTCAGTGAAGCTCTTTCCACACTGAGTGCATGCATAAGGCTTCTCTCCAGTGTGACTTCTCAAGTGGACTTTAAGATGTTGTTTTTGATTGAAACTTCTTCCACACTGTTGGCAGGTGAAAGGCTTCTCTCCAGTGTGAATTCTTATGTGGTCTTTAAGTCTTTCGTTTTGTCTGAAACCTTTTCCACAGTGTTGGCATGTGTATGGCCTCTCTCCAGTGTGAATTATCATGTGGACTTTAAGACTTTCACTTTGTGTGAAACTCTTTCCACACTGTTGGCATGCATAAGGCTTCTCTCCAGTGTGAATTCGTATGTGCTTTTTAAGGTTTCCTTTATGAGTACAAGTCTTTCCACAGTGTTTGCAGGTGAAAGGTTTCTCTTCAGTGTGAATTCTCATGTGGTTTTTAAGGTTTCCTTTATGAGTAAAAGTCTTTCGACAGTGTTTGCAGGTGAAAGGTCTCGCTTCAGTGTGAATTCTCATGTGTGTTTTAAGGGTTTCATTTTGAGGAAAACTTTTTCCACAGTGTTGGCAGGAGAAACCTCTAGTTCCTGTCTTCAGAGCTCTTTTTCGTGCGGAAGTCTTTTTGTTATCCGAGCAGCTAAAATATTTTTCTTCCGTTATGAAATCAGGATTTTTTTCAACCAGGTACTTCTCTTCATTTTCATTCAGTTCTTGACTCTCCTCTTTCAGCAACTTCAGGTCTAAGGTGAATAGAGACAAATACAAGTTAAAAGGTTAGTTCACCCAAAAATTTACTCACCCCTCAAGCCATCCTAGGTGTATAGGACTTTCTTTTTTCAGACGAACACAATCAGAATTATTAAAAAAACAATACCCTGCGTCTTCCCAGCTTTATAATTGTAGTGAATGGGAGATGAGATTTTGAAGCTCAAAAATCACCGAGCGATAAAATGTACTTAGAGGTAAAATGTACTTAGAGGTTAATAAAGGCCTTCTGAAGTGAATCATATATTTTTTTAAATAACTCTGATTGTGTTCGTCTGAAAGAAGAAAGTCATATACACTGGCTGAACTATATATTTTTGGCTGAACTATCCCTTTAGCCTACACTCCAGGTCAAACAAAAGCCATAATTAGGAAAATCATATGACATTCTTCAGAAATATCATTCATTTCCGCATGTAGATGAAAGGATACTTTATATTTGTTAAAAATGGAAGCCAGAGGTAGCATATACAGGGTAAACAATACCGGTCCAAGGATTGATCCCTGTGGGATGCCACAATTAAGAGGTATACTAGAGGAAGACTGATGACTAATACCAACATTAAAACTTCTGTTGGTCAAATAGGAATGGAACCACTGTAAGACTGAGCCACGCAGGCCCACAGATGTCTCCAAACGTGTCAACAGGATCTCATGATCCACCAAATCAAATGCAGCACTCAGATCTAATAAAACTAAAGCCATGGATTTCCCAGAGTCAGTTTCTGTAAAAATATTACTTCAGACTCTTACAAGGGTGGATTCAGTACTGTGTAGAGCTTTAAAGCCAGATTGAAACTTCTCATTATTACAGAATTAGCAGTCAGATAAGATTGCAATTGAGTCAAGACAATTTTCTCAAGTATCTTTGAAATAAAGGGTAGATTAGAAATAGGATGAAAATTTGAAAAAGAAGAGGGATCCAAGAAACCGACCTGTTTGTTCCTCAGTATCTTCATGTTTGATACTGAATACTTCTGCAATCCTAATGTCTTCACTTTCCTCTTTAATAAACGCCATCTTTATAATAGTGTGTCCTGTGGATGTTTTTCTGTGAGTTTGGACAAGATGAGAATAATTAACAGAAAGAAAATAAATCCAAACTAAATGTGTTACTCATGTGTGCATACACTTTCCTAAAAAAAATAAAGATAAAAAAACACTTCAAAAATGTTATACAAAGCATTACAATGTTGCATTCAGTAATAAAACATACATTTAAGAGTTCTCATTAGAAGCATAAAAGTGCCTGAACAGTTTGGAACACAGTTTGAAAACACAAACCTTTCTTCAGCTAAATCACAACAGAGCAGGAGTGTGGCACAGCCTTATGATGTCATATCTCCCCTACAAAATAAAAGTCCCGTTCACACGCTACAATCAGAAATGTGCAGACATATTCAAATACAAATAATAAAACATATCAACGATGTTCAGAGCTAAAGTTTTGGTGAAATACATATTTTAATTTTTGTTGTTAACAATATATATTATTATTATTATTATACTATACACTTGTTTTATTTGATATTTTTTTTAGAAAGAGATTTATCAATCTTTAATTCAACAAACATTTGTCCATATAATTAAACTTTTTTTATAGGGCCACAGACTAAAAAAAAGTAAATGGTATAAGTAACATGTTACAAAAAGTTATCAACTGGCAAAAGCCTTATGATGTCATATCTCCCCTCCAAAATAAAAGTCCCACTCACACTAAAATTTAAAATGTGCAAACATATTTAAATGCAAATAATAAAACATATCAACGATGTTCAGAGTTAAATTCTTGGTGAAATACATGAATGTTTTCAAACACACGGTGGTCCAAAATTACAAACTGTCCAAGTTGCGGGCCAGGTAAATCTTTATTGAAAAACTGACTTAAATTGAGCATGTGATTCCCCCTTTCAGTAGTATGTGATGAATTTAATGTAGTCATGGCATTCATGTAATATTAATAAGGAATTTATGTACTACTGTTAAAAGTGGAGTTTAACTTTAAACACAGATTCTTCAGAATAGAATAGAATGCCTTTTATTGTTATTATACACATGTACAACGAGATTGAAGCAACTCCTTTTCCAGTGTCAACATGTACGTAAGAGAAATGTAACAACAAGGAATAAAATAAGTATTGCAAAAGAGGGGGGGGGGGTGTAAGGTGCACAGTTCTGAGAAGCTATATACATTAAAATAGAAAGATAAATATGGTTTGTATACTGTGTGATATTGATTGTATCAGAAGTATTAAGTATTAAATATTGAACAGTAATGAAATTGCACAGAATATCAGTGTTATCAAAAATATTAAATGTTAAATATTGCACAGTAGGTGGGCAGAAGAAAGTCCGGGTATCGGGGGGGGGGGGGGGGGGGGGATTCTCAATCATGGTTCCATGCTGGTGGAATGATCTCCCCACCATCATCTGGAAATCTGGAATGCAGAATCCCTGACAACATTCAAAAGACAACCGAAAATTCATTTATTTCATGAGCACTTAACCTTGTAAAAAAAAAAACATACAGTATGAATAGGTTCACCAAAGTAAAGAACACAGCTATATTGTGTATTTGACTAAATCCTGTATCCTAGATGTCCCACCTTCCTCCTTGTAGAACTAATCCTGTTATGTATTTGCAATGTATTGAAATGCATTGAATTTCAGTGTAAACCTATTCATTTGGGGTGGTAAATATGAAAGATGGATGGAAAAAATCTATACGTCTACAGGGCTCAACATTAATGGTTGCCCTTGGCTACCAAATTCATACAAGTGGCAACCAGATTTTGACTTTTAACCACTTTTAAAATTTAACGTTGAGTCCTGATCTGTTAATAATTCTAACATCAAATTCAAGCCAGAGATTATTTTTCATATACAGTAAATTTGACAAAATAGAAAATTCACTTTTGAGGATGACTCCATAATTTTGCTTTTGCTGGTTATAAGTGCATTCAAATTCTGTCAATATGATCAGAGGAACTTAGTATAATATGACATGTAATAATGTGCAGTTTTTTGTCAATGTTTGGTCTTACAACAAGTTTCAAGTCTTGCCTCAAACTGAATTTACACTTAGGTTTTTTGATAACATACATTTTTTATCCTTTACAAATAAATGTCTTTGCAGCTTGAGAAGCTACATGCAATGGGCTACAAGCCACTCCTCCTCCCTCAGAAGGAAGGCAATGGCAAGAAACCTAAAATAACTTCCCTCACCCCAAGATGCGAGCTGGACCCACTGGCTACACAACACCTCAGCAAAATAACAGCATTTTATGAGTTGGTTTGTGCAGGTGAGATGTACAGTATATTTTTTTTCAGTCGCCATACAGTGTACAGTTGATTGTCAATCCTTCCCTATTTTTTCAGCACTTATCAAATATTTATATTTTATACAACAAATGACAACCTTATTACATTTCAACGTTGTGGAATGTTGGTTACATGGACGAGACAATCGTGGCAAACAAGACACTGTCCACTGAAGGTAGAACTACTTTTTGTTGCGGAGAAACTAAGTCGAAAAATAAATAAATAAACAATACTCTGGTGTTTTAAGGTTATAATTCCAGCCATGTTCAATACATAGCCTTGTTAATATAGGTTACCAAGTGTAGTCTGAAAATTTGGTAAAACATAGTTGGGTTTTCTTTAGATGCCAGTTCGATATTTGGTGTATGTTGTACCAAGTTTCTCTGTTTTACCCATTGTTTCGCCTTAAACAAAATCATGTAAACTTGCATCCAGTGTGAAAAATAGCCTATAGCCCATTTTTTGCCTGTGTTTCAGAAATATGTAAATGCATACAAGCTAAGAAATATAGTCTTAAAATTCTTGTGTGCGGGAATGTCAAATAATCTGCCTGTTTGAATTTTATAATACATTATAGTTCAGCCTCATTCCTACTTTTTTTTCTAATCAAATTTGAACAGGTTGGAAGGCGAGTGAGGACACTGTCCTCACCCTGACCCTCACCCCCTGTGACGAGCAGGGCACCTCAGGGGAGACGGGGCCAGAAATCCTTGTGCAGGAGGCGGGGCCGGAAGGCCTCATGGAGGAGGCGGAGCTGGAAGGCCCAGCTGTGGAGACTGAAGGCCTTGTGGAGGAGGTGGGGCTGGAAGGCCCCGGTGTAGAGGCTGAAGGCCTCGTGGAGAAGGCGGGGCTGGAAGGCCTCGTGGAGGAGGCGGGGCTGGAAAGCCCCGGTATAGAGGCTGAAGGCCTCGTGGAGGAGGCGGGGCTGGAAGGCCCCGCTGTGGAGAATGAAGGCCTTGTGGAGGAGGCGGGGCTGGAAGGCCCCGCTGTGGAGACGGCAGGCCTTTTGGAGAAGGTGGGGCTGGAAAGCTCTGCTGTTGAGGCTGAAGGCCTCGTGGAGGAGGCGGGTGAAATACATCTACCTAAAAATGGTAACTCTTACAGCTAACTTTTAAAGCTCTTAAAGCAACATTCCGCTGTGTTTTGGTTAATTCGCTCACTTGCTGTCTACCAAAGAGTTAGATTAGGGAGGGACATATAATTTTTTTGTATTTGCATGCAACATCCCAGTTCGACATATCCCCCTATTAGCCTAATTCAATTGAAGTCGGAGGGGCCGACTAGCATGTAAGCTAAAGGCTAGTTGTCTCCAACTGAAATCATTAGCTTAGCTTGGCCCAAGTACTCCTGTGATTTGGCCAAGGTAAGCTAATGATGTCAGTTGTTACAATGGAGGTTATTGCACATGTTACCCGCCTCGAGTCTGGGAAACCTGAGTGGGTAAGTTGTATGTACAACACTTGCCAGCACTGTAGAATAATAAGAAGAGATGATGTGAGACACGAGTACTGGCTGCAGTCTTTGTCAATGTTTAATTGATTCTGCCTCATTTCTTTGATTTCAATACATGAACATCATTGACATATTTAACTTTACTTGACAACAATTACTTGTTCCTTTTTTTTAAACAACACATTTCAATAAAGACAGTTACATCTTAATAAAGGCCTTTCAAAAGTTATTTGTTTTAAGTTGTATAACACATCACTATCAAGCACAACACATTCACCTTTTACAGTGTTTTCAATCAAATACCCAGGATTTCACGTCACCATAACATTCATGAAACATTTTTCGTGTCATTTTTAGACTGTCATACAGATGAATATGCTATTCTCGTGTTTTACAGATATGTCTCCATTTTGGCTCACATTCATGCACCGCCATTTTGGCTCTAGATAACTTCCAGTTGTGAACGCACATTTAACTCGTTTAAACTTTCTCATCCAATAACAAACAACATTACAAACTCTTTAAAAACATCCATGAACTCGTTTAACACGTACATTTTATCATATTTCACGTTGAATTTACATATTTGTCCCTCTTATGTCTGATACATGACTCATTATTACAAAACAGTCTTACTCTGTAATCCAACAAAAATGAACACCTTCATCTTTGAAATATAGCGTATTACATTAGTTGCACTTAGTTTTTGAATCGATTTTGCTCACCTGTAGAATAATAAGAAGAGATGATGTGAGACACGAGTACTGGCTGCAGTCTTTGTCAATGTTTAATTGATTCTGACTCGCCCTTTGCAATATACCTTGAATTGATAGCGCTAAGCGCCCTCTACAGGCGGCAAACAAAACACTATATCCTTTGCCTCACAAAAAAAAAAAGATAATGATGAATGAAAATTAAGCAGATAATGATTTTAAACAACAGAAAAATGTATGTTACACATATACCATATAACCTTTTAAGGGGTGTTTTTTTCAGATACACAAATGCATTTTATACACATCCATTTTTTTTAACCCACTACACACACATAAGAAAGAGTATGGTATGTACTGTATCCAACAACTTTTTCAGCAATTTTGCTGGGCAACTTCTCAACCAATTGATTTAGTTCTGATTGGGTGTTCATGATCATTTTTGTGGTATGACATAGGTTACACATGAGGGTTTGTGTGCATATTGTTCTGTGTGTGTGTGTGTGTGTGTGTGTGTGAGCGAGCAAGTGAGTGTGTGAATGTGTGCCTGTTTTAATGAACGGATAAAAAGACATACCTAGATAGTCCTTAATTGTTTGCCACTCCATACTTAGTTTGACATCTGACTTCTTCAAAACCACAGGGTCAACAGGGAAGAGAAAGCGGAAGTCAGGCATGTTTTGCATTTGTCAGGTTTTTTTAATGATATTGATATTTGTAATAAATGCTATGATGAGCAAGACCGTTTTTGAATTGTTTGCCTTTTTTGAGTGGATATATGTCTGTTTTTTTCTATCCCACAGAGGCAGAAATGGATAAAAGCAAAAAAAAAAAAAAAAAAGTAAGTTTAAATGACTTAATACATTTGCATTCAGACTTGATATTTGATCACATTGATGTGAATGCTTGACCTGAATATGTTAATGATGTTGTTGTGTTCGTAATCTGAGTTTTGATGCCTTCAGATTGCTCCTACCACACAGGCCTAGGTGTTTATCCAATTAGGAGTGCTCTGAAAGAAAGAGTGAGAAAGGTAAGACATGCATAACAGAACACCATACTACTCTTTATTTGTTCTATTTACATCAAACTAAAGTCAAGATGTTAAGTTAAATTACCTGTCAATCACAGAAGTAAAGCTGGCAAATAGTCAAACAATGTAAATTTTGTATACAGTATATACTACAGTCTCTTGACTAAAATACTTTAAATATCATGGTAAAACATGAAACAGGAAACATGGTGGCTGTTACCAAAGCCTGATGCAAAAAATATGTAAGCATGTATTGTTGTTCCTGTCATAGGGCCAAACAGAATTGCTGATTGACTGGGAGCCTTGTGCAGCATGGCATGTTTTCTACTATATGACAAATACAGAAATAAGATTGCTCTGACTATCTATTTCACTTTCACTCTCACACACGTTTTGAAGTCAATCGCGTTTACCTAGACCTGTTTTGAAGAATGTGCAAATGTGTTTAAAGTAACATTCCCAATCGAATAATTGAAATATCACATGTAACTTAATTGTCTCCCTTCTGTTTTCAGTGGGAAACAGTGGACTCCTACTTGGGAGCCCAAGGAGTCATTTGTTTAAGGTAATTAATTTAGTAATATGTTGTTTTATTTTTTTATTGTACATTGCATATTCAATAAAGTTTTTTTATAGTAATTTTGTGATAAAAAAAAATCCCTCACGAATGACAGTGTTAATAATTTAAAATGAATGTGCAATATCCATAATGGTCATCACAAACACATGTTTCCATATGTAATATGCATGGCAGTTTCCAACCTGCCAGTTTACAACATTCATACAATAGAAGGTGATGTAGTGTGATTATTTACAATATTTGTTAATTTAGGATTGGTTTGGGGGGTTGTGTGTGATTGATTTAGCTGAAACTTGTTATTCTTGGTGGTTTAAATGACCTAACATCTGTCCCTTTTACTGATGTTTTACCAGTCACTGCTCCTGATAGGCTGATGTGGTCCCACTCCATTATTTGGTTGCAGTTCCATCAGTGGTCCCTGGTAAGGTAGATAAGTAAGTGTTGTACTTTTTTGGACATCCTCAATTTTTTACTTTACCAACTTCTGTACACCCACTGGAAAATGTCAGCTGAGCATTACATATTTGTCCCCCCCTACCAGAAACAAGCTGAAGAAGCCGGTCTTTGTCGTGCGCCACTTCCCTGTAGTAGTCCCACTCCACTGTTTGGTCGTTGATCCTTGGTAAGTACATCTTTCACTTTCATTTCACAGCCACACGATATGCCTGTGAATGACTGTAGTAATTTAATAAGTAAGGGATAATGTGCAGAACGCCAGTCATTATATTGAAAATAACTCCCTACCTCCCTACAAGGAGAACAGGTCTTGCTTCATCCTGAAGGGACTTATTTCCCAATAATGACCGGCATTTTGGGCATAAATCTATGTTTTTCCAATTTGATTTTTAGGCTCTCCTGTTATATTGTGGTGGTGAGACTGTAGAAGGACCCAAAAAGAAGACTCAAGACGATGAGAATGTGCCAGTGGACAATGGTGGTGGTGGTGCTGCTTTTACCTCATCCCGCTTTTTGGCTGTCCAGTCAAACAGCCTGTTAAGCCTAAACACAATCCCCACCCCCCACACACACTCCTTTTTTCCACCTTTCATCTGCTTGCATCCCTGTAGTTTCCATTAAATGTACTGTATATTAAATACAATTTTTGCAAAATATTGAGATATTTTTGTCACTTTCATACATATGATGTTTTATTAACAAAGTTCGGGAGGAGCACGTTCAGATAATTAACACAAGTGGAGAGCACTCAGCAATCAATGGTAAGAGGTATATATACACTCAGCAGTCTCACCTCATTCCATTGACAGTTTTTCAGCATGTCTCAGCGTGCAAGCTCTTCCTCCGACAAAGAAACAAACTCTGCCAGGGATGCACCTGCGCATTCCACCGGTCCCACGACCATACCTCCTACGCCGGACGTCGTACCTGAGCCCCAGGCTTCTTCACGCGGACGCACACCGGCCCGAGCAGCCCTGCGCTCATCAAGACGCCGTGGCCAGTCTTCACCGCCCCCGGCAAGACTTCCATCTTCTCCGGCTTCCTCCTACCGCTCGGCCGTTCCGACGATCCCACCTATCGGGAAATGGACCGTAGCTGAATTAAAACAAGCACTGGGGGATACAGACATCCAAGCTTCGCGGAAAATGAACAAGGCGGAGTTGTATGATCTGTACGTCTCCTTACAGTCAACTCCCAAGACGACCCACAGGCAGAGCCAAGCCCGCAATGCCAAAAAATCGCCTGCCCAGTCACCACCGTCGTCTTCCCGCACAGGATCCGGATCGCCTCGCCCATCAAGACGCAGCAACAGGCCTTCAGCAAGCCTGGGCCGCGCACCAGATTCCGCCATGGCACTCCCACCTCTCAATGAGGCCCAGCCCTTCACCACGGCTTCTGCTGCCACAGCGCCGCATACAGCCGGGCCCAGCGGCCTCCTCACACCCACTCAGTTTTATACTCCCGCTGTTTATAACCCTTTTTCTTTTCAGCGGCCTCCAGCTCCTGTCGCAGACACTAGCGCGAGGCTATCACTGCTAGCAGCACAGGTCCAACTACTTCAACAGGTTACAACCCCGCCCACTTTCAGTGGCCTGCAGCTCCAGTGGCTCAAACAAACACGGGCCCGCCTCCGCCTGCAGCTCAAGCCCATTTCTCATCATATAATCCTTCCATTCCTTCATATCCTCCAACCAACTTTCCTTTTCAAACCACAGCAGGTCATCCAAGCGTGAGGCTGCTGCCGACATGTGCAGACCTGGCTTATTCCCTTCCCAGTTCTATGTTACAACTAAAATCACCTCATTCTCTGTTCACAGCAACACCGATGCCCGTTCCGTCCAACGCCGTCGCCTTGGAACCACCTCCAATATCCCAAAACATCCGCACACAGATCCTCTCAGGTGCGGATGTAGACCTTTCCTCTCTTCTCTCTCTACTCCCCGCAGCTGAACCAGACCGCCAAATAGATTGCGGGGATTTCTCTGTTACCCTAAAAAACACAAGCACCTCACTCATCTCGCGTCCTTTCATTTTCCGAATTTTCAATTGCTTTTTCCCGTTACACAGAAATCATCTGTTCAGCTTTCCCCCACAGGCGGTGCGAACTGAACGATTATCAAGCAATCATAGCCGAACTCGCGCTGTCCTATGGGGGTGGGCATTTCTTCACGTACCATAAACTTTTTTCAGCCAAAAGTGCCGTGCGAGTCGCACAGTGGAACCAGTGCACATACTGGGGCGCACTCGACCAGGATCTCCACAGCAGGGTGTTTTTAGGTTGCAAAAACATTTCTTGCGCGATCTGCAGGTCAGTAGCGCACACGACCACATCGTGCCCGCAGGTTAACCCTTCCTCTCTTTCCTACCCGGGAACAAGCACATCTAAATCCACCAGCTACGTGCCCCGTGCAGCAACCACCAGCGCATACAAGGATTCCGCTTTTGATGAAAGCAGACATCCTTGTAACCATTTCAACGCGGGTAAATGTAACAGATCGCGCTGCCGGTTCATGCATATTTGTAGCTTCTGTGGCGGCGCTCATGCCCGCATTATATGTCCAGTTTACAAATCTGTGAATAAAAAATCTAAAAATTATTTGGCGACTCCTGTAAATATTTCACGCATGCATTTCGAACTAACTCATCACCCGGACGTTGAATTTACTCATTATCTGCTGTCAGGTCTAAAAAACGGGTTTAAACCCGGCTTAGAATGCCCGCTGTCCCAAAACATCACATGTAATCTTCAATCCGCCCTCATAGAACCTGAAGTTGTAAACAAACTGATCAAAAAAGAAGTTGAGTCAGGCTTCATGATTGGCCCATTTGACAATCCTCCATTTAATCTGTTTCGTATTAGCCCCATCGGAGTGGCTACAAGAAAATTCTCGGGTAAAAAACGCCTAATAATCGACCTGTCAGCCCCGCACAATTCCCCGTTCCCAAGCATAAACAGCTTGATCCCTCTCGATGAATTTTCGCTGAAATACCACGACATAGATCAGGCTATCAACATGATCAAAATCGCAGGTCGGGGTGCTTGGCTCGCAAAAATTGACATTACATCTGCCTTCAAAGTAATGCCCATCCATCCAGATTCATGGCACCTATTTGGAGTTCGCTGGCTCGGGAAATATTATTTCGCAGTGCGTTTAACTTTCGGATGCAAAAGCAGCCCTAACATTTTTGACATGCTATCAGAAGCCGTCTGCTGGATTTTGTCGAACAACTACGCCATTCCCCACCTCATTCACCTGCTAGACGATTTTTTAATAATCTCGTCTCCCAATGCCATCCCAGCCGCGCACATCCTCACAGTCCAAAACGTTTTTTCCGAGCTAGGAATTCCTATCGCAGAGGAAAAAACCATGGGCCCTGCAACATCCATTGAGTTCCTAGGAATTAATTTGGATTCAGACAAATTCCAAGCATCCCTGCCCAAAGAGAAAATTGATCAAATAATTCTCGTCTCTTCTACTCTCCTTGAAAAACCAAATTGTTCAAAACGCGAACTCCTATCCCTGCTCGGACATTTAAACTTCGCCATGCGCATCATTCCGCAGGGCCGCCCCTTCATATCGCATCTCCTCTCACTCGCGTCCTTCGTTCACTCGCTAGAGGACCTCATTTCTATAACTCAAGCATGTCGCGACGAACTCAGGCTATGGTTAACATTTCTAAACCAGTGGAACGGCCTATCTTTTTTTTTATAACTACCTTGTTTCGTCCCCGACCGATATCCAATTGTTCACAGACGCTGCCCCCTCAATCGGTTTCGGGGGATTTTTTCAAGGTCGTTGGTTCGCGGCTCCGTGGCCACCGCAGCTCCAGGACATATCTCAATCCTCAGCTCTATTCAAGCTTTACCCTCTCGTAGTAGCAGCTTTCCTGTGGGGGAAAGAATGGGCTGCTAGTAGCATTTTAGTGCATTGCGACAACGACGCAACAGTGCATTGCATTAACAAAGGCCGTTCCCATTCACCTGCCCTGATGCCACTCCTAAGGCGTCTCACCTGGATTTCAGCTTGCGACCAATTCATCATAATTGCTAAACACATCCCTGGGTCAGAAAACCAAATCGCTGACTCCCTGTCTCGTTTTCTGTTTCAGAAATTCAGGACGCTGGCTCCAGAGGCGGATCAATTCCCAACGCCAGTACCTCGCTATTCAGAACTAATATTCCCGTAACCCACCCGTTAAAACCCCTGCTTGATGCATCGCTCGACACCATCCTCCAAGCAGTTTCTCCCAGGACCCTCCAATCCTACGTGACTGCTTGGAGATGTTTCAAAACATTCCATGTCTCTTATAACATGCCTTTCCCTGATTTTTCTCTTCTTTCAATCAACTCTTTTATTTCCTACCTTAATAGCGTCAAAGGCCTTCAAGTCGGGTCCATCAAAGGTTACTTGAGCGGCATCCAGTTTTTCCATAAATTGGTGCACGGCGCTCCTTCCCCTGAGATAAACAATTCACAAACCTCCCTCCTGATCAAAGGGATTCAAAGATCCCAGCCCACCCGTCCCGACGCCAGACAACCCATAACGCTAGACATTCTCACCAAATGTATTCACGCCCTCCGCACAGGCTACCAGCCCATCAGTACCACTCGCACACTCGATGCCATGTTTATCCTAGCCTTTTTTGGTTTTCTTAGATGCTCGGAACTCGCCATCACTTCCAAATTCGACCCAAAAATCCACCCCACCATCTCAGACTTATTAGTACTAGATGGTGAAACAATTTCATATTTGATTAAACAAAGTAAGACCGACCAAACCAAAAAAGGTCATTTCATCTACATTTTTAACCTCTCATCGCCAATCCAACCATACCAGTCAATTCTGGCATATTTGCAATGAAGAAGCTCTCAGGCTAAATCTCCTCTGGAACCCCTATTCATAGACGAATCCAAAAAACCTGTGACTCATTTTTGGTTCCAGAAACACCTCAAATCTGTTCTCCAACAGTCGGGCATTCCAGTAAAGAATTTTTCAAGTCACTCATTCCGTATCGGGGCAGCAACTTCAGCAGCGCAAAAAGGCCTCTCCCAACAGCAGATCCAAGCCCTTGGGAGATGGTCCTCAGATGCTTTCCAAAGCTATATCAGGACCAACCGATTCCACATCAAAAAAGCTCACCAAACTCTTATTGACTAAAACCCCCTCTTCCCTGTTTCCTCTTTCTGTCCAGCGAGCATTTGGTCTCGTAGCGGACGCAGTGAGAACTTTCCCGGTAGAGCACTGACGTTTTCTCTTTTGTCCAGCGAGCATTTTGTCTCACAGCGGACGCAGTGTGAGAAAATCTCCCGGTCAAGCTCCCATTTTCCTCTTCCCTGTTTCCTCTTTCTGTCCAGCGAGCATTTGGTCTCGCAGCGGACGCAGCAAGAACTTTCCCGGTAGAGCACTTACGTTTTCTCTTTCGTCCAGTGAGCATTTGGTCTCACAGCGGACGCAGTGTGAGAAAATCTCCTGGTCAAGCTCCCATTTTCTTCTTCCCTGTTTCCTCTTTCTGTCCAGCGAGCATTTGGTCTCGCAGCGGATGCAGCGAGAACTTTCCCGGTAGAGCACTTACGTTTTCTCTTTCGTCCAGTGAGCATTTGGTCTCACAGCGGACGCAGTGTGAGAAAATCTCCCGGTCAAGCTCCCATTTTCTTCTTCCCTGTTTCCTCTTTCTGTCCAGCGAGCATTTGGTCTCACAGCGGACGCAGCGAGAACTTTCCCGGTAGAGCACTTACGTTTTCTCTTTCGTCCAGTGAGCATTTGGTCTCACAGCGGACGCAGTGTGAGAAAATCTCCCGGTCAAGCTCCCATTTTCTTCTTCCCTGTTTCCTCTTTCTGTCCAGCGAGCATTTGGTCTCGCAGCGGACGCAGCGAGAACTTTCCCGGTAGAGCACTTACGTTTTCTCTTTCATCCAGCGAGCATTTGGTCTCACAGCGGATGCAGTGTGAGAAAATCTCCCGGTCAAGCTCCCATTTTCTTCTTCCCTGTTTCCTCTTTCTGTCCAGCGAGCATTTGGTCTCGCAGCGGACGCAGTGAGAACTTTCCCGGTAGAGCACTTACGTTTTCTCTTTCGTCCAGTGAGCATTTGGTCTCACAGCGGACGCAGTGTGAGAAAATCTCCCAGTTAAGCTCCCATTTTCTTCTTCCCTGTTTCCTCTTTCTGTCCAGCGAGCATTTGGTCTTGCAGCGCACGCAGTGAGAACTTTCCCGGTAGAGCACTTACGTTTTCTCTTTCGTCCAGCGAGCATTTTGTCTCACAGTGTGAGAAAATCTCCCGGTCAAGCTCCCATTTTCCTCTTCCCTGTTTCCTCTTTCTGTCCAGCGAGCATTTGGTCTCGCAGCGCACGCAGTGAGAACTTTCCCGGTAGAGCACTTACGTTTTCTCTTTCGTCCAGCGAGCATTTGGTCTCACAGCGGACGCAGTGTGAGAAAATCTCCCGGTCAAGCTCCCATTTTCTTCTTCCCTGTTTCCTCTTTCTGTCCAGCGAGCATTTGGTCTCGCAGCAGACGCAGCGAGAACTTTCCCGGTAGAGCACTTACGTTTTCTCTTTCGTCCAGCGAGCATTTATTCTCACAGCGGACGCAGTGTGAGAAAATCTCACGGTCAAGCTCCCATTTTCTTCTTCCCTGTTTCCTCTTTCTGTCCAGTGAGCATTTGGTCTCGCAGCGGACGCAGTGAGAACTTTCCCGGTAGAGCACTTACGTTTTCTCTTTCGTCCAGTGAGCATTTGGTCTCACAGCGGACGCAGTGTGAGAAAATCTCCCGGTCAAGCTCCCATTTTCTTCTTCCCTGTTTCCTCTTTCTGTCCAGCGAGCATTTGGTCTCGCAGCGCACGCAGTGAGAACTTTCCCGGTAGAGCACTTACGTTTTCTCTTTCGTCCAGCGAGCACTTGGTCTCACAGCGGACGCAGTGCGAGAAAATCTCCCAGTCAAGCTCTCATTTTCCTCTTTTCTGTTTCCTCTTCTGTCCAGCGAGCATCGGTCTCACAGCGGAGAAAGAAGGCACATACTCTCCCGATCGGTCGCTCCAAATTACAACTGCTCCCCGTTGCAGGCCAGCAGGGCCCATCAGTCCAGGCACAGTGAGCTGCCATCACGGACCCCCTGGCCAAACATCCAGACCCTTTCTCGAGATACCAGCCCACCAAACTCGGCACTCATTTGGGGGGTTATTAGTTCGGCGGCTGTCCTCTGCTTTTAGCCTTTTTGGGGGAGTACTCTGGGTTCGGGCCGAACTCTGAGCTCGGAGCCCTCCCCCCGGACAGCACGCCAAACACGCATTAAACTTTACCCCTTCAAATTATATGTAAGTGTGAACTCGTGAAATGATGTTTTATTAACAAAGTTCAGGAGGAGCATGTTCAGATAATTAACACAAGTGGAGAGCACTCAGCAATCAATGGTAAGAGGTATATATATACACTCAGCAGTCTCACCTCATTCCATTGACAGTTTTGCAGCAAAGACGACCCACAGGCCGAGCAAAGCCCACAGGGCCCAAAAATCGCCTGCCCAGTCACCACCGTCGTCTTCCCGCACAGGATCCGGATCGCTTCGCCCATCAAGACGCAGCAACAGGCCTTCAGCAAGCCTGGGTCGCGCACCAGATTCCGCCATGGCACTCCCACCTCTCAATGAGGCCCAGCCCTCCACCACGGCTTCTGCTGCCACAGCGCCGCATACAGCCGGGCCCAGCGGCCTCCCCATAACCACTCAGTTTTATACTCCCGCTGTTTATAACCCTTTTCCTTTTCAGCGGTCTCCAGCTCCTGTCGCAGACACTAGCGCGAGGCTATCACCGCTAGCAGCACAGGTCCAACTACTTCAACAGTCTCTCTTTCTGTCCAGCGAGCATTTGGTCTCGCAGCGGACGCAGTGAGAACTTTCCCGGTAGAGCACTTACGTTTTCTCTTTCGTACAGCGAGCATTTGGTCTCACAGCGGACGCAGTGTGAGAAAATCTCCCGGACAAAGCTCCCATTTTCCTCTTCCCTGTTTCCTCTTTCTGTCAAGCGAGCATTTGGTCTCGCAGCGGACGCAGTGAGATCTTTCCCGGTAGAGCACTTACGTTTTCTCTTTCGTCCAGCGAGCATTTGGTCTCACAGCGGACGCAGTGTGAGAAAATCTCCCGGTCAAAGCTCCCATTTTCCTCTTCCCTGTTTCCTCTTTCTGTCAAGCGAGCATTTGGTCTCGCAGCGGATGCAGTGAGAACTTTCCCGGTAGAGCACTTACATTTTCTCTTTCGTCCAGCGAGCATTTGGTCTCCCAGCGGACGCAGTGTGAGAAAATCTCCCGGTCAAAGCTCCCATTTTCCTCTTCCCTGTTTCCTCTTTCTGTCAAGCGAGCATTTGGTCTCGCAGCGGACGCAGTGAGAACTTTCCCGGTAGAGCACTTACGTTTTCTCTTTCGTCCAGCGAGCATTTGGTCTCACAGTGGACGCAGTGCGAGAAAATATCCCAGTCAAGCTCTCATTTTCCTCCTTCCCGTTTCCTCTTCTGTCCAGCGAGCATTGGTCTCACAGCGGAGACAGAAGGTGCAAACTCTCCCGATCGGTCGCTTCAAATTACAACTGCTCCCCGTTGCAGGCCAGCAGGGCCCGTCAGTCCAGGCACAGTGAGCCGCCACCACGGACCCCCTGGCCAAACATCCAGTCCCTTTCTCGAGATACCAGCCTGCCAAACTCGGCACTCATTTGGGGTTTTTTTTAGTTCGGCGGCTGTCCTCTGCTCTTAGCCTTTTGGGGGGAGTACTCTAGGTTCGGGCCGAACTCTGAGCTCGGAGCCCTCCCCCGGACAGCACGCCAAACACGCATTAAACCTTACCCCCCCCCCCCCCCAAATTATATGTAAGTGTGAACTCGTGAAATGATGTTTTATTAAAGTTCGGGAGGAGCACATTCAGATAATTAACACGAGTGGAGAGCACTCAGCAATCAATGGTAAGAGGTATATATACACCCAGCAGTCTCACCTCATTCCATTGACAGTTTTTCAGCATCACTCCACCACCCCTTCTCCACGCTTCTAGTCCTATGCACTTACATAGGGGGGGGGGGGGGTACTCTGGGTTCGGGCCGAACTCTGAGCTCGGAGCCCTCCCCCCGGACAGCACGCCAAACACGCATTAAACTTTACCCCTTCAAATTATATGCAAGTGTGAACTCGTGAAATATGCATAGAGAAGACAATAATTGTGATACTTTTGTCACTTTCATATAGATGACAACATTCAACAAAGTACAAATTAATTAAAAGAAGCAAACAATGTCTGTAAATGAAATTAGTATGCATTACATTAATAAACATGGAATAGTTTTTAAATTTAGTATGTTAACAGTGTTTCATTGTTAAAGGTAGTTGTGCAGTTTGTGATCTGAGTTGATTTGATGGGTGTTGATGTTTACAGTCAAATAGAGTATGCCCACTACTCCGGGTGTGCCCCCAATGTGTGTGGAGTGGACACTCTTCCTCTGACTGAATGTTCATGTATTGATAATCCATAGCATAAGTAACAATAAAAATTATTTCCTTTTAACAATGACTCAATGCGTAATTGGGTGATAACAATCTCATGATTCTTATGCATTATAATTTAATGCATATTAAATTATAAGTTTCTGTAGTTTCATGCAGCCTATTCATTGTTCTTTAGCCAAGCTGTACAGGGTGTTGCCTAGCAACGGGTCAGAAGTACACATTTTTGATATATTTTGTATAATTACACTGTTTTTATTGTTTGTCATTGTATGCTGTGGTTCATATAACATGTTTGTACATGAGATGGACCAATTACAGATATAATCATTATAAACCATATCTTAAGTAATTAGCATAACACACTTCAGAAAGATCTGACCAGTGTTTCAAGGATTCAAGCCCTTTTGAATGTGCCATTTTTTTATACCTTTGGTGGGCTCTACTGAGATAACCTGGGGTCCAGGGGCAGTAAAATTTCCTCGGATGCTTCCTTCTATCTGGTTAAATAACATATGTCATTTTATTGCACACACACACACACACACACCAGGCATATCATATGCAGAGATACAGTACAATTTCATGAGCATGTCATGAACAATAATCATGACCATAAAACATAAAGATATGTGCAATTTTGGCAAAATAAATTCAGATGTATATGTTTTGCTAAAATATATCCAGTTTCATAGATGACCTGCTTTGGCAAGTCAAGGGCCCAGACATCCTTGGATCATAAGACAGTATGTGGGCAGTAATTTTCGGGACAGACCTGTTCCTAAATAATTCTCCAACCATTGACAGAACATTTACAGGCTATAGGCTTTTAGAAAAATATATGGTTTTGGTGGTTGAATCAGCTGTCCCTCATTGGTAAATAGGCCAAAATGTACCACCTGTAAAGTTGGTTCCTCAATCTACAATATGGGGCTATGTAAACTGTAACCCATATGCTTAAAGCCTGTGCATGTCAATTCATATGAATTAAAACATGTTCCATCTTCCTGCTTACTTCAGTGCATCATACTGCATACATAGCCCCATATTCTATATTGATGAACTAACTGTCCAATGCATCAATCTCATCCATGCCCTCATCACCTCCAGACTACTGCAACAGTACAGGTGCATCTCAATAAATTAATATGTCGTGGAATGTCGTGGAAAAGTTAATTTATTTCAGTAATTCAACTCAAATTGTGAAACTTGTGTATTAAATAAATTCAATGCACACAGACTGAAGTAGTTTAAGTCTTTGGTTCTTTTAATTGTGATGATTTAGGCTCACATTAAAGAAAAACCCACCAATTCACTATCTCAACAAATTAGAATACTTCATAAGACCAATAAAAAAAACATTTTTAGTGAATTGTTGGCCTTCTGGAAAGTATGTTAATTTGCTGTATATGTACTCAATACTTGGTAAGGGCTCCTTTTGCTTTAATTACTGCCTCAATTCGGCGTGGCATGGAGGTGATCAGTTTGTGGCACTGCTGAGGTGGTATGGAAGCCCAGGTTGCTTTGATAGTGGCCTTCAGGTCATCTGCATTGTTGGGTCTGGTGTCTCTCATCTTCCTCTTGACAATATCCATAGGTTCTCTACGGGGTTCAGGTCAGGCGAATTTGCTGGCCAATCAAGCACAGTAACACCATGGTCATTGAACCAGCTTTTGGTACCTTTGGCAGTGTGGGCAGGTGCCAAGTCCTGCTGGAAAATGAAATCAGCCTCTCCATAAAGCTTGTCAGCAGAAGGAAGCATGAAGTGCTCTAAAATTTCCTGGTAGATGGCTGCGTTGACTGTGGACTTCAGAAAAAAACAGTGGACCTACACCAGCAGATGACATGGCAGCCCAAATCATCACTGACTGTGGAAACTTCACACTGGACTTCAAGCAACATGGATGCTGTGCCTCTCCACTCTTCCTCCAGACTCTGGGACCTTGATTTCCAAATGAAATGCAAAATTTACTTTCATCTGAAAAGAGGACTTTGGACCACTGAGCAACAGTCCAGTTCTTTTTCTCCACAGCCCAGGTAAGATGCGTCTGATGTTGTCTCTGGTTCAGAAGTGGCTTGGTAGCCCTTTTCCTGAAGACGTCTGAGCGTGTTGACTCTTGATGCACTGACTCCAGCTTCAGTCCACTCCTTGTGAAGCTCTCACAAGTGTTTGAATCAGCTTTTCTTGACAGTATTCTCAAGCTTGCGGTCATCCCTGTTGCTTGTGCACCTTTTCCTACGCAAATTCTTCCTTCCGGTCAACTTTGCATTTAATATGCTTTGATACAGCACTCTGTAAACAGCCACACCTTTCAGTAATGACCCTCTGTGACTTACCCTCTTTGTGGAGGGTGTCAATGTTCGTCTTCTGGATCATCGCCAAGTCAGCAGTCTTCTCCATTATTGTCTCCATTATTGTGGTTTCAAAGAACAAGAGATACGGTGAATTTATACTGTAGGGATGGTCATTTATTGAAACTCAAATGTAAATATTCTAATATTTTGAGATACTGATTTTTGACTTTCATGAGCTGTAAGCTCTAATCATCAAAATTAAAACAAAAAAACTTTTGAAATGTTTTACTTTACATGCAATGAATCTAAAATATATGAAAGTTTCACTTTTTGAAATAACTTACAAGAAAAAAATGAACTTTTTCACGACATTCTAATTTATTGAGATGCACCTGTACTCTCTATGGCAGTGTTTCCCAACCCTGCTCCTGAAGGACCCCCAACACTCCACGTATTCTTTGTCTCCCTAATCAAACACACCTGATTCAACTCATCAGCTCATTATCACATGGATTAATGAGCTGAGGAGTTGAATCAGGTGTTTGATTAGGGAGACAAAGAAAATGTGCAGTGTTGGGGGTCCTTCAGGAGCAGGGTTGGGAAACACTGCTCTATGGTCTTAAAAAGCACTATACAAATTAAATGTATTATTAGTATTATTATTATTTAATGCCTGTAGTGCTGCTCTGTATTAGCATATACATTTGATGTATGTTTTATGCCCATTTAATCCACAAAAAAATCTTCTAAAACTACCGTTCAGAGAGCATATTTTTGACATGTTGATCAACAAAAGTTCTGAAATCATACATAAACCATTAAAACGTCCATATTTTGATTGATTATGATACACAGAGGTGTGCTGTGGTGAAATAAACCTAATTATGCTTATCTTAGGTGCTGTGGGAATTTTGATGCACAAGAAATCTTCAAAAACTACCGTTCAGAGAGCATATTTTTGACATATGTTGGTCAACAAAAGTTCTGAAATCATACACAAACCATTAAAATGTCCATATTTTGATTATGATAAAAAGAGGTGTGCTTTGCTGAGATAAACCCAATTTCACTGACCTTACCTGCCGTGGCAAGCTTGATGCACCGTATATACTTATAAACTACAATTCAGACACCCATATTGGCCAGACAGGCCTAGGTAAGTGTTACACCCATTATTTCATGAAATGTCAGCATGTGGCACATATTTTGATACAGGGAATGATAAACTTGTTAGTCAAATTTTAGACCTCCAGCTGCTTGTGTGTTGTCAGGAGGCGGAGCATAAGATTGGAAAAATTTAGATTTCTAGGAGGCGCTATAGAATCAGTGAATGTGTAAGGTGTGATTTTACTTAGCTCATGTATAAACCTTACAAGTCCAGAAAAATGGAACAAGAGTGTAACCCTGACCAGGCTCCTTTTTGCCCAGGCAACATGAAATGGGAGACCACACGTGGATAAAGATACAAAAAATAGTGATTTATTACAGTAAATATGTGAGATGAGAAATAAGCAATAATCAGTATAAATGATATGGTATGAAATGAAAGTGTGGCGTAATCAGTCATATGGCAAAAAGGCAAACAAAAAGCAAAACAATGTGATACAGGAGAGAAGGAACCCGTAATGGCAGCCATGAAGTCCTTTTACACTGCCCAGGCCGCAATCAAGCGATTACAGACACCTGCCCGGTAGCTCCTCACTGAGAGACACAGACACAAACAGACCAAGGAGTAGACATTAAACATGTCCCTATTCAAACTCTGGAAAACAAATGTAGTATTAATGTTATCTTTACTCAATTTGACAGGTTACATAAATTAAGGATATTCAAATTACACTTTTCACATATTCATTACCTGCACTCCTCCTCTTCATTTTCACTGGTGTCTGGACTGCTGAAATCACTTTCATTCTCCTGTTTATCTTCCAGTTCTATAGCAGAGCCCTGAGGGCCTAAAACAGCCTTGTATTGAAGGAGCACCTCTTTCAACGTATCCGAAACTTCAGACAGTCGTCTTCTGCAGATACAGGAAAGGCCCTTGTTTTGCTTGTCTGTAAGTGAAAAGTGAAAAACAAATCCAAATTACCATGACATACCCACTTGCTTTGTAATATTTGTTATAACTCACCAAAATTAGATGGTCAGTGTAATGTTTTTCAACTGCTTTCTAGTAAGATACGTCTCTTGTTAGGTAAAGTTAAAGTATGGTGTCCTTATCACCATCACTTCCTTGTTTGATTGGTGTTGGATGACGAGCCGTGAGACAAGGGAACCGTTTAACAAGTGTTTCTTTACTTCCGTGCAGGAGTCAACATACATGAAACTTCTCTAGGATAACAGTAGAGCATGCGCAGAGGCGAGCTAAGGAACTGAGAATTTAAAGTAACAGAACACCTATGTTCTACATCCTCCTTCTTTAACTGTGACACTTATTCCTTAACAAAAGATTCTTACATTGTAGAAATGCATCTAAAGAATATTTAAGCTAAGAGCGAGAAAGTCTGTAACACTTGACATTTAACAGCTCACATTTTAAACTTCAATTAGACAACTGTTTACACGTTCAGTATTATCACTCCGTGAATGAACGTTTCTCTTTCTCTTTTCTCAGTCCATGTATTTAGGGTTTGGTGTGCAACGGCGACCAGCTCTGGTCACATATGGAGTTTTTGAAAGAGTTTTTGTTGAATGTTCAGTAAATGGGTACTTCTTGGTTTCTTGTGAGGTGCATTGTTCTCCGACTTCATTTGGAGTAGGGTGTTTGTGTTTGGACTCGGCAGAGGGGGTCTGGACAAAGGGAAGCATCATCTCACTGTACTCGAGCTGTTGTGGTAGCGGCTCTGGGACTGGAAGGATGTGTTTTCGGTTTCGTCTGTATTCTTTGCCTTCTGACTGCACAAGATATGACCTTGGTTCATCACAGAGTTGTTTAACAAGTCCAATTCGATCATGGCCTTTGGAAGTTGCGAGTCTCACTACTTCACCTTGTAAGAGTGGTCGGAGTGCTTTACTGGATTTGTCGTAGTATGTCTTTTGACATTGCCGCTTCTTTGAGAGTTGATCCTTGACAGTGGTGTTATTTTTTGAAGCTGGCACAAGAACAGACTTGCTGATTGGTAGAGTTGTTCGAGTCTGCCTGGACATTAATCTCTCTGCAGGAGAACCCAGAGTCTGGTCACGTGGAATATTTCTGATGTTGAGCAAGTTTTGAAACACATCCGATCCATCCCTCTTGGATTTCTCCATTAGCTGTTTCGCATTTCGCACTGCCCTCTCGGCTAGCCCATTGGCTTGTGGATATTCCGGACTACTGGTGATGTGTGTGAAATCCCAAGCTACAGCAAATTCTTGGAACCGTTGACTTGTAAATTGGGTGCCATTGTCTGAAAGGACTTTGTGCGGACTACCGTGAACAGAAAAGTGCCTTTTGAGTTTTGTGATCACTGTGCCGGAGGACAGGTCACGAAGCAAATCAATTTCGAACCATCCTGAATAGGAGTCAACTAGTACGAGGTAGTGTTGACCGTTCCACTCAAAGATGTCTGTAGCCACAGTTGACCATGGGAGATCTGGAATGTGGTGTAAGTGAAGAGGCTCTTTTTGTTGGTGGGACTTCAGACTGTTACAGATTGAGCACGACAGCACCTTATTTTCAATGTCTTTGGTAAGAGAAGGCCAAAACACAATGCCTCGTGCCCGACGCTTGGTTGCCTCAAGGCCTGGGTGGCCTCTGTGAATGATTGTGATATATTCACTGCGTAGTGATTCGGGAACAACTATTCTCTGTCCCTTCATAAGTACGTCTTCATCAATTGTGAGCTCATCCCTGAAGGGAAAATACTCACGAATTTCCACCGGCAGCTTTGACTGGCTAGATGGCCATCCAGACTTGAGAATACAGCAAACGTGTCGAAGAACTGGGTCTTGCGCAGTATGAGTTTGCAGCTCTTTCAGTCTGGAAGACGAGATGTGCCGGACTGACATGACTTCAAAGTCGGCTGGATCATCATAGAGTTCATTTGGACAGGCTCCAGGGGAACGTGACAGTGTGTCGGCAAGATACATGTATTTCCCTTTCTTGTATGTGATTGTAAAGTTGTATTTCTGCAATCTTAGCATCATGCGTTGCAGTCTTGCTGGAGCTGTGTAGATGGGCTTGTTGAGGATAGTTACTAGCGGCTGGTGGTCTGTTTCAATGTGAATTTGTTTACCATATATGTAGTCGTTGAATTTAGTGCATGCAAATACCACCGCAAGAAGTTCTTTTTCGATCTGTGCATAATGCACTTCTGTTTGAGTCAATGTCCGTGAAGCGTATGCAACTGGAGCATCTTCCTGGAGACATGCAGCTCCGAGGCCGAACTGGGAAGCATCGCAGGTGAGTGTGACAGGTTTGTTGACGTCATAGTATCTCAGGGTGGGTGAACTGGAAATCTTGTGCTTTAAATCGTCAAAAGCATCCTGATGTTGTTTAAACCAGCACCATTCTGTGTTTTTGCAGGTCAACTCACGCAGGGGGGCGGACAGCTCACTGAGGTTCGGTATGAATTTTCCCAAGTAATTAATCATACCCAGAAAGCGTTGCAGGGCAGTAACATTTTCTGGTGGCTGCATTTCCGTGATTGCTTTTGTTTTTTCTGGGTCCGGTCGTAGTCCCTTACTTGTGAAAATGTGGCCCACATAGCTCACCTCACTTAGACGGAATTTACACTTTTGAGGATTTAGTCTCAAGTTCACTTCACGGGCACGATCTAACACTCTCCTTAGATTTACATCATGTTCCTCGTCACCATTTCCACCCACAATGATGTCATCCACTATGACTGCGCATGGGTAGCCAGCAAATATCTGTTCCATAGCATGCTGAAAAACTTCGCTGGCTGAGTTAATGCCAAAGGGCATCCGAAGGAATCTGAATCTTCCAAATGGCGTACTGAATGTTGTCAGTAGGGAAGTCTTGTGGTCCAGTGAGATCTGCCAAAAGGAGCTCTTGGCATCGAGCACCGAGAATACTGTGGAATTTGGCATTTGCGCTGCCACCTCTTCCACTGTGCGCATGGGGTGATGTGGACGTTTTATGAACTTATTCAGGTCTCTGGGATCAATACACAGTCTTATTTCCTCTGAGTTTTTCTTGTGTGTGGCCACCATGGATGATACCCAGTCGGTCGGTTCAGATACAGGAGTGAGAACACCTATAGTGACCATCCTTTCTAGCTCTGCTTTCACCTTGTGTTGCATTGCCGCAGGAATTCTACGTGCTGGACGAACGACAGGTTGAGCTTCTTTGTCAAGTTTCATGCAGTAAGTCACAGGAAGACTCCCTATTTCATCTTGGAAAAGATCTGCATATTCTGTGTTGATCTGTTGAGCAAAATTGAATGTTTCTTTTAGACTGACCTGGTGTACTGCTTTATTAAGAGAAATGAGGCCCATCCTAAGACAGTCAGAGAGCCCAAGCAATGGCTGTACATCCCTCTGGACCACGTAGAACTGTAAAGCGTAGATCTGACCATTCAGATGGCAAGGTAGCACAGTGGATCCAGCAGTTTGTATCTCCTCTCCACCATAAGTAACAAGCTTTACATTGCTTGACACCTGAAGATTCTCGTCTTGCTTTACTTGTGCGAATGTATGCAAAGAAATGATGTTGCATGATGCTCCTGTGTCAATCTTTAGTTCAGTTGTTTTCCCGTTGATTTGGACTGTGCAAGATATGGCAGTTTTCTTTGGCTGTTTTGAGTCAAGTTTGATCACATTTTGATGGTTCAAAGCAACTCCATCTATAAAGAATGAGTCTTCACTGCTATTTGAGGCTTTGGCAACATCAATTTGATTCACAGCCTTTTTTAAACTTCTTGTGCGATTAACTTTAGTTGATTTGCAGCATTTTTGGAAATGGTTCCATTTGTTGCACCTGTGACATTGTTGGCCATATGCAGGACATCTCTCCCGTTTAGCTTCGTGGTTGCCTCCACAATTGCTGCAATTATGAATGTGCTGTGGGGCAAACTTGTCTAGCCTGGGTTTGGGAGTACGAAACGGCTTCCTTTTTACCGTTTGTTGAACACTGTCCACATTTGCCAAGTTGTGTTTTGGTCCAGCTAGTGTTTTGTTGTGCTGATCTGTTAATTCATGTATCTGACATGTTTCAATAGCCTTTGCTAATGTCAATTCCTGGTCACGCAACAGGAGTTTTCTCATTCCATCATTAAGTATCCCACACACAAGTCGGTCTCTTATCAATTCCTCTTGTAAATCTCCAAACCTGCAGCTCTGTGCCTTGTTTCTTAAATCACTCACATATGCCTCGATTGTCTCGCCTGGCTTTTGGTTTCTTGAATTAAATTTGTGTCTCTCCATCGTTATATTTGTTTGTGGACTACAAAGTTCGCGGAACTTGCGTTTTAAACACTCCGGGTCTTCGCGTGATTCAGCCGGGGTAATTGTTCGTCGGTCTTCTCCCTGACCCGTATACACCGCGGGTGCATACACGAACGTTCGTTCGCGTTCAATGGCTTCCGAGCCGGCAAGGTTAAGCAGTATGAATGCTTTTGTGCGAGGCTCTTTCTCTGAGTGTGCCGCAGCAATGAATATATCGAACTCCTGTTCAAAACCACGCCAATTTTCGGCGGTATTGCCATCAAAGACAAGCGGATCGGGTCTACGGAAGCCTTCAGCCATAATTTATCAAGCGACAAACTCTGAGAGCTTACTGTGTGGATAATCGATGGAAGATTTTTTTTTGTTTTATGTATTTTGTCCTCTCTTTTCGCCGTCGTCACGATTCTGTGCAGACCACTTCTGACACCATGTTGGATGACGAGCCGTGAGACAAGGGAACCGTTTAACAAGTGTTTCTTTACTTCCGTGCAGGAGTCAACATACATGAAACTTCTCTAGGATAACAGTAGCGCATGCGCAGAGGCGAGCTAAGGAACTGAGAATTTAAAGTAACAGAACACCTATGTTCTACAATTGGTATGGTTACAAAGATGAAACTTGCCTTCCTCTGAAGTTTTTCTTTTAAGAGTTGCCTGCAACTTCTGCAACCATGAGCAGTGCTGGGCCATCTCCTGAACAAGTATTGTCCTTTCCTCCTCCAGTCTCATTTTCAGCATGGCTTTGTTAAATTTTCTTAACTTGTCTTTGATTTGTGCTACAACAGAGGTAAAGAAAATGTATAAATAACAATTTTGACTTGAGTCTTTACAAAATAAATCAGAGGCCTCAGGAAACTCCACTTACCGCTGCCATGAACCTCCCACGGCCATGTTGGGGACGGGTTGTCTCCTGATAGCGACTGCTCCACTTCATTAACATCAATTGGCATGGCAGGCTCATGACTGTTATAGGTCTCTGTCTTTCAATAGCATTCTCTTGCTCTCAGCAATTTTCCTGAACACAAAAACACAATAGTGTAAAGAAGGACGAGTTGGGAGGGGGTGGGTGCCAAAAAAGGATTACAGAGATAGTGGCATGCAGCATAGTAAGCAGTAGGCAGCTTAAATATCATGATTTAAATGATCGCCGCCAATGAGGAAGCACAAAGTGAAACATGTTATTGGTTCAAACTTACCACCAGCTGCCCATTCCCTCACATCAGACACTCACACTGCTTCATCGGTGCAAGCCAAGCTTTCTTTAAGCTCCGCTAGACTTGCAGTCTCCTCCTGAAGCCTCTGGCAAGTCTAATGCGACAGTTAAACAATGCAGTTACACAAAGCTACACAATAACCACAAATTGAAACCATTTACAGAGAACACACCTTCACATATCTTGCAGACAATGCCCAATGTAGTGTTGTGATTTTTTTTGTAGTTCCAGGCCATAGCATGGATTGTAAGCATATCCACACGTGCTGTTGAGAGTAAATGTTGAGTGAATGTCATGCAATAAGCAATAAAAAAATACATTAGAAGAGAAATACTACAATCACCTCCTTTCGACATGTATTTAGTCGTTAAGGCACAGCGGGAGAGGTAGCTGTTCACCTGTTTAACTTCCCCGCAGTTGACCCTGCTCCTTCTTGGTTTTTGCCACTCCATGTAATCTAGAAGTAAGAAGACATGTAAGGGATAATGTAATGTCTGCCGGTCATTATCGGATAATAAGTAACGACAAGGCGAACCGGACCCTGACACGCAGCAGAGGAACTTATTTTCCGATGATACAGTTAAACATAATAAACACTGAACATACCTCACACTTAGTGGAATGTGCTGTAGCGTGCATGACGCTTAGGAAAGGCCTGATTGATGTTAGCCCCTGGAGATCAGGAAGGATGTTTGCTGATTTGTGTAAATATGGCCAGTATTTACACATTACATCCATGACGATAAACCTTGGCTTTGAACTCATCAACTCCTTGTGCAGATACATGGGGTAGGCAAAGATTTCACCTAGGGATATACAAATTGTATTAGAAATGCAAATATCCTATTATTGTGCATTCTAAAGAGAGCATCATAATGGGAAACTCAACCAAGCAGTGGTATAAGCTGAACTAATAGTGATAATTGAGATGCTTCTCCATATTATTTTATTTAGCTTTTGTCCAAAGCGACATACAAATAACAACAATACAAAGTTACATTTAACAGCAAACAATTTATTATAATCTCACCTCTGAACATATTAAGCGCTTTAAGGAGGAAAGCATGCCGACACACCGCAACCTCCATGCCCTCTTCGTCCAACTTGAAGGTCCTCCTAGAAGTCTCCTTCGCTGCTGTCCACGAGGAGCTCCCACATCTGCCTTGTCCAGGTAGCTGTGATGTAAATGAAACACACTATAAACATACTGTATATACACCTTGTATTTTGAAGTTGAGGGCAGTTTTTCACCAATGCAAGACATCAACAAATGCAGACACAGATGTGTCTTCTGCGATAAATGCCCCTTCAAAAAACGAAGAGTCGGAGCTGAGGAAGAAACGAAACAGAACATTTATCCATACTGAATATTGAATCTAAAAAATCCAGATCAATCTATACTGGAAGAAAAAAATATCACCTTCCGTTTCGGAGAAACCGGTATAGCTTCCTGTTGCCATCCACAGAGATTGCCAGCATGTCTGGGGTGCAAGCGGGGCAGGTGAAAGGTGCACCGCAGGACAAGTTATCTTCCTCAAAAGCACAATAGGAAAACTCCAGGAAGCTGCGCTGCAGCGTGTCCCCGCACACTGGTCCTGACTGAAAGATGCATTATATTAATTGTTACTTCGGAGATGTCTGCATATGTTAAACAATTCTATAATATGGTGAACACTTACCTGCCCACCACACTTTGTACGATGCTCCAGCAGCTTTGCAAAGGCTTGTCTGGACAGTGCCGGTGCGATGATTTTCAGTTCTCTTACACTGCTGAAAAGGTTGAGGGAATACAAAGTAGAAGAGCTGGTGGAAGCTGGCCAGTATCACTGTTTACGAGGTCCATGAACTCTGGAGCCCACTGCTGCTGGCATGTTTGGCATGCAAACAAAGGCTGGTGCTTGTCATAATGTCCTTGGGTTATAAGAAAACAAACCCATGGATACCTGAGCTTTTAGAAACAATCAGCTGGCACACTTTAAGACACTTGGGCTACATCTTGAGTAGAATCACACCAGCATAGTTCAAATTAGTATATTTTTGTTGGTTTATCATAGTGACAAGATGTATTCTTTAATTTTTGAGTACTGTTATTTTCATTGCAAAGCAAAGCCAAAAAAAGGGGGAAAAAGCTGAATATTGAAAAAAGATCAGAGTTTAGAAATATTGCCATTGATGGAAATTAAAATGACCGCTTTGCCAGGTGACACAGTTATGCTGGGGACTTCACAGGGACATTTTTGAGTCACTCTCACCGTTGGCAAAATACAAGCTAGCAAAGGAAAGATAAACACAAAATTAGCCTACCAGATTTATTGGACAAGAGTACAAAAGAGTTTTGCAATGGATAGTTGTTTTTTGTACGTGGCAATACATAGAATAGGACCCGATGTAGGCACTCTACTTCACTGCATCCGAAAATTCAACACCTAAAAAGCACCTACCCTGGCTTCAGTCAGAACATGTTCTAAGCTCATTTCAAGAGCCATCCGTCTCCCCTCCATGTAATAGCCATCTTGACAGTCGGTGACACGTGTAGTGTTCATCACAGAAACAGAGAGAGGGGCAGACAGACACTGAGATGGACAGAGGGGCAGACAGAGATAAGAGACACAGACAGAAATGAGAGGCAGTGCACAAATACAGATAGGTTGGCGCTTAAAAGGGCCTTTGGTTGTGGTGATCTACTAGTAGGTAGGTTGGTAGAATCTAAAAAACAAAAAAAAAAACACTCGTTTAGGGGAAGGGAGTTAATGGGACAGAGACAATGAATTTACTTAACAATGGATAAAATATAAAATTTTTGTGACTGGTGCAGCTAAATATAACTTTTTTAATGAGCACTGAAGATCTCAAAAACTAAAATGTAAGCAGTTCTGTTCACTCGGAGTCTGGAGGACAACTATCAATCCGCTGAAAGAAGTCCGGATAATTAAACAGAAGTTTACTTGCAGGATTACAACCGTAAAAACTGAACGGACTATTTTCTTTAGCGGAATCAATAAAATCGTATTTAAATCAATAAAATAAACTCAATATTTTGTGTCAAATGATTGATTTATTTGGTAAGTAGCCATGTAATAGGATAATGTAGAGAGATGCGGTTGTTATAGTGAATACAACCCCAAATTCAGTATCTCAGAAAATTAGAATATTGTGAAAAGGTTCAATATTGAAGACACCTGGTGCCACACTCTAATCAGCTAATTAACTCAAAACACCTGCAAAGGCCTTTAAATGGTCTCTCAGTCTAGTTCTGTAGGCTACACCAGGGGTCTCCAACCTTTTTTACACGGCGGACCGGATTACGGTTTTGAAAAAATCTTGCGGACCGGGGGGGGGTTGGATGGGGTCTTTAAAACTATTCATTTATACTGTTATCAGCACATGTTGAAGTAGATTCGTCTCTTGTCTCTGAGAGAATATGCGATGTTAATGCAGCATTAGAAAACTCGTTCACTTTCTGTATGACTGCAGTTAAGACGTTCACTTGCATAACTATTGCGCAAAGTTTGCACGTTGATTTTGTGATATCCATTGGCTCGCCTTCATGGTTTAAAACAGAAATATTTCCAGTATTGAGATGTAACCGCAAACCTCCATGCATATGTATCTTAAACGCAGGGACACATGAAAGAGGAATCAAATCAGTATGCTGCAGCTGTCTGAAGCACGTCTCTTGTGCGCGCTTCGGGTGTGTGCGAGAACAGCTCGCAAGTAACGAATTGAGTTCTGTTTCATTTCTTCTTCTTCTTGTGGTTTTAAATAGCTTGAACGTGTAAATTGGCAAATTAATCTGCGAATCACATGCCGAACGGTGGTATATCACGGATCAACTGCGATCCGTTTAAAGCCCTAGCCATGACAGATCATCAGAGCAATCTTTTATTTACTAATTTAACATGAAATCGTCAAATTGCTACTCGATATCAATCGCATACAACGAAAATACAGAATAATTAGAAAAATCATTTATGCACAATAATTAACAGAGCGTCATATCTATACACATTTTCCCCAGAACTTTCTCGCGACCCGGTAGGAATTCTTCCACGGCCCGGTAGTGGGTCGTGACCCGGTGGTTGGGGACCACTGGGCTACACAATCATGGGGAAGACTGCTGACTTGACAGTTGTCCAAAAGACCATTGACACCTTGCACAAGGAGGGCAAGACACAAAAGGTCATTGCAAAAGAGGCTGGCTGTTCACAGAGCTCTGTGTCCAAGCACATTAATAGAGAGGCGAAGGGAAGGAAAAGATGTGGTAGAAAAAAAGTGTACAAGCAATAGGGATAACCGCACCCTGGAGAGGATTGTGAAACAAAACCCATTCAAAAATGTGGGGGAGATTCACAAAGAGTGGACTGCAGCTGGAGTCAGTTCTTCAAGAACCACTACGCACAGACGTATGCAAGACATGGGTTTCAGCTGTCGCATTCCTTGTGTCAAGCCACTCTTGAACAACAGACAGCGTCAGAAGCGTCTCGCCTGGGCTAAAGACATAAAGGACTGGACTGCTGCTGAGTGGTCCAAAGTTATGTTCTCTGATGAAAGTAAATTTTACATTTCCTTTGGAAATCAGGGTCCCAGAGTCTGAAGGAAGAGAGGAGAGGCACAGAATCCACGTTGCTTGAGGTCCAGTGTAATGATATTTTTGCTTTTTTTTTTTTTAAGTAAAAAGCTGGTCTGTCTCTGAAGTATGTGCATACATACGCCTATGTGCTCCCATTTAAATCATGAAATATGGGAAAGGGGGAAAAGGGGAAAAGGGGAAAGGGAAGTGGTGTGTGGCCAAGTATGGTGACCCATACTCGGAATTTGTGCTCTGCATTTAACCCATCCAAGTGCACACTCACAGCAGTGAACACACACCCGGAGCAGTGGGCAGCCATATTGCGGCGCCTGGGGAGCAGTTGGGGGATCGGTGCCTTGCTCAAGGGTCTCACCTCAGTCGTGGTATTGAAGGTGGAGAGAGCACTTGTTATTCACTCCCCCCACCGACAATCCCTGCCGGACCTGGGAATCGAACCTGCAACCTTTCGGTTACAAGTCCAACTCTCTAACCATTAGGCCACGGCTGCCCCTGCGTCGGAATATCATGACAACATTTTTCCTCGTTTCGTCATACCCGATTAATGATTGAAAACTGTGGTTAATATGTTTTAATGAAACATCTATAATGAATTGTTAATTAATAAATCACAACAACCCCGTGCTGCGGGCATTGCCATTCATACAGGCTACAGCGGAAGTTATTTTACACAACTATTCGAAGTTTCCGGTTTTCGAACGCGGACTGTGAAAAAGGCCTATTGGACTGAGGAGCTGGTGGTCTTCTTCTTCTTGTTTTAGGTCGGATCGGACACATATGAGTGCATTAGCGCCACCTATCGACGACTGGACCATTGACACTAGTGTGTGACACGTGCTGTTGTTTTTATCCTGATGTATATGGGACAGTCCTTTTATTGCTCAACACATTATCGTGACACGTTTCATATGTGATTTCAGGCACGTTCACGTAGTGAGAAATATTAAACTTTTCAATTATTGCTTAGTTTAAAAAAAAAAAATTGATAATGGTTTATTCTAGCCAATATAAACTACATGAAACAAAGACGCTAATATTGCAAAGAACCAGCTATCAAAGTACAGATGCATTGCAACATGAAACAGAAATTGTTCAGTTTTTTTTTTCAACAGATCATAAAGTAGATCATATAGTAAATCTGCTAAATCCCATGTCACTAGCAAATTTGTGATTGACAGCGATAATAACTGTAGCAATAATCTGGAAAATCACGGCTATGAACAAAGAACATGGATGCAATAGTTTAACCAAAACAGTGCTGTTTTTTCTTTTTTTTTTACAAAAATAATATTAATGACCAAATACTTACTGCATTTAAATGTAAGTTTCCTTTTTGTTGGAAACTCTTCCCACATTGATCACATGTGAAAGCATGTTCTTTGTATGAGATATATATATATATTTCGTTTTTCCTTTTCTCCTTATTCTCTTCCATAAGGTCTAAAATGAAATTAAAATTATTTAATTTCCAGTAAAAAAAAAAAAAAAAAAAAAAAGTGAGAAATGTGAAGGGAAAAGCCATAAAAATTAATTGCTATAAAAATGATCCATCAGCATTGCTCCCTCAATGCTCTTCCTTTCCAAATTCATGTCAAAATTAGAAAAGCTCTAGAAAAAGTACATAATTAATTAATTAGGGTTTTTGTTGTCCACACGTGATCACATGGAAAACATCAGAAATTCATGTTTTGTTTAGTTTTTTCAGTAAGGGATGTGATAAATGTTTTAACATCAAATGATTTGTAAAAGACTAAATCTAGCGCTCATCAACACAATGACCTTCAGCATCTATAATATGAAATTAATAATAAACACCATCATTTTAGTTATTTTTCTTCTCCTCAACGTTGCCTCCTTCCAGTGTGAACTGTGATTTTCTGCACTGTGGTTGTTCTGGCAAAAACAAAATAGTTTCCAACAATGAATTATGCAAGATAAATATTAAACATTTTAGATCATGTTGTGCTACGTAACGTGGACCGTCAGATTTGTCAAAGACACAGCGAGACATAATCTTTCTGAAATTATTTGCTCTGTTTTACTGTAATTTCCATTTTTGAGTTTATCTAAATCTCACACCATGTGCCAACCACATGTGACATGACCATACTGATGTTTAACATTTAATTATGTGGAGCGTGATTTTTGACCAATGAGGTTTCACAGTAGGCAGGATTACTCAGTATGTTGGAACTGATGAATTGTGTTCTGACTCGGGGCTGACCTTGTTTCTGTCAGGATTTGTTAGAGGGGCTTTGGTGAAGAAGAATTTAAAAAATTTATATATTTATGTCATTATTTTTATTTTTTTTACTTTTGTTATATATGTGCATTTTGGCTGTAATATGTCAATTTACAACTGGCTGTACATGAACGTCTGTGTAATATTAGCAACAAGTGTTACACCTCCAAAACATCAGCTCTCCTAGTGGTGTTATAAAGCTCACTACCTGGAATGTTAAAGGACTGAATTTTCAGTTAAAGTGTAATAAGATTCTTAATCATCTAAAATATCTAAACACTAACATTGCGATCCTCCAGGAAACTCATCTTAAACCTGCAGATCATCTTAAAATGTGAACTGGACGGTAAGCTGTATGATTCATATTTTCCCAGTAATTCCAGAGGTGTTGCTATTCTTATTCATAGATCTGTGCCTTTTTCTGTTGCCATCTATATATATATATATATATATATATATATATATATATATATATATATATATATATATATATATAAAATCATATATATATAAATATATATAAGGCAGAAATAAAGTATTGAATCGTTTACGGAATCCATGTATTAGATGTAGTTCAAACTCTTTCATTTCTAGTTATTATTTAGCACAACATCCTTATGTATTTTACCAAGAATTTAACTCTGAACATCGTTGATATGTTTTATATGTAAATATGTCTGCACATTTCTGATTTTAGCGTGTGAATGGGACTTTTATTTTGGAGGAGAGATGTGACATCATAAGGCTGCGCCACACTCCTGCTCTGTTGTGATTTGTCTGAAGAAAGGTTTGTGTTTTGAGCATTTGAACTGTTCAGGCACTTTATGCTTCTAATGAGAACTCTTAACTTAATGTTTTATTACTGAATGTATCATTGTAATGCTTTGTATAACATTTATGAACATTTTATTTTTGTTTGTTTTTTTGAGTGCATCCACATGAGTAACACAATTAGTAGATTTATTTTCTTTCTGTTAATTATTCTCATCTTGTCCAAACTCTCAGAAAAACCTTCACATGACACAGTAAAGATGGCGTTTATTAAAGAGGAAAGTGAAGACATTAGGATTGCAGAAGTATTCAGCATCAAACATGAAGATACTGAGGAACAAACAGGTTGGTTTCTTTCTCAAAGCTGAACTCACTCATTTGATTCTTATTCACAGAACAGCTCTACAGAAAAAAAAACAAAATACAATTGTGAAATATTACAATTTAAAATAATGGTTAACTATTTTACTATACTTTAAAATATATTTCTGTGATGCAAAACTGAATTTTCATCAGCCATTACTCCGGTCTTCAGTGTCACATGATCATCTTATTAATTATTATATAAATCTTATTTTAATTATTAAATTATATAAATCATTAAATCATATAAATTATATATAAATCTTTTATAACAATAAGTCTAAACTATCACTTTTTATCTATTTAACACATCCTTGCTGATTATTATTATTAGCTTTTTTTAATCAAATAAATGCAGACTTGATAAGCATAAGAAATTTCGTTCAAAATCATTAAAAATAGTAATGGGTCCAAACTTTTGACAGGTACTGTATGTACATATTAATCAAACTTTATCTAAGGTAATCTCTTTTATGTTTGATGAAGATTGTTATCATTTTGCGGTTTTATTTAATTTAATCACAGTTTCAGAATACCACTTCAGTAAGTGCTTTTATAATTTTTTCCTAGCTGGGTATGGGCAGGATTTCCCCTCCCATTTAATCAATATTGAATACAGATATATATATGACTGGCATATTATTAATATGATATGTATAGCATTGTTACCTTAAATATGACATTTACACAAATCAAGTGGAACAGAAAGACACGATCACTACTAAGCAGAAAAAAGTTATTTAGTTAGTTGAAACGTCTCGGTTACGCACAGTGCCTTGCGAAAGTATTCATACCCCATCATTTTTTTCATGTTTTATGTTGCTGCCTTATGTTAAACCGCTTTAAATTAGTTAAGTCTCTCAGTCCCTGCCACTGAAAAACAGCCCCACAGCATGAGGCTGATACCAGCACACTTTACTTTTGGGTTGGTACTCTGCAGGTGATGAGCAGAGCTGGTTTCCTTCAAACATGATGCTTAGAATTGAGGTTCATCAGACCAGAGAATATTGTTTCTCACAGTCTGAAGGTCCTTTAGGTGTTTTTTTTTGCAAATTCCAAGTGTGTTTTCATGTGTCTTCACTGAGGAGAGGATTGAGTTTGGCCACACCGCCATAAAGCTCAGATTGGTGGAGTGTTGCAGTGATGTTTGTCCTTCTGTAAGTTTCTCCGATCTGCATATATGATCATGGAGCTCAACTAGAGTGACCATCAGGTTCTTGGTCACCACTCTAACCAAAGCCCTTCTCCATCAATTGCTCAGTTTGGCCAGGAGGCCAGCTCTAGAAGAGTCCTGGTTGTTTCAAACTTCTTCTATTAAGGGTAACGGAGACTACATGCTTCTGTGACCCTTCAGTGAAGCAGAATTTTTTTCTGAACTCTTCCCCAGGTGTGTGGCTTGGCACAAACCTGTTTCTGAGCTCTACAGACAGTTATTTTGATCTCCGGGCTTGATTTTGCTCTGATATGCATTATCAGCTATTAGACCTTTTATTAAAGGGATCCCCGGGTATTAAGACATGTATAGCTTAATACAACGTAAATGATGTCTCATTTAAATATGTAGTAGAAAACCCATGAAAATGTATATTATTTTAAAAAATCCACATCGTTTTTGGACTATGGGGGCTGCCATTATTTTATGTGCACAGTAAATGATGACGTCAAATGGTTGCACTCGGTGAGCTACTTGCACAGGTTAACTTCACTCAAAGTGTAGTAACATCTACAAGCAATATGAATGCTCCTGAGCGTAATTTCAGTTGTCCCAGATAAGGGTATGATTACTTATGCAATAGAATCTTTTAAGTTTTTTTATTTTTAATAAAGTTGCAAAGAGGTTAAAAAACTGTTTTTTGCTTTACCATTATGGTGTATGGAGTGTAGATTGATGTGGGAAAAAAAGTCATTTAAAGCAGTTTAACATATGGCAGCAACATAACAAAATGTGAAAAAAATTAAGGGGTATGAACGCTTTCGCAAGGCACTGTATGTAACCCTCATTCCCTGAAGGAGGGAATGGAGAAGTCACGTCAGACCAACGAATTGGGATCTCGCTTAGAGAGACCAATCCACTTCGAGTGTAAACTATACGAGTCAATGCACATTCCCAAAATTCATTCAGAACATCAAGATCACAGTTTACTGAATACTGTACCATTAAATATTTATTTAACTATTTTTAAATCTCATTTTACTTATTAAAAAACATGTAATGTCCGATGGCAATTCATTCCATATTTTCATTCCTCTATACATTGCAGTCCATTGCTTTGCATTTTCTGCCGGATCGGGTTTGTATCTGTTTTGACCACTTCAGCCTACTGTCTAGAATAACTCCAAGAAGTCTAATTTCCTCTACCTGTTCAATAGACCCTTTTTCTGTTAGTAAACATTGTGAGTTTTTTCTGTGGGCGGAGCTTAGCTGGAGGCAGAAAGATCCCACTGACCGCTTCACTAACACTAGCTATGAAGTTTGTTAGCTTGTTTTTTTAACAATAACTGGAGAAATTCAGATTTTACCTGCATATGTAATGTCACTCACTGTCCGGGACCGCGACTGTTATTTGAAAAGGTTAACTTTAACGGACGAAACCAGGGGCCTGTACTATGAAGCCGGTTTAGCTGGCTAGCCAGGTAAGTTTCAGTTTAGTTTGCACCAATCCTGGGTTTAAGGTACCATGAAAGTGGCTTGGCTTTTAGCTGCGTTCATTGCCATAGTAACTTACACTGCACAGCTAACCTGCTCCGGGGCAGGTTATGTTCTGATGTTCTGAGTTAGAAATCTCAAATTGAAATTGGACCAATCAGATGTGAGCAAATGTCTGACACACAAAAAAGTCACTCCCCCAGTTTCACTTACTACAAATTAAAACTCACTATGAAGTACCTTCAAAGGAAATATATATATATATATATATATATATATATATATATATATATATATATATATATATATATATATATATATATATACAACAAAATTGTCTGGCTTTAATGATAATTACAATTGACATATGATTTATATAATTATAATATGATTTATATTATTATTATTACTCCATTACACACAAGCACATTTAGTTTAACAATTATTATAAAGCATTCATTTTAAATGAATATTAATATATACAGATCATATGTAATATAAATAAGTGGTAGAATCAATAAATAACACTTTAAAAATGGCTACATGTGACCTTACATGTTCGAGTCTCTATCGCTATATAAACTAACTTCACAAGTTTCACTTGTGACTGCACTGATAGAGCAAAATAATTTCCTTTATTTGTCCTCTTTCATGGACAAGTACTTCAGTGGAAATTAAATTCATCATTCTTTAATCTCTTAACCTTTAACAAAAGAGTTTTGAATCTCGCTGGCTCTCTTGCGAGAAGTGAATCACACTTGCTCTGTGTTGTGATTGGCTGTTCGCCGCTGATGCCACACATTCATGTGCACGCGCTCCATTAACTCAGGATCAAGCCTGAGTTGACAGAGAAAGATGATGATCAGCTTCATGGTACCAACAAAGCCAGATTGGAGTGTTTTTTTCAACTCAAAACTTATCCTATAACTCTGAATTTGTTCATCTACCATCATGGTACAGGCCCCAGATTGGCTGACCCGCACACGCTTTTACTCAAAGGATGGACGATCTGACAGGATTATGTCCAGTTGAGTCACATCTAACGTGTATAGTTAAGACAAACTCACCGTGTATCTAGTCATGAAGATATATATATATATATATATATATATATATATGTGTATATATGTATATCTGTCTAGTCCACTCGTTTTATCTCGTTTCACCACAGCTGTTGTCGGTTTTTTGTCTGGCAGTAGCAGCAGGTATGCCTTAAAATGTCAAATTGGAGCCTCACAGGGGTCTTCAACTAAAACGGCTTGAGGTCCAGTAATGAACCCTCCCCACCAGCCGAGGTCCGGAGAATTATATATAAAAAAACAATTAATGTTTTTTTGCCAGGCCAGGGTATCTGCAGGATATTTAAGCTTAAATTCAAGACCTTTTTTAAGACCTGCACAAAAAAAAATAATAATAATAATTACTGTAAAAAGCATGATTTACAGTTCAGATGCAGGTTTTCACAAAAACAATCAAGTATTATATTAATTAAATAACATATAAATATATTTTGCTGCCTTAATTGTTTACATTTTATAACACATTATCTTCTTGTCGATCCACCAGTTCACATTTACAACTCTGCGTGTGTGCTGCTTAAAAACATGGGTTGATTTTCACATTGGTCTTTGACAACAGCAGATGTACAGGCTGATAGTAAATGGAAAATCATTCTCTTCCAGCAGGTGGTGCTTTCAGAATGGCAGTACACAAAGCCCAAGAGACAGACTTTGAAACGTGCAGCGCTCATATTTATTCAATCAATGAATAGACTTTTTAAGTTTAATCGCAATTTTTGTCTTTCAGTCCCCACATTTAAGACCTCCTGAAATCATAATTAAGACTTGCTTGTACCATTTAAGTCTTTTTAAGGACTCAACTAATTTTTGAAAATTTTAGTAGAAAGTTTCATCTGTCTGCCTACATGCAGCGCCGCTCTCTGCTCTCATCACTGCACGCACGACTGCACCCAAACGGCTCTAGAGCTGACCTTGATGTGCTTGATATCAATTTGATTGATTAGAAATTAGCGTTTGTTATTTATTTATTTCATTATGTCAAAAGCCTTCACGGATTCGGACCGGAGTCCGCCAGTTGGCGACCCCACTACCACTACCGTAAAGTCTACAAAAGCTGCGCCGGTTGAAATAGAAGCGCCCCGTCGTCAGGTTTTAAATCTTAACCTTCGCTTTTGGCTGTAGGTCCGGGTCCGTATGGGACGGCTTCTGGGTCCGTACCCGGACCGCGGTCCGCCTGTTAGTGACCTATGCTCTACAACATCGATTCTGGCACCCAACAACAACAAGATGATATTTTAAGCTCCTTATGTAGCCGAATCTGCGCTGGTTTGAATTGTCCGCCTCCAGTTTTCGCTTTGTTTTGCCTCCAGCTAGCGCTGTGACGTAATTGTGACGTCGGCCCTAAAAGGGTCTATAGGCACACTCTTTACAGACAAATTTAATTGTGGTTTAAGTTTAAGTTTAGAATTTGATTCAAAAACAATACTTTTGGTTTTTGTCAAATATAGAACCATCTTATTCTGTACCCACTTTACCACTAATTGTAACTCCTCATCTAAATCAGCAGATCATTTTTCAATTGATGTTGCTGGTAGATATAATGTTGTATCATCTGCATACACAAGTGCCCTTGCACGCTTTAAAACCAAAGGAAGATCATTGGTAAAAAATAACAATGGTCCTAGACAACTTCCTTGAGGCACACCACATTGCAACTCTTTCACTTCCGAATAACTAACATTATAAAATACACATTGCCTCCTATTAGTCAGATAACTTTTAAACCAATGTACAGTCTGAGAAGTAAATTTATAACATTTCAATTTTTCCAGCAATTTATGATCCAGTACATCAAAAGCGGAGCTAAAATCCAACAAAACTGCTCCTACTAAATTATTATCATCAATCGGTACTAAACAATCATCTGTTATCTGTGTTAATGCTGTTCCTGTTGAATGTCCTACTCTATATGCATGCTGAAAATCAGAGTACAAATTATTCTCCTTAAAGAAGAATTTAATTTGTTGGTAACGCTTTAGATTACAACCCACAAAGAACTGCATAAGTATACTGAATTTACAGTGTACGTTTCTGTAATTATTGTGTACCTATAAAGAACGTACGTGTAGGTATAAGGGAACAATGTTACATTTGGGTAATAAGTGAGTAACAACCAGATATGCAACCTGCAAAGAACTGCGTAAGTAAACTGAAGTTACAGCATAACGTTTTTGTAATTATAGTGTACCTATTCAGTACCTCTGTGCAGGTATAGGGGAATAATAAAACGGTGACGTTTAGGGAATAAAGGGGTAACAACCCGTAAAATTACAAATCATTTATACTGTAAGTATTTTGCAACTAAGGGGTACCTATTCTAATATCATGTGGTATGTGTGACCTAAACAATAATCTTGTGTTTGGGAGTGATTTAGAAAGACGATATCATTTTATGGTATTTTATTCTAGGCCTAGGTATTTTTAACCATTCTATTATTAAAGGAAACATGACGGAGATTACTGAACAACAAAACTGGACATCTAGTGAAATGAGTTGAGTTTCAGCTCTGATTTATAATTCATAAGTCAGCTTACCTTATGAAAGCTTATTCATTGATCTCAGCTGAGTCACACCAGCAACTTGCCTTCACCACTATCACCAAATAACTTTGCATGATATACCATCAAGGTTCAATGCAGCTTAAAACAAGCTTACCTCTTTCCAGCTGTTTACAGAAAAAAATACATGATACAACATTTGTATTTCAGTGGATGTACACCGCAAAATCCCCAGTGTTAATTTAACACTCTGAGTGTGGACTCATATAAACACTGAAGCAGTGTTAAAGTTAATGAGATAATTAGGTGATTAATTGAGTGATGATTGACCATTATTGAAGACACTTGATGTTAACAAGCAGAATCACAGAAAATCTAAATTTGTATGTCACCATTATAGTGGTCAGTGTTTGCATTAGTTGGGCTCTTGACCCTTTACTTTTTAAACATTAGATTTTGTTTGGCTGCGTTGGCTGCCTCTGGTTTATCTGGCTGTATCAAACGGGTAATCCAATATACACAGGCGAGAATCAAAGAACCGGAAGACAGGCAAGGCAAAACTAGACTAAGACTAGGACTTGGAAAATAAACAATGACTAACGAAAAGGCTCCGTAGTGTAGCTGCGTGAAGACAGCGATAATGCTAATAATACTCGGCAGTGAGAAAGAGGTAAAGAAAGTGTAATCAGTGCATTCAGCTGTGTGTGTAATCAGTGCAATGGATGATGGGAACTGTAGTCCGGGGTGAAGTGCAACAGTTAGTGTGGCGCAAGAGTCCATAGTAGTGAGCGGGTGATCTCTGGTGGTGATCGAATGGAAGTGCATGGACAGGATTCGTGACACACAGATTACATAATCAGGGAGTATTTGCTTTCGTTTTGAACTGGTTCATTTAAAAGTAGACATTTCAAGCTTTCTGTATATATATATTTCTCATGTATGTGTGGCACCCCCATTTTAAGTTATTTCATTATCAGGAAAAATTTCAAGTGATCGCACGGCCGCCTCCCTGTCATATGCGCCTTAATAACTTTCTGCACAAACACTTGAATATGAATAGTAATAGAGCACATTTATTTTAGGTTACAGTATGGGATCCACATTAAAATAAATCTTCACAAGTCTACATCCGAGACGGATAACTGTAAACTGAAGGCTATTTGACGTTTTCAAATGACTGGGGCTGCTTAAATGACTTAAAATGATGCTGCTCCAATTCGTTGATCATTAGTTGCTCTTGATCAAGATTAATGTATGACTCTCATAAACTTGTTTTAATAAATTGCTTTTGCATTAAATAATAAAGATACAAAGCAGGTTAAGTTAAATGTACAAATAATTATAAAATGCGATAGACCGCGAATAAGATTGCAAAGATTAATTAGATTAGGCTAAATGATAACCCCACAGCACATCTCTTGCGTGTCGCACTCAGCATCATATCTTGCACTGATATTCTAACGAATAGGACACACTCCTGCATTTAATGCGGTTGCAATTTTTTTTTTTGTTCTACTCAAATTGTATGAAAGTGAGTAAAGAAGACTCCCTTTAAAATCACAGAAGTTGTCAATAAATGAAGCTCTTTAACATCGTGTGCATTTTGTTGATTATAATGAGAGAACTTGAGTTTAAACGTGAGGACATTTTATTAGTCCGTCCTTTCTTTTCAGTTTCAACGATTTAGCTAAATTGTGGCCAGGTTTAATTTATTTGTTTGTTTTAGTTAGGCCTCAATAATGGGAGCGAAATTATAGTTCCTCACATTTTGCTAAAATAAAGGAAATAATTCATAAAACACGCAACAATTTCTTGATCAGTGAACAGATATATTTTCCCCAAGTAGTTCTGTCAAAATAAAGGACAGGTAAGGTAACCAATAGCCTTACAATGCATGTGCGTGACAAAAATGCATGCTGTTTTGTTAAAGGAATTTTAAAATCTAAACTAAAAATGTACTTGTGACCAGTGTTGTGTAAGTTACTTTCAAAAAGTAATTAATTACAGTTACTAATTACTTCATCAATATTGTATTTAAATTACTTTACTAATTATTCTGTCTGAAAAGTAACTTAATTAATCAAATTGCTAATTAGGCTACATCTTAAAATCCCTATAAACCTTAATAGAAATTAAACTCTGTATTCTTTCAATTTGAGTCAAACATAGAATAGTTTAGACTTTTAGCTTTAAAACAACTGTAATACTTAAACTTTTTTAATAATTTTTTTTACCTTCTTTGGTTAGCAAACAGAACAAAAAAGCTTAAAAGTTTTATTAAACAATACATTTCAGTTTGCAAGATGTTCAGGAAAAGCCCAACTAGTAAAATCCATACAGATTTATGTAAAAATAACATGTTAACTAGGTAAGAATAAATTACAGAAATTATTTGGGTGCGTGTCTATGGGGAAGGGGGCGGAGTAAACAAAGCAGCTGCACCTGACTTTGAAACTTGCAGCGCTCACACACACACACACACACACCAACGAAATCGTATGCCTGATGAAAAAATATATATTTAAAACGCGTTCATATTTTAGAAAATGTAGTTAATATTTGCATCATTAATGATTTATCTTATCCACCCTGGGTCACCCGCAAATAATCAGAATGCATTTTTTTATTACCCGACCAGTGGATTATCCACAGCGCCCGCGGATATAACCGCCATCCGCGCATCACTACTGGGCACATATCAACAGCATCACTGGGTTGTAAAGTTGCCAAGTTGAGGGAATTTGTATGTGTCGATTGTGTGAGAAGGATGCTTTTCATACAAGATCTGCAACCGGACAACCTTGGAATATATTGACTTGATTCATATAATGAGGTTTGGGTCATACAAATTACGGGAGTTTTACCGGAGGTGAATGTAGCAAACATATAAAATACGCCCAGTGGGATTTTTTTATTTTTATAGCAAGATTAAAAATACGGGAGAAATACGGGAAAATATTTAACGGGATGACAGCGGGATAGAATGGTAAAATACGGGAGAATCCCGGGAAAAACGGTAGGGTTGACAGGTATCTACGGGAAAGACTGTACCTCAGTTTTATATGGATTACATAATCAGATAATATTCGTTTTCGATTTTAATTCGTTCAGTTAAAAGTGGACACTTCAGGCTTTCAGATACAGGAAAGACTACCTCGCTTTAGTTTCATAAAGATTACTTAATCAGATAATATTCTTTTTCGATTTGAATTCGTTCATTTAAAAAAAAGAAACATCAAGCTTTCAGATATGTGAAAGACTGGTCTAGCTTTACTTTCATAGGGATTACATAATCAGAAATATTAGTTCTTGATTTGAATTCTTTTATTTAAAAGTAAAATTCAAGCTTTTCAGATTCTATTGATTTTAGTCTCATATGTAGGCTATCTGAGTATTTAAGGTTTCTCTGTGAATGAGGATAATCTGAAAGTGAAGGAGCTGGCGCGCGGAGGGTTAAAGCGCTGTATTCAATTTGATCTTTAGACGGTAAATTTACATTTCAGATTCAATATTGATTTTAGAACTGTTGAAGTTATTTACTGTATGTAACGCAAGTACTTTATAAGTAACTGTAATTAAATTACCTAAAAATGAACCGTAATCCCTTACTTTACTTTTTCAGTGGATAAGTAATTTAATTACAGTAACGCGTTACACCCAACACTGCTTGTGACAAATATTAAGTAATGTGAGAATATTGACATTTTGCATAGTATAGCCTAGCCTGCTGAAATAGGCTACCACTTTTAAAGCTCAGATGCAAAGTAAACCATAATTTATTTATAGAATAATATAACAGGATTCATATTATATAAATAGTACTGCACACGTTATGTTTCAAATCTAAAATATGGTGTAATACTATGTGTGTAGCTTAGAGTAAATATAAGCACAGGCTCAAAGGCTTGACATTTATCCTGCTTGAATTCGTTCTAAGAAATGCACATAACTTCATAAGTACTAAATTTGCATCTGTGAATATTAAATATTTGAACTACAGTGTCTTTTTCATTTTCCGCCAACTGCAGCCATCAAATGTAACACATCGGCGAGGTAAAGCTGACGGCTATTTGCAAAAATGTGCTTTGATGCGTTCATTTGATAACTTGTGGTTAAAAAACCACTCAGCGGTCAAAAGCTGCAAATACACTTTGCAGACGCGGCGGCGCCTACAGCGGTAAAAAGCACACTTTGGTTGGCCACCTACTGTACGAATTCACACTGGAGAGAAGCCTTATGCATGAACTCATGCATGCATGTGGAAAGAGTTTCACTGAAAAATGGAGTCCTAAAATCCACATGAGAGTTCACACTGGAGAGAAGCCATACACATGCCAACAGTGTGGAAAGAGTTAAACACAAAATGAAAGGCTTAAAGTCTACATAATAATTCACACTGGATAGAAGCCTTTCACTTGCCAACAGTGTGGAAAGGGCTTCTCTCAAAGAGGACATCTAAAAGTCCACATGATAATTCAAACTGGAAGGAGCTTCATAACAGCAATAAACTTCTGTGGCCTGTAGAGTAAGGGTAAGCAGACTAGCAGAGTAAGTTTTGAGTTGACAAAACCCGAAAAAGCCAACCTGGTTTAGATCAGGATCAGCGAGCTCACAAGGCTCGATATAAACTTAGTTTGAACCAGTTTGCAATTAACTCTGGAGCACGTGCACCTGAAGGTGTAACACGTGCAGCAAACAGCCAGTCACAGGGAACATGGAGAGCATCATCAAAGCGTCAGTTTGATTCACTTCTCGTGAGAGTCAGCGCAATTAATTTTTCTGCTGAAGATTAAGAGATGTCATATACAAAGGAATCAACTGAA
>CM041794.1:63573435-63986890 GCA_023376895.1 Aspiorhynchus laticeps | reverse complement strand
GAGAATAAATATTTTTGGTGTGGCTTAACTCCACAACTTCGGGTATTTGTAACGCATCTATATACACTATGCAATACAATTATATGTAGACATTAACTAAACAATAATATTATTGAAGACCTGCATGACGAATCAATTCATACTCTGTGTTGATAATGTAAAAGATGGCAGAATATTAGCTTTGTCACATTTAAATTCACCTTTCTTCCTCCGAATTCGTCTTGTCCCTAGATAGACAAATAGACTTGGTTCAGTACATATAGAGATTTGATGCTCAAGCATATTCTTGAAAGATAAAGAACATAAAAAAAAAGCTGAAAGCTTAACACCTTGCAGTGTTGGGAAAGTTACTTTTAAAAGTAATGCATTACAATATTGCGTTACTCCCTAAAAAAGTAACTAATTACGTTACTTAGTTACTTTTTTAGGAAAGTAATGCGTTACGTTACTTTTTAAATATGAGCAGGCTTGATTGTTTTTAATACAAAAGTTGTAATTATAGCAAATGTAAAGCCCTTTCACACCAAAAAGTGTAATGAATAAACCTCAGGCTCAGGGGCGGCGCCAGAGAATGTTGAACGCAGGTGCTGAGGTGCTAGATCAATGACTGGGGGAGCCGGGAAATTAATAGTAAATATGACCAAAACAGGTTGCTATTATTATTATTTTTATATGAATAATAAAATCACTATATAGGCGCATTTCAAATGTTTATGAGGAATGTGGGAGTATTATCGCGCATAGCCTACTGCATGGGGCGCGCACGCAATTATTTTTATTTATTTAATTTTTTTCTGCGGAAAGAGCTTATACTCCTGTCATTTTTGGACGTGCTTTCTGTCGTATCATGCAGTCTCCGTGAATGGAGCACGTCACAATAATGAACCAGCTCACAGACATAAGAAATAAATCTGCAGAAAGCTTGAAAACCAAAAAAAATTATAATAATAATCTTCTCTATGTAGTCCGTTTAGGTGCATTTCTCTATTAAAGGCAAGTCCACTGTGGAGATGGCGAGTCTGAGAAAGCACTAGTTTATTAATAAATAATTAAAATGTATTTTTTCCTAAAGCATTCATAATCATTACTTTAGCCGGTGCTTTGCGGCAAGCGTTATGCGTGCATTTGAGCGCGGAATAATACGCCTAAATACCTAAATAATAGGCATAAATAATAACCTAAATGGTTATTATACTATCAATTTAATATAAACGTGCGAATAGTTGACTAGAAAAATCTTTAGTCGGGGCAGGCCAATAGTATTTGGCACAAGGAACCGATCCATTTTTAAAATAAAATGCTGACATTATGTGCGACTGCAAATCACGTTATTGCATTGCAGTATTTATGCATGTGTTTAATGAGTCAAATGTTTTTATTTTATTTCATTTTTTATGAGGGTGCTTTGGTTTTTCTTGGGGGTGCTGGAGCACCTGCTAGCCCCTCCCTAGCGCCGCCCATGCTCAGGCTGAAGGAAGAGTAAAATTGACATGTGAGGAGTAGAGCGCAGAGAAGAAGTTCAAACACTCTTCAGCAATAAAAAAACAATGAAGCACAATTGTTAGTTTATCTAAAGTCATTTTTTCTTATCAGTATGATTGAACTGGATCATCAAATGTCAGCAGCAAAGACATTGGTTAATAAAATGGGATTAGATACATGTGTGTTGTTTAACATATTTAATTATTGCAGGTTTGTGTCATATTCTGTGTTTGCATTTCACCGTTTTAATTCATTTTGATGAATACTAAATCAGTTTTTTGCGAGTGGGATGAATTAAAGCACATTCACATTTAGTCTAAAACTACAGTAACAGCATGTTCACACCAAGGTTATTATAGTTTTGAATTTTTAAATTCGTTTTATTTTAATATCGTTTTCAAATTTGCTATAAAATTCAGTTTAGTTTTTATTAGTTTCATTAATATTTTTGTTAGTTTTAGTTTAGTTTTTATTTTGTGAACACATTTTTATTTAGTTTTTATATAGTTTAGTTTTTGTTTTAATTAAAGTTTAGCAGAATCAACAGATCACTTCCAGAGCGAAGGACAAAGAAAGACTTGGGCATAATTTAACCTTATTGAGGCAAACGTTTAGCGACACAAAATTAACGCATGATGAAACACAGAGATCTACACAAGTTACGATAATGTAATCTAATGGTGTGTTGAGATATTAATATGAAAATAAATGTAGCCTAATTTCGTTATATTAGATTTCTTTTTTCTTATTTAACCATAATCATGGTATTGTCGTGTCTTGCTCACTTTTCCATGAACAGCCGCGCATAAATCATCTAATGAATTATGACTAATGAAATTCAATAATAACGACAATCACAGTAAAGGCTCATATTTGAATATGTTCTTTTCTTTATTTATGAAGAATTATAAGCATGTGTATGATGTGATTTAGCCTATGCATATTTGTTCTAAAGTTTGGCAGAGTGATCACAAGATGCTCGGCCAAGTTTTGTATTGTTTACAGAAAGGATGCACGTTCTCATCTTTTTTTTCCTGTTAATTATCACGTTGCTCTGCGTGTCTGTTTTTCTTCAAAGCACCAGCTTAGAATGCCTAATGTTGGTTTGATTGCTTGTGTTACACGAGAAAATGAATAAGTTTGCCTACCTGATGTTGTAGATTAATGCGTGTGCGGTTCGGGTCGCGACTCGCGGTCTTTATGTCAAACGGTTCTGGTCTGGTACAGAATTAAATTAGTGCTGCTGTGGGATAACGGGTCGGGTGTTCTGTTAAGTACTGCTGGTGCACGTTGAGCAAACAGGACCGGTGCAGGACTCTGCTTTAAACTGCTTTGCGTCTCTCCGTCAGATAACCCAATGTGTGTGATGCGCCATTTACAGGTATTTCCCTAAACTGTCACACAACTCAAATATTTTTCCACCAAGGGGTGAGAATGTAATGATTATGAACACGATTGTTAATTTTTGTTAATTATTATTTTATTTCAGTTAGTTTTTCAATAACTATCAGTCAATAAATGGGAAAAAAGTAACTCGAGTTACTTTTTTGAAAAAGTAACTCAGATATTTTCTTGTAAATTAAAAAGTAATGCGTTACTTTACTAGTTACTTGAAAAAAGTAATATTATTACGTAACTCGCGTTACCCCCAACACTGACACCTTGTCCTGTAGGAGGAAGGTTTAAATCCTGTTCTGGATCGACCGTAGTCCCAGCCTCCTGGTCCATAACCGTGGTGGCTGTGGAATCTGGAGATGAGTGGAGAGTGGCGTTGTCTCATAATATACAATTAGGTCAAAATAGAGATCTGGAAAAAAGATCTTAAACCAGAGCTAATTAATTAGCTCAATTAGTTAATTTAACGTTAGCTGCCAGTTCACTATTTTGTCTATTTTATACCAAATTCTCTCGTTCTTCTTCCTACTGATAGCATACGGTGAGCTGGAATAACAGGGCTATGGTAAGAAGGCCTGTAATCTTCAACACCTTGTCCTGTAGGAAGAGGGCTAAGATTTGATTCTGGACCGTCCGTAGTCCCAACCTCCTGGTCCAGACACGTGGTGGCTGTCAAATCTGAGGATGAGTGGTGAGTAAGTGTTGTCTCTCAAAAGTGTGCACACAGATTACATAATATAAAATCAGGGGCTGTATTTACAAAGAACCCTAGGGTTAAAAGTAGCTAATAACAGGCCAATTTAGGAGAATATTTTGCGCAAAAAGCAGCACCTGTCTGGGATAGCTTAGAGGTAATCCAAAGGACTCCTCACACTCCGAGACCAATTCATAAAACATTGTCTTTAATCATATCAAATTAAATTAGCCTACTTTCTATTTGTGCAAACATGTTATCATGGATGCATTTAAAAATCAGTGCACAGATATTTTATTTATCTGCAGTGTATTCCATTACCATTTTATTTGTAGCCTGTCATCCATCTCTGTCACCGCCCACCATGGCAATCACATAGCACATGCATACCCGTACAGACTTGTCGCTTATCAACCGATAGGGGTGGCACGGTACACAAAAGTCATGGTTCGGTACGTACCTCGGTTCAGACCCCACGGTTTGATACATTTTCGGTACAATGTACGGTAAAAAAAATGCATAACAAAAAAGGCTGTGATTAAAGGTAAACAAATGAGAACCGACACAATTGTCAAGAAAACTAAAAATGTCACATTCTCTCATTTTATCAAAGTGCAAACTAAAGAGTAAAGCTCAGAGTAAAGCACAGATCATACATATATGGTGGCTGGTGTAAAAAGAAAATCACACAAGGTTCAAAAATTAAAATCTTGTTTGCAATGAAAACGCTCAAAAGTTTTCATTTCAGCCTACCAGATGCAAAAGAAAGGCAATATACTACTAGGCTAGCACATCTACAAATCAAACACAATTTTGTGCTTTGGGGGACAACCACATTAACATTTAGCAATATTAGGCATGCAACTCTCAAAAGTATTCAAGCTTTATTCTATTTTTAAGTTTTTCTTAAAAAGACGAGTTTGTCCACACTATCAGTGGTGAGTGTAGATGAAGTTTGTGTCTAATGGTTGGTGAAGTACGGTGGGAAGAAGTAGGCCTAACTGGACACTTTTCTTCGGTCTAGTTTCAGTGATAGGCATTTCTGGGTGATGCCGTCGGATGTGCGTTAGCATGTCTGAAGTGCTATCTATTTGTTTGATGTGTTTGACAGCCTTCCCCGGCTGTTGTTGAGTGTCGTGTGAACTGAATTCTTTTTTAATACGGAGGAGGAGAATATATCTGTTTTCATAAATACCCGGCTATGTGCAAACGTAGCCTGAAATTATCCTACACCACTGATTTAAGTGATGCAGGCGGGTCTTTTAACTCCTACCTGTCTCTCACGATTAGCCCACTCATATGATGAACAACAACAACTTTCCTGGGCAGAGATTGTATTTGTAGGCAGAGCTCGGCTAGCTAGACCACTCAGAGTTTGAAAGTGACCAATAAATCGCTACAAGTGCAGATCTCAAGTTAAACGTGTCCTGAAAGAACTCCCACGTGAGACAATAGTTCCGCTTTGAGTTCAATATCAAATTTATATTTTGTACCATGTATTCTCCGTGAAACTGCACATACCGAACCGTGACCCCCGTACCGTGACGGTTCAATACGAATACACGTACCGTGCCATCCCTATCAACCGATCACAGAGGTAACTGCAAGCAGGCTTGTACATGACAACAGACATCAACCATAGCAAAGGAACTTTTATCATATCCTAGAAGTAATTTTTCCTTACTAAAAGTAGGTATCAGCTGCTTTGTGAATGGGTTTTAAGAGAGAACTCTTAGTTAGAAACTTTGAGTGTGATTTAGGAGTTCTCTTAACGCTAAGATAAAAGTCTTTGTGAATACGGTCCCTGGTCAAAATACAGATCTGCTCCTAAAGGACATCTCACAAGGACATGAAGAACACAAATAAAGCTGAAGAGTTAAACACCTTGTCCTGTAGGAAGAAGGCTGAGATCGCATTCTGGACCGTCCATAGTCCCAGCCCCCTGGTCCAGACATGTCGCGGCTGTCAAATCTGAGGATGAGTGGAGAGATGGTGTTGTTTTGCCAAAGTGTACACACATACACCGGTAAAGCATAACATTATTACCACCTGCCTAATATTGTGTTGACACTGATTATCTCTTCATCACAGCACCTGTTACTCGGTGGGATATATTATGCAGGAAGTGAACATGTCCTTAAAGTTGATGTGTTAAAAGCAGGAAAAATGGGCAAACATAAGGATTTGAGTGAGTTTGACAAGGGCCAAATTGTGAAGGCTAGACAACTGGGTCAGAGCATCTCCAAAGCTGCAGCTTTTGTGGGGTGTTACTGGTCTGCAGTAGGGCTGTCAAAATGGCTGAAAAACTAAATTCGAATTTTGTACCTAAATATTATCAAAATTCGAATTTAAAAGGCATCATTTCAGTAAGAGGAAAAAAAGCTTTTGGCTTCTCCCCTGAGGCCACAAGAGGGCGCATCAAGCTAAATATTACTAATTCACTGTTATTCAAAGCATAAAATAACAGGACTATCTTTGAAAAATGTGCATAATGTTTAAAATAATGTTTAACCATATATAATTAATTAATTAAATTGCTTAAACAATTAGAAACAAAAAAGCATCATGTATATACACAGTTTAATACAAAGCACGGAAAACCAATCACAAAGAGTAACGTTTTTTTCATTTAAAAACACGAGATGCAGTGGAATGGGGAGAGACCTGTCCCGCCATAAAGTTGAGACATGTTTTTTCAAAGTTGAACTTACAATAATTTTTAATCGCTTTCTAAATATCCGACTCACTTTTGGGAGACACGAGTGCAACAGTGATAGATGTCCCTCTAGAAAATGTGATACATTTGCGTTCTGTGTGAACGGCTTGGTTTCAGTTTTGACGTAAATAACATCATCTCCGCATTGATGTTCTCTTTTTCCGCAGTATTTTGAATGAACAACGTATCCAGTGGGTTCAACTGGATAAGTTAAAAAAGCATGAAAATGCAATGACACCTACCTACATCTTCATGGCATCTCGTGCACCACTGATAAGGCTGCCTGACGCACACCTAAAATTCGACTGCAACGTTTTGCACTCGAATGTGGATTATTTTTTTAAATTCGACTAATATTCGAAATTCAAATTTTTTTTGGACAGCCATAGTCTGCAGTGGTCAGTATCTATCAGAAGTGGTCCAAGGAGGGAACAGTGGTGAACTGGCAAAGGGTCAAAGGGTCATCGGCAGCCAAGGCTCACTGATACATGTGGGGAGCAAAGGTTGGCCCATGTGGTCAGATCCAACAGACAAGCTACTGTTGCTCAAACTGCTTAAGAAGCTAATGCTGGTTCTGGAGGTCTACCCCCCCCCCCCCCTCCCCCCTTGTGCTACCTGTCTCTATTGAGAGGGTGAATGTGGAGACTGTTAGTATGTAAAGATACCTGGGACTGCATCTGGACAATAAACTGGACTGGTCTGCAAATACTGATGCACTCTACATGAAAGGGCAGGGAAGGCTGTATTTCCTGAGGAGACTGGGGTCCTTCAACATCTGCAACAAACTCATACAGATGTTTTACAAGTCTGTCATGGCCAGTGTCCTATTCTATGCTGTGGTATATGTTGGGGTGGCAACACTAGGAAGAGGGGTGCTGGTAGGCAGGCACCGAGTTGGAATCACTGACATCAGTAGCAGTAAAGATGACCCTGAACAGGCTGCTATCAATAATAGACAACGACCAACACCACTACACAGTACATTCTCCAAACAGAGGAGCATGTTTAGTAGCAGGCTACTGTCTCTAACTTGCTCAACGGACAGGCTGAGGAGGTCCTTTGTCCCATGGGCCATTCAGCTGTACAATGCCACACAGAAGGGGAGGGGTGTGTTGGACTTGTGTGCTTGAGTCTACACACTACCCCCCACGTCATGTCTACATCTGGACTGCCCTCACGGTATGGCTGGCTATTTTAGCCCCATGCACAAACCCTTCCCTCTGTACCCCCCCCCACCCCCCACCCAACCCCACCCAACCCCACCCAACCCAACCCAACCCAACCCAACCCAACCCAACCCAACCCAACTCTCTTGGACTCTTGTAAGTGGCACACATTTCCCTTTTTAGAGCTTTTATAGTTTCTGGAGTACATGTGTGTGTATGTCAAGTGTATGTAATGTCATGGATGCTACAGGATGCCTGAATTTCATACAGGATAACGTATCTATCTATCTATCTATTTATCTATCTGGTTCTGATAGAAAGGTATCAGAATACACAGTGCATCACAGTCAGGGTTGTTTTGGCAGCGAAAGGGGGATATACCCACTCACAATATTAGGCAGGTGGTCATAATGTCATGCTTGGTCGGTGTAGATTACATGATGTACAATCTGGTCAAAATAAAGATCTGTTGCTGAAGGACATCTCACAAGGATATGAACAAAACAGATACAGCTGCATGAGTTAAACACCTTGTCCTGTAGGAGGGGGGCGAAGATTCAATTCTGGACCATCCATTGTCCCAGCCCCCTGGTCCAGACACGCTGCGGCTGTCGAATCTGTGGATGAGTGGAGAGATGGTGTTGTCTCTCATAAAAGTGTAGATAACTGTAAAGAAAATAGAGACCCCCCGCTAAACCACATTCTCACAAAGATCTCAAGGGGAACAACATAAAGCGGAGGTGCCAAATCCAGGCCAAACACACCTTGTTCTGCTGTTGAAGGGTTGACCAAAGTCTCTAAATGCAGAATGACAGTAGCTTCCTCAGGTTCCTGGCTACTTTCTGTTGCCTGGTTTGTATTTCCTAGAACAGTACAAACACAAAAATGTACAATATGCAATTAGGTCAAAATGTGAAAGGTAAGGCAAAATAAACCTACATCCCACACGCCTCAGATACTCGGAGAAGCATATATGCCCTCACTATTTCCAACCATTGCTCACCACCATCTACACCTATATAATAATATAAAAATAATTGAACTGAGTTTTTAAAATATATGTTAAATATAGTCTCACCTTCAACCATCATTTTAAATATCTCATGGATGTTTTTCACGCATGTTTGTGCATTTGTGCCCAATGGCAAATCTTTAGGCAAAATCAGTTTTGCCTTCTTGTGGGGGTATTCAAGCAGGAGCAAAGGCCTCCAGCCAACTGCGTGTAGCTTCTCTATCTGAAAAAAAATAATAAAAACAACTACAAGTGCTTTGGTGTGGCGTGTATGGATCTTTGTGTGCATATCACAAAGCTGGGACACAAATACAGGTCAACGTGAAAATCTTAGGATCAAAGCAGACTGTACTTATTTGACAAATCACAAGAGAAGACAGTATATTGACAAAACACAATGACAGAGTAGTGAACAGTGAAAGTTCACTCACTGACATGATCAGATGGTAGCACAATAAGATTTCTGCTGGTCTGCTGTCTAATGCACCTCTGTCTTATTGGCCAAGTTCAATTCACATGTCACATCGCCCACAAGATGTGATGTCAACTGGACGCCATGTGCTAACATACTGGCACTTGTGCGAGCCGCTCACAAGGGAAAAGTCAACTGTTCTTGAGATGAAGAGCTGTGAAACATCACAACAGTACTGCAGGCTATGACCTGATCCTGAGAGTCTCTGGTCTATGTTTGCAACGTTTTTCAATGATAATAGGGTAAAGTTAAGATGCTGAAACTGTTGAATAAATAGCCTCCATAAATATGATGTATAATCTTGTCTCAGAATCAGAAAGTCAAATATATAACCTGAAAGGTGTGTAAAACTGCCACTAACCCGCATAGTGATAGCCGCCCACATTGTGAACCACCAATTAATAAACGCTAACCTGCCATTTGAAAAAATACATGCATTTCAAAGACCCAAAAATCACTGCACGCCACTATGTCATTTTGATAACATCATTTCTACTACGGTGAAATGGCACAATACAAGTTACTTACCAAAATGACTGCATCATCCAGTAAGTGGGAGATCAGCTGATTTCTTTTGTTGCTCGCTACCCAGGTGTCCTTTTTTTGTTCAAATTTTTCGATTTTTTTTTTTTATCTAAGATTTTTACACTGTGGGGCCTTGCAGTTAGGGCACATTTTAAATCCATTAAAAATCTTCTCCTTACACGCAGGGCAAGTTTTCTTCAGCCCCCCTCCCCTCTTCGACATGGTATGGTGATGCTGTAAACCAGAAAGAAGAATGTATTACTTCTGTTATCATTGTAATTTTTTTTTTAAAAAATCCTTAATTGCAAAGACATTTAACCTATATAACAATGGCGTCAATCTTTTAACCGTGTTGTAATATACACTAATCCGATAACTGACAAACTTTTGTCAAAACACATATGTGACTAATCCACAGAATCTGGTATAATCGTTTTCTGACTTGCTGTGCCTATATTAAACTTGAATTGGTTAGTAGTTACTCTCCTAATGCTAATTGGACATCTACATGGATTTAGCTACAGATATGTGCTGGCACAGCATATAACACTGTGGTGCCTTTTAAAGAACCTTTTGAAGACTGGGATTTGGTCTGTACAGTGAATAAAATAACTTTTATCCTTGGATACTTACTGAAATGTTGGGATGAAGAAAATATTAAAAAGGCAGAAAATAAAGATGAAGAAAAGTAATAGACAGGCCTTTGAGAAATATTGGGTGCCTCGCAATTAATCTGCAGGGCAGACAAAAAATTACATAAATAGGATTACATATGATACAAAATAACATTACGAAATTATTTCACAGAAATTATGATGGTAAATAACAATAACAATAACAGCTGAGCCAACACTGCATGAGCTCGGGTTGCCAAACCAACAAGCCTAGTTCTTTAGTGTTAGGGCAATTAACATGCTTCTGGATTGTTCTTTATTATGCTTTGGTTTAACTTGTTTTTAAGTTTTGTGCTTTTATCAATCACCTTCTCTGGTATCCCAGTGTCAAAAACATGAATTTATTATAGTTCAGGTATAACACTAGCTTTTCTTCACCCCATCTTTAATGCAATCTAGCCTATTCAAGGTGCTCATTAACAAGCTACACGTAAATTTAGCCTACACATATTGCACAAACACAGAGCAACTGCATTTCGATACCTACACACTATATTTCAAACATAATCCTGACTGTCTAAAAGTAGGCTGCTGTTTTGATAACCCAAACCTGCTAGATTAGCTAGATAATTCCTACACTAGAGCAGAGTTACCTATGGCTAACATGAATTTCGGAGACAAAGTTTGCATTATTGCAACTAACAGACTCAAAGTAATCCCCAGGATGAAACGACACTGGTGCAAACATATTAGGTTGTGACAGCAATGTCGTTTGGCGCTGTGAGGGAATAAACAAGGTGGTGTGAAGAAATCAATAACACAGGCTTGAGATACCTACCGATCTGTGGACAATGATCCTCGCAATGACTGGAAAAACCGCGAAATTCTGGGATGCGCGAGAGAAAGTGTGACGTGTCGCCGTCAAGGCAACAGACACTTCCGATTTAATATTAATTTATTGAGTCTTTATCTGGTTTTCTTTCTTTGTTGTTTATATAGGCTATCTGTCAATTTCCAATAAACAGTAATAATAATTTGTAAATTAGTCCAAATATTGTTTGGACTACTGGCTGGAGGGTAGGGGCATGTGCAAATCTGTGGAGTCGTCACGGAGTTCCCTGGCCAACTATCGGTCAATCTATTTCTTTTTTTTTTGAGGACAGGGCAAAACAAAATGACAAATGACATTGAAACAAATTTGACTATTAGACTTTCTAATAGGCTACATTTTAGAGTTTCTGATTGAGGCCCATTAACCAGACCTGACAATCTGTGTGTCGCCCAGGATAGGCCACCGTGGTTCGATCACGGTTTTCAGTTATTGACTCAAAATTATAGGCCTACAACCATTATCAGAATTAATGTTAGGACAAAATATCAGGTTAGGCCTAACGTTACTATTAAATTGCTATTGTAGCCTAACTCAAAAAGAGTTTAAGTTTCCAAATGAAAGAGCTCTTAAATTCTGTGGTCCCATCACGGGATGTCAGGTTGTAACAGATTGTAATCAATAGCCTATATGGTCAACATTAAAAGCATGGTGAAAATTGTTCTGGAAGACTTGGTCAAGAAAATGGTCATGTGTCTTAGCCTAATAATAAGAATAACAAATGACAATGATGAAAATAACAAAAATAGGCCTACCAATCTGCATGCACTGTTTGAGACCGTTAATCGGTGTGAAGACCATAAGCCTATAGGTTACTCACATTTGCATTATAGCCTACATCCTCAGACCTGCCAACCTTGGAAATGTTTTTTGAGTACCACTTGTGTGATGTCAACGGGGGGACTAGGTGTGCATATCATATGCAGTGTTAGGATAACATTATTCATGTCAAAGATCTGCACTCAGTCACATACTACAGCTGCACGATGATCATATGTAGTATATATCATATGTAGTGTTAGGATAATGTTATTCATGTTAAATATTTCCCAAAGGTCTGCACTCAGTCACATATGACAGCTGCACGATTCTGGATGAATTGAAAATCACAATTTTTTTTTGTCTCAAACAGAGATCAGGATTCTCCCACGAAACAAAATAATGTGTGACAAAATATTATTGCTGCAATCTATTTAAAAGTGTTTAATTTGAACGAATTATTAAACATTTAAATTAATATATATTTATAATATATTTAGTTAATATTAAATTATGAAAAAGTGGTTTGAATGAATGATTTAATGTCTCACTCAAATACTTCACTTGTTTCTTTACTGGATGAATCAGCGTTTTTGAATCACAAATACATTTAAGTCACTTGTCGCCACCTTGCGGCGAAACAATGCAATCGACACAAACGTTATTTGAAGCGCCAGTTAACTTTCAAAAGGTATATTTTGATCTCTACCATAAACATCAGTGTTTATATCTGAACTATTAACTTTGATCCCAGTATTTCTGTGATAATATGAATGAGTGTAATACAGAAATAATACTGTGTAGTTGAAAAGACTCTTTGTGAAGCTGTTACCCAAACAGTCTGCTCTGTCTGCAGCTGCGCAAACGCAGATTTTAATGTTCCAGTAAGACTTTTTTAAAGGTTTATTAGACACGGGCGAAGTTCTAGTGCAAATATATCAGTATTTATCAGTATTATTTATATTAAGTACAAAGCCCTAATATTAGGACGCTGTTCAGTGAGTGCAGCTATATGAACACAAATAAACCGCAGCAGATCTGGCTGAATATGAATGTGTGCTTTTATTCTATTCACAGTTCGTCTAGAATATCAATGCGATCACATCGACTCCAGAGGATTAATTTAACTCAACTCAATATTTTAACTTTCCACATCCACCCCAACCCGTTTACCTTAGTTGTAAGTACCGTGTGTACTGTCCTCTTTTAAGAAATCAGACGGCGGGAGTAAAAAGGTACGAGACCGAGCAGGATTTTGTTTTGCTGTCTATTTGCAGTCTCTTTTTAATGATAGGTCTACGCATTTGTCAATCATCCCACTTGCTAGATGGGGAATGAACCCAGCGCTCTGATTGGTTGAAGTCCTCTTTCGTTGCTGTTGCTTGATTTAAGTAGGCTACAGGCACAAAGGCGTCACCAGGTTTTTGCGTAGTTTAAAGTGACAAATCGTACCCGTGTACTTTGAGGTCAAAATGCGTGCCCGCTACGCAAAATGCGTACAGGTTGGCAGGTCTGCATCCCTCACAGAATTTTAGGTCTAAGTGTCTACCACGGAAGACTCCATGGTGCTGCCACAGAAATTTACAATAAGCAAAAGGCTACAAACTGATAAAACTGAATTGTATGAAAACAGTGGTAGATGAGAGTTTGACAGGTTAATTGCCATCGCAGACACCATCTTGAAGACTTCAAGTGTCAAAAAGAAACAAACTACTTTGGCCTATAGCCTAAATTACGTCCAGTGAGGGTGAAACTGTGGTGACCACGGAAGATTACGTGATACCATCACGGAACTTGAACCGATCAGAGGAAGCTAGCGCTCAAACGACTACAGAACAATGCTTCAGGCATGGTGAAAAAATATTTCACGTGAAATATTTTTGAAGTAGGTCTAAAAAAGCCCAGAATATTTAAAGTGATAGGCTTACGTTATAGGCTTACGGCTTACGTCAATTGAGGCAGCGCTGGTGTTGAACCAGTGGATCCTTGTGTGGACCACGTAAAAAGAGTGACTCCGATGCAGTTATACTTGAATCCGGTTATCCGTGCGTGGACCACGGCTGATGCCTGTCACTGACTTACATTGGTATCACTTCTCACAATTTTCGGCGATTCTGTGATGCCACCACAGATTCAGAGTTAAGGGTCCGTGGTCATTACACGGAATTCTGTGAGACCAGGTTGCCCCAATTGTAAGTCACTTTGGATAAAAGTGTCTGATAAATGTAAATGTAAACATAAATGTAAACTCTATCCACACTGAAAGCAGCTGAAAGGCTTTATCCCAGTATGAATTAACATGTGATTCTTAAGGTTTTCATTATACGTGAAAGAGTTTTCTCACTGAAAACAGCTATAAGGCTTTTCCGCACTATGAGTTCTCATGCGTTTCGTAAGGATTCCTTTCTGTGTGAAACTCTTTCCACACGGAGAGCAGCTGAAAGGCGTTATCCCATTATGAATTAACATGTGATCCTTAAGCTTTTCATTACACGTGAAAGACTTCCCAGACTGAGAGCAGCTGAAAGGCTTTTTGACGTCTGTTATTTGAATGCTGCAACTCACTGATTTTTCTCCGGACACATGATCTTTCTGATCCTGATATTTCTCCTCCACCTCATTCAGATCTTGTCTTTCTTCTTTCACTTTCATCAGGCCTAAAATGAATAAATGAGAATCAATTGGGACATTTGGAAAAATGAAATTCATAATTGATTAATCCAATGATTAATCAACAAATCATTGATTATTTCACTGATTAATCAGTAGACATTGACTGATTATTTAACCTTTGCAATTAGTTAAAACAGGGGTCTCTAACCTTTTTTACATCACAAACCAATTTCACTTTGAAAATATTCTTGGGGACCGGCTCTCTCACGTCTCATATATATATATATATCTAAATCAGGGGTCATCAAACTTGATCCTGGAGGGCCGGTGTCCTGCAGAGTTTAGCTCCAACTTGCCTCAACACACCTGCCTGGAAGTTTCAAGTATAGAAAGATAATTAGCTGTTTCAGGTGTGTTTGATTAGGGTTGGAGCTAAACTCTGCAGGGACACCGGCCCTCCAGGACCGATCTTGGTGACCCCTGATCTAAATGGAGACGTGAGAGAAGAATGAACGGTATTCACGTGCTGTGTAAAATACTTCTCTGAGCGTGTGCACACTTTGGAAAACAGCGCGTGAGTAACAAATCGAGTTGTCTTTCACTTTCTTCTTCTTGTGGTTTAAAATCGCTTGAATGTGTAAATTGGCAAATTAATCTGCAAATGACATGCATACTGAACTATGATGCCTGGTCTGTGCATATCACGGATCAACTGCGATCTGTTTAACCCCTAATAGCCTATAGATACGACAGATCAGAACAATCATTCATGTACTAATTTAACATTTAATTTACATGAAATCATCAAATTGTTACTCCATAGCAATCGCATATAACAAACGAAAATACAGTTAAAATGTTAATTTATACATTCTAACAAATATATATTTAACTATATATATATAACGGCATTCACTTCAGCTTTTAAAAATCATATTATGTAATTACAATTATTATTCAATGAATTCATACAAATATATATTTAGCACGCAGAATAGATGAGAAACACTCTCATTCACCATTTAATTAGCTAGGCTATATGTTAAAAGTAACACATCATTCAGCCTAACATCTCCTTCTGTAAGGCATATGGATAAGAAACAAAATAAAAATAAGTGATAAGTAGGGATGCAACGATACCATTTTTCAGAACCGATCCAATCCGATACTAAAGATTCGGAGTATCTGCCGATACCGATCTGATACTAGTGGAGGTTTTTTTTTTCAATGTAGAATTTCTTTATTTCTGTGTTGACCTGATCATCACTCTTTTGTCTGTTAAACACAATCTTCTTAATATAGACGATCTCATTTTACTGAAAAATAAAAAATTATCTAATAATAATCTATGATAAAATACTATTATTAATTAGGTTAGTGGCTAATTCAGCAGCAAAATATACTCTAGAAAAATCATGGGTGCACAATTTTTTTTAATTTTCGAAAATCGAAACTTTTAGTGAAACAACATTTTATTGGGGAACAAATAAAAGTTCATAAGTGTAGGCCTAAATCTGGTCAAATGTTACACATTGCTCTTTGTATTGTTGTAAAATTCATTCAAGAAAAACAAGTAAATATATTTATATATAAAATATATACTGTAAAATTATAGCACAGTAATGAATGCAGCAACATAATATATATATATATATATATATATATATATATATATATATATATATATATAGGACAGAACAGTGCGCGAAAACTTTGTTGCTTTATAATGTTTTTGTGCCTTTCGTGGGGCTTAACAATAACACAATAGTATATGCACAATATCAGTTTTAGATCGGTCTCGTCTGACCGATACCCGATCCGGCAGAAAACGCCAGTATTGGAGCCGATAACAATACTGAGTATCGGATTGATGCATCCCTGGTGATACGACATTTTATTTTTGGATAAACTATTTTATTCACAACATAATCTCTTTTAAAATACCTTATAGTGTTATGATAATCAAAACAGTCCTGAGCGAGCTCAAGCTTTGATCTCTGCAAACCAAGCTATCACTTTAATTATTTTTTTAATTATTTTTAAAATGATAAAAAAAATTTAATAAAACGATTTTATCATTAGCTAGCTCCACACTGGAGAGCTGCTTTATAACAGAAAATCAAGTTGTAATTCTAACTGAAAGCGACACTGACTCTAAATTTCAGACTCTGTGTGCAATGACCTTAAGAAGTGTTTGCCAGTAAGTATTGCTCGCTACCACGGCAACCGCATGCGTGTCCATGTTTAACGCTTCTCGTAGCTATGTGAAAAGTATCTGTCTGTCTATACACAAAGTTTATAACTGGAACACAGTTCATTGAGGGAGCTGATGACCTGAATGAGAGAGAGATGCAGAGCAGAGCGTGTGCAGAGCAGGGAATGTGAGGAACAGGATTAATAACCGCTGCTTTAGAACACTGATTTTAAAACTTGTGAATCCATTAGAATCGTTAGAAGACAGAATAACGATTCATATACAGTATGTATAATTCTGGTGTCGAAACGGACACAGATATGCCATCGAATCAACTCATCACGAGGTCTAAACTAATCATCACTAGCTGCGTTTAGACCCTATAATCCGATCATAATAGGACTAAATCACAATCAGAATAAAAAAAGTCACATGTAAACACTTGATCAGATTGAAAACCGAAACTGGAAAGTACTGTGCATGGGCAGTGACGTAAAAATAGCGTAATGACGTATGACGCGCGGAACGAGCTGTTCTTCCTGGTGAATAAAAGTGTCATAAATGAGTGTCCAGTCATTCTAAAACACTGCTTTCACTCAGCGTCTGTGAAGTGGAGCAGGACAACGTCCCACCAGTCCTTGTTTAAGACTCTTATTCACAGACGACTGGTTTTGATCACAGGGAAGGGGCACTTTTACTGCTTTCTAAAGTAAGCAGCACTGCACAATAGTTACTGTGCTGGTTGTCGCCTAATTAGGACCCGAAGTAAATAAATATCAAGTGTGCTTTTTAAAACAATACACGAGAACAGCGGAAAACTGAATATTCATGCAGTGTGCGCATGTCAAAAGATTAAATCCGATCAGAAACTTGTGACATATAAACGCTCACATCAACCCGATCACTTTATTTAGCGTTCATGTAAACACTACGTTCGGATTTGACAATCAGAATGAATTCATGAAGCAAAAAGTGTCCATGTAAACGTAGCTACTGTCACGCGATGTCAATATTCTGAGTGGTTTCCTGTCAGCGCTTTTCTTATCTATTCAGAAAGGGACAATGACTAACTCAATCAGGGAAACAACAAAGATCTCTTTGTATCAATAAGCACCTCGTGATTAGGCAATGTATGGACTTATAGTACAGCCAACAGACCTGATTAAATTAACTGATGCCCTCCGGCCTGCAAACACGGGATCTGCAACATGACTGTCCCATGACTCGCTTCCTGCTCTTCTGCACTTCCAATTCAGCCTTTTGTCTTTTGCAAAGGTTACGAGTTCGAGTCTCAGGCCGGCAGGAATTGTAGGTGAGGGGAGTGAATATCCAGCGCTTTCTCCACCCTCAATACCACAACTGAGGTGCCCTTGAGCAAGGCACCGAACCCCCAACTGCTCCCCAGGTGCCGCAGCATAAATGTTAACTGTTAACATAAACTGTTGTGTGTGCACTTTGGATGGGTTAATTGCAGAGCACAAATTCCGAATATGGGTCACCATCCTTGGCCGTATGCCACTTCACTTACAATAGACAATATATATTAATGTTGTATTTAATGTTTTTTATAGGCTTGCTGTGTTATTGGAATCTATTATATTTGAATATTTGCCTTATAACTTTTCCCTTTTAAGCAGATAACCAGTGTTTAAGTGTCGCGTGGAAGCTTGTATTAGCAATAACTTGGTGTAAAATAATAAAAAAAAAAAATTAAAAAAAAAAGGCTGTGAATGATGATAGCATAGCTACACATATGCACTGTCATGTGTTATCTGTGTTACTGACAGGCCCCCAAAAAAAAAAAAGCAATAACTTGGTGAATGAAATGGCAATACTATAGACAGTAAGCATGTGATAACACTTTATAGAAGTTTTAACAGAACTTCCAGAAATGTTTCTCCACAGGATAAATTGAGTAGTATGTTAATTTGTGTCCAAAAAGGAACAGTACAGGGCGGGGCTCCACCCTGCAGGGACAATTTGATTGGAAGAGCATCTAGTGGGACGGACAAAAAGCAGCCTGCTTAAGAAAGGGACAACCAGCCCTCCTGTGCTCGTGGCTTGCTCTCTCTCTCTCGATCTTTGGCTCTTTCGCCTCATTGATTGCACTACAAAGCACTCACAGCCGTATCATCAGGCTAGTGACTTCAGAACAAGTGTGCCGCACTAATCCTCAAAAGTGAAGCCATCGCGTCTCGATCACCCCCCAGGTGGCTGGTCCCAGTATAGGTCATAAACCCCGCCCTCTCCATGTAATCTAATGGGACGCGAGACAAACTAAATAATAAAATTTCACTTCAAATATTTTGTTCTCAGAGATGGTTGTCATCATTTTATGTAGATTTTATCTCGCTGATGTAAGTTCAAGTGTTCGTTTTTTTAAATAAGTTTTAGTTAAGTGATGCTATAAAAAAAGGAGTGTGACATCATGATTGACAGCTGAGACTGACAGCTTCTCTGAGTGAACTGAGGTGCCAACTGACTTTTTCGGGATCTTCAGGAAGAGAGAGCAGTTGTATTTACCTTATTTTTAACACATGCCTCTTACATGGCAATCAGCAGACAAAAATTTGGCTAATTTAAAAAGGGTTAGGGGTGTGTGCTTGCAATCGACTCGGCCGGAGTGTGGGCGGGACGCGGCTCCACTTTGCACTCTACTGCGCAGACTCCGGTCCCAAATCAGCGCAATATGGCCGCGCCCTATTGGGACAATGGTGGCTTCACTTTTCTTCAATGGAAGTGAGTGAAGGTGCGTCGTCCATCTTTTTTGCAGTCTATGCTTCAGAACTACAAACACTTTGTCAAACTTGATGACTGCAGAAATCTTCAATGCTTAGTCTTTACAAACAGACTCCCAGAAGAGTTTCCAGAGTGTCATCACGTCGCAAAGAAACCAAACAATCACCGGAGGACATCCCTAGAAACGCGCCAGACAACGACCGCATCAGCAGCCAATCCACAGCCCCGGGGTTCCCTCAACCAGGAAAGGAAAACCAGCCCGCTGTCATCTGTCAACTTGAATGCAAGTAAACAAACAAAATCATCATCTTTAGCTGGAGAACTGGTGAATTGATCTGTACGAAGTAAAGATCTCTGCTTTATGAGTTTTCTCAGGGTGAATTTAAAGATCTAGTCGCAGATACGAGAACTTTGGGAACTTCATGCAAACTCTGTAAATTTCATCTTCAGTATGTGTATGTGTATTTGTGTGTTTTAGCTTAGTTAATGTGCCGTAGAGTAGCTCAAATAAAGATCTGTTTCATTTTATAAAGAATCCATGTCTCGTGTTATGAATTTTCAAGTCTAAAACATTTGCCTAGATCTTGCGTTACCTATAGCTCAGCCTAAGAAGCTATTATCAACAGTTATTGTGACCTTTGGCCAAGGGCATCATACAAATATCAAAATTGTTAAGATATACTGATTTTACCACTCGCTGGATGAACCGTTGATAAGGTGTAATTATAAATTTTAAATTAAGTTCAATTTAATCAAATCAATATCGAATCTTTAAGAATCGATTCCCCAAAAGCTAAAATAAGAGCTTAATTTACTACATATATGAATAGATTTTTTTTCATGCACCCCTAGTTTTGATGGCATGGCAACAACTCTTCCTCATCTCTAAAGCAGCTCAACATTCAATTCAAGTTTATTTGTATAGCGCTTTTTACGATACAATCGTTGCAAAGCAGCTTTACAGGAAATTAAGGTTCTACAATATATTTATAACATGGCCTCGCCCCCTTTGTTGCATGTTCCTGGGGACAGGGTTTATGTAAATTTCAGAGTTTATGATGTCACCAACCCAGGAAGTAACTTGTTGTAGTCCCTACCATCCCTAATTGTCGGCTGGTAGGGACTAGGGAACCCATCAGAAAAATGATGGGTTCAATGTAAACCTGCTTAAGGTTTAAAGTTTTGTGCTACAGAATTATTAGATAAACCTTGATTTAATTTAGATTTTAGATTAATCCTTGCAAAACTGAACATTAATCTGAGGTGGGCAAGCAGCAATTATGATTAATAATGAAGTGTTGCTTTCACCAAATGTGCATTGTATGTGTAACTATAAAATATACTTTCTCTTCAACAGGCACTTAGTTGCATGTCAATTTTATTTCTTTCAGGATAAATTAATGAATTCACATGTTGTAAATAATATCTGCATAGCGCACATAGCCCCTAACTTTACTGAGCAACTATGCACATTAACATATAATATTCAACAACACTTTAACATTTATTTACATATATTTGAGAATCTGAATATCAAATGTTTGGCTGTCTATAAAATGATTTTGTCTTTGTTACTCTAGTTATAACAGATGGTAGCACAGCATTTTTAAATGACTGTCTTCATGAGTTTGTCTGCATCCATATTGCATGTTTCCTCTCTCACTTTAAAGTGTGGTATTGTAGCAGATATTTCTTCTAGTTCTTTCACAGAAAGCAGTTCTTTCTGTGTTTCTGCGCACATGTTTTTAAATCTGTTTGATTGATTTACAGATAATGGCTCAGTGGATTAGATATAACACCTAGGAGCATATGTTCTCATGCACAAGTTACAAGTTGTTATTTCTATGAAATATTTTTTTCTTTGCTATTCTGTTACTAATAAAAATAAGGCAGTGGCTATTTGCACTAAGTGTAAATAGTGGTAGAGGCTATTTACACTGAAGATGGATTTATACTTCGCCTGAATCCGCAGCACGAGCCTCTGCTGACTACGTGCGCACCTCCCCAAACGGATGAGACGTTTATACTTGTTGCGCTCGCCGTTGTACTATTCTTTGAAACGGTTGTGGGTTCATTTGGAGGACACACTACACACGACCAGTGATGGGAATAACGGCGTTATAAATAAACGGCGTTACTAATGGCGTTATTGTTTTCAGTAACGAGGAATCAAACTAATTACTGTTTCCCCCGTTACAACGCCGTTACCGTTACTGACAATAAAATGCGGCGTTACTATAATTTATTATAATATTATTATCATTTTATTTTTCAGTTCATCTGAATGGATGCGCAGTGTAGCTGAATTTGACGTACCGTAAACTCTAGTGTGAAGCGCACGACTCGCCGTAGCTTTGTCTCTCACACACACACACACACACACGTTCGTTTTTGTGAAAAGTGGGGACATCCCATAGGCGTAATGGTTTTTATACTGTACAAACTGTATGTGCTATTGCCCTACACCTACACCTAAACTTAGCCCTCACAGGAGACTGTGCATTTCTACTTTCCCCAAAAAAACCTCACCCTGTATGATTGATAAGCGTTTTGAAAAGTGGGGACATGGGTCAATGTCCTGAAAACTCACCTTCACCTTGTAATACCTGTGTCATACAAATTTATGTCCTGATTTGTCACAAAAATGCGCACACACACACACACACAGCGCGTGCGCAGAGAAAGATACAGAGCGAGAGAGTCTTTCATAACATGCAGAATTGACGCGCTACATGTAAACGATATTCTTTGTTGTGTTTTCCTTTGGAATTCTTCAGCTTTTAAGAACTGCCGGGTTCTCCGCTAGTGGGCGGAGCTACTGCGCAAACGACAATCTCATTATCATCCCTGTTTTGATTTCAGCGAATCAATTCGAGCGAACCCATACAACGTGATTAATATTCATGAACCCAGCAGCTCATTAATCCTTAGTGCGTTTTATATGGCTTCCGCTTCCGGCGCTGCTGTGTTCAGTCGACGTTAAAGGATGGCTCCGCTCAATTTGTGTTTTTATATACTCTTTTACGTATTTTTACTTTCTCTTTTTACACGATTAACGTCTGCACTATTTACCTATGACAAAAGAACACTTTTGGACATTGGACACCGCTGCACTAACCTGCTTCAGGACACTTTATCCACGGATCCAGCGTGGCCAGTGGAGATTCTTCGGAATGCCGAGGTTAACAAAGGCCGTCTGAATAATCCCAGAAGGCGAAAGAAACACCGCGGACGTCGAGCTGGAATCCGTGACAGACTGAGAAACAAAGCTCACAGCCCCCCTCTCCCCAGTATTCTGCTCGCAAATGTCCAATCCTTGGAAAATAAGATGGACGATCTTAGAGCCAGGACAAGTTTCCAACGGGACATTAGGGACTGTAACATCCTTTGTCTGTCTGAAACATGGCTCACTCCCTCGGTCCCGGACACCGCTGTAACTCCGTCTGATAACTTTTCTGTTTTACGGATGGACAGAACAGCTGAGGCCGGAAAAATCAAGGGTGGTGGAGTGTGTTTCATGATTAACAAAAATGGTGCGACCCCAGGAATATCTCCATTCTGTCGCGTTCCTGCTCGCCTCATCTGGAACATGTCTCCATTATTTGCCGCCCATTCTATTTACCCCGCGAGTTCTCCGCGGTCATCGCTACTGCCGTTTACATTCCACCTCAGGCAGATACCGGCTTGGCTTTGTCCAAACTCCACGAGGAGATCAGCGGCTACATCAACAAACACCCTGACGCTGCCTCTGTCATCGCAGGGGACTTTAACATAGCCAACCTCAGGAAGGTAATGCCGAACTTCCATCAGCATGTATCCTGTCCAACTAGAGGACCGAATACACTGGACCATTGCTACACTCAGTTCAAGAATGCCTACAAAGCTCGTCCCTTGCCACCCTTCGGTAAGTCTGACCACGCGGCCATTTTCCTCACACCGGAATATAAACAAAGGATCGTTCAGGAATCCCCGGGGGTGAGGGAAGTGACGCGCTGGTCCTCCCACTCTAAAGCTATGCTACAGGCGTCTCTTGATGACGTCGACTGGGACATGTTCCGGGCGAGTTCAGCTGACGTCAGCGAGTTCACGGGTGTAGCATTAAGCTTTGTTTACATGCTAACCGACCAAGCCACTGATACGGTAACAATAAGGACATTCTCTAATCAGAAACCGTGGGTGGACAGAACAATCCGTGCTGCGGTTAACCAACGCACTGCCGCATACAACGCTGGTCATCTGTCAGGAAACATGAGCGACTACAAAGCATCATGTTATGCTCTCCGACGGGCAGTTAGAGCTGCTAAACTCCGATACAGAGAGAGAATTGAGTCACACTTTCAGCTCAATGACTCTCGACGCATGTGGCAGGGACTGAAGACCATCTGTTCCTCTGGAAATAACCCCTCCGCCGAGGTGAGAGCAGATCCATCGCTGGCCGAAGAGCTAAACACCTTCTACAGCCGCTTCGAACGCAACGGCGGCGCGACTGTGCCGTTCAGCGCGTCAGGAAGCAGCAGACAGAGCAGCGATGTTGATCATGTTATCACCGTGACGGAGGACGAGGTCCGGAGAGAATTAAGGAGAGTAAACATCAGGAAAGCTGCCGGACCTGATGGGATTACCGGACGCGTCCTGAGATCGTGCGCCGATCAGCTTGCTGGTTTGTTTACCTCCATCTTTAATGAGTCCCTTGCTACCTCTGTGATTCCCACCTCATTTAAGAAATCTGTCATCATCCCTGTGCCTAAGAACAGTAAACCCTCTTGCCTGAATGACTATCGTCCAGTTGCCCTCACATCAACAGTCATGAAGGTTTTTGAGAGACTTTTAAAGAAGCACATATGCTCCTCCATCCCTGCTTCCTTGGACCCTCTTCAGTTTGCCTTTGCCTATAGGTGAGTTCAGCTTTGAGAATGAAAACCAACCTGTTTGTTCCTCAGTATCTTCATGTTTGACTCTGAATGTTTCTTCAATCTTCATGTCTTCACTCTCCTCTTTAATAAACACCATCTTTATAATTGTGCTGTTTCTTCAGGAGTTTTTCTGTGTGTTTGGACACTTCTGTTTAAGAAGAGAATAATTAACAGAAAAAGATAATAAATCCAAACTAAATCTCTAGTTCAGTAGTCAGTGCACTGGTGCGGGAGTCAATTAATGGACTTAAATTACCTGATGAAACAAAAACAACCAAAACTAGCACTCAAATTAATAAAAAGGACACAAATTATACACAAGGTTTGTATTAAGATTTCTAGTTAGTATTCACTGATTTGTAAATTATTAAGTAGATTCCACTTTCATGAAAACATTTGCAGTTGATTTGTAAAAGTTTTCAACACATGTTTGTGTTTGTTGTTGCTGTTCTCGTTGTATTTACTGTTTTAATCCGCAGGAGTCGACAGCGTGCGGCGATTCAAAACAGTGAATCATTTTGTGAATCAATTGATTCGGAGCTTCGAAAAGATCCGTTTCTATCAACACTATCCAGTGACAGAATTCTTTTAAGGTAAAATGATTCACTAAATATGGGACTGCAATGTCACTAAATAAAGCATTACAGTGTTATATTGGCTAACAATACATTTCACAGTTGTATGTGCAATTCTCCAACGAGTTTTAAACACTTTAAATGATTAAAAGCACAAACCTTTCTTCAGCAGAATCACAGACGCGGGAGCGCGGCGCAGCCTGATGACGTCACATCACCAGACCAAAATAAAAGCCTAAAATCGATATAATTTGACATTAGAAAACAAATATAATACCTAGGATTAAGGAAAAAGTTAGAACACCCTCTTGAATGCCATGGTTTTCCGTATCAGGACATAATAATAAAAAATCTGGTCCTTGACTGGTCTTAAAATATGGAAAATACAACCTCAGATGAACAACACCACATGATAAATTGCACCTTTTTATTTAACTAAAATAAAGCCAAAATGGAAAAGCCATGTGTGACACAGTTAGGACACCCTTACTGTTAACATATAGGACAAGGGCAAGTAGCAATCAGGTCTTTGATTATCTGATCATCAGCAAGTGTGAGCACCTCTATAATTTTATTAATTTTATAATTTTATACTGCTTTTAAGCAGTATAAACGTTTTGGCAGTTTGCTGGTCTGGAGTCTGAAGCAATTGTTGCTGCCATCAATCTGCGAAGAGTAATAAATAGTAATATGGCCATTTCCAAACAATTTGAAGTCCATCATTCTACACATAAAGACAATAAATCAAATTTCAGCTTTATTTGGTTAAAGTGGATTTCATTAAAGGTCCATGAGTGTAAAGCAGTGGATTTCTGATCAAACACACCTGTCTGTAATTATCAAGTGCTCCTTCAGATCAGAATTAGTTTGTTCAGTTGTGTTTGATCAGGGTTGGAGCTGAACTCTGCAGGAAGGTAGATCTCCAGGAACAGGGTTGGGCACCCCTGCTGTAAAGGATCACATTAGCTGTGTCCCAAACTGAAGTGTGCACACTTCGAAGGCCCCTCCGAAGTTCATGAGATGCTCCGCCTTCACAGGATTTCCTAATTGAGCCACCAGGGGTTTCCGTTTAGCGCTCTGTCACATAGCAACAGTGCCAGAGGAGAGCTGCCATCCTGACAGGACAGGTGGAGCCAGAATTTCCCATTTTTGTTTTTATGTTTTACGTCATAATGGAGGAGACGGTGATTAGCCAAGACCCAGGCCAGGTAAGTTACACTGGTTTGCTGCATCCTTAAAGGGGTCCTATTATGCTTTTTCACTTTTTTAATTTTAGTCCGATTGTAGTGTGTATGTTTGGGCATAAAAAGGTCTACAAAGTTACAAATCTCAAAGTCCACTCCAAAGAGAGATATTTAGATTTTTAAAAAATCCCTTTTCAAGAACTACAACAAACGGCTCGTTTGAAAAAGTTGTTTTCCTGTATTTGTGACACAAAAATAAATCCCGCCTACAGAAATTTGAATGGTTGGGGGGTGGGGAGAAGGCTTGGTTGAGCACTGCACGCTTCAAAATCTTAACCTGGTGCGGGTGTTTATATATCACTGTCTTCAGAAAAATTTGGATGTCATTTTAATTTAATCTTGCATGTAATGTCTGATAAAGCAGCGTTTGTGAGCGGAGCTCTGTTTTGTGTACAGCATTACCGTGGAAAACCTGCTCCAACAGCGCCTCCCACTGGCAGAGAATTAATTTTCATATATATGCGGTCACAAATAGTGTAAGTCTCTGGGACTATGGTATAAATAAATTCAACTGTAATCAAATCAAATCATGTTTATTGTCACATCATCACAGCACATGTGCCTTGATAAGTGAAATTCTTGAGAGCGTGCTCCATACAGTGCAGAAACAATTAACATATAGACAGTACCATTACATACTTACAGACTTATACAGATGACAATGTGCAATATACACATACATATACTCAGTACACAGTGTACTGTTAGACATTGTGATACAGCCCAGCTTCGGGGTGAGGAAGGAAGAGGACAAGGTTGGCGGTTCGAAGACTTGTAGGGTTTTATTTAAAGAAAAACACATAAAAATAAAGGTGGCCACAACGGCACAAATCACAAAAACACACGCAGCTTCCACAGTGTAGATTTCTCCGTCTCTCAGCAGACACCCACACAAGTCTCCGTCTCTCTCTTTCTGTGACACTCTCCCGTGCCTCTTAAGTGGTCTCTCCCCGCCAATCACTGCAATCAGACACAGGTGATCATCATTTGCACTTGACCCGCTTTCTCCCCGCTCGTCTCCCAATGCTCTCTCCCGCTGCAGACTCCGCTGAACCACGCCCCCCTCGCCACATACCCCCACCGCCCAACTCAGGCCGGAGAGCCCTCCCCCCCATTCCTGGAGAGAAAGTCAGCCACCGCCATCTGCGCCCCCGGCCTGTGGATCACCTTGAACTTAAAGGGCTGTAGCGCCAGATACCAACGGGTGATCCACGCGTTGGTATCCTTCATGCGGTGGAGCCACTGCAGAGGCGCGTGGTCCGAACAGAGAGTGAATTCCCGTCCCAGGAGATAATAGCGGAGGGTGAGCACGGCCCACCTGATGGCTAAGCACTCTTTCTCAATGGTGCTGTACATCGCCTCCCTCTTAGAGAGCTTCCGACTGATGTACAGCACCGGCCGTTCCTCACCCTCTATCTCCTGAGACAGAACCGCTCCCAGCCCCCTGTCCGACGCGTCTGTCTGCAGCAAGAAAGGGAGAGAAAAATTAGGAGAATGTAACAGCGGGCCGCCACACAGAGCAGCCTTCACCTGGGTAAAAGCCTGCTGACACAGCTCCGTCCACTGGACCGGATCTGGGAATTCCTTTTTAGTGAGGTCAATCAGCGGGCTGGTGAGGTCCGAATAATTAGGAATGAACCTTCTATAATATCCCGCCAGCCCCAGGAACTGCCTCACCTCCTTTTTGGTCTTGGGTCGCGGACAGGTCGCAATTGCCGCCGTCTTATTAATTTGGGGACGCACCTGCCCATGACCCAAGTGGAAACCCAGATACCTGACCTTCACCCGCCCAACCGTACACTTCTTCGGGTTGGCCGTGAGTCCGGCCCTTCTCAGCGTCCGCAGGACCGCCCGCAGATGTGCCATATGACGCTGCCAGTCCTGACTATAGATGATGATGTCATCCAGGTAGGCAGCGGCATAGGCAGCATGCGGACGGAGGATTCGGTCCATGAGACGCTGAAATGTGGCCGGAGCCCCGAACAACCCGAACGGAAGCGTAACGAATTGGTGTAATCCAAACGGCGTGGTGAAGGCTGTCTTTTCTTTAGATAAGGGCGATAAGGGGATCTGCCAATATCGTTTCGTTAAATTCAGAGTCGAATAAAAACGAGCTGTACCCAGCCGATCAAGCAACTCGTCAACACGCGGCATTGGATAGGCGTCGAATTTCGACACCGCATTCACCTTCCGATAATCCACACAGAATCGCACCGAGCCGTCGGTTTTGGGTACCAAAACTATCGGGCTCGCCCAATCACTGTGTGATTCCTCTATTACTCCCATCTCTAGCATCGATGGACGATCTTAGATCGCCAGAGGAGAGCTGCCATCCTGACAGGACAGGTGGAGCCAGAATTTCCCATTTTTGTTTTTATGTTTTACGTCATAATGGAGGAGACGGTGATTAGCCAAGACCCAGGCCAGGTAAGTTACACTGGTTTGCTGCATCCTTAAAGGGGTCCTATTATGCTTTTTCACTTTTTTAATTTTAGTCCGATTGTAGTGTGTATGTTTGGGCATAAAAAGGTCTACAAAGTTACAAATCTCAAAGTCCACTCCAAAGAGAGATATTTAGATTTTTAAAAAATCCCTTTTCAAGAACTACAACAAACGGCTCGTTTGAAAAAGTTGTTTTCCTGTATTTGTGACACAAAAATAAATCCCGCCTACAGAAATTTGAATGGTTGGGGGGTGGGGAGAAGGCTTGGTTGAGCACTGCACGCTTCAAAATCTTAACCTGGTGCGGGTGTTTATATATCACTGTCTTCAGAAAAATTTGGATGTCATTTTAATTTAATCTTGCATGTAATGTCTGATAAAGCAGCGTTTGTGAGCGGAGCTCTGTTTTGTGTACAGCATTACCGTGGAAAACCTGCTCCAACAGCGCCTCCCACTGGCAGAGAATTAATTTTCATATATATGCGGTCACAAATAGTGTAAGTCTCTGGGACTATGGTATAAATAAATTCAACTGTAATCAAATCAAATCATGTTTATTGTCACATCATCACAGCACATGTGCCTTGATAAGTGAAATTCTTGAGAGCGTGCTCCATACAGTGCAGAAACAATTAACATATAGACAGTACCATTACATACTTACAGACTTATACAGATGACAATGTGCAATATACACATACATATACTCAGTACACAGTGTACTGTTAGACATTGTGATACAGCCCAGCTTCGGGGTGAGGAAGGAAGAGGACAAGGTTGGCGGTTCGAAGACTTGTAGGGTTTTATTTAAAGAAAAACACATAAAAATAAAGGTGGCCACAACGGCACAAATCACAAAAACACACGCAGCTTCCACAGTGTAGATTTCTCCGTCTCTCAGCAGACACCCACACAAGTCTCCGTCTCTCTCTTTCTGTGACACTCTCCCGTGCCTCTTAAGTGGTCTCTCCCCGCCAATCACTGCAATCAGACACAGGTGATCATCATTTGCACTTGACCCGCTTTCTCCCCGCTCGTCTCCCAATGCTCTCTCCCGCTGCAGACTCCGCTGAACCACGCCCCCCTCGCCACATACCCCCACCGCCCAACTCAGGCCGGAGAGCCCTCCCCCCCATTCCTGGAGAGAAAGTCAGCCACCGCCATCTGCGCCCCCGGCCTGTGGATCACCTTGAACTTAAAGGGCTGTAGCGCCAGATACCAACGGGTGATCCACGCGTTGGTATCCTTCATGCGGTGGAGCCACTGCAGAGGCGCGTGGTCCGAACAGAGAGTGAATTCCCGTCCCAGGAGATAATAGCGGAGGGTGAGCACGGCCCACCTGATGGCTAAGCACTCTTTCTCAATGGTGCTGTACATCGCCTCCCTCTTAGAGAGCTTCCGACTGATGTACAGCACCGGCCGTTCCTCACCCTCTATCTCCTGAGACAGAACCGCTCCCAGCCCCCTGTCCGACGCGTCTGTCTGCAGCAAGAAAGGGAGAGAAAAATTAGGAGAATGTAACAGCGGGCCGCCACACAGAGCAGCCTTCACCTGGGTAAAAGCCTGCTGACACAGCTCCGTCCACTGGACCGGATCTGGGAATTCCTTTTTAGTGAGGTCAATCAGCGGGCTGGTGAGGTCCGAATAATTAGGAATGAACCTTCTATAATATCCCGCCAGCCCCAGGAACTGCCTCACCTCCTTTTTGGTCTTGGGTCGCGGACAGGTCGCAATTGCCGCCGTCTTATTAATTTGGGGACGCACCTGCCCATGACCCAAGTGGAAACCCAGATACCTGACCTTCACCCGCCCAACCGCACACTTCTTCGGGTTGGCCGTGAGTCCGGCCCTTCTCAGCGTCCGCAGGACCGCCCGCAGATGTGCCATATGACGCTGCCAGTCCTGACTATAGATGATGATGTCATCCAGGTAGGCAGCGGCATAGGCAGCATGCGGACGGAGGATTCGGTCCATGAGACGCTGAAATGTGGCCGGAGCCCCGAACAACCCGAACGGAAGCGTAACGAATTGGTGTAATCCAAACGGCGTGGTGAAGGCTGTCTTTTCTTTAGATAAGGGCGATAAGGGGATCTGCCAATATCGTTTCGTTAAATTCAGAGTCGAATAAAAACGAGCTGTACCCAGCCGATCAAGCAACTCGTCAACACGCGGCATTGGATAGGCGTCGAATTTCGACACCGCATTCACCTTCCGATAATCCACACAGAATCGCACCGAGCCGTCGGTTTTGGGTACCAAAACTATCGGGCTCGCCCAATCACTGTGTGATTCCTCTATTACTCCCATCTCTAGCATCGCCCCTAACTCTGTCTGAACTACCTGTTTTTTGTGTTCAGGTAGCCTGTACGGGCGACTGCGCACTATCACGCCTGGTTCGGTCTCAATATGGTGCTGAATGAGGTTGGTCCGACCGGGCAGGGACGAGAACACATCCGCAAACTCAGTTTGCAACCTCGCCACGTCCGTGAGCTGGGAGGGCGAGAGGTGATCCCCGCCCGGAGCCAGAGGGAGAGAATGAGTTTTGGTGTTTACCTCTGGCCCGAGATCATCCTCTCGACTCACTGCTGTCGCCAGCATCACGGGTTCCACCTCAGTCCATTTTTTAAGGAGGTTGAGGTGATATATTTGACGTGCCCCGTTCCTGTCCGTTCTAATCACCTCATAATTGAGATCCCCTATCTGCCGTGTGACCTCAAACGGCCCTTGCCACTTGGCGAGCAATTTAGAACTAGCAGTTGGGAGCAATACAAGCACTTTCTCTCCCGGTGTGAATTTGCGTAGCTGGGCACCCCGATTGTACAATTGGCTTTGCTTGTCCTGGGCCTGTAACAAATTCTCCATCGAGAGCTGCCCCAAAGTGTGGAGTTTTGTTCTCAGGTCCAGCACATGCTGAATTTCGTTCTTACTTTCTGAAGGTCCCTCCTCCCAAGTTTCCCTTAGGACATCCAAAACCCCCCGGGGCTGGCGTCCATAAAGGAGCTCGAAGGGGGAAAACCCCGTGGAGGCTTGCGGGACCTCACATACTGCGAACAAAAGGGGTTCCAGCCACTTATCCCAATTTTTTGCGTCCTCATGAACGAACTTACGAATCATGGTTTTCAAAGTGCGATTAAATCGTTCCACCAGGCCATCCGTTTGTGGGTGAAAAACGCTGGTGCGAACGGACTTAATGCCCAATAACTCGTACAGCTCGCGAATCGTATGTGACATAAACGCCGTGCCTTGATCCGTGAGAATCTCTTTCGGGATTCCCACTCGGGAGATTATACGAAACAGTGCCTCCGCTACGCTTTTCGCCGAAATGCTGCGGAGTGCCACTGCTTCGGGGTATCGCGTTGCATAATCCACCAGGACCAATGCAAAGCGATGCCCCCGTGCTGACCGTTCCAATGGCCCGATGAGGTCCATACCAATTCTATCGAAGGGGACCTGCACAAGAGGAAGGGGGCGCAAAGGCGCTTTTGGGGAGGCCGGGGGATTCACTAACTGACACTCACGACAAGCCGCGCACCACCTGCGCACGTTCTCGTGAATGCCCGGCCAAAAGAATCGGGTCATTAGACGGTTTAGTGTAGCTGTCTGCCCTAAATGCCCTGCCATGGGATTATAATGAGCCGCCTGAAAAAGCATTTCCCGGCGGCTTTTAGGCACTAACAGCTGAGTTGTATCTTGTTTTGTTTGAGTGTCTTGGGTCACTCGATACAACCGATCTTTCAAAACAGCAAAATAGGGATAGGAAAGGGGTCGCTCTGACTGGAGGGGCTGCCTGTCGATGGAACAGACCTGCTCGAATGCACGTTTTAGCGTCTCGTCCCGAGACTGTTCCAGGGGAAAGTCATCGCGTTCCGAAAGGATCAGCCTCTCGATTGCGCTCGGTTCCCCTGGCTCGGCCGGTCTAGGCTCCGCCTCCCCAGCCTGCACTGCCACCTCCCCCCCTTGCTTCCCTTCCCAAGCGACATCCGCACATACATACCCCAATAGTTGACTAAACGCTGGCCAATTGGTCCCCAAAATCAGCGGATGTCTGAGGTGCTGGTTAACAGCCACCTCCACATTATGCTTTTGCCCCCGAAATTGGATGGCTAAGAGCATTACCGGGTATTTTACCACATCCCCGTGTATGCACCGCACCTGTACCAGGGATGGAAATTAACTTTTTTGTCCACCGGCCACTGTGGCTGGTGGATTTCAAAATCTACCAGCCACTCAATGTTTTTACCAGCCACTTTCTTGTTTTTAACCGACAATGTGTAACTGCATGTGAAAATTAATACTACAAGATCGACAATACTTAAGCAGTTTATTTAATCTCAAGTCTCAATGAAATACTGACATTTTCATTAGGGATGCAACGATACCATTTTTTCAGATCCGATCCGATCCAGAAAATTCTTTTTTTTTTTTTTTTTTTTTATCAATATAGAGTTTCTATACTTCTGTGTCACTCTTTTGTGTGTTAAACACAATCTACTAGACAACTTCATTTTAATGAAAAATAACATGAAAATATATAGGGGCTGTTTACATCTGGTCACTTCATGTGTTTTGTAATATAAATCCGATCTCTCAAAACACTTCAGGAGGTGGTCTGGGCCGCATTCCAGATGAACTGGACAGGTGTAAATGCATCTGGTTGTTGAAACCACATACAGTATATGAATTTTACTCCTCCCAAAATGTAAAAATAATAAACGTGTGAGACCGTGTTTTAGGCTATATGACATTTTAGTCAGATATGACTGCGCTAATGCAACAAGCCTCACCGCGGATGAGTATCTGAGCATCGCAGACACGCAAACTACCGCGAATGAAACTGAAAGAAAGACGCAGACGCTCAACACAATCATCTTCATTAAAAGTATAAGACAGGCTTATCTCTCCAGTGCTGATGCCGCGAGCGCTCATATTGCGGTCTTTGATCTGGAAATGAGCTGATAATTAATAAAACGCAGAGCTTTTGATTTCGTTGACGTGAACTTCGTTAAATTTATATACAGCGCGGGAATTGAAGATCGGATTTATATCCATTTATGTGAAGATTTACGTGGCCAAGTGTAAATGGAAACGTTTAAACTAATCAGATAGATATCAGATCAGAGAAAACACATGACGTGCAGGTGTAAACAGACCCATTCATAATCTATGACAAAAATACTATTATAAACTAGGTTAGTGGATAATTTAGCAGCAAAAGTTATTCTAGAAAAATCATGAGTGCACAATTTTATAAAATCTAAACATTTAGTGAAATAACATTATTTAGTGGGGAACAAATAAAAGTGAATGTGAAGGACTAAATATGGTAAAATGTTACACATTGCTCTTTGTATTGTTGTAAAATACATTAATGAAAACAAGTAAATGTATTTATTTATAAATATAAACTACAAAATTAATCAGTACTGAAGGCAGCAACATATGATAGAGGAGTCCTGCCTCCATTACTGTGCTATACATTAGATTATTAATAGCCTTGATAGGACAGTACAAGAAACGCTATAAATAATTTAATTGCGCAAAAGTATTATAATACGAAAAACTCCAATAGAGAACGGACGGCATAAAGCTCTTATGCGCATCCCGTCACAACGCATTTTTTTGAAGGTGTGCCTCCTCTAAAAGTGTCCGCCGTCCGGGTGAAACAGTATGCTATTTTTATTTACCCGACACGGTGGCCGGTAGGTGAAGCGAGTTTACCCGCCACAACACAAAATCACCCGCATTTGGCTGGTGGCGGGTGCTAATTTCCATCCCTGACCTGTACCATGCAGCTCTTATCCAATGCCGCGGGTTGAATTAGGCTTTGATGGATCGAGGTTTGGTTACACCCCGAATCCACCAGAGCCCAATAAGTACCCCCCTTAATACTCACAGGTATTTGGTACCGGCCGGCTTGATCGGGGGCGGCCTGTGGGTAGTCCGGAACCCGGATCAGTGCCCCTACCTCCATCACCGGGCACCGATCGATAAAATGACCCGGGTCCCCGCAACGCCAACAGGCCGGCCCAGACTTCCCCGCCGCCCTAGTGGCGGGAAGCGGGTCAAGGTCTTGGCGAGGAGAGAACGAGGGACCAGCATCAGGGATCCCAGCCGGTCCAGCAGGCCCCGCCCCCCTGGGCGAGGACCTCAGGCCTCCGGACTCCGGTGCCGGCCCACCCCTCCAGCGGGGTGGGGCTCGAGGAGGATTCACCCGCGACCTAGGGAGAGGGACAGGTTTGGGACAGGAAGGAGGGGGGAGAGAGAGAGAGAGAGAGAGAGAGGCCGCTGGAAGGGCCTCGCCAACCCCATGGCACGCTACCATCTGGTCCTCCGCCAGTTGAATGGCCAGGTCCAACGATGCCGGCCGGTGGCACTGGACCCACTGCGCGGTTGTAATGCCGTTATGGAGATAAAGGACACACACACCTCTGAACTAAGTGCAACCACAAAATTCCTCAGGCTTAAAGAAACTTTCGTCTCTATCTGCAAGTCATAAAATTGACAGAGGAAGAGCACCTCACCCAACTGGCTGGCCAATTTCCTGCCATGCCTTTGGGTTATCATCTAAAAGAAACCTCTCAAAATAGGAGAGCTTTAAGGTAAACATCTGGCAATGGTCAAAACGACAAACTTTATGGACCCTCTGATCATTAACGCATAATTCAATGATTTTTATCAACAAGAAAAGACGTTTTACGACAGACGTTCAAGCTAAGGAAGACCAGATCCCCACAAACGTGACAGTCTCATGACCCGGACAGTGACTTTCCTGACCCCCCGTCCTCCCAGGACATGGCAAGGATATGTGCCTTTCATTTCTTTAACCGAACAAAGACTCAAACTTGTATAAAGTGTTCCAAAAGACAATTAATACCTGTTGCTGTTATCAAAAGCAATATATACAATATATTTTACAAAATATATCAATGTGTATTTTATGTCATTTATAAGCTTGCTGTGTCATTGTAATCAATGGTATGTTTTTATAATCTTTTGAGGTATAATTTTCTCCTGTAAAGTGAGTACTACACTTATAGCATCATATGCACGATGTGTTATTTCTAATCTTTAAATAGAACCCTTTTTGAGTTAGTTTTAGCATGAGAGCTGTTAATGTATGTCGAATACCTTATGTTTGGTCTCATATTAACGGTCAGGACAAATGCAAGAATTTGGTGTGCATGGGAAGTTAATATTGAGTATAATAATGTGTGATTAGAACGTGTTAAAAGATATTTTCTTCATGTGACAACGTAAATAGGCAGATAATGTATGCACAGGAAGAAACCTTGTGTAGGCGGACCTCCGCCCTTCAAGACCTATTTCATTGGAAGAGCATCGAGTGGGAGGGGCCGAAATTTCCGGCCTAAAACTGACTCCCAGCTGCTCTCTCTCTCTCTCGCTCTGCTCGGAAATCGCGCGCTTCTTTGAAACTGGGGCTACTCCAAAAAGCTCGCAGCCATAACATCTGGCCGAGTTTTGAAGATTGAACCAACACTTCGTCAAAACTCTGAAGAAAGTCTGAAGCTACGCGAAAGGAACTTCAACGTCTAAAGCCATAAGAAATCGAAACAGACTTCTTTCAAGCATTAAACAACCCCGAGCAAACAAGCAACAACAGAAGGACATCCCCAGAGTGACGCAACGACACGACACGCGGGGTTTCCAACATCCGGGAAACGCAATGGCAGATCAGCAACCATTTCAACTTAAAAGCAAGTAACCCAAACAAGATCTCTATTCTGCTGAATCGTGTCGTATCTATCTCTAAAGTAAAATTAAGAGAGTTCTCCATTTGATGATCGACACAAGTAAAATCGTGTGGAAATAGGACAGTGCTAGATTGTAATCATTCTCAATTAAGTTCATTGCCTGTGCGTGTGTGTATGTATGTATTTTGTTTTATGTTATTTAGCTTAGTTCATGTATTGTAGTAAGATAGCAAATAAACTCTTGTTTGATTTATAGAGAAGTGTTCTGTGTTCTGTGTGTAATATTCAAATCAAATCTTGCTCAGATACGTTACCTATATGCTCATAACTGTCATACGGTTATTTAAATAATTCTGAATTATTATATCGTTGCCACGAGAATAAACAGAATTTATCAGACATACTGAAATTTAACAACTCGCTGGACGATTGTTAAATAAGTTGGACGTTTTGATTAATACCAATTGATCATATCAATATCAAATCGTAAGATTCCCTAAAGCTCAAATAAAGCTTAAACAAAAGAGCTAAATTAAACAATGTAAAATGATTAATTCATTACATATAATGGTGGAGGATGCGGGCAAATATGATTTGAATATTCATAATCAGAAAAACATATTTTTGTATTTTGCCTATTTTTAACCGGAAGAAATAGTGTAGATACAAAGAGACAGAGTTTGTTTGTGTTATTGTGGTACTGTATGCATGGCAATGCGTTTTGAATGAATTAAAGTGCAACCTTAGTTGTTTGAGAAATTAACTGCAGTATATGAATTGTCGCTATAAAAGCGCAAAAGAGACGAATGAGCGGATTCCTCATTCACGTCTTTTAAAAGGCCTCTCATAGTTTCAATCTGCTAAAGTGCGTGTCCCACTTCTGATTGAACTATGCTATTTAATCTCCCGGCGAGAATATCAGATTAGCTACCTGTGTTTTTCTCTGCCAATCTTTGAGTCACTAAAAAGAGTGAAATCGGACGCGGCGCTCGGAAAGAGTGGCCGAAACGCATTCTGGGGAGAATAGTTATTGATCTTGATCAAAAATGAATTGTGTGATGAAAAATCCACTGTGTTTTGTCTGTGAAGTTAGACAGAATTAATGTACTAAGGCTCGCCACGGCCAAAAAAAAAAAAAAAGTGTTGATAATTAATCTATGGATTAATGTATATCTCTCTGAACGAGTTGAGATTGTTAGTGCTATAAAGAAAGAATCTAAATAGCTGCTTTTTGATAGTAGTGTGAAAGATTGATGTTTCATTGATTATCCGGATCTGTGCATCTGAAATGACAGGTTCCCTGATGTCACCATAGTGACGCGTAACTCAGGAAGTGCGCAGGCTCCGTTCCCGCGCCATTTTGAGCTGTTGTAAACAACAGCCTAGCTTGGCTAACTGAAGCAATGAGTAGCTTATGCAACGCTAGTAGCATTGAAGGCTAGCTTTTTGTAGCATGTGGGTTCAAATGCGTGTGTGTTTGCAGTGTGTTTTTGAAGTGTTGATACGAGTTTAACCCTTCACAGCTGAACTCTAACTCACATTTAACTGTTTACATCAGTTCCTTCTCTCTTTTGAATTCACTCATTCTCTCTTATAACTTCTAATGTGAAAGGACTTTAACGATACAAATTTAAATAAACCTTTAATGTGCAAGACAGCTGATTTCATAGGAAATGAGACCAGCGATGTCACAGATGGTTTTAACAAGTAGTTGTGTTTAGGTTGTTTTGTTTCGTTTCATATTTAGCAGATATTAGTTTCATAACTATTGGGGTTTATTATAAATTAATGATGGGTCTTAGCCTCATTGCTTTGATGGGAAGATAATTAATTTAATTATGATTTGCGCTCATGATTTTAAGAATTTCATTGGATGAATTGCTATGAAATATTTGAAATTGATAATTTAATTCCATAACTAATCCCAGATGTGAAATTAAATTAATTTCATTAAAATAATTTCATTTCCCAATTCCACATAGTCTGATTGAGATAATTATGTGTGCTCTGATAATTTAACAATAACATTAAGATTTTAATTATTAACTGTCAAAGTGTTTGATCGTCTGGCCCGGGAATTTTTTTTTAATTTCCTTTATAATTGAGACGATACGGATTAATTTGTTCTAATGATTTGAATAACACAAGGAATTAGTAATTGGTCAGGCTTAGGAATACGAAATTAGGGATGTGGAATTTGTAATTTAATTTCATAATTAATTACGAATTTCAAGATTCTGATTCAATTTAATAATTAATTACATTTACATTTATGCATTTAGCAGACGCTTTTATCCAAAGTGACTTACAGTGCATTCAGGCTATACATTTTTTTTTTATCAGTATGTGTGTTCCCTGGGAATCGAACCCACGACCTTTTGCGCTGCTAACGCAATGCTCTACCACTGAGCCACAGGAACACAGTTATTGTTACAATTACAGTTCCTGTTTCCCTATGTCAACACTATTGGCTGATCAATGAAATGTAATCGCCTGTAATGTTAATGAAAAATATCATTAAGATTTTAATCCATGACTGCCAATAATGCTCTGAAATTTTAATTTCATCTGCAACTCATTAGAGCTTGTATTACCCTGCTTCAATACTTAAGGATTATTATAATCACAGGTGTCTTCTAATATTAATGACAAACATCGTTAAGTTAGATCTTTAACTATAAATCATTGCTCTGAAATTTTAATTCCAGCATTGGCTAATAAGGATCCTACCTCAAGGATACCCTATTGATTAATTTAATCCTAATCAAGCCTATCAAATTTAAATGATAACATCATAAAATTGGAATTAGGAACTACCATTTCTAATTTGAAATTCTAATTTCAGTTGCAATTGAGTTTTGGTTCCAACCTGTTTGGTCTCTCTCCGTCTGTTATTAAATTAACTTTTAAAAGTTTCCCTTTTCTTAGGCCTGATAGGAGATAGGGCTCCCCCTAGTGCTTGGTTAGTGAAGTGAAATTGCCTCCAGTGTGAGTTACACCGTTCCGACTGTACCTGGTGCAGGCTGGAGGGGAAACCCGAATATTTCCGTCCTAGTGTTGCAAAGTGACGGCCCGCAGCAGGCTAGCAATCAGGTATCGGAGGAGGAGTCAACGGCTGACTGGGCGAAGGTGCGGATATACCATCCCGGCTAATCTATTGACGAAGTACGTCGAACTTCGGGTTCGCGCTGACGGATAGACACCGGGACCTAGCCCCGCCCCTCTTCAGGCCAGCAGTCGTTTGACATAACTCACCCGAGTCCCAGCCCGGTTGTGCCAAAAGCCACAGCTGTCTGAGAGGCTCACAGCAATACGGTGGGGGCGGAGTGTTCGGCAAAACCCTTACAGGAGCTCACCTGGTGCGCTCGGGCGGTGGGCCTTGCTGCTGAACACCACTGGAGCAATTTACATTCATCACAAAGCCTAGAGTATAATAACTTTCTAATTAGGAAAACCCTTCTAAGTAAGCAAACCTCCAAAAAGAAAAAAAAAAAAAGGTTTCCTTAACACTTAGGCCAGTGTGTTTATCCTACTAAAATTAGCAAAGCAAAACCCCTAGGTGCATCGACTCAACAGCGCCTCCGCGTTGCCACCTTTGTTACTAATCCTACTCTCACCTTTCTCTCATTTCTTCCTGCTGCTATCCTCTAATTTGACTACTGCTGCTGTTGCTGAGATTTTTGCCTGTGTGAAGATCACAAGTGGAGAACTTTAGCAATCAAAACAGGTATTTGTGGAACTTGAGAACATGTCAAAATTGTTTTCCATTTACCTTCCTCTTTTGTGAAATCCTACCCCGCCAGGTTAAAGCAGGTCCACAGAAGAAAGGCGCCGGAAAACTTCAAGCACGCGAACACTCTAATTAGCTTGTGGTGTCAATTTTGGTCATTAACGGGACCAGTGCTGTCATTGTTATTGTTTTCCTCCACGCCGGAGAAAACTAATCGCAATCACAGACTTACAAAATTTGTCATTTACAAATCCTCTGATTAGAAGAAACCACCTTCTTCTTCTTCTCTTTACCTGTTCTCTAGCTGTGCTACCTGTGTGTGTGTGTGCTCAATTTTCCCCCCACAGAGGCTACAAATTAGAAGCACGCCCCAGAGGATCACAGTCACAGAGAACCACACCCACCTGTTTTACACAGTCAACACTAGTACACATTCTATATTGCACATCTACACCCTTTTTTTGTTGATTTGTTCTGTTTTGGTTTGTTTGTTTTGTTTTGTTTTTCTTTTCAAGGTCTGTGTCAGTCGTGGTTCGAGATCTCACCACGCCCAAACATGTCTCACACAACAGGACATGTCGGTCACTGGGAGGATTTGGAAACATGGCTAAGCATTGCAACAAACAGCCTCCTCCCTAAGGCTGCTGAAACACTAAAACATCAGACACAAGACCAGCTGGATGACAACATAACAAGCCTCATGGCACAAGACCCAAGTCACAGCTACAATCACAAAGAATTAGCCAAGATCACCGGCTCCTTAAGCCACACACTCATCGCCACCCTCAAGTTGAGCGACAAGCACGCTGCACAACGCCAGCAGGAGTTGACACGTGCACAACGACGCATAGAGCAGCTGGAACTTGAAGCTCAGGAACGACGGGAAGGGTCGGATGAGGCGGAACAAGGCACTGAGGAGGAGATCAACCAGCTAAAAGAAACCCTAGCAGCTACTAGCCAAGAATTGGAAAAGGTCAAGGCAGACTACGATGACCGGTCCAAAAAGCTACAGTATGCTGAACAGCTTCTGGAGAAAGCAAAGGCCGACTTCAGAGATAAAAACGGCAGAATCAAAGCCCTTGAAGCTCACCTGGATGAGTCACGAAACGAGGTTAGTCGTCTAACACGACAGCTTGACTACGTCAAAGAGGAATCTGACAGTCTCCAAGAGGAACTCAAGCATGCTTACGAACTGCGCCGTGAGCCATCAAGGACACGACGCGCATCGACCTCACCCCTGCCGAGCAGGACCGGTTCACCTGTTCCTGGACTGACACGTGAGAAAAAGATGGAGGGGGTGGTGTTGAAACATTCACCAACTCACTCTGGAGAACATTACATCACGTTACCTCAGCCAAAAGAATCTGCTGCAGCCAGTCACAGATCATCGCACGGCTTGGACCTAAAAGACCTCGACAAGCTCGCCAGGAACATTGGCAAATTCACCCCGAGCGTGCCAAATAGCCCAAATGTCCAAGCGTATCTCCAAGATATCGATTTCCATCTGGAAATGCGACCTAACGTTACGGACAAAGATAGACTATATTTACTTCGAACGACATCCAGTTCTGAAGTTCGCAGCTTCCTGGACAGGCAGCCTGCTCACACAAAGAACGATTACCAACTGCTCCGAGAAGCCCTCATTAAAGAGTTCTCTGACCCTGAGTCCGAACAAGGCCTCGTGGCTGCCCTGGAGACGAGACAAGGACGTCACGAACCTCCTCAAGCCTACTACAGCCGACTCAGACGGGCATACTTTGGAATTCGCAACGAACCTGACATGGAGGATGAACTGAACTTTAAAACTCTCTTCCTACGAAACCTTCATCCCGGCGTAAGCCACCATCTTGGCGTTCTCGCAAGTCCACGGACAATGAATACTCCGCAGTTGCGGGACTTGGCAAAATTTTGGATGTCATTTTAATTTAATCTTGCATGTAATGTCTGATAAAGCAGCGTTTGTGAGCGGAGCTCTGTTTTGTGTACAGCGTTACTGTGGAAACCTGCTCCAACAGCGCCTCCCGCTGGCAGAGAATGAATTTTGATATACAGGTGCTTGTCATATAATTCGAATATCATAAAAAAGTTGATTTATTTCACTATTCACCATTCAAAAAGTGAAACTTGTATAATGTATACATTTCATTCCACACAGACTGATATATTTCAAGTGTTTATTTCTTTTAATTTTGATGAATATAACTGACAACTAATGAAAACCCCAAATTCAGTATCTCAGAAAATTAGAATATTACTTAAGACCAATACAAAGAAAGGATTTTTAGAAATATTGGCCAACTGAAAAGTATGAACATGAAAAGTATGAGCATGTACAGCACTCAATACTTAGTTTGGGCTCCTTTTGCCTGAATTACTGCAGGAATGCGGCGTGGCATGGAGTCGATCAGTCTGTGGCACTGCTCAGGTGTTATGAGAGCCCAGGTTGCTCTGATAGTGGACTTCAGCTCTTCTGCATTGTTGGGTCTGGCATATCGCATCTTCCTCTTCACAATACCCCATAGATTTTCTATGGGGTTAAGGTCAGGCGAGTTTGCTGGCCAATAAAGAACAGGGATACCATGGTCCTTAAACCAGGTACTGGTAGCTTTGGCACTGTGTGCAGGTGCCAAGTCCTGTTGGAAAATGAAATCTGCATCTCCATAAAGTTGGTCAGCAGCAGGAAGCATGAAGTGCTCTAAAACTTCCTGGTATACGGCTGTGTTGACCTTGGACCTCAGAAAACACAGTGGACCAACACCAGCAGATGACATGGCACCCCAAACCATCACTGACTGTGGAAACTTTACACTGGACCTCAAGCAACGTGGATTCTGTGCCTCTCCTCTCTTCCTCCAGACTCTGAGACCCTGATTTCCAAAGGAAATGCAAAATTTACTTTCATCAGAGAGCATTACTATGGACCACTCAGCAGCAGTCCAGTCCTTTTTGTCTTTAGCCCAGGCGAGATGCTTCTGACGCTGTCTGTTGTTCAAGAGTGGCTTGACATGGACCCTGAAACCCATGTCTTGCATACGTCTGTGCGTAGTGGTTCTTGAAGCACTGACTCCAGCTGCAGTCCACTCTTTGTGAATCTCCCCCACATTTTTGAATGGGTTTTGTTTCACAATCCTCTCCAGGGTGCGGTTATCCCTATTGCTTGTACACTTTTTTCTACCACATCTTTTCCTTCCCTTCGCCTCTCTATTAATGTGCTTGGACACAGAGCTCTGTGAACAGCCAGCCTCTTTTGCAATGACCTTTTGTGTCTTGCCCTCCTTGTGCAAGGTGTCAATGGTCGTCTTTTGGACAACTGTCAAGTCAGCAGTCTTCCCCATGATTGTATAGCCTACAGAAATAGACTGAGAGACCATTTAAAGGCCTTTGGAGGTGTTTTGAGTTAATTAGCTGATTAGAGTGTGGCACCAGGTGTCTTCAATATTGAACCTTTTCACAATATTCAAATTTTCTGAGATACTGAATTTGGGGTTTTCATTAGTTGTCAGTTATAATCATCAAAATTAAAAGAAATAAACACTTTTAATATATCAGTCTGTGTGGAATGAATGTATATATTATACAAGTTTCACTTTTTGAATGGAATTAGTGAAATAAATCAACTTTTTGATGATATTCTAATTATATGACCAGCACCTGTATATGCGGTCACAAATAGTGTAAGTCTGTGGGACTATGGTATAAATAAATTCAACTGTAATCAAATCAAATCACGTTTATTGTCACATCATCACAGCACATGTGCCTTGATGAGTGAAATTCTTGAGAGCGTGCTCCAGACAGTGCAGAAACAATTAACATATAGACAGTACCATTACATACTTACAGACTTATACAGATGACAATGTGCAATATACACATACATATACTCAGTACACACAGTGTACTGTTAGACATACTTACAGTTATCAATACACATTATACACCGTATGTACACATTCTACATCATGTACACATATATACATACATCGGCTGCATACACATATATACATACACTGTAATATGCAAAGGTGCAGTAGATTGTACATAAGCTGGATACGCAAATGTCATGGATGTGCATTGGATGGTATCCAGTGGTAGCAGATAGATTGTTGTATTAGTGCAGTGTGTACGTGTAGTCCAGTTTGAACTGTGGAGTTAAAGTGCAGTGCGTGGCATATCGTAAAGTGGGAGTGTGCTGTAGGGTGTATTAGTTCTGACTGTTCATTAGCCTGATAGCTTGAGGGAAAAAGCTGTCCCTCAGTCGGCTAGTGCGGGATCGGATGCTGCGGAGACGTCTTCCTGAGGGCAGCAGAGAGTACAGTCTGTGGGACGGGTGGCTGGAGTCATTGGTGATCCTCCGGGCTTTCCTTATACACCGCCTGGTGTAGATGTCCTGGAGGGAGGGAAGCTCACCTCCAACAATGTGGCGGGCAGTTCGCACGACCCTTTGCAGAGCTTTGCGGCGGTGATGCAGCCGGTCAGGATGCTCTCCACAGTGCAGGTGTAGAAGGATCTGAGGATGCTGGGGCTCATTCCAAACTTCCTCAGCCGTCTCAGGAAGAAGAGGCGTTGATGTGACTTCTTCAGCACTGCATCTGTGTGAGCGGACCATGTGAGATCCTCGGTGATGTGAACACAGAGGAACTTAAAGCTGTTTACCCGCTCCACAGGTGTCTTGTCGATGGTGATGGGTGTGTGTTCTCTGCTCTGTCTCCTGAAATCCACCACCAGTGTTGAGGGTCAGCGGAGATTAAGTGTTGTTGACCATTCTGACCACCTGACTTCTGCCTGTCAGAAAGTCCAGGATCCAGCTGCACAGAGATCTGTTTAGTCCTAGATTCTGGAGTTTCGCAACCAGTGTGGCAGGCACTGAAGGTATTGAATGCCAGGTATTTAATGCGGAGCTGTAATCTACAAACAGCATCCTCACATAGGCGTTCTTGTTTTCCAGGTGGGAGAGAGCAGTATGCAGGGTGAAGGCAATAGCATCGTCTGTGGAATGGTTGCTGCGATATGCAAATTGCAGCGGATCCAGTGAGGCAGGCAGCACAGAGCAGATGTAGTCTCTGATGAGTTTCTCAAAACATTTGCTGAAGATGGGTGTCAGAGCAACAGGCCTCCAGTCATTCAAGCATGTGATTTTATTTTTCTTTGGTATGGGCACAATGGTGGATTTTTTTGAAGCATAAGGGAAACACAGACAGAGAGAAGGAGAGGTTGAAAATGTCTGTGAAAACCCCGGCTAGTTGGAATGCGCATGCTTGGAGCACACGGCCTGGGATCGGATTATAGGGTCCATGTAAACGCAGCTAATAACATCACGGATTGTAAAGGGAATAAACCAGCTACAGTGAACATTGCCGCCTCTCTACCGGATGAGCTTAATCTTTTTTATGCTCGTTTCATGGCTCACAACCCCGCCCCGAGTGATCACTCATATCACTTGTATAACAGTTTCACTGCAATTCATGTTATAATGTTATAATTAAAGAACAATAAACATAATACATATTACCATTGCACTTATCTGTACATAGTAAATGCAGTTATTTTTAAGCTGTTGTTGACATCCTATCTAAAATGTGATTTAGCCAAAAAAAACAATAACGTTACCACTCTAATGTCTTGCAATATCCGTGCGTGCAAAGGTTCTGCGTGATCCTCTTGTTCAATATTCTCGAGGTCTGAATATACAGGTGCATCTCAATATATTAGAATGTCGTGAAAAAGTTAATTTTGTCTAAGTTATTTCAAAAAGTGAAACTTTCATATATTTTTAGATTCATTGCATGTAAAGTAAAACATTTCAAAAGTTTTTTTGTTTTAATTTTGATGATTAGAGCGTACAGCTCATGAAAGTCAAAAACCAGTATCTCAAAATATTAGAACATTTACATTTGAGTTTCAATAAATGACCATCCATACAGTATAAATTCTGGGTATCTCTTGTTCTTTGAAACCACAATAATGGAGAAGACTGCTGACTTGGCAATGATCCAGAAGACGAACATTGACACCCTCCACAAAGAGGGTAAGTCACAGAAGCTCATTACTGAAAGGTGTGGCTGTTTACGGACGCAGCTAGTAATGCCAACCTTTCGTGGGTTAATCCTGGATAGGGTCTTTCTGACGTCGGCTGCAGACAGACAGAGCGCCTGGTCGCAGGTCGTTTTTTAACCGGAATACCTCAGTCAGTCCGTGTCGGCCACAACACCTCAAGCACTACCACACTGAGCACAGGTGCCCCACAAGGCTGTGTGCTCAGCCCGCTGCTCTTCACGCTGCTGACCCACGACTGCACTGCCAAGTTCAGCTCCAACCACATCATCAAGTTTGCTGATGACACAACAGTGGTAGGTCTCATCAGCAACCATGATGAAATGCACTACAGAGAGGAAGCGGCACAGCTGGCTGAATGGTGTGGCGCTAACAATCTGTCCCTCAATGTGGAGAAGACAAAGGAGGTTGTGTTGGACTTCAGGAGGAGGAACTCCACTGACCACCCCCCACTGACCATCGACAGCTCGACTGTGGAGAGAGTCAGCAGCACTAAATTCCTGGGGGTGCACATTACGGAGGATCTCACCTGGACCACCAACACCATGTCACTCTCCAAGAAGGCACAACAGCGTCTACACTTTCTCCGCCGGCTGAAAAGAGCAAGTCTCCCACCACCCATCCTCACCACATTCTACAGGGGCACCACTGAGAGTGTGCTGACCAGCTGCATCACTGTCTGGTATGGGAACTGCAGTGCTGCTGACCGCAAGACCCTCCAGCGGACAGTGAACACGACTGCAAAGATCACCGGTGCCCCTCTCCCATCCATCCTGGACATTTTCCTTGCACGATGCTCCAGCAAAACCAACAGCATCGTGAAGGACCCCACCCACCCCTCCCACAGTCTCTTCCAGCTCCTACCATCAGGCAGACGGTACCGGAGCATCAGAGCTCGCTCCGCCAGACTGCTCAACAGCTTTTTCCCCCAGGCTGTGAGAGCCCTGAACTCAGATCACCCCGCCCCCCTCTGAAACCCCATGCACACCCCTACCTCCTGAAACATGGACCACCACCCCCCCTCTCCAAAACACCCCCCAACCTTACCACACCAAAGAAAAAAACTGTGAACTTTTTTGTGTGCTACACACAGGTGAGTGGGCCTGTACCACCTGTAGTAACACACTCTCCTCTATGCACTAGACACTTTTCCAAACACTGCTATGTGTACACAACCCCACAAAAGACTCAGCAATATATGTACGTTTACATGCTCATGCACTACAAATCATTTTGTACTGTTCCTCAGCTAGCTGCTCGACTCACAATGTTTCTCTCTGCACATGTACAGTATTTATGTGAAGCATTCGCATAGTTTTTATCTTTATCTTTAGTTGTATAGGGTAAACTTTTAGGGTAAACAGTTTGTATTTTCTATCTTTATCTTTAGTTGTATAGGGTAAACATTTACATAGAGTATACACTTAGTCAAAATCTGTCAGTAGGTTAGTTGTGTATAGGTTTATAGTGTTTTACTTCATTGTTGTATGTCTGTATTTATGTAGCACCGTGGTACTGTGAGGCACGACATTTCGTTCCACTGTATGTCCCCACATGTAGCGGAATGACAATAAAGCTCAACTTGAACTTGAACTTACAGAGTGCTGTATCAAAGCATATTAAATGCAAAGTTGACTGGAAGGAAGAATTTGGGTAGGACAAGGTGCACAAGCAACAGGGATGACTGCAAGCTTGAGAATACTGTCAAGCAAAGCGGATTTAAACACTTGTGAGAGCTTCACAAGGAGTGAACTGAAGCTGGAGTCAGTGCATCAAGAGTCACCACGCTCAGACGTCTTCAGGAAAAGGGCTACCAATTCACTTCTGAACCAGAGACAACGTCAGAAGAGTCTTACCTGGGCTGTGGAGAAAAAGAACTGGACTGTTGCTCAGTGGTCCAAAGTCTTCTTTTCAGATGAAAGTAAATTTTGCATTTCATTTGGAAATCAAGGTCCCAGAGTCTGGAGGAAGAGTGGAGAGGAACAGAATCCATGTTGCTTGAAGTCCAGTGTGAAGTTTCCACAGTCAGTGATGATTTGGGCTGCCTAATCAGCACATGGTTAGCTAGCAGTTCTGAACAGTGGTACACATGTAAAAACTAAATGTTATAGTCCCCCTGCTTTCTTGAGCACCTGGGAGCCAGAAATCTTGCTGATTGATAGGGGATCAAATACTTATTTGACTCATTAAAATGTAAATCAATTTATAACTTTTTTTTTAAATGCGTTTTTCTGGATTTTTTTGTTGTTGTTCTGTCTCTCGCTGTTCAAATAAACCTACCATTTAAAATTATAGACTGATCATTTCTTTGTCAGTGGGCAAACGTACAAAATCAGCAGAGGATCAAATAATTTTTTCCCTCACTGTATTTACTCTATTTTAAATTCAAACAGCCAGGACACTCTACAACTTTATTTAATCGAATGTACCTGTCAAATTTTTTATTGCTGGAGATATAAATGCATAAACACAATTTTATTAGATTGTATACATGTACAAATGATTAACAGTATTTATGTCATATTATCTCCATTATCTCCATTGTGAGAAAGGCCCAGCAGAGGTTGTACTTCCTTCGCCAGCTGAGGAAGTTCAACCTGCCACAGGACTTACTGAAACAGTTCTACTCCGCCATCATTGAATCCGTCCTCTGCACATCAATAAGTGTCTGGTTCAGCTCAGCTACCAAATCTGACCACAGAAGACTACGGAGGGTAGTCCGGACTGCTGAGCGAATCGTTGGTACAACCCTCCCTACTCTCCAAGAACTGTACTCATCCAGAGTGAGCAAAAGGGCTGGCAAAATCACTCTGGACCCCGCACATCCAGCACACTCCCTCTTTGAACTGCTGCCGTCTGGTCGACGCTACAGAGCTCTGAGCACCAGAACGACCAGACACAGGAACAGTTTCTTCCCCCAAGCAATCCATCTCATGAACACCTGACATTAACATGGAACACACAACACTATTTTACAACTATTTATTCACCACACATACATATATAATATTTTTTTATTTTATTTTTTTCCATTTCAAATTTGCACATGTCAGACCTGTACACACATGATTGTCTGTATTGCATAGTGTTTTTGCTATTTTGTACATTGCCTATTTGTATATTTGTATATTGTTCTCTTGTTGTCTGTGTCCTGTCCCGTTGCTGTCATTCTGTTGCACTGTGGAGCTTTGTCACTATAACAAATTCCTCGTATGTGTAAACATACCTGGCCAATAAAGCTCATTCTGATTCTGATTCTGATTCTGGTATCAGTCCGTCAGAAAAGCAGTTCTGGGCTTCTTTTTTTTAGCTAGTAAGTTTGTTGTTATTCTTGGCTGGATAACTAGCAGGTTTTAAAAGCCCTTTAAAATTAAATATGTACACAGTTTGGATTAAATGAAAGTACAGCCAAATTGTATCTTCTGTACAGACTTTACAAAAAGATACCATTCATTAACATGACTTCATGTTATTATCAACTTACAGTGAGTGAACAATATATTTTTACAACATTAATGTTTGTGAAAGTTATTTAATACAAACACTTGATCATTCATGTTTGTTCATTGTGCATTAAATAATTTTAACAGATTGAACTTTTGATTTTATGTATTAGTAAATTTTGAAATTAACACTAAGAAGAATTATTGCAATATAACTATTGTTTATGTGATAGGTCATGTTATCTAACAAATGGAATCTTATTTTAAAGTGTGTTAATACTACAGTTTCCATCTATATGATATAATATGGTTCTCGGTACCGTGGATTTTCACTCGAATACATGGTACCGAGAACCGTGGATTTTCACTGGAATACAGAAATGTTGGTACCGTGACAACACTACAGCAGATGAGGTGTTCTTTTATGGGACAAAATTGACTTGGCCCTAGGTGCAACCAATTTGGGCCCCACATGGATGTGTTCTCTGGTTGATTTCAATGCTCCCTCTTATTTGCCTGATTTACTCCACCCCATCTCTCCTAATTTTCTCTTCATTATATATTTTTTTTTTGTGCAGCACTTTGGTCGGCCTTGTTTCGTGCTTAAATGTGTTCTAGAAATAAAACTGAACTTGAACTTTACCAGTTGATTCAATGGTAGGTAAAAGTTTACTGGGAAAAGTCTATATTATATTACACAGAAAAAGAATATGCACAATTGAATTCATACGGTACATTTATTTGTGTAGCAGTGTTACATGTAAACAGAACAAGAAACTAATTGTTCAGAGAGCTTGAACATATTTCATAGTTTTGAGAGAAAAAGTTCACATTCTGAGAACTGAGTCAAAGGGACTGGGAGTTTTTGTTTAAAAATAAAAAGAAGAACCGATAAAAATACCAGATGGATCAGCAGTAACAGTAAGAGCAGTAATACCTTTAAAACCTTAACCATATCCATCCCTACACAGTTTTTCCAAGCTTTTAAAACCCATAGAAGTATCCTGCCACAAACAGGACCTACGTGAGGCTTTTTCAATAAATTGTCTAGTAAGGCATCTCTTTTAGTGTGAATTCTCATGTGATGATTAAATCCTCCTTTACATACAGTATGTAATGGAGGCCAGCTAGTAGGTGCTGTGCAGGTAAACCTCACTCCCCTGATCTCAAGAGATGCACTAGCGACTGACGCTAGTGGCTGCAGTCTTTAGCCTCCTTGTTAGTGTGCCTGCCTTCCACGCCGGAGACCCGGGTTCGAGACCCCCCGTTACACATATCCATATCGAGAGCAGCTGAAAGGCTTTTACCCAGCATGACTTAACATGTGAGTCTTAAGGTATCCTTTACGTGTGAAAGACTTTCCACACTGAGAGCAGGTGAAAGGCTTTTCTGAAGAGTGAGTTACCAAATGATACTTAAGGTGTCCTTTCTGTGCAAAACTCCTTCCACACTGAGAGCAGGTAAAAGACTTTATCCCAGTATGAATTATCATGTGACTCCTCAGGATTCCTTTACATATGAAACTCTTTCCACACTGAGAGCAGGTAAAAGACTTTATTCCAGCATGACTTAACATGTGAGTCTTAAGGTTTGTTTTACGTGTGAAAGTGTTTCCACATTGAGAGCAGCTGAAAGGCTTTATGCCAGCATGACTTAACATGTGAGTCTTAAGGTTTGTTTTACGTGTGAAAGTGTTTCCACACAGAGAGCAGGTAAAAGGCTTCATTCCAGCATGAATTAACATGTGAGTCTTAAGGTATCTTTTACATGTGAAAGTGTTTCCACACTGAGAGCAGCTGAAAGGCTTTATTCCAGCATGACTTAACATGTGAGTCTTAAGGTATCCTTTACATGTGAAACTCTTTCCACACTGAGAGCAGGTAAAAGGTTTTATTCCAGTATGAATTACCATGTGATTCTTAAGGTTTGTTTTACGTGTGAAAGTGTTTCCACACAGAGAGCATCTGAAACGCTTTTCTGAAGAGTGAGTTACCAAATGATCATTAAGGTGTCCTTTCTGTGTAAACCTCTTTCCACACTGAAAGCAGCTGAAAAGCTTTATTCCAGCATGAATTAACATGTGATTCTTAAGGTTTTCATTAGACGTGAAAGTGTTACAGCACTGAGAGCAGCTGAAAGGCTTTTCCCCACTATGAATTCTCATGTGTTTCATAAGGCTTCTTTTATGTTTGTAAGTGTTTCCACACTGAGAGCAGCTGAAAGGCCTTTGGACTTCTGTTATTTGAATGCTGCAACTCACTGATTTTTCTCCTTTCACATCATGATCTTTCTGACACTGATGTTTCTCCTCCACCTCATTCAGATCTGGTCTTTCTTCTTTCACTTTCTTCAGGCCTAAAATGAAAACATTAAGGTGATAAAAATCAATTGGGACATTTTGAAAATAAAAGGAAGACGTGTACTAGGGCTGGGCGATATGACGATATTATTGTATATCGACGATGTCTTGCAAGTATCGCGATGTCAACAGTCAGGTAAAAGACGATTATCAATTTTATCGAAAAAAAAAAAAAAAAGACAAATCAGGGGTGCAAACTCGTCAGGGGTGAAAAAGGTGACAAACTAAACTCCACCCCCCCCCCCCCCCCCCCCCCCCCCCTAATATATATATATACACATGGGTGGGAATCGCAGGGCACCTCACGATACAATATAATCACGATACAGCAATTCTGCGATAATCAATATATTGCTAGACAATCATATAATGATACATCCCGATATATGTCTAACTATGAAAACAAAATGCCTGTGAAAAGGTTAAGTGCAAGTTTTCTTTCATTCAAGTCCAAACAGTTAGAAAACAGCAAAAAAGTACTGTAAATCAATTTTAACGCGTTAAGTAAATTAATAATTTTATTGATTAATTTATATATTTTTTTGTTTGTAGTTTATTTAGAATATATTTAGCTATCACACAAAATAACTTGAGATTCACTTGCGAGGGCAGTTAAACAGTTTATTAGGAACAAACAAAGCTGACTTTTTAGCATCATTACTCCAGTCACATGATCCTTCAGAAATCATTCTAATAATCTTTATTATTTTAAAGATTTTTGCTGCTCAAAAAACATTTATTATTATTATTATTCTGTTGAAAAGATCTGAAGTTTTTTTTTTTTCTTTGATGAATAGAAAGTTCAGAAGAACAGCATAGTTTGTAACATGATAAATGTCTTTATCATTACTTGTGCTAAAAAGTTTTAATTTCTATATGCTGACTACAAGCTTTTGAATGGTATAGTGCATATTGTTACACTTGGAGTAAGACTGAAGTAATGAAGAAGAGAATTCTTTACAAAAACATTACAACACCTGGCATTTTCATAGTGTATATTGTTTATGTGCTCTGAAGAAAAAAAACAAACAAACACACATTTTGAATTTCTGGGTTATGTCTCTCAGCAGATCTTCTTCCAGAAACAGAAAGTAGCCGAGATGAACTTGATTGTTTACATTCGCGCGCCTCACGTCACGTGGATGTTTGAATCTGAAAGGCGCGAACGGCGCGTGGGCGTGACCGTATTAGATATAATGAGTTGAGACGGGAAAACTGGACATCACATCGGTTTCATACGGATTACTTTAACATATAATATTTGTTTTGGACGTAACTTACTTCATTTAAAAGTAGACATTTTAAGCTTTCTATACATATATTTCTCATGTATTTGAGGCGAGTATTCGCGGAGATAAAGGTTGTTTTATTTACGTGTCTGTGAAGAAAGGTGACAGAGCCGGCAGAGAACGCACCCCGTTTATTTTATTAATTTTAGAAAAGCACATTATTTCGTTGTTATTATGACTATACAGAAATAAAAGGAGACCCTTTGCAGTTTCAAATGATACCTTATTCTTATCTGTACAATCAAAACTGACAAGAGTATTTTTAGTTCTTTTCGCGGTCATAAAGAAAATAGGAGACAGCCCGCACCGGTGCGGGCTTTGACCCCAAGGTAAGCCAATCAGAGACACAGAGTAGGGCGGGTCCATTCCTGCCATTGCCAACAGGGGGAAAAGACGCTGCAGGTGACGTGACACAGATGACTCGCAGATCCGACGACGACCCCCCCCTCCTCTCCTCAAATATTTTTTTTACAGATCTACACGATTCACGTGAATGACCTATTTCAAGGTGAAAACGGCGAATTTCGCCGAAAGGTGACAAGTTTGCACCCCTGCAAATGATAAAACTAGTAAATTGCAAAAAAAAAAAAAATTTTACATGACCCCATAGTCACCATACAGGGCTGCATTTCCCAAAAGCATCATAAGCCTAAGTTGATCATAGCTCCATTGGTTTCAATGGGTCTAAGATGTACTTAAGCTTACGATGCTTTTGGGAAACGCAGCCCAGTTCTTTTTGCATGCAAGAATGAAATAATTTAGTAGGAGGAGGGTTGGGAATCGAAAAGCTGTTCCAATTTTTGAAATCAGATCAGATGGAAGGTCAGGAACCGAATTACTTGTTATAAAATTAAATTTCAATTCTGCTTCTCGATTCCTGTATGCACATTTATTGTGATTTCAAAAGATTCAACTGCAAGAAGATGAAATAGAACTCGCTTCTGCACTCGCGCTCTGTTTCCCGTGCTGGCCACACACACAAAGTGCACACACAAAAGCCGCCTCTTATATACACAAACACTGGACTCAGCTCTCTTTCTCTCATTCTTACACATTCGAATGGACAAATACACACATAATTATATCAAAATACCACATAAATACAATCAGTTATGTCTTAAGTGAACGTAAAGAGTTGAGAAAGAATACAAGGGTGTATGGATCCATGCATTGACAGCAGCCGCTGCCGCCAAAAGAAAAGAAAATCCCTCACTGATCTTGGCTGAATCACTTTTGTAACCTCGGTTTATATTTTATTTGCCTGTTTTTCGGCGCTGACTACCATAAAGGCAACGTGCATCCGTGTATGCGATTTTGGAGATGCGTTCCAATCCTATTCATCCTTATTTAGGGTGAATAGGATTGGATCCTATTCCTGCAGCTCCAGGATAAGCATCCTTATCCTGCAGCTCTCTCCACTAATTTCACTTTTTCCCACACCCCTCGCACGATTGGGAGGGGTGGAGGCACTGGTCTCCTTATTTCAAATGAATGTTAATTTGATCTTCTACCATCTCCTACAGGCAACAGTTCATTTGAATCTCATGCAATTACTATTACCCACCCTGCTAAAATCCACTTTGTAGTTGTGTATCGTCCCCCAGGTCAACTGGGTAACTTCTTGGAGGAGTTGGATGTGTTACTGTCAAACATTCCTGAAGATGGTACTCCTCTGGTACTGCTCGGCGACTTCAACAGCCACCTAGAAAAACCCCAGGCTACTGACATCAACACTCTTCTCACTTCATTTGACCTCAAACGCGTGTCTACTACGGCTACTCACAAATCAGGTAACCAACTGGACCTCATCTACACACGCTACTGCTCCACTGACAACACATTAGTAACTCCACTGCACACCTCAAACCACTTCCTCATCACTTCTAATCACTTCACTCTCCTCCGCAGGTCACCTTTCGACGTAACCTACGCTCGCTCTCTCCCTCTCGCCTATCCTCAATGGTTTCATCCGCACTACCTTCACCCTCTCAGTTTTCAGCACTCGACACAAACCGTGCTACTGACACTATTTGCTTCACTCTAACATCTTGCTTAGACAACTTTTGCCCCCTTTCATCCAGACCAGCACGCGCTACTCCCTCTGCCCCCTGGTTGTCCGATGTTCTCTGTGAACATCATGCTAAAGTAAGGGCTGCAGAGAGGAAATGGCACAAATCCAAAAACTCTACCGACCTTAGTGTGTATCAGTCACACCTCTCTTCCTTCTCTGCAAATGTCTCCACTGCTAAAATGACATACTACCACAACAAAATTAACAACTGTTCCGACTCTTCAAAACGCGCACTCTTCAAAACGTTCTCTTCTCTTCTCTGTCCTCCTCCCCCTCCTCCTTCATCAACTATTACAGCTGATGACTTTGCAACTTTCTACACAAATAAAACAAAAAAAAATCAGTGGCCAATTCCTCACACCACAAACTAATAATAACTTCATAACGACAAATACACAGTCTCTCACCTCCTTTTCTCCTTTGCCCACAGCATTTAAGCAGGCTCGGGTAAGCCCACTGCTTAAAAAACCTGCTCTAAATCCAGCACTTTTAGAAAACTACAGACCGGTATCCCTTCTTCCATTCATTGCAAAGTCACTTGAGCGAGTTGTGTTCAACCAACTCTCTCGGTTTCTTGCACAGAACAACATTCTGGACAACAACCAATCTGGCTTCAGAAGTGGCCACTCAACTGAGACTGCCCTACTCTCGGTTACAGAGGCCCTGAGACTGGCAAGAGCAGCTTCCAAATCCTCTGTACTCATCTTGCTGGATCTGTCTGCTGCCTTTGACAGTTAACCACCAGATCCTCATGTCCATCCTCAGAAAGATGGGCATCTCAGGAACCGCCCTCCTGTGGTTCGAGTCTTACCTCTCAGATAGGTCCTTCAGGGTGTCTTGGAGGGGTGAGGTTTCTCAAGGCTCAGTGCTTGGACCACTTCTCTTCTCCATCTACATGTCGTCATTAGGATTGGTTATTCAGAAGCATGGCTTTTCCTACCACTGCTATGCTGATGACACTCAACTCTACTTCTCATTCCAACCAGATAATCCGACGATAACTGATCGCATTGCAGCCTGTCTGAGTGACATTTCTAGCTGGATGATGGACCATCACCTTCAGCTCAATCTTGCTAAGACAGAACTGCTTGTGTTCTCCGCCAACCCATCACTTCACCACAACTTCTCTATACAGCTGGGTTCGTCAACCATAACTCCTTCCAGGACTGCCAGGAACCTTAGAGTTGTGATCGATGATCAGTTAAGCTTCACAGACCATATTGCTACAACGGCCCGGTCCTGCAGATTTGCCTTATACAACATTAGGAAGATTAGGCCCTTCCTGTCAGAGCAAGCTGCACAACTCCTTGTCCAAGCTCTTGTTCTCTCCAGACTGGACTATTGTAATGCTCTCTTGGCGGGCCTTCCCGCATGTACTATCACGCCTCTGCAACTGATCCAGAATGCAGCAGCCAGAGTGGTCTTTAATGAGCCGAAAAAAGCTCACCAGAATGTCCAACCTCACCATGATGAACTTAAAATTGGGTTCTATTATTTTTCCTCATCAGCTCTCCTCACAAAACGAAATTAATTTCAAACACAAATTTGATAAGAACAGAATGGAAATTATTAGCAACACCAACATAACAGTAAAGCTAATGTTTGCTGTTAGTTTAAGCACAAACTAAGAAAAAGTAAAACCAAACTTTAATGTGGCAATAATTAAGACCAAACTTAACATGTGTGTTTATGGTGCATGTTGGCAATGTTGTCTCGGCCGGGGTGGGGCGGAGGTGGGGCTTGGGTAGACGATATTATCGGATATCGCGATATTTTTGATAAGATATTTTTGACATATCCCCCAGCCCTAATGTGTACAGACGAAACCGTTGTCAAAACTGTTGTCGAACCGGAAATGCTGTAGGTGACGTCAGACGCTGGAGACTTGGCGGAAAAACTGAATGAACAGCGAGGACAGCGAGGAAAATTTAGAAACTCTTCAGGAATACATCGACTGGTGCTTCGACGTTATAGTCATGAAGAAAAACCAAAATGCATGTTCTCCAGCCAAAAGCGAGACGCCGTCTTCCAAAAGAAGTCGCCCGGCAGACTCGCCTGAAACAACATCGCCGACGGGTAAAAGCTTTACCGACATCCTGGATTCAATCGACAAGCGGTTGTCCAGCTTCGACGCGAGGTTATCCCTGGTCGAGATCCTGCACCGTGAATTTAAATCCCTGAGGGAATCACTGGAATTCAGCCAGCAGCAGGTGGAAACACTCGCTGCTGAAAACGCATCACTACGGGACTCGGTCAAATCTCTAACTGAAAATATGACCCATCTAAGTGAAGAAAATAAAAAAATAAAAGAGACTGTCATCGATCTCCAGGCCCGTAGCATGAGAGATAACCTGGTGTTTTCAGGCATCCCGGAATCTGCCGAAGAGGACCCAGAAACTACGGTTAAAAACTTTATCAAAACATACCTGAAGCTTCCGGAAGACACCGTGGAAAACATCTGCTTCGAAAGAGTCCATCGGATGGGAGCGAAGAAACCTGGAGCCCCGAGGCCGCGTCCCATTGTGGCCAAATTCGGATACTTCAAGCAGAAAGAGCAGGTGAAGAGTCGCGGCAGGGAGCTGAAAGGAACAGACTTCGGCGTAAACGACCAGTTCCCCAAAGAAATCCTGGAGCGACGCAAAATTCTGTTCCCAATCCGACGCAGTCTCATCCAAAAGGGCTCCCGAGCTGTCATCGCTGTGGATCGGCTCTACGTGGACGGACAGCTCTACAGAAACCTCCGTACCACTCCGTGGTTATATTAACACCACTCCAGATAAGAATCCGTTATATTTACCTTTTTTTTCTCTCTCTTTCCTCGCTTGTTCTTCCATTTACCTCTAACTATTTGTCATTTCGATAAATTAATACGATATCATCAGGGCCGCATTAACCATTGGGCTAGGCGGCCTGAGCATTGTGCCAATCGCCAAAGCCCCACCACGCCCCCCACTTATTAGTGCTATTATTTAGTGGAGCTTTTCCATAAATTTAATTCACGTTTCTCGTTCATTTGTTTTACCAATCAAATGCATTTTATTTTATATTTGCTTTTGAACGACCTGTGTATCTATCAGGTGACCGCTGCGTCCGCACTGTCGCGTAATCTGGAAATGGTCATGCAAAAGAACAATCTTCGATAAGTAAAAATGTCAACTATTCTTATAAGGAAGGAAAAAAAAAAAAAAAAAAAAGAAATAGGAGAGAGGGAAAAACACGACTTAGTCAGTAAAATTCCCAGCTATCAGGTTATTTTACTAAAGCTGATGATGGAGTGGAAGTTGTGGAACAGCAAGTGGACCGGACACATGGAGAAGATAAAAACATAGCATCATCGTCGCCACAGATTTGAGGTTAGTTTGATTATTAACTTGATGGATGTATATTGCTTGTGCTTGAGCAAACTCTATAGGCCTATATTCGCTTTTGGGTTGAGAAAAAATACGGTAGAAATATGTCAATCGTTTTGTGCGTCATGATGTTAGCTTATCATTTAAAGTCATTTACACATTATGGTTTAAAAACTAATTTAACTGTTCAGAGGCATTAAGAAGCGGGGCAGAATTTATTTTGGCAAATGCGCGCGTTAAGACAGTTTCAGCCTAAAACGCGCGGCGCACACCTGCGTGTAAAGCACCTGCCTAAACTTGAATTATTCTTCGCGCCTTGAGCTTAAACATTCAAATACAGTTATGTGTCAAAATGCCCGTTCTTGCGAGTATCCTTGTAAACAGTCATTCGTGTCTTACATGAACATTATAGTTAAAGATAAAGCATGCATGTGAAATGTAGTAGGCTATGTGAGTTCCTGGAATTGTATGATGAGATTTTAAAGGGATAGTTCACCCAAAAATGAAAATACTGTCATTTACTCAGCCTCGAGTTGTTCTTAACCTGTATGAATTTCGTTGTTCACCTCAACATAGAGGAGGATATTTTGAAGAATGTTCTTAACCAGAAGGTTTCTGGTCCCCATTGACTCCAATAGTGTATTTTTTCTTTTTTTCATACTATGAAAGTCATGCAGCAGCTGTTTGGTTACCAGTATTGTTCCCAATGTATTCTTTTGCGTTCAACAGCAGAGGGAAACTCATACAGGTTAAGAAAAACAACAGAATTTTTTTTTTTTTTTTTTTATTTATTTATTTATTTATTTTTTTGGTGAACTATTCGTGGAAAGCAGCCTAATATTGCTGCCGTTGCCATTTGTGTCAATAATGTGAATCAAACATCGGGAAAAAAAAAATCACTCCATGTCCTTGACTGAATCACTTTTGTAAAATAAGAATTAATCTATATTGAATTTATACAGTGAAGACTATTCGATCTATTTGTACATTTACTTTATACAATATAATGTTTTTTATTCAGTGCTTTAAGTTTTTCCAAGTAGGTCGATTTGTTAAGTATCTTTGTTCTCTTGTCATTCGTGACTGTTTACTTGTCTTCAGTAAGCTTGGTTTTATTTTGTCTAGTACTATTTTTTGTGATATTGTAATTAGTAACAAGAATTATGAAATTTCAGTGCATCAAAAATGTTTATAGGATACAAATTCTATTTAAAGCTATATATAATTATTGTGATGGGGGGCCCTGCAGTAAGTCATAGCCCCGGGCCCAGTGAGGTCTTAATGCGGCCCTGGATATCATAACAAACACGTACAGTCAGTCTCCGCAGCGTTTAAATGATTTTGCAATGTTTTCGTTTCTGTCAAGTTTTTACTTTCATCCCTCTATGCTTGCTTCTTTGTATGTCTTTCTTACTTCCAACTCCTTTCACTGCACCGATCACCTGCTTTACTACACATATAAACACAACACCCTATATCACACATCTGCATGGCACGACCATGTACATATACACTCAGCATTAACGCAACCACTCAGACCTTACAGCGCACACAGACATGAAGGACATACTCGCATACAAGCGCGTACACGCCCGCTCATATCTTATTCATTTGAGCATCACACGCAGCGAGCAGCATTAGCTACACACACACATCTATGGGTGCACTAAGGTTTGTCACATGGAATGTGAATGGAGCTGGCTCCAGAGAAAAGAAGTTAAAAATATTTAGCCATCTTAAAAAACTACAAGCAGACATTGTTTTATTACAAGAGACTCATAGATCTGCCACAGCTACAGATCAACTTAAAACAACTGAGTTTCCTAATGTGTTCTCAGCCTGCTATAACTCTAGGCAAAGGGGAGTAGCAATTTTAATACATAAAAATGTTAATTTCACAGTACTCAACACAGTTATAGATCCAGAAGGTAGATTTCTAATCATTAAATTATCTATATTTGACAAAAAGTTATGTATTGTTAGTATATATGGTCCAAATGTTGATGACCCCTCTTTCTTTCACGGTTTTTTTTACCGCACTATCTGAACAACTAGATTGTGCACTTGTTATTGGGGGAGACCTCAACTTTGGACTAAATAAAGAAATGGACAGGCTAAGTACAGCTGGAACTCAGCGCAATTGGGAATCCACAAATATAGTTAAACAGTACATGAGCGACTATGGACTTTGCGATGCATGGCGTTCTCTCCACACCAACAGTAGGGAATTTACTTTCTTCTCACATGTCCATCACTCTTACTCTCGTCTGGATTATTTCCTAGTCAGCAGCTCACTGCTGAGTGACATTTCAGACACAGAGATACACCCTATAGCTGTCAGCGATCATGCTGCTGTTTCTTTAACTCTAGTAAACAAGAAGACCACTCCACCAAGTTATAATTGGAGATTCAATACATCATTGCTTAAAGACGACGATTTTATTAAATATTTTAAAGAAGAGTGGGCTTTATATTTAGACTATAATGACCTGCCTGGAACATCAGCATCTGTTCTCTGGGAAGCAGGCAAAGCTGTGATGAGAGGTAGAATAATCTCATTCTCATCGCATAAAAAGAAAAGAGAAAATAAATGTATTCAGGAATTAGAAGAAACCATAAAAACTTTAGAAGAATCCTACGTATCCTCCCAGGAACAGGAAATGCTGAAAAAAATATGTAAAGCAAAACTAGAATTAAATGAAATTATTAATAAAAAAACTAAATTCTTAGCACAAAGACTTCGCTGGCAAGAATTTGAATATGGTAACAAATCAGGTCAATTCTTAGCGAACCAGTTAAAAATAAATAAAGAAAAAACAACTATATGTGCTGTTAAAGATTTAACTGGGGATACAGTATATGACCCTGAAAGAATAAACAATACTTTCAGAGATTTTTACGAATCTTTATATTCTCCACAGATAAACCCATCTAAAGACGAAATTGACCAATTTCTTGACAATATAACTCTTCCGAAATTAACAGACAATCAAGCGATGGCATTGGATTCTCCTCTGACATCAGATGAACTTCAGGAAGCTTTGAACAGTATGCCCAATAAAAAGGCTCCAGGTCCAGATGGCTTTCCAGCAGAATTCTATAAAGAATTCTGGGCTATTCTGGCACCAACATTCTACAGAATGTTGCAGGAAACCAAAGAAAATGGCAGACTTACACCAAATATGAATTCTGCCAACATTAGTCTCTTACTAAAACCAGGCAAAGACCCTGTATTGCCTACTAGCTATCGTCCAATATCCCTTATTAATGTGGACACTAAAATAATCTGCAAAGCTATCTCAAAAAGAATAGAGAAGATAACCCCTCTCATAATTCATTACGACCAAACTGGTTTCATAAAAGGGAGGCACTCCTCAACAAATACACGTAGGTTACTTAACTTGATAGACTATTCATGCAATAGAAACCTTCAAATTACAATATTGTCTCTAGATGCAGAAAAAGCTTTTGATAGGGTTAACTGGAATTTTCTATTTGCAACTTTACACAAATTTGGTTTTGGAAACTCTTTCATAAACTGGTTAAAAATATTATATAACTCTCCAACAGCATGTGTCAGGACAAATGCCCAAACGTCCTCTAGCTTCTATCTTAAGAGGGGCACCAGGCAGGGATGCCCCCTCTCCCCCTCACTGTTTGCAATTTTTATTGAACCACTAGCAGCAGCAATTAGACAGGCAACAGTGATTAAAGGCATTAAATGCAAGAATGTAGAACATAAAATTAGTCTTTACGCAGATGATGTGTTACTTTTTCTTCAACATTCACAAACCACTCTCTCTGAGGTAATTACATTAATAAACTCTTTCTCAAGAGTCTCAGATTATTCAATAAACTGGTTAAAATCAACAGTTCTTCCAATTAATTGCTCCTTCCAGAATTCTTCCACTCCACTGCAATCTGGAAATATTAAATATTTAGGTATTAATGTTTCTCCTAAACTGGCAGATTTGATTAAATTAAACCACATCCCACTTTTAAAGAAGGTAGAAGATGATCTAACCAGATGGAGGTCTCTACCCATATCACTCATGGGAAGAGTCGCCTCAATAAAAATGATGATTTTGCCAAGAATTAATTATTTATTTGCAATGATCCCAAGCAAACCACCACCTGACTGGTTTAGATCTTTGGACTCCTCCATCTCTAAATTCCTTTGGAAAGGTAAACCCCCGCGTATTAGCTTAAAAACGCTGCAAAAGACCAAGGATAAAGGAGGACTAGATCTACCTAACTTTTACCACTATTTCTTAGCCAATAGGCTTCAACACATTTCAGGGTGGTTAAAACACACCCTCTTAGATGAGCCTTGGCTAGATGTAGAACAGGCATTATGCAATAATATAGAGATTTCGGATCTGCCATTCATTAGCTCGATCAGTAAACGACACGTATGCTTTAAAAGCATCAGTATCAGCTCTTCTCTGACAGCATGGTGGGAGTTTCTAAAAATGACGGAGTCTTCACTAATCCCATGCAAACGTACCCCCATCTGGAACAATCCTGACATATTGCTAAACAACAATATGATAAACTTCACAGATTGGAGTTGTAAAGGTATTAAATACCTGGAACATATATTCGAAGGGACAGACTTTATTCCCTTTGACAAATTAATTAAACAATATGGGATTAATAAGAACAGATTTTTAGAATATCAACAAATTAAATCTATTGTAAAAAGGAAATTTAAGTCTAATCATATCAATTTACAAATACCACCAAGTGTGTCAGATTTTCTTAATCTCAAAACCCCCAAATTAATATCTAAAATATACAGGGCACTTTCCAATATAGATGAATCAGTATCACTTCCTATTGCAAAATGGGAAGCAGATCTATCAGTAAACTGGGACCATAATTTCTGGTCTCAGATATGTTTAAAAACCTTTGAACTGATTAGAAATCCTGGATTACAATTAATACAATACAAAATTCTGCATAGAGTGCACTACACAGGTCATCGGATGTTCAGGATGGGTTTTACAGCTTCTAACAACTGCTCACACTGTAAAGGCAATACACCTGACAATTACATCCACGCTCTATGGTTCTGTCCACCTGTTCAGAGGTACTGGTACAGGATTTGTGAAGACTTATCAAAGTGTCTTAAATGCTCTATTCCAGCCTCTCCTTTAGTCTGCTTGTTGGGCGACCTAGATGGTGTCACTACAGAAGATAACACAATCCACATGGCTTTCACTGCCCTATGCATTGCTAAGAAGACTGTCCTCATGAACTGGAAAAATAAAAATAATCTTAATATCAACCAATATAGAGATTATTTGTGGGATTATATTAGCCTTGAAACAGCTTCTGCTGACACATTAGATCAATCTATCTGGGCTCCTTTGATCAGCTCCATCACCTAGTGTGGGTGGGGGTCCCGATTCTGTCCGGCTGTGGTTTTTGTTGTTGGCGTGGGGTGGCAATATGGGCCTGGGGCATCTGGGGGTTCCCTGGGGATGGGTTTCTTGGGGGGTTCGGCGCTGGGGCTGCGGCCTTGGCCTGGATGGGGTATTGGTGACTCTTGAATGCTGTTTCTCTGGCGGCGGCATGCGGCGCTGCTGGGGATGCCTGTGCCGGCGGACGTAGGTTGCCAGCCTGGCGGCCGCACTGTTCCGGGGTTGGTCCGGGGGGGGTTTGGGGATCTGGGGACGCTCTGCCTCCGGCTTGGGGTTACGGCTGGGCCTGGGGGGCTTGGGTCCTGGTTGGTGTGCCGCCGGGAGTATGGGTTGGTGCATGCGCTTGGGCCCGGCTCTGGTGTGGGGGTCTTCGATGCATCGGTGCCTCCGCAGGGGGGGGGGTCCAATAGAGGCGGGGTATACGGGCTTTACCTGGGTGTCTTATTGTCTTATGTAGTTTGGGAACTGACTGGATGATGGGGTGGGGTAGTTTTTCCTCTGCTGTGGGGTCTGGTGGGCCGCCCTGGGCTGCCATGGGCCCTGGTCTGGATGGGCCTGGGCCCCCCGCCCTGGGCAGATTTGGGGTAACGGGGGTGCCTATGGGGGTCAGCGGGGGAGCTGGCTCCAGAGGGGGGGGGTATTTTGCCCCCTCTGATGTTTTCCTCCCCATCCCTAAGGCTTCACTTCTCCCGCTCCATCACACCAACACATAGGTAGGGTTTTGAGGTGCGGGTGAGTCGCTGGGATGCGGGGGAGGTGGTACTCCTCTGTCTCCTCGTGGCCGCCTGCATCTCAATTACACATTACAGCTTAGACATTCTCATTACTTACTGTCACATGACATATACGTATAGGGCCTTGGGGGTGGGCACACTGAATGGCATCCGGAGGGCGGTCTGTTCATTCAGCCTTCCCTCTGGTGCCAGTGCCCACTTCTCAATTTTAAGTTGCACATAGACATTGAGGGCTCTAGGGAGGGGACGAGCTGACACAAGCTTGTGGAGGGTGCCCCTCCCCTGTTTTAAAGCACCCCTGTTTTAAAGCACCTTAGAACAACACACACCAACACTACATTTGAGCGGGTGGGGTGAAGCATGGGGTCGTCTTTTTTTTTTTTTTTTTTTTTTTTCTTTCTTTTTTTTTTTTCTCACACCCCTGTTCTCTGTTCTCTGTCTGGGGCCGGGGGCTGTGAGGATGAGCTGGCCGCCCGGTCGGGGTCTGGGCTGTTGATTTTCTCTGCTGCTGCGGGGACCGGGGTGGTCTTCCTGTCCCCACGCCGGAGCGAAGGGGGTTTAGCTCCGGGATCGGGCGCTGGCTACCCCTCTGGGGGTGGTGGTGCCTGGACCTAGGAGTATAGAGTGCATATGGGGAGTGTGAGTGTGGGTACCGTGTCCATTTTTGTGTGTCTACATGTGGGGCGAAGGTGTGAATATTCGTTTGCGTGCATGAGGGTGGGAGCATATGCTTGTGTATATGTGTGCTTGTCGTCTACGTCTATGTGTCAGGTCGGGCCTTAGACTCCGCCTCACTCATCATCTTAGTCGACCCCCACAACACCACCATGCCCTGCCGGTGGAGGATGCCGCCGGTGCGTTGGTGATTTCTCGCGCCGGGGAAGGATGCTCGGGCGAGCGCCGGCCCACTCTCGGCGGTCGATTGGCGGGGCCTGGCCCTACTGGCCTTGCTGGGCCCCGATTGTGGGGTGGGGGGCCTTTGGGTCTCCGGGCCCAGGGCCCGGTCCGCCCTGGTGTGGTCGGCTGCCGGTGGAGCCTGCGGGCTTGCCGCCACGGCACCCTGGGGCGCCTACACTGTGGCTGTCGGAGGTCCCGCCTTCGGGCTCTCCTCTGCCCTTTTTTGGGTGGAGGCCGCGGTTGTCCCTGCGGTGGTTCTCCTGGGGGTCCCGTGCCCTGGGGGGCCTCCGGATGTTTGGGGCCCGGGTCTTTTCCGTGCCTGCTTCATGCCTTGCGGGATGGGGCTGTTGTTCCCCACACACACTATTAAACATTTACATGGAGGAACCTTATGAACACAAGCGCGCTCACACACACAGGTGTACACTCAAGCATTCACATTGGTGTAAAAACAGGTGCTCACAGACACACATTGTCTTGATCTGCTGTTGCTTCAAAACTTATTTTGTAATATTAGTTATGTGTGCTGCTCAATAACATTTAACATTTAGAATTTATTGTGATTTATACAGATGTTGGTTGTTGCTGCAGTCTCTTTGATGTTGTGTCTTCGGTTGTTTTCTCTTTTTGTCAGCAGGTATTGAAGCAAATTGTCTGTTTTTTTGTTTTTTTTTCTCTCTCTCTATCTATCCCCCATTCTCCTTTTTTCTCTCTCTCTCTTCCCCTTCTTTGTTGACTTTCCCCACAACCTTTTTTTTTTTTCTCTTTCCTCTCTTCTTTCTCTCTCTTGTTCTCTCTGTCCCCTGGTCTTGTCTGTCACAGTGTGGTTAAGTAAAAGGGTATATAAAATTAAATTAATTAATTAATATTAAAAAAAAAAAAAAAAAAAAAAAAAAAAAAAAAATATATATATATATTTAATTAAAAAAAAAAAAGAAAAAAGGCTGTGAATGATGATAGTATAGCCATGCATATGTACTGTCATGTGTTATCTGTGCTACTGACAGGCCCAAAACAAAAAAAAAAAAAAAAAAAAAAAAAAAAAAAAACTGTTGTCAAAACCCCGCGAGTTCTCCGCGGTCATCGCTACTGCCGTTTATATTCCACCACAGGCAGACACCGGCTTGGCTTTGTCTAAACTTCACGATGTGATCAGCGGCTACATTAACCAACATCCTGACGCTGCTTTTATTATCGCGGGGGATTTTAACAAAGCCAACCTCAGGCAGGTCATGCCGAACTTTCACCAGCATGTATCCTGTCCAACCAGAGGACCGAATACACTGGATCACTGCTACTCTCAGATCAAGAATGCCTACAAGGCCCGCTCACTACCTGCCTTTGGTAAGTCTGATCACGCCGCCATCTTCCTCACACCGGAATACAAACAAAGGCTCGCACAGGAACCCCCGGTGAAGAGGGAAGTGACGCGTTGGTCCTCCCACTCTGAAGCTATGCTGCAGTCGGCTCTTGATGACGTCGACTGGGACATGTTCAGGGCGAGCTCATCTGACGTCAGCGAGTTCACGGATGTGGCAGTGAGCTTTGTAAACACACTTACCGAACAAGCTACAGAAACAATAACTGTAAAGTCCTTCCCTAATCAGAAACCGTGGGTGGACAGAACAATCCGTGATGCGGTTAACAAACGCACTGCCGCATACAACGAGGCTCTTTTGTCTGGGAATATGCGCGAATATAAAGCTTCGTGTTATGCTCTCAGACGAGCTGTAAGTGCCGCCAAACATCGCTACAAAGAGAGAATTGAGTCTCATTTTCAACTCAATGACTTGCGACGCATGTGGCAGGGACTAAGGACCATCTGTGCCTTTGGAAACAAATCCTCCGCGGAGGTGAGAGCAGATCCGTCGCTGGCCGAAGAATTAAACACCTTCTACGGCCGATTTGAAAGCAACGGCAGCATCGCGGCTCTGCCGAGCAGCACATCAGGAAGCAGCAGGCAGAGAAGCGAGAATAATGTGATCACCGTGACGGAGGACGAGGTTCGGAGGGCACTAAAGAGAGTGAACATCAGGAAAGCGGCTGGACCTGACGGGATCACAGGCCGGGTTCTGAGATCATGCGCTGATCAGCTTGCTGGTTTGTTCACTTCTATCTTCAATGAGTCCCTTGCTACCTCTGTAGTTCCCACCTCCTTTAAAAAATCCATCATCATCCCTGTGCCTAAGAACAGTAAACCCTCTTGCCTGAATGACTATCGTCCAGTGGCCCTCACATCTATAGTCATGAAGGTTTTTGAGAGACTTGTTAAGAGCCACATTAGCTCCTCCATCCCTGTTACTTTGGACCCTCTTCAGTTTGCCTATCGCTCCAATAGATCAACTGATGATGCCATCTCACACATACTCCACTCCTCCCTCACACACATTGACAGCAGCAATGGTAACTATGCAAGACTGCTATTCATATACTATAGCTCAGCTTTTAATACCATAGTCCCCACCAAGCTGACTAATAAACTCACAGGCCTCGGCCTAAACACCTCACTCTGCGACTGGATTCAAGACTTCCTCACCGGCAGACCACAAGTGGTGAAGGTAGGCCAGTACACCTCAAACTCCATCACCCTGAACGTAGGAGCCCCGCAGGGCTGCGTTCTGAGTCCCCTGCTATACTCTCTCTACACACATGACTGTGTGTCCTCTCACAGCTCCACTTCTATTATCAAATTTGCTGATGATACTGTGGTTCTGGGCCTCATTTCCAACAATGATGAGACCGCATACCTGGATGAGGTGGAGAGACTAACATCATGGTGCCAGGACAACTGTCTCTCTCTGAACGTGAGCAAAACCAAAGAGCTGATTGTAGACTTCAGAAAGAGACACCTGCTGCCCTACACTCCTCTTGTGATCAGCGGGACCCCTGTGGAGAGAGTAAGCAGCTTCAAGTACCTCGGCGTAAACATCTCCGAGGACCTGACTTGGACCACACACATCCAAACACAGGTCAAGAAAGCCAGGCAAAGACTGTACCATCTGCGACAGCTGAGGAAATTCAGGGTCTCACCAACAATCCTGAAAACTTTCTATGCAGGGACCATAGAAAGTGTATTGACTCAGTGTATTTCAGTGTGGTATGGAAACAGCTCCAGCCAAGACTGCAAAGCTCTGCAGAGAGTTGTGCGCTTAGCTGAGCGTATCTCTGGGTCGGCTCTCCCCTCTCTGCAGGACATCTACATCAAACGATGCAGAGGCAGAGCTGACAAAATCATCAAAGACTCAAATCACCCTGGTAACTGTCTCTTCACTAGGCTGCCATCTGGTAAGCGCTTCCGCAGCCTGATGGCAAAAACAGAGAGACTCAGGAGGAGTTTCTTCCCCACGGCCATCAGGCTCCTGAACTCAAAGTCAGCCTCTTAACAACATCATCGGACTTACTTCAAATCACTAATCACACACTCATTACTCTCTACCTCATAACTACCTCATAACTGTCAGTGTCATTTGCTCATTTGCACACTTGCACACAACACGTCCTGTATCTTGTAAATTGTATCTTATTTTTATATTTATTTTATTTTTTGTGATTGGCTGCTTCATGTCAACCATGTATAACCTGTTGCACATTCCTCTCTGTACAGTCATGCTTATATTAATATTTAATTCTACAGCTTACTGTCATGCACATTCTTTTACATTTTATATTTTATTCTTTATATCTTATTTTTCATTCATCTTATCTTATGTTTACTTCCCTTGTGTTGTTTTTTCAATATTTGCACTGTCCATGGAGCGGACCCGACTCTCATTTCACTGCTGGCTATACAGTCTCTGTATAGTCGTGTATGTGACAAATAAAACTTGAAACTTGAAACTTGAAACTTGAAACTTGAATCCCATGTGAGACCCTCTTTCAGTGGCTTAAAATCCATAAATAAACCCCGAAATGACATATGAAGAAAGACTAGAGGTCTAAATGAGGTTTTCTCCCTCTCTCTTTAGATGTGCTGTGATTTCTAGCATTCCAGCTGGTGTTTCCTCCACCTACACATGTAACGATATGGAGGGTCGATACGTGAATCTCTTCATTCCTGGAGATTCAAAGTATCTCACTCTGTGTGAGGTGGAGGTCTATGGAGAAGGTGTGATCAAACGAGCAGATTTAGGGGTTTGGGAAACTATTAACGCCTTCACAATAGTTGAAATTTGGATATTTATGGTTTTTGAACATGTGAAACTTCAACAGTTGCATGCGCTCAGCTTTCAATAATTTACTGCATAAAACACATTTGTGTTTGACTATTGCAGGTGAACCTGTATTAAATATCATCTAGGTATTTTTGTTTGTTTTACTTTGTGTAGTTTTTTTCATGATTTTTGAGGATCACTACACAACCTCTCACTGCATCTGTTCAACCTGTTAACATGCACCAGGACGCCAGCGCACTGAAAGCTCTTTGTTTGCACGTCATTGTTTTCAAAAAGATTAGATGAAATGGGACAAAATTAATTTTGATCTATAATTGAAAAACTGCAGTGCATGTATAATGACTAAATAGTTTGTAGTAGAACCCTTCAATAATTTGGTAAATATTTTTCCTCAAACAGAGGGGGGGGGGGGACTAGAAAAATGGCTGCAGGAATCTCATTTTTCATGGTATCTTCTTCAGATTTGAAATATAAACTCATGAGACATGTGACTTTCAACACATTACTTTTCTGGATTGCTTCAGGACTGATTTCATGTATTTTTATATGAAATAAAAAAACAATTCAGTGTGGTACAATTTTTATCAAGGCACTTCAGTGTCTATAACTTTTTAGATTTTTGAGCATTATCAACTCTGGATGGATAGTAAAGCTCAAAGGGTCTTCTTTCCAAAGACACCAAAATTGTGTGTGTGGCACACTAAAGTCAGGAGCTGTTACCATTTAAAGTTAGTTAGTCATTTTCAGCTGTGATTCCCAATATGGGGGGGGGGGGCGCTGGTTAACAGGTTAATCTGAAGTGGCATTTGCATCAAACTGCTGCAGATATTGTAGACTCCATGCATTTTGTTTTTATTATTATTTGAATTTAGCACTTGCTTTTCTCTTCTCTGTATGTTCACACTCATGTGCTCTTTTTAGGTCCTTTGTTCCAAGAAGACTCTTGTGAAGATGAACCTGAAGTTTGAGTATGTCTGAACCTCCAGCTCCTGTCACAGGTGAAAGAAGGAAACATACAGAAATCTGAAATCAAATCACATTGATAGCAGTTTTAAGATATCTGCTCATTTCAGCTTCAGTCTGCTCTGGCGGAACGAGGGATTTCTGACATGAAGAAAGAGATGATGATGATGATGGTGGTGGTGATGGGGAAACCTAAACTCTCTTCAGATCAGCTTTGATGTTCTTTACTTACATGCTGGAATTTTCTCCATTCCTCAATATTGATCACAATAAAGTTGTATTTGAAAACTTAAACTACTGATTCCTGATTGCTGCTTTGAATCTATCTGTATTGTATAAAGTGCAAGTACTTGACAATGTGGGGGCAATGTTATTTAAGTGAAATTTATATATTTTCTAAACATTCTTAGATGGTAGCATTCATCATTTTGTCGTTTGGGAAAAACCCAAATAAACGTGTTTATGTCACAATAACACGTTAACTAATGCAAAAAAGAAACATTACTTACTCATTAGATCGATCTTCTCTTCTGGATGAACTCTTGCTCTTATTTTGAGGGAAATCCAGCCTTTATTAGCTCCTCTTCTTCCAGAAACGAACAGTATGCTCTCCGTCCTCAGGCTGTTTGTTGTTGGGGCGTCTCCATGAGCACGCGGCTCACGTGGTTATTTACATATGAAATGCGCGTGCCGCGAGGGGGCGGGATCGCATTAGAAATAATGAGTTAGACGGGACAGACTGAACATCGTGTTGGTTTCATACGAATTACTTCATCACAGAATGTTTGTTTTCGATAAGACTTACTTTGTTTCAAAGTAGACACTTCCAGCTTTCTATAGATATAACTCCCATGTCTGTGTGTTGAATTTTCGCTGAGTTACAGTTCATTTTAGTGACGTTTTTCGAAGAGCAGTTCGCGGAGACAGAGAAGACAGAGAGCGCATCCTGTTGGTTTTTTTTTTGTGTACACAAAAATAATAGACACTTCAAAGTTTAAATTGATGTATAACACTTATCTGTACGACCAAAATCGACGGAGTATTTTTAGTGTCTTTTGCACTGGTCTTAAAAAAAACGTGTTGGTATCGCCGGCGATACCAGCCGTCCCCTTAGGGTTAATCTACAAAACAGATAAAAATATTAACATATCACTTATTAATCATCTATGAACGCATAGTCATGTTTTGTAAATGATTATTTCATCATTAGCTAATTACTTGTAAATTACTTGTAAATGAATTAACAAAACATACACAAATTATTAGCATATCACTTATTAATTGCTTATGACTGTTTTGTTAATGATTAGTTCATCATTAACTAATCACTTAAAAATGACTTACAACTGAACATTATTATAAAGTGTTAACGAAAACATTTCTGGAATCTACATCTGAAATAGCATTTAGATGTATTTACCCAGTTTAATGTAGCTCAGAGGAGACATGGATGCATTTAAACTGCAATTGCAGATGCATGAATAGGCCTAATGTTTTGTTTTTAACATAAAATGTTGAATACTGATAGGTTATTTGAAATATTTAGACATGAAAAAAAATAGTCGAAATGTGAAATGAAAACCGCCAGTAAGTGACAGCAAGTGACTGTTAATGAGTGAGTCATTGAGATTTAACCGATTCATTCAAACGTTTGATTCATTCAAAAACAAATAATTTGACTGTGTTAATGAGTGCATCATTGAATCATTTATTCAACCGATTCATTCAAAAAGCTGATTCATTCAATAAGGAAACACCGTCCATTGCTCAGAGATTAACTATTTTGTTGGCAAAATTGAGCTAAAACAAGCAAGATTATGTCTAAAATGTAAGTCACTTATTGCTTTTCTGATCTTGTATAAAATGAAATTAAATGTGTTATCATGCTTATATCTGCAGTAAAACGGTACTCTTTGTGTGATATAGATTAAGTTAACTATATTATATTATATAAATATAAAAAGCATACAGAAGCATTTTTGCCGTCTAGAATTTAGAATGCCTGGAATGTTGAGTTTTAATAGACTAATAAATTAACGTGCGTGCACTCTGTGTGATTTGGTGATATAGCCTACTTGATAATGTCAGATCGCACATCATTACAACCATACGTGCCATTTTTCCCGGACGCGTCTTGGCCAGGATTTCTATATTTCTTTGATTCGAAGTACCTCGAGAGCATTTCAAAAACATAAGGAACCGATGTCAAACACCGATCGGTCTGCACATGCAAACAAAGCCAAATCCTATAGATATTTTAGGCAATATAGAAATCCTGGCCAGGATGCTTCTGGGAAAAATGGCACGTATGGTCACCCTATTACAACTCGACTTGAGTGGAAAATTAACAACAACACTTACAATATTATCGCAGAAGATATACTGTATATCACACACCCCAGACTCGACTTGAGTGGAAAATTAATAATCCGCGGTTGTGCGCACACTTGTTTGCACATTTATTTATTTATTTTATTTACCTTTATTTATATAGCGCTTTTAACAATACAGATTGTGTCAAAGCACTTAACAGTATCAAATTAGAGGAGAGTGTCAGTAATGTATAATAATAAGATTAAACACTCAATTTTCAGTTAAAGGCATTTCATTATTGAATTCAGAGATGTCATTGTCTAGCTCAGTTTAGTTTAAATAGTATCAATTTTTTTGAGTACAAAACTCAAACAGCTTCGCCTGGCCAAAGATGACGCCTACAGGAGTGGGGAAAAAGCCTTGTACAAACAGGCCAAATACACACTGAATAGGGAGATAAGAGTGACAAAGAACTACGCTGGAAAGCTAAAAAAACAGCTTTCAAGCAACGACCCTACATCAGTGTGGAAAGGCCTGAAAGCCATCACCAGCAACAAGACCCCTCCCCCCAGCACTGAGGCCAATCAACAACTGACTGAAGACCTGAACAGTTTTTACTGTAGGTTTCAAAAACAAAAGTCTGGTCTGACACCCCACACCTACTCTGACCATCCCACAACACAGCCATCAACACCCTCCCCCCCCCCTACTGTTTCTCAGCCTGTAATCAAGATCTGTGAAGAAGATGTAAGCAAAGTCTTCAGGAGACAGAAGATAAGGATAGCCAAAGGCCCAGACGGTGTCTCTCCAGCCTGCCTCAAAGCCTGTGCTGTTCAGCTATCATCCATCTTCACATTGATCTTCAATAGATCACTGGAGCTGTGTGAAGTCCCCTCCTGCTTCAAACGCTCCACCATCATCCCTGTACCCAAGAAACCAAAAATCACAGGACTTAATGACTACAGACCTGTTGCTTTAACGTCTGTAATGATGAAGTCATTTGAGAGGCTCGTGTTGGCTCACCTGAAGGACATTACTGGACCCTTGCTGGACCCCCTGCAGTTTGCTTACCGAGCAAACAGGTCTGTGGATGATGCAGTCAACATGGGATTGCACTACATCCTCCAACATCTAGACAAACCAGGGACTTATGCAAGGATCCTGTTTGTGAACTTCAGCTCCACTTTCAACACCATCATCCCGGACACCCTTCAGAATAAACTGACACAGCTCTCCGTCCCCACCTCCATCTGTCAGTGGATCACCAGCTTCCTGACAGACAGGCAGCAGCTAGTGAGGCTGGGAAAATACACATCCAGCACCTGTACGATCAGCACTGGCGCCCCTCAGGGCTGTGTTCTCTCCCCACTGCTCTTCTCCCTCTACACCAACGACTGCACCTCTAAAGACCCCTCTGTCAAACTCCTAAAGTTTGCAGACGATACCACACTCATCGGCCTCATCCAGGATGGTGACGAGTCTGCTTACAGACAGGAGGTTAAGGAGCTGGCTGTCTGGTGCAGTCTAAACAACCTGGAGCTCAACACGCTTAAAACTGTGGAGATGATCGTGGACTTCAGGAGAAACCCCCCAGCTCTCCCCCACTCACTCACTATTATGAACAACACTGTGACTGCAGTGGAGTCATTCAGGTTCCTGGGAACCACCATCTCTCAGGACCTGAAGTGGGACACTCACATTGACTCCATCGTGAAAAAGGCCCAGCAGAGAATGTACTTTCTTCGTCAACTGAAAAAGTTCAACCTGCCACATGCGCACATGACACAGTTTTACTCTGCTGTTATTGAGTCTGTGCTCTTCTATAACTGTATGGTTTGGGTCAGCCAGCAAATCAGATATAAGAAGACTGCAGCGGATTGTTAGGACAGCAGAAAGGATCATTGGTGTGCACCTGCCCAGCCTTCAGGACTTGTACTACTCCAGAGTGAAGAAACGGGCAGGTAACATCATCACAGATCCCTCTCACCCTGGACACGACCTGTTTGCGCTCCTCCCGTCAGGCAGACACTACAGATCTCTGTGCACTAGAACATCTAGGCATAAAAACAGTTTTTTCCCCTATGCCATCTCCAGTCTAAACAACTAACAAAGGAATTATTACCTGTGTTCTGTAATTCTCTAACCCTAATTCTTGCCTGTAATTCATCCCCCATCTCTAATTATTTACTCTCTCTAGTTCTATGTAAATATGTATGCATAATTTTTCTATACAGCTGTATATATAGAGTAAATAAGGCACAAATCTGTACATAGATCTTCTGTTCCAGATTCAGACACATTATTATTATTATTGTTAAGGCTTATTTAAATGTTCTGTTCTCATGTCAGATATGTATGTTTATATGTATGTATGTATGCATGTATGTACCAAGAGCTTCTTAAAAACCACAACAAATTCCTCGTGTGTTTGCACACACTTGGCGAATAAAGCTCATTCTGATTCTGATCTGTGAAATCAAATTGACGATAATCACTGACAAGTAACAAGTTTCTAATATAACAATAACTGACAAGTTACAAGTTTCTGATATATGGAGATATTAGAACCCCAATTGTCGTGACTAATTGGAATAATAGCTCTTTTTCTTTAAAATCAAGAATAGATTACTGACTGACTGGCTCATTATTTAATTCACTATGTTTCGGAAACAAAAATTACTTGTGCCCCTCTATCAGATCACAAATTGATATCGATTTCTTTTGATGGGTGTAAAGGTAGGATGATTCGTGGATACTGGAAATTTAACAACAGTCTCCTTTCCTTTCCCAGCTCAGTAGCCTATGATATAGCTGGGTACTACTTTCAGGCGCTGCGTCATATCATTGGTACCCATGGTACGACAGCAAAGTTCCTTGATTATTATGCCAGAATGAGAGTATAGTTCCTAGCCATATCGGCCTAGAAAATCGCAACTTTTCATTTTCCGTTGGTCTTAGTACACGATGTAACTACAGAAGAGTCAAGCTTTAAATATTAAAATTATCGAAACTCTTTGGTCATTTATGATGACCAAATGCTAATGGCCTAATCAGATTCAATGATCTATGCTAAGCTAAGCTAAAAGTGCTACCACCAGACCCGGAGATCGGCTGAATGGATTCAAAAACAGTAAAACTCAACTGACCATTGACACAAGACCACAGGAACCAGACAAGTCCTCTGCACAATCTGACTTTGCTGCAGTTGGAATTGAACTGCTGGTTTCGTCAGAGGAGAACTGGCCCCCCGACAGCCTGGTTTCTCCCAAGGTTTCTCCATTCTGTCACCGATGGAGTTTTGGTTCCTTGCCACTGTCGCCTTTGGTTTGCTAAGTTGGTGACACTTGACTGATTGCACAGACACTATTGGACAAGAGCTGAACTGGATGGTGACATCACTGAATCATCAATGAACTGCCTTTTACTGAAAAATTAACTACTTGTTATTGTCCTCTTGCATTATTGACAAACTATTTTCCTGTTTGACGCTGTAAAGCTGCTTTGACAATCTGTATTGTATACATATATATAAATAAAGGTGACTTGACTTTATAGTGTTTGTTTCTTTTATCTATTTATTTATTTATTATTATTTATCTCTACTGGTGTCTTAAAAAGCTGCTAACAATATTTCGTTGTTCTGTATAACATACAATGACAATAAAGATTAATTCATCTGATTCACATACGAACACATTAGATCTAGGCATTTGACACTTTTGACATCACTGTCAGCATCACCACTGAAAGTTCTGACAGTGATGCTTCAAACCAAATTGAACAACCTCCTTTATTGCCAACAGTGAGTCAGTTGTCGGTGTTTTTGTGTGTGTATGTTTTCACTTCTACTGTAGTTTGCTCAAGAAAAAAAGAAAGTTATAAATGTGATATACTTTTTATATTTATTGTAGTTGTTTTATTAAACAAGAATTTTGATGTAGAGAAAGACAATCTGATGGAAATAACAATAAAGACAAAAAATAAGGTCACACTATATTAAGTGGCCTTAACTACTATGTACTTGCATCAAAAAAATAAGTACAATGTACTTATTGTGGTCATATTGTATTGCAAAACACTTTTGCTGCTATTGAGGTGGATATGGTTAAGGTTAGGGACAGGTTTGGTGGTATGGTTTAAGGGTGGGTTAAGTTGTGAGGGATGGGTCAACAGTGTAATTATAAATGCAATTACAGAAATTAATTACAGATGTAATTGCATATAGGTATTTTTAAAAAATATTAGTACAATGTAAAAACATACATGTACACAATAAGTGAATTGTGCCAAATGATTAATTTAAATGTAAGAACACAGTAGTTAAGGCCACCTAATATAAAAATAATAACAATAATAAAAGACAGCAACTGATGTAGATAAAATATAGAAGAGTTCAAAATTAAACACATCAACATCCACAGATGCAAAAATTTCAGTTACAGCTACCATCTAGTATGCCCCAAATTTACTGATATTCATTTATTATAACAGTTCATAAACTAACAGATTGGATTGGAGTGGCTTGCCTTTTAAATAAACACTAAAACAGCTTGATACTATGATTAAACGAAATATCTCATTTTCAGATGTACAGAATGTCACCTGCATTACTTTCTCATTTTAAGCAGTCTTATTTATTTTCATTGATTCATCTCTTGTCTTCTCCGCCTTTGTTACCACCGAGGAAAAGTTTTGCCAGGCCAGCTTTAAGATAATTCAGAGCATCTTTATTTGCTTCCTCAGCTTTAGCATTTCTCATCATTTCTTCAAGCTCTCTGACCCAGTTTTCTTTCCCAGCCTCCTTCAATCTGGGGATGAAGAAGTCGAGATGCTGAAGAGTGAAGGCAGAGTCTGGCTTTAATGCGATCTGAGACAGATTCTTGATGGTCTTGTAAGCATTGAACAGAAGAATTGACTTTTGATCTTCAAGCTCCTGCAGATCTTTGTCAAGATCATCCATTACAACAGAAAACCTTTTGGTTTTAGCATTTTCATATCCCTTTTTTAATTCATCTGATTGTATCACAACATCCGAGGTTCTGATGACATATTTCTTGTTATCTTTGACATGTTTGCTGTGGTGACACTTCCCAGTGCACACAGTGCAGTAGCCTTTCTTCATGACTTCACAATTGCTGGGATCAGAAACAAACCAGCAGTCAAACTCGTGGCAGTTTTCCTCACAGACGGTGCATATTGTCGCCTTCCTGTTCTTCCATGAAGCACTTTCAATGGGTACCTTCACTTTGATTGTCTTTTTGACTCGAATGCTAAAGTTTGTTTCCCTGTCAATCTTTTCCTTGTTTAGTTTCATTGCCTCCTGAATCTGAATTTTTTCAGATTTCTTGAACTCTTTCTCTTCAACTCGTAGCTGTAAGTTACAAATTAATGCTTCTAATTGAATGCGCTCAATGAGGACATCTGAAGTCAACTCTAGACTTCTTCTGTTCTTTTCATCCAGAGACTGAAGAAATTGATTCATATCTGCCATGCTACTTTCCCAAGCATCTCTTTGAGCACGAAGGTAACGGCCCTCATTGTTTTGGGCTTCAGCCTGCCGATTGTTGAATAAGAAATAAACAGGTTGGCCACTTTTGTCTCTTCTGCAGGGGATTTGAACTTTATTGATGGCACTGAGAACATTTTTGGGTGCCATACCGTCAGAGTGTGTGATTAAAAACACAATGTTGTTCACAATGTCGTTTCCAAACAAAGACAGAATTGAACTGATAATGTAATGCTGTCTGTCTGAGAGACGATTCTTAGATGCTTGAATCACAAAACACACAGCATCAATTTCACGAACTCCAGCACTGCTTTGAAACAGAGTGGCTAAATTCGCTGCAACTTCCAGATCTTTGTCCAGACCTCTAGTGTCTCCGTAGCCTGGAGTATCAATGATGGTGAGAGATATGGGACTCTCTACAGAACAGACCTCATACATGGTGATTTCAGAGGTTTGTGATTCTGATTGGTCTCCAGCTTCTTCTTCTGTGATTTCATACCATATTTCTTCCTCAAACTTCACCTTCAGTAAGTAGTTGACCATGGTGTTGATGAGAGTCGTCTTGCCAGCTCCAGTCTCTCCCACCAGCAGAACAATTTTGTTTGGTTTACTGGTGTCTTTTTTCCCATAAGTCCATTTTCTGACTTTCCCATTTTCATCAAGCACTCTTCTCTTTGTGTCTAGACGAAATCGTTTTGGAGGACCTTGATGAATTAGAGTCAGTTTGCTGGGTGAAAGTCTGTAAAATATGGAGGCAATGTTTCTCAGTATATTCATGTAGCAAGAATTTAAGACTATTAGTTGCAGTCAGTATACAGACATATTTTTCTACATAGATTTTCAAAATCTAATTTAGGAACACGATCCAAATTGATATCCGATTTTACTTTGAGGTCAGTGGTCTTCTCTTGGCATGCATGTTACTTTTAAAAATGGTATGGATGCCAGTTTTTTTCTAGCAGTTAAGCCTCCTGGTTTTGATGGGAATGATTAGTGTATGTGAAAACGTATGTGTAAATTTTGTCTCCAGCATAAGCTGGTTCAAATCTCAGATGTACAAGTGCATCTCAATAAATTAGAATGTCGTGAAAAAGTTAATTTTTTCTTGTAACTTAGTTCAAAAAAGTGAAACTTGCATATATTTTAGATTCATTATATGTAAAGTAAAACACTTCAAAAGTTTTTTTGTTTTAATTTTGATACAAAACTACACATCGAGGATATTTTTAATTCATTTGAAATTAAAGAATGATAGAGAGTGTGGAATCTAACTTAAAACACTTCTGATTGGTCACTGCATTCAATAAATCAACAGATATGTCTGATTGGCTACTTTGCTCAATGGTGCAAAAACACTTTGGCGCTCCACAGAGCACAAACACAAATACGCAATGGAGTGTTCGCCAAATCTATTTCGACAGCTTCAACTAAGCGTGCTTGGCACCCTCTAGCACCCCCATAGAACCTGAATAATTATCTATCCCCCCATCCTCCCTGACAAAAAAAAATAAACAGGTCTCCCCCTCTTTCCAAATTCAGATTTAACCCACCATCCAATATCTAATGCAATACTTTGTGTGTGTGATCATCAATCAGGCCTTAAAAACAATCAGAATAGCCTGCATTTCTAATCATTTATGCATAAGTGTATGTTTATTATGTTTATTCTCTGTTTATTTTATAATTTTTTTGTGTATAATTCATTTATATTTTATTTAATTTGTTTCATGTATATCTTTTTACTTTCATTTTTCAAGCTTACCTGCATTGTTATTTTTTAAAATCTGTTTAAATACTGTATATATATTTTTTACATACAGTGCCCTCCAAAAGTATTGGAACAGTAAAGACAAAATTGCTCTGTTGGCTGTGGAGTCAAGACATTTACAAATATGATTAAAAGATGAATATGTGACAAAAATACAGAATGTCACATTTTATAATTGGGTGATTCAACACGTAGATGTTTTACCAGCTAAGAAGATCAGCACGTTTAGAGTTTCATCCCCCTATCTGATGTGAGCATAAGCATTGGAACAGTTGCCTCACAGGTCTTTCTAAGTGATCAGCTGTGTCCTGTTGCATTAATTGTTCAGATATTAAAAGCAGGGAATGTGTCGTATCAGTTATATCCATTACTTCTGCATTCTGAATCTTGCATTCGGTGACACACAAACCAGGATGAAGACGAGGGAGCTGACTTTGAGAGAAAAGCAAGCAATTTGGATGCTAAAAGAAAAGAGGAAGTCAATTAGAGCTCTAGCAAAAACAAAGGGCATGGTGAAATCAAGAGTTTGGAAACCACCAGCGACACCAGCAACCAACAACGACCTGATCGGCTGAGAAAACTACAGTAGTTGATGACAGACAAATCATAAAAGCTGTGAAAATGAATCTTAAAAGACATGTCTGTAAAATCACCAACAACTTCCAGAAAGCTGGGGTGATGCTCTGACAATCTACTGTCCTCAGGAGACTTTGACACAGAATTACAGATGCTACACAGCAAGATGCAAACCTCTGACCAGCACCAAAAATAGAAAGGCAAGATTAGAGTTTGCAAAAAAGCACAAAGGTGAGCCAGAAGAGTTTTGGAACTGTGTTTATGGACCGATGAGACAAAGATGAACCTTTATCTAAGTGTTGGGAAAGCAAAAATGTGGAGAAAAAAAGGGAACTGCAATGATCCCAAGCATACAGCCTCATCTGTAAAGCATGGTGGAGGTGGTGTTATGGCATGGGCATGCATGGCTGTATCTGGAACAGGCCCTCTCAACTTTACTGATGACTTAATGTATGATGACAGTAGCAGAATGAATTTGGAAGTGTACAAAACCATCTTGCCTACCAATATTCAAGAAAATGCCACCAGATTCATTGGGAAGTGCTTCATATTGCATCAGGACAATGACCCAAAACACCCTGCCAGTTCAGTCGAGGAATTAATAAGGGCAAAGAAATGGAAAGTCTTAGATTGCCCAAGTCAATCTCCAGATTTAAATCCGATTGAACATGAATTTCCCCAGCTGAAGAGGAGAGTAAAGGCAGAAACTCCCCAAAACAAGCAACAATTGGAATTGGCTGCATTAAAGACTGGGAAAAGCATTTCAAAGGATGAGTCACACTATGGGTCACTGGCTCACTGCTGTGATTGTGCGCAAGGGATCTGCAACTAAATAATAGCTTTTAATCTTTTATATCTGCCTTATGTTCAACTGTCCCAATACTTATGCTCACATCAATGAGTGGGATGAACTCTAAAAGTGCTGTTATTTTTATTTGGTAAAACATGTATGTGTTGAAACGGCTAATAATAAAATGTGACATTCTGTAGTTTTGTCTCATATTCATCTTTTAATCATATTTGCAAATGTCTTGACTCCACAGCCAACAGAGCAATTTTGTCTTTACTATTCCAATACTTATGGAGGGCACTGTATGTTGAATATGTTACACAAGACATTTAGGCTTAAATATTGAAATTGTCATTTTATGTGCCCTCTGTACTCATCAAATTGCTATGACAGTTTTTACACTAGTGGGGCCCATGGTTTCTGGGCCCTCTGAACAGCATATTGATTCGGGCCCCCTGCGATTGTGTTCCGGGCCCCCTATCCCTCGTCAGGTCCTAACCTCCCCCCCCTTTAACATCTTAGAAGGGGGAGCTGGTGTCTTAATGGGTCGCGTTTCAGTCACTATTTAATATTCATTCCGTTCAGAAACAGTAAAATATACCAGTTTTATTGAGAATTTAGCTTCATCAAAATACAGTATGTGGGCACAGAGAGGCAAACAAATGTAATAATAAATAATAAATGTACATTTTGCATTTTCAGAAGAAGAGCTGCCCTGTGTGCAAAAATGTAAACAGGTTTGTGTCAGTAAATTGCTCAGTGCAAAGAAATAAGTAATGGGAACCTGGTATTTATTTTGTCATGTCTAATAGGCATGAACAAGTTCTTTGAAAAACATCTATGACCTTTGAAACATGTCTACTCTTCATGCTTTATGTTGACTATGGTTTCAATAATAATAAACATACACTATATTGGCAAAAGTATTGGCACCCCCTTCTAATGAACAGGTTTGACTACTTTAGTAATTTCTATGAGTACAAATCTTAATGTTAAAGCATATAATGATATTCTAGGAAATTGTGTGCTTCTAATATTATAGCAACAGTTTGGACTCTTTTCTATTCTAACATGACAATGTCTCTGTGTATAAGACAAGGTTCAAAAAGAAAATGATTGATTGAGTCAGTGTGGAAGAACTTGACTGGTCTGCAGAAAACCAAGTCCTAATCCCAGTTTAACACCTCTGGTGTGACTGTAAATGCAGACCTTGAGCCAAAAACTCATCACCAAACACCAATGACTTGTACATACACTATATAGACAAAAGTATTGGGACACCCCCTTCTTTAGAACAGAAAAATGCACTTCAAAATCTGTGGCAACAACGATGGGAACATAATTCATGTATTTAAAAATTGTATTTCCATCTCTGTTGCAACAGTTTTGCAAGTGTCTAAAATGACTGAACCCTTATGTACAAGTCATTGGTGTTTGGTGAAGAGTTTTTGGCTCAAGGTCTGCAATTATAGTATAGTAAATAAATAGGCAATATAATGTACATTTGCATAAAGCATCCATATTTGTCCATGCCCATGTTGATTAGAGTATTAAACATTTGAAAAGGATTGATTTAAGGTACATTTAGAACAAATAAAAATGTGTGATTAATTGAGATTAATCGCAAGTTAACCCATGACAATCATGCAATTAATCGCGATTAAATTTTTTAATCGATTGACAGCCCTAATTTAAATTGATTTAAATTAGTAGACAGACGCTGAGCACATGCACAATCTCTCTCTCTCTTTCTCTCTTTTTCGCTCTCTCTCTCTCGATAATTCATTCAAATAAGTGTTGTAATTCATTCAAATAAATGCAGTCTTCCCTTGGTAGTGTGCACTACTCAATTTTAATGCATGGAGGTGTGTGTCATGTGGTTACTGCCACCATGTTGTGCATTAAAATCGAGTAGTGCACTGTGCACACCTAGCCATGGATTTTCATCCTGTAGAAAGCACATAAATCAGGGATGTGATTTTTCCGTATAAATACGGATTTCCGTATTTTCCGACCTCTGAGGGACAACCCATGTGATTTGCGTAGATCCGAGCTTTTTTTTTTTTGAGGAGGAGGGGGGGGGGGGTATGGTTGGTTACTGCATGATGATTGAAAGCTATTTCCTAAATTTCCTTGAGATATTACCTAAATAATCTGCAAAAAGATTGTTTTCTAAAACATCATGGACGGAATGATCCTGAGAGAGAGCGCTGCACGAGCTCATGGCGCCATCTGCAGGACAGTTAAAAGCGTTCAAATGATTCAAAGCGCCAAACGTGAGTTATTTTTGTGAAACGGTGATTTTTTTTATGAATGGCGGTGAGAATTTGAGATTGCTAGTGCTATCATAAAACCCAACGGTTGTGTTGTAATTATATAACAGGCTGTAGTCTGACGCGCTACATGTCTGCTGTTACAGTACTGTTTTAGTTTCGATTCACTGTTAGTGTTAGCTGCGCTGCGATTGGTTTGAGCCGCTTTAATTTGCATTTAGGAACGCAATATTCTTTATTAGAAACGTTTATAAATCTGTTGTTGTTTACAAAGAGAAGTTTCAGTGTCATAATCCTTCAGAAATCATTCTAATATGCTGATTTGCTGCTCAAGAAACATTTCTCATTATTATCAATGTTAAAAACAGTTTTGCTGCTTAATATTTTTGTGGAAACAATGATACCACTCAAACATTTGTATAAGATTTAAAAAAAGAGAGAAATTAATAATTTTATTCATGCATGAAAGTGATAAAAAAGTGAGAGAATACATTTAAAATGATTTATATTTAATAAATGCATTAACAAATTTAATTAATATATTTGATAAATGCAAATAAATGCTGTTCATTAAACTTTATATTTATCAAAAAATCCTGAAAAATAAAGTGTATCACCATTTCCACACAAAATATGAAGCAGCAAAATTGTTTTCAACATTGATAATAATCAGAAATGTTTCTTGAGAGTCAAATAAATTATGATTTCTAAAAGATCATGCGACTCTGAAAACTGGAGTAATGATGAAGAAAATTCTGCTTTGCATCACAAGAATAACATTACATTTTATAATGTATTAAAATTGAAAACTTTTTTTTAAATTTATTTGTAATTATATTTCACAATATTGCTTTAATCAAATAAATTCAGCCTTGATGAGCAGAAGATATTTATTTCAGAATCATTAATTGTAATGTTTCCAAACTTTTGGCAGGTACTTTAATAATAATAACAATTCTATATACTATATACTTTACTATAATACAGTATATTATAGTACTTTATTATAATATATTATATTATATTATCATGATTATAAAGTGCTGCTTTTTATTTTTTACAGGACAATAGTATGTATTCTTACAGTTATATCTTTTAATGTGCTAAAATATATATTTTTAATAAGTGCTGGGGGTGTGGCTTGTGGGCGTGACTTGGGGTGTGGTCAGATTTTCCTTATTTTTTTGTCTCTAGCTGATCACATGCCTGATAAATTTCAACTCACCCGAAACTCATGGTTATCGCTGGACTGAATGTGTTCCCACAGAAGACCTTCACTGTCACTCTCCAGTCTGCTTACAACAAAACAGCTCATGTAAGTATGTAACTAAATAAATACTATATGTATTTAAATATTGAGAGATGCACTTTTTCTATTAAATGAAAATATAAACTAATATTCTTACACACCAGCCTTTGTGTCGAGTGTATGTTAGAACAAAAAGTTTTAACGAAAATATAATGATTTGACAAGCCTAACTGGCTGAAGTCCCTCTTAACCATTTTTGTGTCTTGTCAAAAATGTGTGCGCTTCATCTCATCTAGTCATTTATTCAGCAGTATCTGGCTGATATTTTAACACCTTACACGCCAACTCGCAATTTGCGATCTTCTCAGTGTGGTCTCTTTGCTGTTCCCAAAAAAACGGATTCATTCCAGGGGTGACAGCTCCTTCTCATCTTATGCTCCAAAACTGTGGAATTCTCTCTCAGCTGACATTAGGGATGCAAACTCATTAGATATTTTTAAAACTTCTCTTAAAAATTTTTTTTCAGGATACATTTTACTTGATTAGTTTTCTATTGTGTTATTCTTTGTTATCTGCCTTTCATTATCTGTTTGTCACTACGAGTTATGTCTTGACGACATTAGGGCCTCTGACTTTAAGAGAAAATGCCAATGAAAATTATCATAACTAGTTACCTAGCTGGGGACTGCTTTCAGGCGCTGCATAATATCATTGCGCCTGCTGCACCCATGGTACGGCAGGAAAAGTTCCTTGATTATTATGCCGGAATGAGATCTATAGTCTGCCTCGACCCAGCTTCCACTCCACAACATGTTTTATCATGCTCATTTCCCAAAATGGTTTAATTATTATAGAGAAGAAGAAAGTCAACAGAACTGTTGACTGTAGACCATTTGGGATGCTCACATCCTGAGCAAATGGTCACAATTGTAGAATGGGAGCAGGGGTGGGACACTGAGAACCACCTCAGACAAAGGGGTGTCAGAACTTAATTAACATAGAGACTACAGCTGCAGGAGCAACTGCACTTACATGAAGGGTAGTAAACTGAAAAGGTATAAAAGGTTTGAACTTAGGTTCTGGGTTCATTCCGACTCCGGTGATCCCAAGGTACTACATGTGCTTTGTCACTGCTATGCTGCAATAAACATCTTCATCAAGATCTTCAACGTCCTCTTCACTTTTTCTTACAGAGAGTATAGTTCCTAGCCTTATTGGCCTAGAAATTCGCAACTTTTCATTTTCCATCAGTCTTAGTAAGCAATGTAACTACAGAAAGTTTTAAGTAGGAAAAATATCGAAATTCTTTGGTCATTTTTGAGCGAGATGCTAACGGTCTAATCAGATTCAACTATCTATGCTAAGCTACGCTAAAAGTGCTACCGCCAGACCCGGAGATCGGCTGAATGGATTAGTGATGGGTCGTTCTTGAACGAATCTTTAACGTGACTCAGGAAGAACAAGTCGTCTCGGGGAGTGATTTGTTCAGTCGCGCATGCGCAACATCTTATAGATTCTGCACTGAATTAGTTCACCTGTTTCGAGTCTTCGGGTTTTTCGAGTCGTTCATTCATCACGTGACAAACCCATACGTGTAACCTATGCAGTCTGAGCCGGAAAGAGAATTGATTAGTTCATCTCGAGTCTTCGGGTTTGAGTCGTTTGTTCAACAGAAAAACTGACTATAAGTAACTTTGCAAGTACGTCAACATTCTACCTACCCTAACCTTAACCTAAGCCCACTAATACTCTAACGAGAGTTAGTTGACATGTAGTTGCTTATAGTCAATAGACTAAGGGGACCATCAAAATAAAATGTAACGTAACATATAAACATTGCATTTTTTCAGTTGAAATTATTAACTAGCTCACATCAAAATTAATATTAGCCTCACAGGGAACACTCAAATAACACTCCAAACCTAACCACTTACAAGATGTACTGCAGTAAGATACAATGTAGATCTGAAATAATGTCAAGATATATAGTCCATTATGTATATACTATTGCTACAAATACAAACCCCAGCAACTTAAGACTGGTTTGGTGGACCAGGGTCACATATTACTAATCAAAAATTAAGTTTTGATGTATTTACGGTAGGAAATTTACAAAATATCTTCATGGAACATGATCTTTACTTAATATCCTAATGATATTTGGCATATAAGAAAAGTGGATAATTTTGACTCATGCAATGTATTTTTGGTTATTGCTACAAATATACCTGTGTTACTTATGACTGGTTTTGTGGTCCAGGGTCACAAATAAGTAATACTCAGTAATACGCCACAAATGTTGGACCCAGCATATATCTCAAGGTGAAAACTCAGACCCTAATTTGAAAACCCCTGTAATAAACGCACATTTGATCTAAGATTATGAAACTGATTTTTAGTTTGATCAAATTATATGAGAATAACATGTCTTTTCTTTTATTAGACTTGTTACATTCTTAAAAAAATTATAAAATGTTCCCTTACCTTGAGAAGTTTCTTTGCATGAAGTTCTTGTGTTGATATTCACTGATGTCCTTTACAGTTATACACACTCATGTCATTTACGTATATATCCTGCTGTATTGCTGAGGGTGGAGACAAGGGGAAGAACAAAGGCACATACTGCACATACATGAATAACCACATATTTTGCTGCCATTGAAATGAGAATTCATGTTGTTCAATTTCTTCCACTTTTAATTTTCCTTACATAAGAACACTTGACAATATTTTGACTATATTAAATTAATAAAAATTCACTAAATTCAGATTCATGTTAATGGAACATCTGGCACCATACCAAGACAAGACAACTTCTCTACTCCTCAACAAAAAGTTATAAATTAGTTCCAGACTGGGACAGGAGAAGAGCAAAATAATTTTATCAAATAGCCTTCATAGCACAACAAAGTGTAAATAATAAAAAAAAAAGGTAATGGAAAATTACTGCTTTACATTCTGTGATGCTGAAAATATTGAGAAGGAAAGATTCCTTATTGCTGTGAAGACAACAGCACACAACACGACATTAAACAATAACAGAAAATGTAAAGAAATAATATGTGTCAAATTAATATTAGGAAATTAGTAAATATAGAGAGAGGACACACATTAGTAAATATAGAGGGAGGACACAAACACACACACAGTCTTTGAAGGATAGTATAAGATTAGATAACTATACTCTGTCTCTCACTTCCCCATTTGAGTTTTGACTTCCTGGAATAACACCAAACTGCTCAAACATGTATGAGCATGACAAATGTTTTCATACAGGCAACTTAACCAGTCTAGTTAACTCTAACTTGCTGCTCCTTACTACATCAAACTTAAATGAAGGGGCATAATGATGAGACCATTGCTGTCTCTAACACAGACAACTTAGTTAATAATATAACAAATACTTGTAAAAAAAATTATAAGTTAACACTAACATAAACATCAGGGAGTGTTATGACACTTTGTGTTGTAAAGGGGCTATATGTAAGTTTTCATGTGTTAATCACTTTCTTATTGCCAGTGTGTAAGCTGCTTGTATTGAAATTTAACCAAAAAAAAAAAAAAAAATTCCCAGAGTTCCTAGGTTGTCTATGAAAGCCTGTAAACTGATTTTTTATGTGAAGGAATGTGACGGGAAAATGAAAAGGATGTTTATGCATGCTCCCAAGAGCCTCTCTTTTGTTCTGACACATAAAAATAATTCTAATATCTTCAACAGTAACTTAAGAGGAGGATGATAACACATCTTTTATATATTAACGGAAAATATTTCATATTTAATGCTTATAGTTTAGTACACAAAAATGGAACTTGTAACATAATTGTGTTACCCAAACCTTGAATAGACTTACCTCATTATTTGAGATTGCTCCTGCAGGAGTTTTTTGATTCTGCAATCATGTTCTTGTATTGTTTCTCCCAATGCTAATATATTACAGTATTTACAATGTTCATCAAATGTAGGAAACTGTACCTTCCTGTGAGTGTTTTATATGCATTAAATTTCATTATCCAGAACCCTTGATTGGCATCTAGCACCGAGAAGATTTTGGCATTTTGCATGTTTGCTAAGACCTCTTCTACCATGAGTAGTGGGTAGTGTTCACATTTAATTCCCTTGTTTAGATCCCATGGGTCAAGTCATATGCAGATGTTATCCTGGCACAGAAGTATCAAGTTTTAAAGTATGTCACACACCCTCTGCCTGTTTTAAACTTAAAGATGTGTAACTGGTTTTTAATACAAGCAGTCTTTCTTGTTTGCAACTAAAAGGGCATCACCACCCCCACACACACACACACAATGCCAAAGCGAACAAAGGCTGTAATTAATTATTACTTTGTGGTTTTCACATGTGGTTCTTAGAGCACTAATTCACTGGTTTTAGGCAATAACAACATCATCAGTGTTTCTCAATATCATGATTGATGCTTAAAACATTTTATTCTGTTGTATTGATAATTCAGACAGTCATTATTGTGTTTGTGGTTAATAATTCATGTTGATAGTTGATTACCAATGCAATTACCAATTCAAAAAAATATTTAATGTTGGAAAAAGCCTATTTGTTTGAAAGCTTACTCATTTGCATGATCAAGTCAAGTTACTTTTATTTATATAGATCTTTATACAATACAGATTGTGTCAAAGCAGCTTTACAGTGTCAAACAGGAAAATAGTGTCAATGCAAACAAAATTCAGTTCTGCTGTAAAGCAGCTCTTAAAAGACAATAGTAAACAGTCAATTGATTCAGTGATGTCATCATGCAGCTCAGTTCAGTTCTCTTCAATTATTGCCAGAAATTAAATGTCCCCAAACTATTAGAATGGGCAGTTTTGTGTGCCTTTACGCTGATTAATATAACAAGCATACAAAGCACTTTATAAAGAAGTGATATACACCAGTGTAAAGCAAATCAAACAAGGATTATTTTATATGAAACATGATACCAATAAGGTTACGTTATCTGATATTTCTATTATAAGGCATGCATAAACAGTAAACAATACAAAAGACAACACACAAAACAATAATAACAGAGAATGCATGTTCATTAACAGAAAAGTTTAGCTATGAATTAATGGAGAGAAATCATTTTTATGGGCATCATGCGTCTGTTTCACTAATGAAAAAAGTGAGAGGAAAAGTCTCTACAAATTCATTTGAGTTGTAAAACAGTCTCATCTTTATGATTTGTTGCAATGAGAGACTTTGGGAGGAGCCAAATGATGTTCAAGTTCAAGTTCTTTATTGTCATTACGCTATATGTGCAGACATACAAATGTCGTGCCTCACAGGACCACAGTGCTACATATAGACACACATAAATAGTACAGTATATATAGCAATGCACCAATTGTGACCAACATTACGGGGGCCAACCCCTTATGAAAATTTATCATGGTTTTACAACAAATTTTACAAAAAAAAACATGGTTACTATAGTTAAACCGTGGTAACCACAAATTAACCATAGTTTTGCTACACTAGGGTGGCCATACTTCTTCTTTTTCCAGGACATGTCCTGGTCAGGATTCTAAATTGCCTAAAATGCCTGCATTTTGGCTTTGTTTTCCTTTTGACGTCAGGTGTGTTCGACTTGAAGCGGCGCTGCACAGACCGATGACATCAAAGTACTGTGAGAGCGATTGGAAAGCATCAGGAGCGTCTGCTCTCTACAGGTCTCATGGTTCTCTGATATCATACACTGATCGGTCTGTGCCACTTCAAGTCGAACACACCTACGCTCTCTACAGTCCTCATAAATTAAGTATATAGTGTGTTTGTTTTGCTTTGACCAAAAGTCATCGGTTGATTATGTTCAATGCCTGCACTTTATTTGTCAAACATCTTTTTTCAGTCATTACCTTTTGCAGGTATGAAAACAATAGCATAACAAAGCCAAAACCCGGCAATTTAGAAATCCTGGCCTGGACATGTCCAGGAAAAAGAGGAGGTATGGTCACTACACTAACCATAGTCTAACCATGGTATTTGTAGTAAAACTATACAAATGGTATAGTCAATATGCCAAAAAAAGCATGGTTACTACACTTTTACTATAATAAAACCATGGTTAATCTTCTTAAGGGATGAGCCACCACTTACCGGTCATTATGCAAGTTAAAAGCAAGTCATTGTTTCTACATTTTGATTTTATGTTTACCTCAGCAGCCACTTACATGTAGTTGGTTGCTTGCTAACAGACGAGACAGTTATCGAACTCGATGGAGTGGTTTAAGATTTCCTAATTAGAGCATAAGTTTTTGTAAGATCAAGATTTGCTTCTCTAGTATGAATTTGTGAAAAATCCTAAATTCAGTTATCATATCTGAAGTTTCTCTAATATGCCCCTGTTCTGCAACTGCGTATTAGTTGTGACTTAGGGCAGTGCATTTCAAAACATGTTCCTGAAGAACCCCCAACACTGCATATTTTCCATGTCTCCCTAATCGAACACACCTGATTCAACTCATCAGCGCATTACAAGAAAATCCAGAACATGAAATGGGTGTGTTAGATAAGGGAGACATACCAAATGCGTATTGTTAGGACCAGGTTTGAAAAACACTGGCTCTGGGGATTGTTCACAGACAACTTGGTACCAATTTTTGTTGTTGGGTTAGGATTTTGTTGGATTCATTAAAAATACTGAATAATTGTGTATATGATTGTATCAGCCACTGCAGCTGTCAACATAGTGTAAGCTGATAAGAATAAATGACACATGAATTCAGGCCTGTGGGATCATAAGACACATGATGTGTCAAAAGAAAAAGTGAGCCTAGTGTTTTAGTGTCACATATTACCTAATAACTATTACACATACAGTATAATGTTTACACTTAAAACATATCCAAAGTTTCACATTCATTAAGTTGAGGATGTCATAATCATAAATGGACTATTTGTTTTTGCACATGACTTTAAACACAGAGTTTAATATATAAATTATGGTTAATAAGTAGTCAATTAGTTGAATGATGTTTGTTTCGGACCATTTTAGTCTGTCCACACCAGTACGTCAACACCAGAGTTTTAAGTATTCACATGGCCTGATCCAGGAAAGCAGCCACCTCTACAATTGTGCATTCATCTTAATGAGTTATACCTTAAGAAAATTTTTCAGAGTTTTTACTCAGGTTACAAAGTTGTCAGGCTTTCTTGTGTAAATTTTAGTTAGTAATAACACATTATTTATTAATTTAATTAACCAATAAAATAATTTGTTTAGCATCAGCTCATATTCGTTTGGTAGCCAACAAATGTAGGTAAACTATTTCATTACTATTAGACAATCTACAGAAAGTGAAACAAGCTTACAGCCAAAGTTTTAGATTCTAGTTTAAATTGAACCTTTTTATTTTCCTGCATGTGTCACAGTAGGCCAACTGTGGTTCTCAACTTCATCACATGGCTGCAAGTACAGATATAAACCACACATCTTTTACTGTCATAGTCTGACTATGAAACCAGACCAAAAATTAACTAGAACCTTAGGACACGTTTACACAACAACAATGTTCTAAAAACTGACAACATTGTCAAAACAATCCTTGTTCACATGGATCCATGAAGATGACTAAAAACACTGTATTATGCATGTCAGGCCAGTAGCTGGCAGTGTCACTTGGTAAACAAACACTACGCACCTGCTAACATACTCTTTTTTAACGCATAATAGGCATGGCTATGCATTTTCACTAATTCGAGTTTCCATTGTTTACACTAGGGGTGTCCTTGACTAAGGATTTTCATAGTCAAATCGGAATTTTCGAATCTTGCCGATATTCGACTGAGAGTCGAATCATGTGTTTTGGGGGCGGGGCAAAATAATTACCAAGAGTCAAGTCAGTCATAATTACTGACTTTAATGCACAGGGAAGACGTGTATCGTACGCCTCGCAGATACAAATGGGGTAAATAATGTTTTTAATGTTTTATGTTTTGATTAAAAGATAGTTAACATTAAACGTCAGAAAACCCTAAGAATTCACAACATTTTTTACAATAGTGCTCTCATTATGACGTTATGTATATGACAGTTGTTATTAATGTTCTGCATTTCTGTTTTGAGCTGCACGCACTGAAGATGACCAGAATGAAGCTTTTGATAGCAGGTTTTTAATCATTGGGATTTAACTCATTATTTATGTCATATAGAGTACGCTTCGTTATTTATACAACATAACTTAAATATAACTACTTATAAGCTATATGCACGAAATGCCCTGAAGGCACATGAACGTGTCTGTGCGGCTCTGAATGAACTCTTGTTGTGGACGCGTTCTTCATGTAACAACGTGCAGAATCACAGCAACTAAGCTCTAAAAAATCACAGCGTTTCATTATAATAGTGTTCTCATTATAACTATGTATATGACAGTCCCAGTCATAGTTATTAATATTCTGCATTGTTGTCTGTTCTGCTCGCACTGCGTGCTGAGAGCTCACCGTAGTACTACAATGAAGCGTTTAACGTGAAATCAAACATTTGAGCACCCCATTTATCCAAAAAGGCATGATCATAACACCCCGCGAATATTCGACTGTGAGATTGGGAGTCGAATCAGGCTCCTCCTATCGAAGCATCAAATCGTTGACTATTCGGGGGCACCCCTAGTTTACACATATGTGATATCATTTTCAAAAATTTTGAAACCAGTTTTCAAATGTTTGCATTTTCAGGCTAACAAAATTCCATTGTCATGTAAATGAACAGCCAAAACACATATAAGGTTTTCAGTTATTAGTTGAAAATAGTGTCACGAAACTGATCCCTTAGTTGTAAGTTTTAACATCTGTATTTTTATGTTTCCTTGATTTTGTTCTCTATTGTACACGTGTTATGCTTTGGTTTTGGTTAATTTATATGTGATTTCTTACTCACTTTTGTTTTACTAGCTTTTCTTTATTGTTGTTGAGCTCAATGTGTTCTTGGTATCTCTTTGTTGAATAGCATTTCTGTGTATTTGCTCAATTTAATAAAAGCATATATTTGCAACCAAAACCATTTCCTACACACAAGAACTTTACATTACATTAGCATTGCTGATAAAAAAGTTGTGAATAAGAGTTAGAAGTCTCAGATGAATGACTTTACATAAAAATGGTGAAATAAATAAATAAATAATGTTTGGTAAAAAAGTCTTATTGGAACATCACTATCAATAATGTTAGCAGTGAAAAGTTTGACACCATGATTGGTGATCATGACCTATGTCAGCCAATACATCTTCCAGTGATCGATGGTCGACCCCAAAACTTCTGATAGGAGCACCATAATTTTTTACCAAGCTATATATACTCAAGTTAAGTAAAAGTTAAAGAGGTCAGCTGGCTTGACTCTGAAAGTCTTGACTGAAATTGTAATCAAATAAAGAAAATATTAAGTTTGAGATGACTGAAATTTATTTTAATTTTAAAATTTTTTATATACAGACAATCTGATAATCTGATTAACCATAAGCAAAAAGAAAAGTACAGGAAAGGATTTTCAGGATTAAAAAACAAAATAGTGAACAAATTACTGTTTGTGTTTGCATCATTGTTAGTATTTTTAACCCCCACCCCCCACACCCCACCCCCCACACACACACACATACATACACTGAAGGAATTTCAATTTTGCCCACCGAGGAAAAGTTTTGTCAGGCCAGCTTTAAGGTAACTCAGAGCATCTTTATTTGCTTCCTCAGCTTCAGCGGTACTTCTCATTTCCTCAAGCTCTCGGACCCAGTTTTCTTTCCCAGCCTCCTTCAATCTGGGGATGAAGAAGTCGAGATGCTGAAGAGTGAAGGCAGAGTCTGGTTTTAATGCGATCTGAGACAGATTCTTGATGGTCTTGTAAGCATTGAACAGAAAAATTGACTTTTGATCCTCAAGCTCCTGCAGATCTTTGTCAAGCGAATCCATTATAATTGAAAACCTCTTGCATTTTTCCTGAGCTTTTTCATATTCCTTATTAAAGTCATCAAATTCCATCGTCATAAATGAGGATTTGATGATGTATTTCTTGTTTTCTTTGACATGTTTGCTGTGATGACACTTCCCAGTGCACACAGTACAGTAGCCTTTCTTCATGACTTCACATTTGCTGGGATCAGAAACCCACCAGCAGTCAAACTCATGGCAGTTTTCCTCACAGACAGTGCATATTGTCGCCTTCCTGTCCTTCCATGAAGCACTTTCAATAGGCACCTTCTCTTTGATAGTGTTTTTGACTTTAATGGTAAAGTTTTTACAATTTTCAATCTTTTCCTTGTTTTGTTTTATTGCCTCCTGAATCTGAAGTTTTTCGGCTTTTTTCAGCTCCTTCTCCTGAATTCGCAACTTTAAGTTGCAGATGGCCGCTTCTAATTGAATGCGCTCTATGAGGACATCTGAAGTCATTTCTAAACTTCTTCTGTTCATTTCATTAATGGACAGAAGGAAATGCCTCATGCTGTCCACGCTGGATTCCCAGGCGATGCTTTGAGCACGAATGTGACGCTCTTGAGTGTGACGGGCATCAGCCTGCCGATTGTTGAATAAGAAATAAACAGGTTGGCCGCTTTTGTCTCTTTTGCAGGGGATTTTAACTTTATTAATGGCACTGAGAACGTTTTTGGGTGCCATACCATCAGAGTGTGTGATTAAAAACACAATGTTGTTCATAATATCTTTTCCAAACAAAGACAAAATTGAACTGGTAATGTAATGCTGTCTGTCTGAGAGACGATTCTTAGATGCTTGAATCACAAAACACACAGCATCAACTTCACGAACTCCAGCACTGGTCTGAAACAGAGTGGCTAAATTCGCTGCAACTTCCAGATCATTTTCCAGTCCTCTAGTGTCTCCGTAGCCTGGAGTATCAATGATGGTGAGAGATATGGGACTCTCTACAGAACAGACCTCATACATGGTGATTTCAGAGGTTTGTGATTCTGATTGGTCTCCAGCTTCTTCTTCTGTGATTTCATACCATATTTCTTCCTCAAACTTCACCTTCAGTAAGTAGTTGACCATGGTGTTGATGAGAGTCGTCTTGCCAGCTCCAGTCTCTCCCACCAGCAGAACAATTTTGTTTGGTTTACTGGTGTCTTTTTTCCCATAAGTCCATTTTCTGACTTTCCCGTTTTCATTAAGCACTTTTCTTTCGGTATGTAGACGGATTCGTTTTGGAGGACCTTGATGAATCAGAGTTGATCTGCGTGGTGGAATAATTGGCTGTCTGTAAAATAAGAAGGCAAATGTTTCTCAGAATTTTTGTGTTAATTTGACCTAATTAGTTGTAGAGACCTCTGTTCTGCACTGTAAAAAGAAAATATTCAAGTTGTAAATAAAACAGTTTATTGGACCATGTTTTACAAGAAAATGTAATTTCAATATCTCTACTTAATTATTTCACTTTTAATTCAGTGTTTTACTTGCTGTTTCTTAGTAATTGTTTGTGAATTTTTTTTTTAAGTGTGGGCCACAGGGCTGCACAGTCACCTCTGAGTAATACAAGAAGTGGCCAATGAATATTGGTAAGAGGTATTTGCATGCCAAGCCACTCTTTGTGCATATGGGTATATAAGATTGTCGGCGTGCATCCACACATTCCTGTGTCCTGGCCAATCAGCGGTAGTTCAAGGGGGATGTAACATCTCTGTTCCCTCCTTCAGGGAAAAAAGTTACATACATAACCATGACGTTCCCTTTTGGTCAGTCATATTCGATGTTAAGTTGATACTGACGTAATGGGGTCCCTATGTAAAATGCCACAACCAATTAATTATGTTACGAGACTTGGCAATGGAGGTGCTGGCAAGACAGAAGCAGTTGCAAACTGTAGCCTTCACTTCAAAAATGTAAATTTTAGTCAAATTTTGAGGTTTTCACAAAAATTAGTTCATTAAGTCCTCTTCTAGCGATCCAAATCGTAATTAAACGTCTAAAATGATCTTTATTTGTACGTTTTCTGAGAGGAGTACCTTTTTCTCTGCTCACTTCTGGACGACTGCTGCTTCTCTAGTTCTAGGTCTGTTGTTGCAAAGCGTAGCAATCCAGCTTTGTGAATATCATATCGAATTATCGATGACATGAGTCCAAACCAGTGAAATATGATTTTCAAACCCATGCTGATGAAAACAAAACGATCGCACTGACTGACATTTGCAAAGCGCGTGCATAAGACGTGCCTTTACAAGAGCACGCAATCTCCCTATAAAGTAGCTACATTGTGTGAATCTCGCCAAGGCATATTTTGCAATAAAGATAACCTGTTATGTCTGACATGACGCTTAGTTAATGGTTGGGGAAAAATCTGATGTGTAACATTATATTAGATCCATGCATTACAGTAGGTCTTAATATAGATCTGTCTTAATGTTAATTCAAACATTAAAAGAAAAGAAATGACTCGCTGCTCTTGATTGAACTACTGTTTATTTACATCTTTCTTATTATTTTTATTAACAAAGATAAAATAAAAAATAGCTATATTGTGATAATATAGTAATTATTATAAAGAAAAGAATAGGAGGAAAATATGCAACGTTGGTTGGTGATTATGCTTTGGAATCCAATTTCAACAAGTCATATATCATTTTGAAGGTATTTTAATAAATTGAAGGTATTTTAATAAAATAAGAAGAACTCATTTTTGAAAATTTGCTCATTCCGACACATTTTGCCAGCACGGATCACATATGGACTGGCCAAAGGACAGTACTGCATATGGAGGGTCCACTGCTGTAGTTCCTAAAAGGGATGGAATGACTACAAATGCAGGGATGGACAGAAGGAAATCTGTCAAGAGAAACACATGGGGTTACCAAAAAGGGAATACCGTACCATGGAAAATACACATACAGGATTGCCCAAAGAGAAACTCGTCGACTGAAAATGCCTGCAAGTCCCCCAACCTCTTGATGGAATTGAACGTGGTTAGGAGCACTGTCTTAAGGGACAGGATGTTAAGTGCTACTGACTTAAGCGGCCCAAAGAGAGCTCTCTAGTAGTCCAGCCATGACCACAGAGAGATCCGAAGAGGGGATGAGGCAAGGTCTTGAGGATTGAGCTTCCTAACACCCCTTGACAATCTGATAATCAGGTTGTTCTTTCCCAAGGACCTGCCATCCACTGCGTCATGATGTGCCACATCATACACTTTCTCCCTGCAAAAAGGAAAGCACCACACTGAGGCGGCAAATGAGAATGCTGGGACCGAAAATGGGGCACTGCATCGTTCATTGTCAGAAACCAACAACATTTGTGACCCAGAGATACTGAAAACTGCTCTTTTGGTGAAAATGTGGTGGAACAAGAGATGTCAATAGTGTTTCCCCCCCCCAGAGCTCCTCTCGGGAGGTACTAGGATAAGGGTAGTTCCCTCCATCCCTGGGTCGCACTCTTCCTGGAACACTTAGCAGTGCCCTGAGAAGCAGGCTTGACTTTATGGCTGCGTCCAAGGTGGAGCAGATGTTGACGCCCAGAGGGGGTCACCCTCGGCAACAGGCAGACAAAGAGGTTCACCTCGCCAGCTTTGCGGCAGACGAATCATGCAGAGGTAGAATGAAAAGCCTCCTTGACAGTGGCACTGAAGAGGCCAACCTTGGAGATGGGAGTGTCAAGAAAGTGAACTTTGTTGGCATGCCACATCTCTGCCAGGTTCAGACAGAGATGACATTCCAGGACTACTAATGTAGACTACTAATCACCTGTCCGAGGGATCATGCCGTAACCTTCATTGCTCGAAGAGTGAAGGTGGTCACCGTACACAGCTCCTGCATCAACCCCAGGTCAGAACTACCCTCGTTGCAGGTTTTTCAATGCCATGGCTTGATGTAACTGTTGTACTGTAACTTACTTTTACAGACAATAAAAGATACAATGGCACATGAATTCCTTGGATCAACAACACTTTAATCCAGACCGAATTCACTTCCCTATCACACTTCTTTCTTCTCTGCTCTCCTCATATCTAGTGCTATATCTCCCCCTAGTGTTCATTCTTTGTAATAACAACTGTGTAAACACAACATCCCCCCACGACATAAGATCTAAACCTTACAACTAATTATGAATAATAATAACAAAACTTCCCTATAAAGCAATTACACAGTGTACCCAAGAAAGTACAATTATTTGAATATTACTTCCCATTTAAGAACTTCCTGAACAGATTATTGCTTACACTATATAACCAAATTTATGTAACAGGAAACAGAACCAATGTAAAGGCAAAATGTAACTATGCATTTACATCTTGAAATCCTTGAGCCACGAGGGGGGCCTGCGTATTCGCGACGGACGCCCCTCGGCCCACTGAGAGTTCTCTGTTTTATTACAGGTGGAAGGTTCCTTCGCCTGCTCAGGTGACGGATTAGGCATTTGAACAGCTTGTGTCAATTGCGACAAATGCCATTTCCTTCCATCGTCTAGTAAGTAGGTACTTGGGCCCACTTGTTCCTCAATTCCAACAGGGTCTAAAAATTTGCAATGTCCCTTCGGCACATGAAAGGGCTTACACACTCGCACCCGGTCCCCCTTTTTTAGGACAAGTGGTTGCGCACTGCGTTTAGCATCAGTGTAGCGCTTCATCTGTGATTGCTTAAGGACAACTCGCTTACGAGCAGCCGCTGACTGGAGGGTACTGGCAGAAGGATGAAGTGCAATGTTCAGTTTTGTTCTCATCTTCCGCCTGTGGAGCAGTTCAAAGGGTGAAACTCCCGTGGTGGCATGTGTAGTAGAACGGTAAACTTGGAGAAAGTCAGTAACCGTACACTTCCATGGCTTAGACTGTACTATAGCCGACTGTACACAGTCCTTAAGAACCCTGTTAAAGCGTTCTATGGCACCATTCGCTGCTGGATGATGCACAGCTGTGCATACAGGAGTAATGCCTCGTTCTTGCAGGAAGGTCGTGAACGCATCTGAAGTGAATTGTGGCCCGTTATCCGTAACCAACTCAACCGGGTAACCATGGCGACTAAAGACACCACTGAGAAAGTCAATTACAACTACAGTGGTCACGGATGATGTAAAAGCCACTTCCGGCCATTTGGAATGGTAGTCAATCAAGGTAATAGCGTACTTACAATCCCAAACAGCGGTGTCAAATGGACCAACAATGTCCATGCCCAGCTTACTCCATGGTACATCTGGGAAGGGTACTGGTTGGAGAGGGGCGGTCACAGTCCGTGCAGATTTATCCAATTTTTGACACAACTCGCACGAGGAGACCTGCGTCTGGATCACTTTATCCATTCCAGGGAACCAGTACAGTTCACGTAAGTGCTGCTTTGTCCGTACGATTCCCTGGTGACTCTCGTGTGCGAGCGCTATTACTGAGTGTCGCCATGTCACTGGAACTACTAGACGGGTGTCTCTGAATATCACATTGTCCTTGACACTCAGTTCATTCCTTACATGATAGGTTTGATGAGCCAGCACGATACACCACATCGTAAGTGAAGCACAGAAGGCGAGCTGACCACCGTGCAATAAGCATCCCGGCCCGTCCGGCTCCCCGTGTAGACAGCAAGGTTGTCAGTGCCTGATGATCAGTGCACAATGTGAAACGCCTGCCCCAGAGGTATGTGCGCCACTTTTCAATTGCCCAGACACAAGCTAAAGCCTCCTTCTCCACAGTTGAATAGCGCCTTTCAGCCGGAGTTAAAGTTTGTGACGCAAATGCCACAGTGCGTTCACTGTGGTCTGGGTGCACCTGCGATAATATCGCCCCCAAACCATAATCAGATGCATCAGTGGACACTAGGACTGGCAGTTCTGGGTTAAACAGGGCAAGTGCTGGACTGTCCACTAAGTATTTATTTACTTCATAAAGCTTTGCTGGGCCTTCTCAGTCTATTCAAATTCAGAATACTGGCGCAGGCATGCACGCAAAGGTTCAACGAGTGTGGCATAATTAGGTTTGAACTTGTTATACCAGGATAACATACCCAGGAAGGAGCGCAGGCTGGTGGCATCAGTCGGAGCTGGAGCCTGCGTTATTGCTTGCAAACCATCAGGTTGGATACCGTCTCCATTCACCATGTGCCCGAGAAAACGCAGACAGGACTGACTGAAATTGCACTTTTCCTCATTCATTCGCAAACCAGCCTCGCTGAGACGTTTGAGCACTGCATCCAATGCAATGTCATGTTCTTGCCATGTACGTCCGAAGCAGATGATGTCGTCTAAATAATTCTGTACATTGGGGATGCCTTTGAGTATGACATCATTTTCTGAAATGCAGCCGGGGCCGAAGCTAGACCATACGGGACACGGCAAAAACGAAACATCCCGTCGTGTGTGATAAAGGCTGTAAGGTCACAGCAATCTGGGTGGAGCGGAACCTGATGGTAAGCATTTTCCAGATCAATGGTGGAAAAAACTGTTGCACCTGCCAAAGCAGCTAGAGTCTCATCCATGTGTGGAAGAGGGTAAGCATACACTATAATGGCCTTATTAGGCTCCCTCAAGTCAACACACATTCTGATTCCTCCTGTTTTCTTCTGTCACCACAATAGGTGAAATCCATGGTGAAACATCCACCTTCTCTATTACACCTGCGGCGAGAAGGCGGTCCAGCTCGTCGGACACAGAAGCACGCACTGAGAAGGGAAGACGTTGTAATTTTTGACGTACAGGTACAGCAGTGGGTAAAACTTTCACCTTGTGCATGAAACCTTTCACACAGCAGTGTGAGGTGTGGAAGAGGAAAGCTGCATTAATAGTGTGCTGGATTCTTGGATTAACAGTAAGGTATACTCAGGTAAGACAACTTCTCTAACGGTGTGTGTTGGAGTCGAACGACACACGCGTGCAAAGTGTCCTTTCTTTTTACAGTTCTTACACACTGCTCTTGTTGCTGGGCACTCCCTTGCATTAGCCAAGTGTCCACTAGAACCACAACAAAAACATGAGCGTGCATGCGCAGCAGGTGCATGAGGTTTTGGAGTAGTCTTTTCGGTGGATGTGGTTATTTGCTGTTTGCGCTGATGAGCCTTTTGATGAATTTGAACGGCTTGCACAGGAATGTTCCGCTCTCCTATGGCCTTTGCTTGTTCTGATGCAGACTCAACTTGGCCAAAGTAAGGATAGGTCTTAGGAGAAGTCCCTCATAAATCTGGGGATCCGACACATCTCGGATCTCAGATCATGTCCTCTGTATTAGGAAAGTCACAAGTCGCTGCTAACTGTCTCAGTGCAGCTATATAATTCACTATGGACTGATGAGTGCCTTGTACTCGTTCCCGGAAATTATGACGCTTCACCACAACATTTATGGCAGGTGTGAAATGTGTGCTCAGTGTAGTGATAGCAGTCTCCAGTGTATCTCCAGTCTCTGGTAAGGTATAAAAAATCCTCTGCCCTTCAGTTCCTAAGCAATGAAGCAGTAAGGCTCTTTTCCTCGCCTCTGGCCAAGCATCACCTGTAGCTCCCACGACGAGGAGATAGTTGGGGAACATCCTTATCCACGTTGTAAATGGAATGCTAGGCTCACCCGGGCAAGGTAGAAATAAGTCTGGGAATGGAGCATTCAGCGTAGGCATTGTTGCGTAATATAGTTGTAAAACCACCTCATCGCCAATTTGTTGTACTGTAACTTACTTTTACAAACAATGAAAGATACGATATGGCACATGAATTCCTTGGATCAACAACACTTTAATCCAGACCGAATTCACTTCCCTATCACACTTATTTCTTCTCTGCTCTCCTCATATCTAGTGCTATATCTAGTGCCCCTAGTGTTCATTATTTGTAATAACAACTGTGTAAACACAACAGTAATTACAGCTGATGTCAGTTTACAGGCAATGAGTGGATGCATGCTGACATCTTATATACCCATATGTGCAATGGCTTGGCATGCAAATTGCACTTTCTTGTACTACTCAAGAGGTGATTGGGCTCACAACTGAGACCCCATTATGTTAGTGAAAAGGGACACGAAACTGTACAGCATTCACACTAACAATGCAATGTAATAAAATGTCACAACTTTGTGCAGGCTAAGGCTGTAAAAACCTTAGAGCTATACATTCCCAGACATAATAGGATAACCTTTTAGAGGTGAGAATGGTTTGTGTTTTTGTGTATACTCAATATGTAATGTCCATATGCACAATTATTACGTTAATGAAACTAAATGCTGTGAAAAATAATTATTTAATAACTATTGCAGATATAGATATTCATACAAGTGCTGATTGAGCATGAGTGATGAACACCTGCTGTTAACAAGAAGAATCACTGAAGGGAAACAAATAACAAGAACAGAAAAAAGAGAGAAGAGATGAGCAGAAACACAACAACTATAACTAACTTCCAGCCACAACCTTATATGAAATCAACTGAAATAAAAGGCATGAAATATATCATGATTATTTAATGATGGAGGATGATTAACCAACTCCAAAAACAACATTATCAGCTTTACTTGTTACTATACAGTTTGACTTTCGGCCAGACGTCTACAAAAGTTCTTATTGAGATTAAAAGATCTTTAGCTCTCTAGTCAATGTTGATGTTTAATTTAAAATGTTTTTGTTACAGACACCATTATTGTCAGTCCTCTGTCGTATGTGTCATGTGTTCCTGCCTCTTGTGTCCATATTTGGTTTGTTTCCTGTCCTTGTTTAATGTGATTATGAGTTAAGTCTGTTCCAGCTGTGTTTGTCTCATTAACGTGTGTATTTTAGTTCCTGCCTGTTCAGTTTCGTGTCGTTTGATCTACTCGTTACTCCCCGGTGTTTCTTGTCTATGTCTGCCCAGTCTTGTCTTGCCCTGCCTTGTGTCTTCATTAAAGACTATTATTTGAGTTTAATCCTTGTCTGCGTGTTCCTCGTTTCTCCCTGCTGTGTGCACCGTGACAATTATAGTGATCTTTTTTTCATTTAGTTGGACTCTTGACCCTTTTCTTTAATTGCAATAGTGTTTCACTAAACGCACTTCTGCATTGCTAAAGAAATGTATTATTGGTAATGAGCCCAATGCCCAGCCAGGCAAGAACTGCAGCAGAGGGAAGGCAATCAAAAATTAAGTCACCTTTGTAAGTTAATGTATATAAAAATGTTTTACATTTAACTAACATTTAGTGTAGGCCGGCTCTTCTACTTGAACCTCATAATTAATAATCAATAAATTCTTGAGCACCAACAGAAGCCCATACTAGTTCTGTAAGTTCTCTTTAATGTGTGTGTGTGTGTGTGTGTGTGTGTATATATATATATATATATATATTTATACACATGTATGTGTATGTGTGTGTGTGTGTGTGTGTGTGTGTGTGTGTGTAATTCATTGTTGCAACAACAATTCCATTCTAATTTTAAGTTCCATTATTTAAAAATACTTTATTGATTCTGTTTCGTAAACGTTTGGTTGTTATGCTTTCAAATAGTATGCCGTAGGCTATGTATATTGTATTTTTTTTTATCATATTTTGAAAAGTGGTTGATGATAATTAAAATGCATCTCCTGCAGGTTCAGATAGTTCTCACACCCATTGTTTTAACTGAACATGACTAATTTTATGTTTAATAGTAAACTGTAAAAGAATAATGGATGATATCGGATGAGCTGATATTTTTTTTGATTGTATCTCATGAATGGAATATAACTGTACATGTTCATATATTGCAATGTTGATGTTATGCGAGTGTTTTGTCTTATTTTATACATATAATATCCTCTTGTCTTTCTAATCAAACTACGGATATTTGAATTTAAAATCCCAGACTTGTGCGATTTTTCCTTTATTGAATTTTTGTGTCCACAGGTAGCTAACAACAGCATCAAGTGCATCAAAATTTAAGTATACTTTGGGCTTAAGGGGCAGTTTTTTGTTTTTAAAAATGTGAGACGCAGCACGGTGGAATGGAAAAGAGAACAGTGGTTTTAAAAAAGTAACTCCTTTGAACTTGACACAATGTTTTAAAATGCATCATTATGCGTGATGGTAGAATTTGCACAGTGGTAGAATTTCAGAAGAATTTCAACTCACCTGGAATCCATGGTGATCACTGGACTGAAAGTGTCCACCTCACTGAAGCCCTAGTGCTGGAGTGTCTGTCTGAGCAATCAGCTTTGAAGGAAATACTGGTTTATTTAACAAGCCTAGCTGGCTGAAGTCCCTCCCAACCAAAAATGCCTTCTGTGTCATCTGAATAGTATGTGATAAAAAGCCAGGAACATTTATGAATGTATGCTGTAAGAAATGTGCACTTCATCCTAGTTATTAGATGTTATTATTTATTAGTCATATATAAATCATTATCTTGAATAATAAATATTCCACTACATAAAACGTGTTTTCATGCTTTTCATAGGTTTTATTTTTGTGTGTGTGCTTTAAAAATATTTTTGCTGATTATTGAGAAAATGATAAAGAAATAATTCACATTTTCAATGGAATTATTAAAGAAGAAAAAAAAGTAGTATCTACCTTAAATGAGGGGGATACATGAGAGGGAACCGTGGTCAATTCAAACCATTCCCCAGTCGATGGTAAATTACATTTAACGGATGTAACACAAAGCCAAACTATCACCAAAAATGAATTTATTATTTTTGTTATTTATACTAATAGTACCTGTCATGACCAGTACAACCCCAGTCACCATCAGGAGGAAGCGTAGTTGTCTCCGCAAGAGAATGTTGCTTGCACGATCCAAAATAAATATAGTAAGTTATGGTTGCGGCTGTGGCTGCTGGAAATGTAAACATGAGCATATAGTGCCCCCACAGAAGCAAATGTAGCAACAGTCTTAAAGCACTCATCTGCCCGGATTGAGTTGTAGGCAAACATTAATGCCTTGAATTTTATGCGAGCAGCTATTGGTAGCCAGTGCAAATTGATAAACAGAGGTGTGACGTGCATTTTTTCAGCTCATTAAAAATGTATCTTGCTGCTGCTTTCTGGATTAATTGTAAAGGTTTGATAGCACTGGCTGGAAGACCTGCCAAGAGAGCATTGCAATAGTCCAGCCTGGACAGAACAAGAGTTTGTGAAGCATGTTCTGAAAGACATTTAGTCATTTGGCAGACGCTTTTATCCAAAGCAGCTTACAATTGGGGAATACATAAAGCGATTCATCTTGAAGAGGCAATCAGACATAGGAAGTGCTCGTAACACCAAGTCTCAGTCATTGTTCAAATAAGTACAAGCTAGCAAGGGAAGGAGAGAAAGATAAAGGGAAATATTAAGATATTTTTTATTTTTTTTATGATGAAGTCAAGTAGTGCCGAAAGAGATGAGTTTTCAGTTGTTGCTTGAAGATTGACAAGGATCCAGCATTCCGGATAGGGGTGGGAAGATTATTCCACCAGCCAGGAATGGTGAACGAGAATGTTCTGGAGAGTGATTTTGAGCCTCTCTGTGATGGTACCACAAGGCGTCGCTCACTAGCAGATCTCAGACTTCTGGAGGGGATGTAGATACGTAATAGTGAGTGGAAGTAGGAGGGTGCTGAGCCTGTGGTCGTTCTGTATGCAAGCATCAGTGTCTTGAACTTGATGCGAGCTGCAACTGGTAGCCAGTGCAAGGAGATGAAGAGAGGTGTAACATGGGCTCTTTTTGGCTCGTTGAAGACCAGTCGTGCCACTGCATTCTGAATCATTTGTAAGGGCCTGATCTTCTTGATGTTGAATAAAGCAAATCTGCAGGACCGGGCAGTTTTAGCAATTTGGTCTGAGAAAGTCAGCTGATCATCAATCATTTCTCCAAGGTTTCTGGCTGTTTTTTAAGGAGTTATGGTTGATGTGCCTAACTGGATGGTGAAATTGTGATGAAATTATGGGTTTGATGGTGCAAGGTTGAGTTGAAGATTTTAAGGACGGTTGAACCTTTTATTTTAACCATATTAAAGGAACACTCCATTTTTTTGGAAATAGGCTAATTTTACAACTCCCCTAGAGTTAAACAGTTGAGTTTTACCGTTTTTGAATCCATTCAGCCGATCTCCGGGTCTGGCGGTAGCACTTTTAGCTTAGCTTAGCATATATCATTGAATCGGATTAGACCATTAGCATCGCGATCAAAAATGACCAGAGAGTTACAATATTTTTCCTATTTAAAGCTTAACTCTTCTGTAGTTACATCATGTACTAAGACCAGCGGAAAATGAAAAGTTGCGATTTTCTAGGCCGATATGGCTAGGAACTATACTCTCATTCCGGCGTAATAATCAAGGAACTTTGCTGCCGTACCATGGGTGCAGCAGGCGCAATGATATGACGCAGCACTTGAAAGTAGTCCCCAGCTATATCATAGGCTACTGAGCTGGGGACTACTTTCAGGCGCTGCCTTGATTGGCCAGCAAACTTGCCTGACCTGAACCCCATAGAGAATCTATGGGGTATTGTCAAGAGGAAGATGAGAGACACCAAACCCCACAATGCAGATGAGCTGAATGCCACTGTCAAAGACAGCTGGGTTTCCATACCACCTCAGCAGTGCCACAAACTGATCACCTCCATGCCACGCCGAATTGAGGCAGTAATTAAAGCAAAAGGAGCCCCTACCAAGTATTGAGTACATATACAGTAAATGAACATACTTTCCTGAAGGCCAACAATTCACTAAAAATGTTTTTTTTTTATTGGTCTTATGAAGTATTCTAATTTGTTGAGATAGTGAATTGTTGGTTTTCCTTGCGTGGCTGAAGGGAACCCCAGCGGCTGATTGGCTACTGATGTCGTCGTCGCGTGATGTCATGGGGAAAGCCCTCCTGTGATTGGCGGTTGCCTGGTTCTTTGAGAGCCTGAGTTCCTTCCGCGTAGCTTCAGGCTTTCAAGGTTTCTTCAGACATTTGACTAAGTATTTGTAGAGTTGTTAGATGATCGACCCAGATGTTAAGGTCGTGGGCGCTTATTCAGCGTGGTCAGTGACTCGAAGCCAAAGTCTTTGCAAGTTTTGCGCACGCAAGCAGCAGAGACAAGTCTGTGTCATAGGGTTTTAACCGGAGGCCTTCTGTCCGCCCCCTAGAGGCTTCTACCAATCACATTGTACCTTTAGGGCGGAACCCTGCCCTGCGCAGCTCAATTTTCCGTGCGTAAATACTTTGCTGAGTTATTTCATCAAATGAAGAACATATCTTAGCAGATTCCTAGAAGTGTTTTAAGCATACATTAGGATCAGAAAAGTCAATTTTCATTTACACCAAATTGTTGCATTTATCATGACCGTTAATATGAAACCAAACTCAGCATATTTCCTACACGTTAATAGATTTCCTGCTAAAACACACAAAAGGGTTCAAATTAAAGATTAAAAATAACACATGCATATGATACTATAAGTCTAGCGATTTCTCTACAGGGGAAAATTATACGTTCAAAAGATTACAAAAAATACCATCGGTTCCACTAACACAGCAAGCTTATTAATGACAACAATAAAAATACCACCCTAATATATATTGCCTATATATACAGGTGCTGGTCATATAATTAGAATATCATCAAAAAGTTGATTTATTTCACTAATTCCATTCAAAAAGTGAAACTTGTATAATGTATACATTCATTCCACACAGACTGATATATTTCAAGTGTTTATTTCTTTTAATTTTGATGATTATAAGTGACAACTAATGAAAACCCCAAATTCAGTATCTCAGAAAATTAGAATATTGTGAAAAGGTTCAATATTGAAGACACCTGGTGCAACACTCTAATCAGCTAATTAACTCAAAACACCTGCAAAGGCCTTTAAATGATCTCTCAGTATAGTTCTGTAGGCTACACAATCATGGGGAAGACTGCTGACTTGACTGTTGTCCAAAAGATGACCATTGACACCTTGCACAAGGAGGGCAAGACACAAAAGGTCATTGCAAAAGAGGCTGGCTGTTCACAGAGCTCTGTGTCCAAGCACAGTAATAGAGAGGCGAAGGGAAGGAAAAGATGTGGTAGAAAAAAGTGTACAAGCAATAGGGATAACCGCACCCTGGAGAGGATTGTGAAACAAAACCCATTCAAAAATGTGGGGGAGATTCACAAAGAGTGGACTGCAGCTGGAGTCAGTGCTTCAAGAACCACTACACACAGACGTATGCAAGACATGGGTTTCAGCTGTCGCATTCCTTGTGTCAAGCCACTTGAACAACAGACAGCGTCAGAAGCGTCTCGCCTGGGCTAAAGACAAAAAGGACTGGACTGCTGCTGAGTGGTCCAAAGTTATGTTCTCTGATGAAAGTAAATTTAGCATTTCCTTCGGAAATCAGGGTCCCAGAGTCTGGAGGAAGAGAGGAGAGGCACAGAATCCACGTTGCTTGAGGTCCAGTGTAAAGTTTCCACAGTCAGTGATGGTTTGGGGTGCCATGCCATCTGCTGGTGTTGGTCCACTGTGTTTTCTGAGGTCCAAGGTCAACACAGCCGTATACCAGGAAGTTTTAGAGCACTTCATGCTTCCTGCTGCTGACCAACTTTATGGAGATGCAGATTTCATTTTCCAGCAGGACTTGGCACCTGCACACAGTGCCAAAGCTACCAGTACCTGGTTTAAGGACCATGGTATCCCTGTTCTTAATTGGCCAGCAAACTTGCCTGACCTTAACCTGTTAACCTGCACCCCCCATATTGGGAATCACAGCTGAAAATGACTAACTAACTTAAAATGGTAACAGCTCCTGACTTCAGTGTGCCACACACACAATTGTGGTGTCTTTGGAAAGAAGACCCTTTGGCCTTTACTATCCATTATCCAGAGTTGATGATGCTCAAAAATATAAAAAGTTATAGACACTGAAGTGCCTTGATAAAAATTGTACCACACTGAATTTTTTTTTATTTCATATAAAAATACATGAAATCAGCCCTGGAGCAATCCAGAAAAGTAATGGGTTGAAAGTCACATGTCTCATGAGATTATATTTCAAATCTGAAGACGATACCATGAAAAATGAGATTCCTGCAGACATTTTTCTAGTCCCCCCCCGTTTGAGGAAAAATATTTACCAAATTATTGAAGGGTTCTACTACACACTATTTAGTCTTTATACATTTATACATGCCACTGCAGTTTTTCAATTATAAAACAGTAGACAGAATCTTAGAAATCGTATAAGTGATTTATTTGAGCACTAGAAAAATACAATAATAATAATTTTTGAGTGATGAAAAAAAAACAATAATAATAAAAAAAAAAAAACTTAATTACATACTGATTTCCTGGCAAACAGATGCTCTCCTGCTCATACATTAGTAATCACATGCAGAAGATCATTCATACAGATGCTAATCATACTGATGGCTGCCCAATATAGTCAATATTCACATTATAATGGCCTTTTATATAGACTGCATTCACACTGATATCTGTGAACAGTCAGTAATTACCTGCTGATTATCAGTCATAGAGATGTTAATCATACAGATACAGGCAATTCCCCACAAAACACGCAAACATATATGAAAACTGCTGAAGAAGAAAAAAAAGAAATGTTTTTTCTTTTTTTTCTTATTGTGCTAAAAAGATCGTTAAGTTACGCCCCATCAGATGACAGGTGCGTCACAGCGTGCGTCACGCGCCGTCGCGAGGGAGCGCCAGAATTCAAATAAACAATCTTCCGTGTATCTTTGACTTTTTTATTTTTGGATGATTTCATTCTGTTTGGGACATTGTCTGCTACAAAATCGTGCTGTTTTTTTACCACCAAAACGCTGTTTTTGAGCGTAATTTGTTCCATAACGGACACAAACAATAACTTTCCCTCAAGAGATGAGACGTAAACAAAGGATTAACGATCTAAATTACAGCGTTGTTGTTTCTTTGGACTAAAAGTGCTCGATGGAATGTTGTTCCGAGGACCCTTATCTTTCAAATGAAACCAGGATTTACAGCAGTGGATACATTTGAGAGTCGTTATCAGGATGAATATGGTATGTACAGCGGGTTTTATTCTACATGTTTTGATGTGTACTGCTTACACAAATTTAGCAAATACATTCCGTATAAGCTTTCTATCGAAAAACAGCGATCTGTCGTCGATGCTAGAGGCTTAGACCTTCAAAATGATATATAGTTTGTCAAGATTAATTTTGTCCTGTTTTACTTTATCTGTTTGAAAACAATGACGTGTGCAAACAAAGAGCTTTCAAAGAGCTTTCAGTGCGCCCACGTCCTGGTGCATGTTAACAGGTTTTAACCCCATAGAAAATCTATGGGGTATTGTGTAGAGGAAGATGCGATATGCCAAACCCAACAATGCAGAAGAGCTGAAGGCCACTATCAGAGCAACCTGGGCTTTCATAACACCTGAGCAGTGCCACAGACTGATCGACTCCATGCCACGCCGCATTGCTGCAGTAATTCAGGCAAAAGGAGCCCCAACTAAGTATTGAGTGCTGTACATGCTCATACTTTTCGTGTTCATACTTTTCAGTTGGCCAAGATTTCTAAAAATCCTTTCTTTTTATTGGTCTTAAGTAATATTCTAATTTTCTGAGATACTGAATTTGGGGTTTTCATTAGTTGTCAGTTATAATCATCAAAATTAAAAGAAATAAACACTTGAAATATATCAGTCTGTGTGGAATGAATGTATACATTATACAAGTTTCACTTTTTGAATGGAATTAGTGAAATAAATCAACTTTTTGATGATATTCTAATTATATGACCAGCACCTGTATATTGTATATGTTGCTTTAAATAGCAACAACAATTATTATTTGTCCTTTTGAAATACTTTATAAAAAGTTTTAGTCTTTGTCAAATAATAGATACGAGCTGTGGAATGTGGGACAAACGGGAGGTCAGGAAGGTCACTTTGGGCCTGTATCTGTAAAACTTCAACGCTCGTAAAAGTCTTCCCTTGTTGATACCATCATTGAATTATTGTGTTAAACGATCAGGGGATCCAGGTCGTGTCTGTCGCTGGACCATTAGCAGATGTTTCCCTCAAAGCTCTCCTGGTTTGTAGAGGTTTCCTTAAGATGATAACCCGATAGCATGGCAGGAAATCGGCCAGCCAGTTGGGTGAGGTGCTGTTCATTTGTCAATTTTACAACTTGCAGATAGTGAAGAAAGAAGTTCTTTGAGCCTAAGGAATGTGCTCTCAATTATGGTGTGTGTGTGCGTTCTCGCTCCCCAAAGCATTACACATCCCCCTTTGCTCGGTGAGGTTCCCATTGTGAACGTCGGCGGGCACTGGAATAAGAGGCAGAGAGAACAGGCACACACAAGACACAAACAACATCTCCATCATTGACTGAATCCTGGTGCAGGGTAATTTGGGAAAGAACAGGTTAGGAGCTTGAGAAGATGTAGGGGTGCATTCTTTAGGATTACTGGCAATTGAGTCATTCCGATTGGTTTAATTGTCAGGGGTTCGACGAGGTGGTATAGGCGTGATCTCAAGCAGGTTGGTTGAGTTCTCAGGTTCGGTTTCTTGGTCGGTTTTATCACGTCGGAAAATGTGCGGGACGCCTGACGTGCATTTGTTGAAAGACTCTTGAACAGCGTTCACTCGCTTGTGTAGGAGGAAGGCCAGTGTCAATGTCACAACGTACCCTACAATTGTAGAGATGCACAGCGCTGTGTCAGCGGCAGACCAAGACCGAATAATAGGCGCGCCAGTGGGTGGAAGGCGAGCGATAGCTTCTAAAGCTGTATCAACAGGAGTCAAATCAATAAGTTGCGTTCCTTCCTCCTTGATCCTTTCTTCCAATTCTGGATCGAGGACGAAGGAGTGCTGTTTGAAGAAGGGTGAGATTTCGATTTCAGCCTGATACTCGTCGTCGGTAAGGTGATACAATGCTAACTCGTCAATATGGAGGATCGAGCCCTTAGGGACAGTGATCCATAAAGTTTGGTTGGGCAGGATAATGCATGTGGCTGTGTCGTGTTGATCGTATGTGAGGGTAGCTGTTCGTGCTGGGGTGTTGACCAGCCATCGGTTTCCGTTGATTTCGGCTTGCGTTACCTCAACTTGAGAACGTGGTGTCGCTTGGGCGGGGCAGCTAGTGTCGGGTCTAATGGATTCTAGGCCGCAGATGCCCTCAGTATTATCGCGGACGAAGGGTTTACTCGGGCAAAGGAAGTGAATGTCCTTTGTGCGCGTACACATCCTTAGGTTTGGGGCCAAGTACAACTGCTCGTTGTTATCGTGATACGCAACGACTTCAGGAGTGTGGATTTTGACATAGGTGTTCCCTTGTCAAAATCCCACATTCACAACATCTTTGAGCCGGTAAATATTATTAAGAGTCGATAATGGGCAAACTGAGGAGAAAGGCCAAGTCGCCTGCTTCCGGGTCTACGTACAAGGGAATAGCGCTACCCAGAGAAAAGGCGAGATGGGTTTGGATGGGACTAGCAGGGCCCGCGGTGGCCGAAGTTAGGATGATTTGGACAAGGCTAAGAGGTATCAAGTAGTGTGGAATCCTACCCATGGCTAAGTTATCAATCGAGGAACTTACTTCATGTAGCATGTCGGTCATAAGGGTAGTTAGGAGTTGTGTTTGGGCTAAATCGTTTTGCACGACCGAAAATAGTTTATTAATGGATTTTATTGTTTGGTTTAGAAAGGTGCTATGGGTATTTAGAATTGTGATGTTGCCATTCAGAGATTTCCGAAGGTCTGTAGGACGTGGCTCTGGACTAAGAGCTGTTGTCGTATTTCAGGCATTTCGGCCTGAATTTCGCCCACATGCCGCCTGACGGTGACCAGATTAACATCATTAGCGGTGTTCATGCCAATGTTGAACAGAGTTCCTACAGCCGCAGCAGCCCCCAGCAGGGCGCCTAAAAATCGTTTGGGATGTCGGTTGTACCCGCTTAATTCAGCCTGGGTTACAGTCATTTTCTGTAATTGGTGCATCATGTGGTTCACATCTGCCTGGGCATGGGCAAGGACTTCCCGAGTCCAACGGGCTCCAGCCCAAGTGGTTTGGGCAGCTGAGAGGGTGTAGTGAGCTCTGAAAACATCACGGGGATCTAGTCTGACTGACACCTTTCGGGTGTAGGTTTTGCAGTTCGTTATCAATAACCCCGGTTGATCGCAGAGTACTATCTCTGATGCTGGTCCGGGCGATGCAACTTCTGGCTGTGGCGTAACCCCACTTATGCAGAGGAGCAAGGTGGCGAGTCTGAGCATTTTCCTGGTGATTGAACAGAAAGAAGGCACAATTAGCGGTGAAGATCATAGTTTGGCGGGTTGCCTCGATTGGTTGACAACGGTTCTCACAACGAGTTACAACGACTTTATTGAAGGGAGTCAATCTTAATTTTGGGACCTGGATTTAAAGAATTGGTAAAGGGAGTTCCCTTTTGAGGGGAATAGAGGGGAGAGGAAAGTATAGTGAGAGAGGAAGAAGGAAAAACACAAAGAGAGACACAGGTGAAAGGAAACAACAAAACGAAAAACGGAGGCGCAGGGACACCGAATGAGGTAAGGCAGCAAACGAGTGTCACATGTGTGAAGTAACTCCTCTCTACTAGAGGTTGACTCTAGCAGTGCAGCTGAGGAAAAAGTGTAAGGGTTGTATTTCAACAAGGTCGCTATATGTTTTCCTAAACAACAGAAATTATGTTAGTGTGGTGTAGAGCGTATGATTGTCGGACTGGAGCTCTGGTGCCTCTTTATCTGGTTTCGATGGACCCATTGAAGGACTGGCTCGCTGCGCCCTTGTCTGATTTTGATTCGGTAGGCGATAGGTGAGAGAGCTTGTCTACAATCTCGTGGGGTCCTGTCCAGTGAGGTAGGAACTTCTTTGATAGGCGATGGGGAGTGTTCTGCTTTGGTTGGGCAAAGCTGTAGTATCACACTTTGTCTCCGACTTTGAACTCATGGTGCGAGGCCTTTTGGTTGTAGTAGGCTTTACGACCTTCCGCGCTTCGTTGTAGTTGCTGTTGTGCGAAAAGTCAAAAGTCGTTCTCAGGTGCTGATGCAACTCTTCCAGGTATTGGTGAGTGGTATAGGCGGTGACGAAGTTCAGGTCACCAGGTTGGTACAGCAGGTGTAGCGGTAGCGTCATGTTTCTCCCTGTCATCAATGTGAACGGGGGTACGCCGGTAGACTGGTGAGGGGTGGCTCGAGCAGCCATCAGTACCAGCGGAAGTTTAATATCCCAATCCTTTTGATTGGCGGACACATACTTCTTCAACATGCTGACCACTGTTTTATTGGCCCGTTCAACTTGACCCGAGGAAATTGGGTGATGGCGTATATGGATCTTGGCCTGTACACCGAGGAGTTTCCACACTTCCTGCATGATGTCGGCGGTGAAGTGGGTTCCGCGGTCAGAGTTGACCTCTAAAGGCAGTCCAAATCTTGAAAAGATGTGGTTCATTAACAGGCAGGCTGTTGTTTCTGCTGTATCATTGGGAGCTGGGAGGCACTCTATCCACTTCGTGAATTCGCAGACCACGGTGAGGAAGTATTTGTTACCTCGCATTGACCGTGGCAGGGGTCCTACCCAGTCTATTTGGAGGTCCGACCATGGGAAAGTAATTCCTTTCCTTTGCAGTGGGGCTCGGTGGTTTGGGTTTGCCGGTTGAAACTGGCAACACACCAGGCATACTTTTACGTATTCCGCCACATCTTGCTGCATGCCAGGCCAGTATGCTACTTGCTTGAGTGTTTCATAGGTGGCCTTGGCGCCGTGGTGTCCTGCGCATGGTGCATCGTGGGCGTGTGTCAGCATCATCCCCCTTTGGCCGTGAGGGACTACGAGCTTTGGCGTAGTTAGGGGCTCAGGGACATACGTGAGCACACCGTCTCTCAGATGCATCATGTGCTTGATTGAGTGGAGCGTGCGGAGCTCGGAGGAAGTGGCTAGGTCGGAGGTGGAAATAGGATGAGTTAAGGGTCGGAAATGTGAGTTGCCATAGTTCGCAGTGTTCGATCCGCATGTTGGAGTGTGAGGAGATCGTTAGCAACGAACTGAGGTGAAATGGCAATGTGGGAGGAGGTGGGGGGGTGTACGCCAGAGGCGTGTTGGCGGCGGGTTATGGCCACTACTGAATGTTAGTCGGCGTCTTTATGCTTTGCATTGCTTGATTGCGGTTAGACTGTGGCTCGATGCCGTTTCTTCCGACAAGCAATCCAACATAGTTCACCTTGGTTTTGCACCACTGTCCTTTGTGAAGGGCGATCTTGGCTCCTGCCGTTGTCAGCTGGTTTAGGACGTGATTGATCTCTTTGAGGTGGTCTTCCACACTTGAGCTTTTCATCAAAACGTCATCTACATAGACAAGGTTGCCTCTGGCTCTGGCGTCAGGGCATGCTTTGTTCAGGAAGATGTTGAATTCTGCTGGTGAGCTGGCATAGCCGAAGGGACACCGTGTGAAGGTGTACTGTCGATTGCCAAACGTGAATGACAGCTTGTGTTGGTCATCGGGATGGACAGGGATTGTCCAGAACCAGGACATCCAGTGTGGAAAGGATCGTTGAGCCTTTGATTTTTGGAATTTCTTTATCCAACTGGGTCATAGGCCATCGTGACAATGGTACTTGCTGATTCAACTTGCGATAGTCGATGGTAGGCCGCCATTTGCCGTTGGGTTTTAGGACCGGCCATATCGGGGCAGAGTATGTGCTGTTACAGGGACGGATGAACCCCTTTTCCAGCATGGAGTCAACAATCTCTTGCACTGGCTCGTATGACGCTATTGGAATCTTGTACTGTCGCACAAATGTGGGTGGCGCATTTGGGTTTGTCGGGATGTGCACAGTGTGGATGTTGGTCAGTCCACAATCCAGTGAATCCTTTGTGAAGGAGTTCTTGTACTTGTGCAGAACCTCTTTGAGTCCTTGAGAATGCGCTTCATTGTGGAGGGCATCCGCCTCACTCAGGATCTGTTGAACTTGTGCATTGAACCCGGCGTAGGGTTCTTCTGCAGTGAGGTCATTTGAGCGGCTTTGGGCCCCGATGGTCACCTGTGTTGGTGATTCTGTCGCAGGCTGTGTTGAGACAGCATTGTAGAATATCAGAGACTAACTCAGACAAAATTTCAGATGCGATCAGAACATTGAAACCTGAGGAGCTAACATTCCAGAGAGAGACCAAGGAAATGTCATAAATCAGATTCCTAGCTCAGCCCGTCTGAAGCAAGCAAACTAACCAACTCATTCACAGAACGGCTTGCAACATTAAAACAAAAGAACACTTATTGATAATTCCAATTCATTAAAGAGACTGTCAAATTTGGGGCAAGTAATCAAGATTAATGGTCACCAGATGACCATCACATGGGTTCCACGCTGGAAAACCACAGAAACAGACTTGTTTAGATGGACTACCCCCACACAAGACAAAGGACCACACGGGAATTCCTTTGTCACAGAGACTCTTCTCCATATGCTACAAAAATCATCTTAAAGGGACTTAGGAATTATTTCTCTGCATAGAAATAACCATATCATGTATGTAACCCACACAATTAGACTATCATGTTTCAATCAAATATTATGTATGTCTTTTTAATCATTATTGAATAGCTGAAGGATTAATATTCATGTTTGGTATGTGTGAGTGTGAAAAATCATGCTTTAAACGTTTCTTCCAATCAATTCTTTGTCAAATGTATCATAGTCTTGTTATAAGATCACATCCAAAAAGTATACTTTGCAAGAGCCTGGAAAATTCGGACCAGATAACATAACATGATTTATGATTGGGGGCAGAAACAAAGCAACACCCCGAGCCAGAACAGTATCTAATTGGTCAAGACAAGCATTAGGAGGTGTCCACAAGCAGAGTTTAAAACCTCAGGACACCCTCAAACGCGCTCTTGCTCTTAAAAAATCTCTTACTCTTAAAATGCTCTCTTAAAATCTCTTACTCTTCTTAAAATGCTATTTGTCCTCTCTAAAACTCTTCTCTTTTGCCACACGTGTTGATGCTGCTCTTTGAGCGCCACGTGCTCTGGCCTAGCGGCCAGTTGTGACCATGATGAGAAGAAATACCACCTAGTCTCTTTACATCCATGTATTCTTTTATTTTAGTTTCATTTCTTTCCGTTGAGTTTCGTGTTCAAAAGTTAAGTTTGCCGCAAAGTCCAGCACCGACTGCACCCGCTTCAAACTTCAACTAGCAACGGACTCGGACCATTCGTCAGCCAACGCCCAAGACGTCACTACGAAAGACCACTGAACTGTCAGCCAACCAACCAGCAACCTGGGAAACCCCCTTTCCTGCAATGAAGATGACAGAAGGGAATCCCGTAACACAAAGGCAAAGCAAGTAAAACAACTCCAGACTTTTAGCTGAATTGGTGCATTTAACACAAATTTTAGACTTATTGAGAAACTCAAAGCGAGGTTTAAATAAGTGATTGATGGTTGTTAAGGTCTATGCAATTGCACATATTGCTATAAACTTGGGATTTCATATTTTCATTCTCTTAAACTCATCTTTCCTTACTTTCTCTCTTCTGCAACGTGTGAATGTGTGAATGCGTGTGTTAGATTAGTTTAATGTCTTAGATTGATCAAATAAAGCCTTGTTTATATTGAAAAGAGAAGTATCTTGTGTTTTGTGCTCATAAGTTAATGTCTTAATCTGCCGATTTGTGCTACTGTGCTATTTAATAGTGTTTTCACTATATTTTGGATTTTAGTATCCAGTGCAGTTTGTTATACGGCTTGTTCAGTGAATCGCCGTGAAACAGTGAATCTGTTCAAATTCCCTATACAATCATTAATGATTCCCTTTGAGCTAAATTGACCTGTTTCCCTTTAAATTATATATTAATATTACGTTTCAACGTTACAGCATAGACAGCGAGATGAGTGTCATCTGTTAGTTCTGACCGGCAGACGCTTTCTCTGGACACCGGCAGAATGGACGTGATGGCAATGATTTCATGGAGTTTTGTGAACGTTACGGTGTCGTCGTATTCGTCTGACATTAGCTGTGTGGATATAGGGCCTATGACAGGTATCATCAGTTCAAAGTCGTGGAATGCCTGGCTGATGAGCCATCCCAGGTGATTGGCTTTGGGAACGTGGATGTCTTGGGTAGTTTTAGGCAGGTCCTGGAAGGTTGGAAAAAGCCTAGCTTACTGTTGAGAGCTTGGCCAGGTCGCATGTTGAGGCGGACGCTGACACTCTTGCTGTAGGCAGGTATTGTGGCTTCTTGCTCCGTGATCATAGCACATGCGTCTGGCATGGTTTGACCGGATTGGAGGTTCTTGAGGTTGACTGACGTTGTCAGTTGGTGTGACAGGGGAGCCCATATGATGTCCTTTATGGTGTCAATGCAAGCATTGAGCCGGACCAGTATATCTGCTCCAATGTAGATGTCATGCGGCAGGTCTGAGACAACGAGGAAGTAGTGAGTCAGCTGTCTGTTGTTTCATCGTATGTCCAGAGCGCAGATGATCTTGGAGGTGGCCATGGTTGTCGACCAGGGACTGAGAGGGAAGCGGCTGTGCTTAGTGACATGTGGTAGACACTACTGTCTTTGCTTCAATGTTTTGAATATCTTCAGGCTGATGGCTGAGTTCTCGGCCCACAGGCCTAGTGCCCTGTCGGACACTGATGTGCCTTGGACATCTATTGCAGTCATGATTCGAAGGGGGCCTGGCGTTTGATTCAGGCTCCTGCAGTGAGCAGAGGAGAGGGTCCTTGTCCTTGCTGTTTGTGCTTGGTCCAGATCCTGGCTTTGCTACTGCATCATCGATCAGTGACTTAGGGGCGGTGTCAGTGACTTGACACTGCGACTAATGCCTGGCAAGGTAGAGGTTCACAGACTTGTGTCCACATCTTTAGGTGCTTGAAGTCTATTAGAGGTTCGAAGTGATTAAGCAGATCTTTCCCAATGAGAAGTGGATACGTTTTAAGTGGTGAAACGTATACGGATGGACGAGGTCCACCGATCCCACCGTTAGGTGAATTGGGGCCACATGTTTTAGTTGTAGGCCCGTGTGGGAGTATGCTTGAAGGTTTAGTTCACACCTTTGGAGTTTGAGGGTTCTGTTAGTCCTCTTTGTTCATTCTTAGACTTTCTCTAGGAGTTCGGTAGACATTAGAGTAATGTCGTCTCCCGTATCAAGAAGGGCTTCGACTCTGATGTGTCGTTCGATGATGATGGAGAGGTAGAATTTTCTGGCTATACCTTTATCAATGAGATCGCCTAGGAGTTGAGGGACTGGAGTTTGGGAGGAAACGGTTAGGCTATCAGGGCTGATGTGGTGGTCATCAGAGGAGTGGCAGACGACCAAGACAGCACTTTCAGGAACTTGAGGGGTTTCGTCAGCAGGTGTTTGTTGGACGCTGCTGTAATTCGGAGCATTAGGTGTTGAGTTAGTGTCTAACTCTGTTGCTGGGTTTTCAGGTGGGGTTTCGTGTCCATCTGAAGTTAGTGTGATTACGGTTCTCTGAGAGTGAGGTGAAGGAGTGCTGTTCTCCGTGGCTGGTTGTGTCAACTGGTCGCTGCCATCTCGTCCGGCCGCTAGTCAGGCTGAATCTGGTTTCTCTTTCTTTTCCCATTTCCGATCTTCCTCTTTTAGTTGGAATAATTCTTTCATCATCATTTTCATCAGCTCTTGTGAGTCGAAACACGGTGGTGTCTTTTGTTCCTGCGTGGGTTCAGTTTGAGCTCGGTCAGCTTGGAATCTTTGCGAATTCTTTCGTCGATTCCTTGGGCTGGTTGCTCCAGGGTGAGTTTGTCATTTTCCCTTGGAGTTTCCGTTGGATTCCCATGAGTTTTTTCCTCTCGAGTATACAAATGAGCTTGGCTGGTTCCACGATCTCTCCCAATGACTTTCGTGAGGCCTTGACTGGTCCCATGTCTTTTCCCCGTGCCGTCCAGGTGAGCGTTGACGTCCACACGGTCCATCCCAGCGTTCATACCTCTGTATAGATTGGGTACCAGCATGGGAGTCTCGTTCTTTGTTGGACGAGGGTGCATTCCACTCTCTGGGTGGCGGCTTGGCATTGTCTTGGCGTTGGTCGCCCTCTAGATCCAGCCCTTGACTTTGAGTGTTGAAGTCAAGAACTGCTGGGGTTTTAATGTTCTTTTCTGAGTCCATCTTTTGTTTGCCGTAGGCTTTCTGCGCCAAGTCTCGCAACTGCTGAGCATTCATTGTCCGTGGACATGCAAGAACGCCAAGATGGTGGCTTACTGCGGGATGGAGGTTTCGTAGGAAGAGAGTTTTAAAGTTCAGTTCATCCTCCATGTCAGGTTCGTTGCAAGTTCCGAAGTATGCCCGTCTGAGTCGGCTGTAGTAGGCTTGAGGAGGTTCGTGACGTCCTTGTCTCGTCTCCAGGGCAGCCACGAGGCCTTCTCCAGAGTGAGTTGGTGAATGTTTCAACACCACCCCCCTCCACCTTTTTCTCACGTGTCAGTCCAGGAACAGGTGACCCGGTCCTGCTCGGCAGGGGTGAGGTCGGTGCGCGTCGTGTCCTTGATGGTTCACGGCGCAGTTCGTAAGCGTGCTTGAGTTCCTCTTGGAAACTGTCAGATTCCTCCTTGACGTAGTCAAGCTGTTGTGTTAGACAACTAACCTCGTTTCTTGACTCATCCAGGTGAGCTTCAAGGGCTTTGCTTACTCCAGAAGCTGTTCCGCATACTGTAGCTTTTTGGACCGATCAGCGTAGTCTGCCTTGACTTGTTCCAATTGTTGGCTAGTAGCTGCTAGGGTTTCTTTTAGCCTGTTGATCTCCTCCTCAGCGCCTTGTTCCGCCTCATCCAACCCTTCCCGTCGTTCCTGAGCTTCAAGTTCCAGCTGCTCTATGTGTCGTTGTGTGTGTCAGCTCCTGCTGGCATTGTGCAGCGTGCTTGTCAATCAACTTGAGTGTGGCAATGAGTGTGTGGCTTAAGGAGCCGGTGATCTTGGCTAATTCTTTGTAATTGTAGCTTTGACTTGGGTCTGGTGCCATGAGGCTTGTTATGTTGTCATCCAGCTGGTCTTGTGTCTGATGTTTTAGAGTTTCCGCAGCTTTAGGGAGGAGGCTGTCTGTTGCAATGCTTAGCCATGTTTCCAAATCCTCCCAGTGACCGACATGTTCTGTTGTGTGAGACATGTTTTGGGCGTGGTGAGTGAGATCTCGAACCGCGACTGACACAGACATTGAGGAGAAAAACAAAACAAACCAAAACAAACAAACCAAACAGAACAAATCAACAAACAAAGGGGTGTAGATATGCAATGTAGAATGTGTACTAGTGTTGACTGTGTAAAACAGGTGGGTGTGGTTCTCTGTGACTGTGATCTTCTGGGGCGTGCTTCTAGTTTGTAGCCTCTGTGGGGGGAAAATTTGAGTGCACACACACACACACACACACACACAGGTAGCACAGCTAGAGAACAGGTAAAGAGGAGAAGAAGGTTGCTTCTAATCAGAGGATTTGTAAATGGGAATTTTTTTTTTTTGTAAGTCTGTGATTGCGATTAGTTTTCTCCTTGGTGAAGGAAAACAATAACAATAACAGCACTGGTCCCGTTAATGACAAAATTGACACCACAAGCTAATTAGAGTGTTCGCGTGCTTGAAGTTTTCTGGCGCCTTTCTTCTGTTGACCTGCTTTAACTGTTGACCTGGATTTCACAAAAGAGGAAGGTAAATGGAAAACAATTTTGACATGTCGTTCTCAAGTTCCACAAATACCTGTTTCAATTGCTAAAGTTCTCCACTCGTGATCTCCCCACAGGCAAAAATCTCAGCAACAGTAGCAGTAGTCGAATTAGCAGATAGCAGCAGGAAGAGAAGAGAAGAAGAAGAGTGAGGATTTTACTCCCAATGTCAGGAAGGGTTTTCCTAATTAGAAAGTTCTTATACTCTAGGCTTCGTGAGGAATGTAAATTGCTCCAGTGGCATTCAGCAGCAAGGCCCACTGTCCGAACGCACCAGGTGAGCTCCTGTAAGGGTCTCTCAGACAGCTGTTGCTTTTGGCACAACCGGGCTGGGACTCAGGTGAGGTATGTCAAACGACTGCTGGTCTGAAGAGGGGCGGGGCTAGATCCCGGTATCTATCCATCAGCGCGAGCCTGAAGTTCGATGTACTTCGTCAATAGTTTAGCCGGGGTGGTATATACTTTCGCCCAGACAGCCGTTGACTCCTCCTCCGATACCCGATTGCTAGCTTGCTGCGGGCAATCACTTTGCAACACTAGGACGGAAGTATTTGGGTTTCCCCTCCAGCCTGCACCAGGTCCAGTCGGAACGGGTGACTCCGCTTGCTGTAACTCACACTGGAGGCAATTTCACTTCACTAACCAAGCACTAGGGGGAACCCTATCTCCTATCAGGCCTAAGAAAAGGGAAAAACCTATAAAAAAAATTTTAGCTGAGTTAATTAAATAACGGACGGAGAGAGACCAAACAGGTTGGAACCAAAACTTTATTGCAACTGAAATTTATGATGTTATCATTTAAATTTTATAGGCTTGATTAGAATTAAATTAATCAATAAGGTATCCTTGAGGTAGGGACGCTCAGTCAGACCCTTATTAGCCAATGCTGGAATTAAAATTTCAGAACAATGATTGATAGTTAAAGATCTAACTTAACGATGTTTGTCATTAACATTAGAAGAACACCTGTGATTATAATAATCCATAAATCTTGAAGCAGGTTAATCCAAACTCTAATGAGTTGCAGATGAAATTAAAATTTCAGAGCTTTATTGGCAGTCATGGATTAAAATCTTAATGATGTTTTTCATTAACATTACAAGCGATTACATTTCATTGATCAGCCAATAGTGTTGCCAAATGGAAACAGGAACTGTAAATAATTATTAAATTGAATTAGAATTTTCAAATTCGTAATTAATTATGAAATTAAATTACAAATTCCACATTCCTAATTTCGTGTCCCTAAGCCTGACCAATTACTAATTCCTTGTGTTATTCAAATCATTAGAACAAATTAATCCGTACCGTCTCAATTATAAAGGAAATTTAAAAATGTCCCGGTTCCGAAAATCAAACACATTGATAGTTAATAATTAAGATCTTAATGTTATTGTTAAATTATCAGAGCACACATAATTATCTCAATCAGACTATGTGGAGTCAGGAACTGAAATTATTTTAATGAAATTAATTTAATTTCACATCTGGGATTAGTTATGGAATTAAATTATCAATTTCAAATATTTCATAGCAATTCATCCAATGAGATTCTTAAAATCATGAGCGCAATTATAATTAAATTAATTATCTTCCTACCAAATCAATTAGGCTAAGTCCCATCATTAATTTATAATAAACCGCAATAGCTGTGGCAGTTTACTGCATCTAGCTAAAAAGTGAAGAGGCCAATCTTAAATAAATGCTTTATCAAAACCACCTGTGAGATCGCTGGTCTAATTTCCTATGAAAATCAGCTGCCTTGCATAGCAATGGTTTATTGAAGTTTGCATTTGTTGACGTCCTTTCACATGAGAGGTTAGGGATAGAATGAGTAAATGCAAAAGAGAGAAGGAAATTATGTAAACAGTTTAGTGTGAATTAAAGTTCAGCTGTGAAGGGTTAAACCTTATCAACACGTCAAAAACACACTGCAAACATACACTGCATCCCCTCATAGGCTACCAAAATGCTAGATGCTATTCGATAGCTTTCAATGCAACTCATTAGCTTCAGTTAGCTTAGCTTGCTATGCTGTTGTTTATAACAGCTCAAAATGGCGCAGGGACGGAGCCTGCACACTTCCTGGGTTACGCGTCACTATGGTGACGTCAGGGAACCTGTCATTTCGGACACAGGTCCTGGTAATCAGTAAAACATCAATGCCTTTCACACTACCATCAAAAAGCAGCTATTTAGATTCTTATCTTTATAGCACTAACAATCTCAACTCGTTAATCTACAGATTAATTAAAACAACAGCGTTATTTATGCCTCGGCGGACCTAACACTTGTCAGTCTATCTGACAGGCAGAAACACACATGGATTTTTCATCACACAATTTCCTTTATCAAGATTAACACTCCCTACAGACCGCGTTTCGGCCACTCCTTCCGAGTGACACATCTTGAGTTCACTCTTTAGTGAATCAAAAATTGGCAGAGAAATAAACAGGTAGCTAATCTGATATTCTCAAAACCAGGGAGATACATAGCATAGTTCAATCAGAAGTGGGACACACACTAGCAGATTAAAACTATGGAAGGCCTTTTAACCTGTTAACCCGCACCAGGACGAGGACGCACTGAAAGCTCTTTGAAAGCTCTTTGTTTGCACACGTCATTGCTTTCAAACAGATAAAGTAAAACAGGACAAAATGAATCTTGACAAACTATATATAATTTTGAAGGTCTAAGCCTCTAGCATCGACGACAGATCGCTGTTTTTCGATAGAAAGCTTATACGGAATGTATTTGCTAAATTTGTGTAAGCAGTACACATCAAAACATGTAGAAAAAAACCCGCAGAACATACCATATTCATCCTGATAACGGCTCTCAAATGTATCCACTGCTTTAAATCCTGGTTTCATTTGAAAGATAAGGGTCCAGTGAACAACATTCCATCGAGCACTTTTAGTCCAAAGAAACAACAACGCTGTAATTTAGATCGTTAATCCTTTGTTTACGTCAGATCTCTTGAGGGAAAGTTATTGTTTGTGTCCGTTATGGAACAAATTACGCTCAAAAACAGCGTCTTGGTGGTAAAAAAACAGCATGATTTTGTAGCAGACAATGTCCCAAACAGAATGAAATCATCCAAAAAAAAAAAAGTCAAAGATACACGGAAGATTGTTTATTTGAATTCTGGCGCTCCCTCGCGACGGCGTGTGACGCACGCTGTGACGCACCTGTCATCTGATGGGGCGTAACTTAACAATCTTTTTAGCACAAATAAACATTTCTTTTTTTTCTTCTTCAGCAGTTTTCATATATGTTTGCGTGTTTTGTGGAGAATGTGCCTGTATCTGTGTGATTAACATCCGTATGGCTGATAATGAGCATGTAATTACTGACTGTTCACAGATATCAGTGTGAATGCAGTCTATATAAAAGGCCATTATAATGTGAATATTGACTATATTGGGCAGCCATCAGTATGATTAGCATCTGTATGAATGATCTTCAGCATGTGATTACTAATGTATGAGCAGGAGAGCATCTGTTTGTCAGGAAATCAGTATGTAATTAAGTTATTTTTTTTATTATTATTGTTTTTTTTTCATCACTCAAAAATTATTATTATTGTATTTTTCTAGTGCTCAAATAAATCACTTATACGATGTCTAAGATTATGTCTACTGTTTTATAATTGAAAAACTGCAGTGTCATGTATAATGACTAAATAGTGTGTAGTAGAACTCTTCAATAATTTGGTAAATATTTTTCCTCAAACGGGGGGAGGGGGGGTGACTAGAAAAATGTCTGCAGAAATCTCATTTGTCATGGTATCTTCTTCAGATTTGAAATATAAACTAATGAGACATGTGACTTTCAACCCATTACTTTTCTAGATTGCTCCAGGACTGATTTCATGTATTTTTATATGAAATAAAAAAAAATTCAGTGTGGTACAATTTTTATCAAGGCACTTCAGTGTCTATAACTTTTTATATTTTTGAGCATCATCAACTCTGGATGATGGATAGTAAAGGCCAAAGGGTCTTCTTTCCAAAGACACCACAATTGTGTGTGTGGCACACTGAAGTCAGGAGCTGTTACCATTTTAAGTTAGTTAGTCATTTTCAGCTGTGATTCCCAATATGGGGGGTGCAGGTTAACAGGTTAAAAGACGTGAATGAGGAATCCGCTCATTCGTTTCTTTTGCGCTTTTTAGCGGCTTTTGTCTTCCAGACAATTCATATACTGCAGTTCATTTCTTCTAAACAACTAAAGTTGTCCTTTCATTCATTCAAAACGCATTGCCACAAGTATACAGTACCACAACCACACAAGCAAACTCTGTCTCTCTGTATCTACCCTATTTCTCCTTCCGGTTAAGAGAAAATAGACAAAATACATAATCTGTATTTCTGGTTATGAATTTTCACATCACTCTAATGCCAGCTTTTTTCCTCCACCATTATGTAATGCATTTTTAGAGCTATTACTTTAATTTTAGTTTTCAAAATCAAGTCGTATGGATTCGAAATTAATATGATCAATTGATATTAATCAAAACGTCCAACTTATACCTTATTTAACAATCGTCCAGCGAGTCATTAAGTTTCAGTATATCTGAGAAATTCTGTTTATTTTCGTGGCCACGATATAATAATACAGAATTATTTGAGTAACTTTATGAGCATAGGTAACGCGATCTTGGCAAATAGTTTATGACTTGAAAATCACATAGCACCAGACAACAGATTTCTTAATAAATCAAACGACAGTTTATTATGCTATTCTACTCAAGATACATGAAACTAAGCTAAATAACACAAAACAAAATACATACATACACACACACACAGGCAATGAATTGTTGCAATTTGGAGACCGTTAAAATATAGCACTGTTTGCTATTTCCACGCGATTTTACAGATCATCAAGCAGAGAACTCTATTATCATTACTCTTAAAGATTAGTTCAACCAGTTCCAGCGAAATAGAGATTTTGTTTGATACTTGCTTTAAGTTGAGTTGACCGCTGATCTGTGGTTTCCTTGCATGGCTGAAGGGAACCCCGGCGGCTGATTGGCTACTGATGTCGTTGTCGCGTGATGTCACGGGGAAAGCCCTCCTGCGATTGGCGGTTGCCTGGTTCTTTGAGAGAGAGAGAGAGCCTTGAAGTTCTTCTCTGAGTTCCTTCCGCGTAGCTTCAGGCTTTCAAGGTTTCTTCAGACGTTTGACTAAGTATTTGTAGTGTTGTTAGATGATCGACCCAGATGTTAAGGTCGTTGGCACTTATTCAGCGTGGTCAGTGACCCGAAGCCAAAGTCTTTGCAAGTTTTGCACACGCAAGCAGCAGAGACAAGTCTGTGTCATAGGGTTTTAACCGGAGGCCTTTTGTCCGCCCCCTAGAGGCTTCTACCAATCACATTGTACCTTTAGGGCGGAACCCCGCCCCGCGCAGCTCAATTTTCCGTGTGTAAATACTTTGCTGAGTTATTTCGTCAAATGAAGAACATATCTTAGCAGATTCCTAGAAGTGTTTTAATCATACATTAGGATCAGAAATGTCAACTTTCATTTACACCAAATTGTTGCATTTATCATGACCGTTAATATGAAACCAAACTCAGCATATTTCCTACACGTTAATAGTTTTCCTGCTAAAACACACAAAAGGGTTCAAATTAAAGATTAAAAATAACACATCATGCATATGATACTATAAGTCTAGCGATTTCTCTACAGGGGAAAATTATACATTCAAAAGATTACAAAAAATGCCATCGGTTCCACTAACACAGCAAGCTTATAAATGACAACAATAAAAATACCACCCTAATATATATTGCCTATATATATTGTATATGTTGCTTTAAATAGCAACAACAATTATTATTTGTCCTTTTGAAATACTTTATAAAAAGTTTTAGTCTTTGTCAAAGAGCAGAAACGAGCTGTGGAATGTGGGAGAAACGGGAGGTCAGGAAGGTCACTTTGGGCCTGTATCTGTAAAACTTCAACGCTCGTAAAAGTCTTCCCTTGTTTATATCATCATTGAATTATTGCGTTAAACGATCAGGGGATCCAGGTCGTGTCTGTCGCTGGACCATTAGCAGATGTTTCCCTCAAAGCTCTCCTGGTTTTTAGAGGTTTCCTTAAGATGATAACCCGATAGCATGGCAGGAAATCGGCCAGCCAGTTGGGTGAGGTGCTGTTCATTTGTCAATTTTACGACTTGCAGATAGTGAAGAAAGAAGTTCTTTGAGCCTAAAGAATGTGCTCGCAATTATGGTGTGTGTGTGTGCGTTCTCGCTCCCCAAAGCATTACACAGCCTTGTTAAAGGTATTTAATGATCTCTTAATAGCAACAGATTTAGGATAGTCTTCCATTCTAGTCCTTTTAGTCCTTAGTGCGGCGTTCGATACTATTGACCATGCAATCCTACTTGAAAAGTTAAGAAATTGTGTAGGTATTCAAGGCTCCGCTCTAGATTGGTTTAAATCCTACCTATCTGACAGATCATTTTTGGTGGAGATTGGAGATTTTTCTTCCTCCTCTGTTCATTTAAACCTTGGTGTGCCTCAAGGTTCTATTTTGGGCCCGTTGTTGTGCTTCCTTTGGGTCGTATTTTTCTAGAGTACAATATTCCATATTATTTTTACGCTGATGATAACCAGGTTTACTTTCCGTTAAACCATAAGGATAACTATAACATACTCTCGCTGCTTAATTGTTTGACTGAGGTTAGATCTTGGTTGCCTGCTAATTTTCTAACACTGAATGACTCTAAACCTGAGATTGTATTTTTTGGCCCACCGGCCTCTATTAATCTGATAAACAATCAATTAGGCCCGCTATCTGCTAATTCCCATGCACATGTAAAAAACTTAAGAGTGATTTTTAATAATGGACTAAAATTCGATAAGCAAATTAGCGCAGTTGTTAAAAACAATTTTTATCATCTTAGATCTATCGTGAAGTTGAAAACTTTTTTAACAGTAAAGGACTTGGAGACTGTGATTCATGCTTTTGTTACTTCTAGGCTCAATTACTGTAACTCGTTGTACCTTGGTGTGTCTAAATCTTCATTATCTCGTCTGCAACTGGTTCAGAATGCCGCTGCCAGGTTCCTTACTGGAACGAGAAAGAGGGACCATATTTCACAGATTCTTGCTTCATTACACTGGCTGCCAGTTGAATACCGCATCAAATTTAAGGTTTTACTCTTTGTTTACAAGGGATTACACGGTCAAGCTCCTGAATATATTACAGATCTCCTTCTCCCTAGAAATTGCTCTAGAACATTACGGTTTTCCAACAGCATGATGCTCTTTGTGCCTCGATCTCGTCTTAAATTAAAAGGAGATCATGCTTTCTCGATCTCCCCCCCTAGATTGTGGAATGATTTACCAGCATATACTAGTCTCCTGATATTGGAAGTTTTAAATCTAATTTTAAGACTTATCTTTTTTCCTTAGCTTTTTAATCCATTCCTATTTTATGTAGGTTTTTTTTGGATTGTTGAGGATGTATTTTATTTTTTTAACTTTAATTATTTGAACATTTTATGCTGTCGGTATATGTTTTTTCTAAGTTATGCTTTTACTGTACAGCACTTTGGTCAGCAGTCGCTGTTTTAAAGGGGACCTATTATGCAAAAATAATACAATTTTATAAGGTGTTTGAACACAGTTGTGTGGCCGCAGTGTGTGAAAACAACCAGCCTATAATGGTAAAAATCCACCCACTCATTTTTTCATAATCTAAAAAAATCATAAACAGTCTCTCAGAATGAGCAGTTTCAGATTATCCCTCTGTTCACGTCACCGAGGGGAAAACGTCCCACCCAGGGGCGGACTGGGGCCAAAAAGTAGCCCTGGACTTTTTGGCACAGAGCGGCCCACCAAACCCGGTCCGCAACACACCGCACCACTCAATAAATGTCTGCCATACTTCTTTACATTACAATTTGTCTTGGTGTATATGGCAAATAGTAAATATTTTTTTTAATAATTTTTACGAGGGACAGTTTAATATCACTAAAATTAAATACCAATATTATCAGTCCATATGACACAATGCTCTGGTATCGTCTAGAAGACTTGAATAGTGCAGAATGCGGACTGTTTTTATGGTGCCTTTCTATTGGTCATATACAGTATTTGTCCTTTTGCAGGAGCCTGACATCTATCATTTTAAGGAATAGAGCTCCAATTGTGGAAAAGAGTATACAAATTATTTTGATAATGAAAAATACAGTAAACAGTACTGTGAAATATATATAATGTTACAATTTAAAATAGCTGTCTTTTATGCGAATATATAGTAAAATAATTTATTGCTGTGATCAAAGCTGAATTTTCAGCATCATTACTCCAGTCTTCAGTGTCACATGATCCTTCAGAAATTATTCTAATATGCTGATTTGCTGCTCAAGAAACATTTCTGATTATTATGAATGTTGAAATCTGTTTTGCTGCTTCATATTTTTGTGGAAAATGTGATAGCATTCAGCCTTGGGTAAGATAAAAAAATATAAATATATATTTTTCTTCAACAAGGTTGCATTAAATTGATTTAAGTGACAGTATAGATATTTACACTTATTACAAAGTACTTATATTTCAAATAAATGCTGTTCTTTAACCGAGATCCATTATATGGCTTCCGCTTCCATTATGGAAATGTAATGAACCATTATGGCTTCCGCTTCCGGTGCTGCTGTGTTCAGTTGACGTTAAAGGATGGCTCCGCTCAATTTGTGTTTTTATATACTCTTTTACGTATTTTTACTTTCTCTTTTTACACGCTTAACGTCTGCACTATTTATTTATGACAAAATAACACTTTTGGACATTGGACACTGCTGCACTAACCTGCTTCAGGACACTTTATCCACAGATCCAGCGTGGCCAGCGGAGATTCTTCGGAACGCCGAGGTTAACAAAGGCCACCCGAATAATCCCAGGAGGCGAAAGAAACACCGCAGGCGACGCGCTGGAATTCGTGACAGACTGAGGAAAAAAGCTCACAGCCCTCCTCTCCCCAGTATTCTGCTCACTAATGTCCAATCCTTGGAAAATAAGATGGACGATCTTAGAGCCAGGACAAGTTTCCAACGGGACATTAGGGACTGTAACATCATTTGTTTGTCTGAAACATGGCTCACTCCCTCGGTCCCGGACTCCGCTGTAACACCGTCTGATAACTTCTGTTTTACGGATGGACAGAACAGCCGAGGCTGGAAAAATCAAGGGTGGTGGAGTGTGTTTCATGATTAACAAGAAATGGTGCGACCCCAGGAATATCTCCATTCTGTCGCGTTCCTGCTCGCCTCATCTGGAACATCTCTCCATTATCTGCCGCCCATTCTATTTCCCCCAGCAAGTTCTCTGCGGTCATCGCTACTGCCGTTTACATTCCGCCTCAGGCAGACACGAGCTTGGCTTTGTCCAAACTCCACGAGGAGCTCAGCGGCTACATCAACAAACACCCTGACGCTGCCTCTATCATCGCAGGGGACTTTAACAAAGCCAACCTCAGGAAGGTCATGCCGAATTTCCATCAGCATGTATCCTGTCCAACTAGAGGACCGAATACACTGGATCATTGCTACACTCAGTTTAAGAATGCCTATAAAGCTCGTTCCCTGCCGGCTTTTGGTAAATCGGACCACGTGGCCATTTTCCTCACACTGGAATATAAACAAAGGATCGTTCAGGAATCCCGGGGAGAGGGAAGTGAAGCGCTGGTCCTCCCACTCTGAAGCTATGCTACAGGCGTCTCTTGATGACGTTGACTGGGACATGTTCCGGGCGAGTTCAGCTGACGTCAGCGAGTTCACGGATGTAGCATTAAGCTTTGTTTACATGCTAACTGACCAAGCCACTGAAACGGTAACAATAAGGACATTCTCTAATCAGAAACCGTGGGTGGACAGAACAATCCGTGCTGCAGTTAACCAACGCACTGCTGCATACAACGCTGGTCTTCTGTCAGGAAACATGAGCGATTACAAAGCATCATGTTATGCTCTCCGACTGGCAGTTAGAGCTGCTAAACTCCGATACAGAGAGAGAATTGAGTCACATTTTCAGCTCAATGACTCTCGACGCATGTGGCAGGGACTGAAGACCATCTGTTCCTCTGGAAATAACCCTTCCGCCGAGGTGAGTGCAGATCCATTGCTGGCCCAAGAGCTAAACACCTTCTACGGCCTCTTCGAATGCAAAGGCAGCGCGACTCTGCCGATCAGCGCGTCAGGAAGCAGCAGACAGAGCAGCGATGTTGATCACGTTATCACCGTGTCGGAGGACGAGGTTCGGAGAGAAATAAGGAGAGTAAACATCAGGAAAGCCGCCGGACCTGATGGGATTACCGGCCGCGTCCTGAGATCATGCGCCGATCAGCTTGCTGGTTTGTTTACTTCCATCTTTAATGAGTCCCTTGCTACCTCTGTGATTCCCACCTCATTTAAGAAATCTGTCATCATCCCTGTGCCTAAGAACAGCAAACCCTCTTGCCTGAATGACTATCGCCCAGTTGCCCTCACATCAACAGTCATGAAGGTTTTTGAGAGACTTTTAAAGAAACACATATGCTCCTCCATCCCTGCTACCTTGGACCCTCTTCAGTTTTCCTATCGCCCAAATAGGTCTACTGATGATGCTATCTCTCAGGTACTGCACTCCTCCCTCACACATATTGACAGCAAAAATGGCAACTATGTCAGACTGCTATTCATTGACTATAGCTCAGCTTTCAATACTATAGTCCCCTCCAAGCTAGCTGTCAAACTCTCAGACCTCGGCCTAAACACTACACTCTGTGACTGGATCCAAGACTTCCTCACCGGCAGACCACAAGTGGTGAAAATGGGCCAGTTCACCTCCAACTCCATCACCCTGAACGTAGGAGACCTGCAGGGCTGCATTCTGAGTCCCCTGCTCTACACACACGACTGTGTGTCCTCTCACAGCTCCACTTCTATTGTTAAATTTGCTGATGATACTGTGGTTCTGGGCCTCATTTCCAACAATGATGAGACCGCATACTTGGGTGAGGTAGAGAGACTAACATCATGGTGCCATCATGGTTCTCTCTCTGAACGTGAGCAAAACCAAAGAGCTGATAGTAGACTTCAGGAAGAGACAGCAGCGGCCCTACACTCCTCTTATGATCAGCGGGACCCCTGTGGAGAGGGTGAGCAGCTTCAAGTACCTCGGTGTAATCATCTCCGAGGACCTGACTTGGACTGCACACATTCAAACACAGGTCAAGAAAGCCAGGCAAAGACTGTACCATCTGCGTCAGCTGAGGAAATTCAGGGTCTCACCAGCAATGTGGATGACATCTCAGTGTGGTACAGTAACGCCACAAAACAGGACTGCAAAGCTCTGCAGAGAGTCGTGCGCTTAGCTGAGCGCATTTCTGGGTCTGCCCTCCCCTCTCTGTAGGACATCTACCTCAAACGCTGCAAAAGCAGAGCTGTAAAAATAATCAAGGACTCAAATCACCCCGGTAACCATCTTTTCATCTCACTGCCATCTGGCAAGCGCTTCAGAAGCGTGATGGCAAAAACTGAGAGACTGAGGAGGAGCTTCTACCCTCAGGCCATCAGGCTCCTGAACTCAGTCTCCTAACATCTACAGGACTCAATTTAATTAACTGTAACACCCATCATTCTCCATCATCCACATTGCTGCTATGTGTACATACCCGGTACAACCTGTTTGCACATTCCTCTTGCACATCCCTGGTTATATTAATATTTATTAAATCCACAGCAGACTGTATTGCACATTTTAGTTCATTGCACATTTTACTCCTTATTTTATTTTATTGTTTTTACTTATTCTTTTATCTTATTCCTACCTATATTTATATGTATCATCTTTTATTTTATTTTTTTGCACTGTCCATTGAGTGGACCCGTCCTGACCTACATTTCACTACTGATTATACCCTGTATGATTGTGTATGTGACAAATAAACAAGAACCTTGAACCTTGAACCTTGAAAAACCATTATTAATAACTGATTACAAATAATAACTGATAATAATTAAGCAGCATTAAAATGATTTCTGAAGGGACACTGAAGACTAGAGTAATGATGATGAAAATTCAGCTTTGATCACAGAAATAAATTACATTTTAAAATATCTTAAATGGAAAACCACTATTTTAAGTGTAATATTTCATAATATTATTGTTTTTACTGTATTTTTGATCAAATAAATTAAATCTTCTTTCAAATAAATAAATAAATAAAAAGCTTTAATTATTTCATACTTTTAACCACCTAAAATAATGCATGTGTGAATTAATAAGCAAATTATATTTTTATTAAGCCTATAATATAAATCACTTTCCAATGCAAAGCACTCAAAAGCAAAAGTCTTCAGATTTACAATGTTCTAGAGTAAGACTGAGTATGATTTTTATAGATTTTTAAACATTTTCTTAAGACACGTGAAATCGCTGAAGAAAGCCTATAGAGATTTACATTAACTTATATCATGTCTGCTGAAAACTGCTATATTATGTAGGCTACATTGTGACGAATAACGTAAATGGCATTAAAATCTGAGAAATTTTAAAAGGCCAGTAGTAGTTTGCATTCCTGAAAATTAATGTATTTCGAGACTCCCTCCATTTGAGCCGCTGAGGACACTGTGGTTAAGTTTCATTGACTGAGGAAATGTCCCCAATACGTGTGGGGATCAATACCAACACTTCGTGCGCGAACGTCAGCTCCAGACAAAGCAAGTATCACGCGTTTGTTTTCCAAATTGCCTTTCTGAAAGAGCTTCTTGGCCCTCTGTAAGGCTAATGATGCTAAAGCTACCATTGTCTCTTGTGTGTTTTCACTGATGCTGCATTCATGAATGATCGTGAATAGGAATGTGGTGGTTAAAAGTTGCACTTGAAAGCAATGTGAGTCGATCGCTTGAGTTTGTTGAACTCATAATCATGAGTGGGACTTACAAAGTTTGTGATAGCATGCCATGCAGCATGAGACCAGCTATGTTGTTATTTGTATCCTGCTGTGCTCCCTGTCTGTGTAATTCATAAACGCAAATTTATTATGCACAGTATAATCAGATGACTGACTTTGAAACGGAGTATGTTTTCTATAAAGATAACAGGCTTGTACTAATAGGGGAATGTTTATTTGCAAAGGCTAGGACTGCTAATGCGGGAGCTCGAGCTCTTGAAGCTCCGCCCCTTCTCCGGGAGCACCAGTTTTTAATTTGCATTATAGCAACATACTCAAATACAGAGCGTTTTGGCTTATACCCTAAAAGTGGCAATTTTAACAAGCTATAAAAAATGATCTGTCAGGTATTTTGAGCTAAACTTCACATACGCACTCTGGGGATATCAGAGACTTATTTTACATCTTGTAAAAAGGAGCATAATAGGTCCCCTTTAAATGTGCTTTAGAAATAAAACTGCCTTGCCTTGCCTTGCCTTGAAGGTGATGGTCCTTCATCTAGTAAGAAATGTCTGTTAGACAAACTGAGATGCGAGCAGCTATCATCGGATCATCAGGATGGAATGTGAGATAGAGTTGAGTGTCATCAGCAAAGCAGTGATATGAAAAGTCATGTTTCTGAATGACAGAACCTAGTGATGCCATGTAGACAGAGAAGAGAAGTGGTCCAAGAACTGAGCCCTGAAGCACACCAGTAGTTAGATGTTGCAACTTGGACACCTCACCTCTCCAAGATACCTTGAAGGAACTATCTGATAGGTAAGACTGAAAACACTGAAGTGCAGTTCCTGAGATTCCCTTTGCCAATAGGGTTGACAGGAGGATCTAGTGGTTAACAGTGTCGGAAGCAGCAGACAGATCCAGCAAGAGAATAATTGAAGATTTGGTACCTGCTCTTGCCAGTCTTAGGGCTTCAACAATTGAGAGCAAGGCAGTCTCGGTTGAATGCCCACTTCTGAAACCAGACTGGTTGCTGTCGAGGTGGTTGTTCTGTGAGAGAAAGGCAGAGACTTGGTTGAACACAGCTCGTTCAAGTGTTTTTGCAATGAAAGGTAGAAGGGAAACCGGTCTATAGTTCTCTAAAAGAGATGGGTTAAGTGTGGGTTTCTTAAGTAGTGGGGTTATACGAGCCTGTCTAAATGCTGAGGGAAAAACACCAGTGTGAAGGGATGTGTTAATGATGTGAGTGAGTGCAGGTACAACTGCAGGAGAAATGGCTTGAAGGAGATGAGATGGAATAGGATCAAGCGGACAAGTAGTAGGATTATTAGAAAGGATGAGTTTGGAGACATCTGCTTCAGAGAGTGAAGAGAAGGATGTGAACAAGTTTGCTGGTAAGATGTGCTTGACAGATTGTGGTGTGGAAAATTGTGCACTGATGGTTTATTTTTATTAATGAAGAGCATGGCAAAATTGTCAGCTGTTAGAGTTGATGAAGGAGGGGAGGAGGACAAAGGAGGAAAATGTTTTAAAGAGCATGCGAGAGTTAGACGAATTGTTAATTTCGATATGATAAAATGTCCTTTTAGCAGTGGAGACATTAGCAGAGAAGGAAGAGAGGAGTGACTGATACACATTAATGTAAGAAGAATTTTTTGATTTGTGCCATACCCTTTCTGCAGCCCTGAGATTAGAGCGATATTCGTGGAGAACATCAGACAGCCAAGGGGCAGAAGGGGTGGTACGGCCTGGCCTGGAAGACAAGGGGCAGACAGTGTCTAAACAAGATGTAAGAGTGGAGCAGAAAATATCAGTAGCTCTATTAGCATCAAGAGATAACTGTTTAGGGGAGGAAGTGAAGATGAAACCATAGCAGATAGCCGGGAGGGTGAGAGTGAGCATAGGTTACGTCGAAAGATGACATGTATAGGGGTATGTGTTGTGTCAGAAACCATGTTGAGGTTAAGAGTTAAGAGGTTGAAGAGATCTGAGGTGTGCAGTGGAGTAACAAGCACATGATCAGTGGAGCAGAGTCATGTGTAAATAAGGTCCAGTTGGTTGCCTGATTTGTGAGTAGCCATAGTTAACAGTCACTTGATCAAAAGAGGAAAGCAGAGTTTTATATGTCTGCAGCTTGGGGTTTATCTAGGTGGATGTTGAAGTCCCCAAGCATAACTAGGGGAGTACCATCCTCAGGAAAGGTTGAGAGCAGCACATCTAATTCATCCAAAATGTTACCTTGTGGTCCGGGGTGTTGATAAACAACTACAAAATGGAATTTGAAAGGGTGGGTAATAGTGACTGAATGTGATTGAAATGAGCTGTTAATACCAAGAGAAGGTAAAGGAATACATTTTCAATCATTAGAGATAAGCAGACCAATACCTCCACCTTTTCCAGTCAGATGGGGAGAGTGGGAAAATAAGAAATTATTGGAGAGTGCTGCAGGAGTAGCAGTGTCCTCTGGTTTGAGCCTCATGTCAGGGCCATGAGGTTTAGTCTTGAATGACTAGTAGGGGTGGGTGTATCGATCCTAATATCGATAGTATCGATACCCACATTGGTATTGGTATCGGATCGATACTAGCCTGATAAGATCGATTCTTTAGGTTAATTTTTTCTCCTATACACTTAATAAATTGCTTAATACATTCAACAAAGTGTAGACATGTCTGTGGGTGTATATTCCGCTCTTTTCACATCTTGTATGAAAACATCACTGCTCCTCCCTGCTACGCTGTTTCCTTAGGCGCATTCGACTTGAAGCAGCGTTGAGCAGAATGACACTGTATGACATCAAAGTACCGCGAGAGCTATTCAAATGCATAGGATCCGTCTGCTCTCTTATCGCTCTCGCGGTACTTGATGTCATACAGTGATCATTCTGCGCAGCGCTGCTTCAAGTCGAATGCACCTGTTGTCATGCAGTCACGTGACTCAGTGGCTCCAAGCATGAGCGGATACAGTGAGAGATGGAACGCTAGAACTCCGAGCTACAAAATAAATGAAAAGGGGAGGAAGGAAATCCTTCACATAGTGCATATTGTATATAACTGTATACCGAATTTGTCATTTTCATGCAGTATTGGCTATTAAGACAATTTAAATGTTTTCATGTTTAAATGTTGCAATTTAGCATGTTTGCATATATATTCTGGGCTCAGCTGCTTGCCACATATTATATTTTATTAACAAACTGTATACCGAATTTAGTGTTCTGTCTTCCTCCATTGCACCATGTTAAATGTTTTTATATTGCAATGAGATAAAATGAAATTCAGCATGTTGCATTCATGTTCTGGGTTCATCTGCTTACTTGTACATAGTATACCGAATTTGGCCTTTTCATATCATAGTTTTTTATTGCAATAATAACAAATGAATATTACAGTATGAAACTGTGCATTGCTTTCATGTTCGGGGCTCCTCTGCCTGCAAAGTCCTTTTAGAAAGGCAAAGAATATCCACATAGCTTTAAGGTGAATATAATATTAGTCATATCAACATTAATATTGTTAATTTTTTTAATTGTTGTTGGTCATTTAAATGTATGTTTTTTTTTAAATCACAAGTATCGATATCGGTATCGGCGATACTGGCCCTGTATTTACTCGGTATCGGATCGATACCAAAATTTGCAGTATCGCACACCCCTAATGACTAGTAATAGATGTAATGAAATCTGCTTTGTTTACTGCAGACTTAACAATTCCAGAGACGAATAGAAAAAGAAAGTACTGTATTAGCAGACATAGTGCTAGTCAAAGTGTGCAGGTTGTTAGGATTGCACTGCCTATAGTGATGCATGGTTTGCGAGTTTTATAGTAGGGATATGGAAACACATAGTAAGAGTTGGTCATAAAAGCTGAAACAGAAGTGAAGCAAGGTGTAGAAAAGAGGATAAATCAAAAGCGATATGTATGTCCCTTGCCGGTGTCCTTGCACAGTGGAGTCTCACGGTAGAGTCGACAGTCTTCACATGAGGAGGGCTTCACACAAGCGCTACCGCAGTATACTAACCTTTTTTATACCTGATTGACAAAACGGAAATTGATTTCAGCTGAACACACTTTACTGTTTATCACAACAAAGGGCTAAGCAAGCGCACGACACTGACGACACACACACACATATACAGTATATATCATATCTCAGGTCCGGCAGGAATTGTCGGTTTGGGGAATGAATAACCAACGCTCTCTCTCTCCACCTTCAATACCACGACTGAGGGTGAGCAAGGCACCGAACACCCAACTGCTCCCCGGGCCACTGCCCACATGTGTTCACGGTGTGTGTGTTCACTACTGTGTGTGTGCACTTGGATGGGTTAAATGCAGAGCACAAATTCTGAGTATGGGTCACCATACTTGGCCTCACATCACTTTCACTCTAAAAAATTTAAAAAATTAATCTCGATTAATCGCATGATTGTCATGAGTTAACTCGCGATTAAACTGGGATTAGGACTTGGTTTTATGCAGACCAGTCAATTTCTTCTACACTGACTGAATCAATAATTTTCTTTTTGAACCTTGCCTTATACTCGGAGGCATTGTCATGTTAGAATAGTGTCCTGTCCAAACTGTTGCTATAATATTAGAAGCACACAATTTCCTAAAATAGCATTATATGCTTTAACATTAAGATTTGTACTCATAGAAATTACTAAAGTAGACAAACCTGTTCATTAGAATGGGGCGACCCAATACTTTTGGCAATATAATGTATGTTTATTATTATTGAAACCATAGTCAACATAAAGCATGAAGAGTAGACATGTTTCAAAGGTCATAGATGATTTTCAAATAACTTGTTCATGTCTATTAGACACACGAAAAAAAGAAATACCAGGTTCCAATTACTTCTCTTTCTTTGCTCTGAGCAATTTACTTACACACACCTGTTTACATTTTTGCACACAGGGCAGCTCTTCTTCTGAAAATGCAAAATGTACATTTATTATTACATTTGTTTCCCTCTCTGTGCCCACATACTGTATTTTGATTAAACTAAATTCTCAATAAAACTGTTTTCATTGGTATATTTTACTGTTTCTGTTGTCAGACATGGAATGAATATGAAATAGTGACTAAAACGCGACCCATTAAGACTAGGCTACATAACCAGCTCTCCCTTCCAAGATGTTCATCTGCACAAAAAATCATGATAATCACACCGTCGTCTGATGAAATCAAATACACATAAGATAAAGACAATAGCTGTGCTGTGATTTCGGCTATACTTGCATGTAAAATTAGAGAAGCAACATAATATTTGTGTTTAACTGAATTAAAGCGCTGCTCCTCTCTGCCGATCGCTGAAGAGAAACTGAGCAGACGCAGAGAGAGAGAGAGGGGTGTGTGCGTGCGCTGAAGAGAAAATGAGCAGACGCAGAGAGAGAGAGAGAGGTGTGTGCGGGCGCTGAAGATAAACTGAGCAGACGCAGAGAGAGAGAGAGAGAGAGGTGTGTGCGCATGCTGAAAAGAAACTGAGCAGACGCAGAGAGAGAGAAATGTGTGTGTGCGCGCGCTGGGAGAGCAAGACCTCGCGCTCGCGCGGCTGTACCAGTGATTCTCAGAAACTAGGTTTGGGTGCTTTTTTTTTGAAGGGAAAAAAGTCGCTAAAGGGGTCTGCAATGTTGCTAAGTTGGCAACAATGTGCATCTCCATTTCTCCAACTACGGGTTGGGCCACGGGTCAAACAGAAAATACGCGCTGCATTAATCGCGCGTTAAAATAATTAGTGCCATTAAAATGAATTTGCGTTAACGCGTTATAGTGCTGTCAAAATTAACTTGTTAACGCAGGCGATTAACCCGATTCAACTCATCAGCTCATTAGTAGAGACCTGAAGTGGGTCAGAAAAGATAAAGAGAGTTGAGAGAAAACACAATGTGTGTCAGATCCGTGTCATGATCACCAAAATTGTGTGTGTGGCACACTGAAGTCAGGAGCTGTTAACCAGCACCCCCAATATTGGGAATCACAGCTGAAAATGACTAACTAACTTAAAATGGTAACAGCTCCTGACTTCAGTGTGCCACACACACAATTTTGGTGTCTTTGGAAAGAAGACCCTTTGGGCTTTACTATCCATCATCCAGAGTTGATGATGCTCAAAAATATAAAAAGTTATAGACACTGAAGTGCCTTGATAAAAATTGTACCACACTGAATTTTTTTTTAATTTCATATAAAAATACATGAAATCAGTCCTGAATCAATCCAGAAAAGTAATGGGTTGAAAGTCACACGTCTCATGAGTTTATATTTCAAATCTGAAGAAGATACCATGAAAAATTAGATTCTTGCAGCCATTTTTTTAGCCCCCCCCCCCCCCCCCCCTCTGTTTGAGGAAAAATATTTACCAAATTATTGAAGGGTTCTACTACAAACTATTTAGTCATTATACATGCCACTGCAGTTTTTCAATTATAAAACAGTAGACAGAATCTTAGACATTGTATAAGTGATTTATTTGAGCACTAGAAAAATACAATAATAATAATTTTTGAGTGATGAAAAAAAACAATAATAATAAAAAAATAACTTAAGTACATACTGATTTCCTGACATACAGATGCTCCTGCTCATACATTAGTAATCACATGCTGACGATCATTCATACAGATGCTAATCATACAGATGGCCGCCTAATATAGTCAATAATCACATTATAATGGCCTTTTATATAGACTGCATTCACACTGATATCTGTGAACAGTCAGTAATTACATGCTGATTATCTGTCATAGAGATGTTAATCATACAGATACAGGCACATTCTCCACAAAACACGCAAACATATATGAAAACTGCTGAAGAAGAAAAAAAAAGAAATGTTTATTTGTGCTAAAAAGATCGCTAAGTTACACCCCCATCAGATGACAGGTGCGTCACAGCGTGCGTCACGCACCGTCGCGAGGGAGCGCCAGAATTCAAATAAACAATCTTCCGTGTATCTTTGACTTTTTTTTTTTTTTGGATGATCTCGTTCTGTTTGGGACATTGCCTGCTACAAAATCATGCTGTATTTTACCACCAAGATGCTGTTTTTGAGCGTAATTTGTTCCATAACGGACACAAACAATAACTCTCCCTGAAGAGATGAGACGTAAACAAATGAATAACGATCCAAATTACAACGTTGTTGTTTCTTTGGACTAAAAGTGCTCGATGGAATGTTGTTCAGTGGACCCTTATCTTTCAAACTAAACCGGGATTTACAGCAGTGGATACGTTTGAGAGTCGTTATCAGGATGAATCTGGTATGTACTGCGGTTTTTTTTATACATGTTTTGATGTGTACTGCTTACACACATTTAGCAAATACATTCCTTTATAAGCTTTCTATTGAGAAACAGCGATCTGTCGTCGATGCTTGAGGCTTAGACCTTCAAAATGATATATAGTTTGTCAAGATTCATTTTGTCCTGTTTTACTTTATCTGTTTGAAAACAATGACATGTACAAACAAAGAGCTTTCAGTGCGCCGGCGTCCTGGTGCATGTTAACAGGTTAACTTTTTCTTCTTTAAGTGGTATACCCCATGATGGGGTATGTACCAAATGTTACCTTCTTTTCTTTGCAGTTGTTCTCTAGGCACCCTTTCAGCAAATCCTTTATTAAGAACTTCAGAAAGAAAGTTGTTATATCCCTCCTGAAAAACTGGATCTCTTTTGAATTTTCTCTTTAGACTGTCTAGGTGCTGTTCGGCAATTTGTCGATTGTTGGGCAATGAAACTTACTGATTTTTGAAGGGAAGTTTGAGGCTATAATGTCCATCCACTATTTTGGCAGACTCATCAACAATTTTCATGAATTGCTTGTCTTCCCTAGACCTCTCCCTTTTCTCATTGTATGCTTTCTCATTGAACTCAGTATTATACTGGGCTATCATTAGTTCATGCAAATTGACCAGTGATATACGGTTGACATTGACTGTGGTGTATCTATTGTCTCCTCCTCTTAATGGGCCGTTAACCACCCAACCAAGCAAAGTCCTCACAGCATATGGCCCATCTCCCTGGCTGTTGATTATTTCCCAGGGTTCTAATAATTTAGAGGCATTAGTGCCAATTAACAGGCCAATATCTGCTTCTGTGGTGGGAAGTAAAACTCCTTTTAAGTAAAGCCATTTGGATACTTCACTCTGGGTAGGGATGTTGTGCTTATTGACAGGCATGGAGGTTTGTGTGTATACATCTGGAAAGGCGATAAAGTTGTTCACATATAGTGCACTCACCTCCAAACCAGACACCACATTACTGACTATCGTCTTCTCTTGATTCATCGTTCATCGAATGTTGGTCTTTTTTCCAGTCATATCAAGCTGATTCATGAGGTCTGTAGTGCAAAATATGGCAGAACTGCCGGGGTCAAGAAATGCATACGTTTTCACTCGTTTATTTCCTTTGTTTGCCTTGATCTTCACTGGCACAATTGATAGAACACTTTCTTCCTCACCGGCCCCAATGTGGCCACAAGCATGGGAAGAAATTGATAGTTTGTCATGATTAGGATGAGGTACCCCAATAGTTGTCAGATTTTCCACTTTTCCTATATGGAGTACTGTTGGGTGTTTTTGACTGCAGACTTTACAGATGTGACGCTTATTACAGGTTTTACTCATATGTCCTTGGACAAGACATCCAAAGCATATTCCCTTTTCCTTTGTAAACTGGATTTTATCTTTGTGCATCTTTTTTTTAAACTGAGGACAGACATCTAGCACAATATTCCTTTGCGCAGAAAAGGCAAATGGCTAGCATATTTGAAGATTGTGATCTTTCCATAGACACACTGGTGGCAAAACTGCTGCTAGAAGACTTTGGCTTGCCGGTTTTGATGACAGATTTATTCTTAGCGGCATTTCGAATAGTTTGACCAATTATATTGCCAAATATAGGGTCAGTTAGTATATTAACTTGCTTCTCAATGAACTTGACTAGGTCACAGAATCTCACCTTGCTGTGTCCCCTTTCATGGAGCTCCAAAACTTCAATTCGCCATCTTTCTCTGAGTTTGAATGGCAATGTAATGGTCAGTGATCGAAGATTAGAGGCAAGATCAAGTTACTCCATAAATGCCATCTCTTCCATAACATTACAACACCCTCTTAGGTATAGTGCAAAAAGTTGCAGTCCTTTTGGATCCTCTGGCTTAATGGATGGCCAAGACAGGGCCTTTTCTATATATGCATTAGAGATTTTAAACTCATTTCCAAAATGTTCTTTAAGGAGATTTTTGGCTCGCTGATATCCCCTGACAGGGGAAGGCAAGTCTTGATCAATTCTTTAGGCTGAACTTGCACCGGATGGTGTCGCACATCAGGTCTTGTTAGTTCAACAGCGCTAGATACTAATTCAAGATGTTGCCGCTCCTCTCTAAAGGCAATATGCGCCTCTGCCTGAACAGATACAATTGAACCTGCTTCCAAAGTGACTGGCCTGGCTTTGGGACGTTTCAGAGGAGCTTTGCTTTCCTTTGGCTCGTGAAATGCCAAATGCGACTCTTTAGGACGGACATTTTGAAAATTCATGGCACTTCTTGTTGAGTCAACTAGTGCCATCCGAGATTTTTTTGACTCCAATGCATCTTGTTCCTTATCAATATATTAATTCATTGCATCCACTGGAATTACTGGTTTTATTACTTCTTTCAAGACACTGATTCTAGCAGTGGTATCTGCTAACCAAGATTCAATTTCCAATGTTTCCTTTTGTTTTCTTATTTGCTCCTTCTGCAGGTTTAGCTTCTGCCCCTTTTCCTCAAGTGTGTATTTCTCTTTTAATGCAGCATAACGGACCTTTAGAGCAGCTAAAATTTAAAATTAAAATTTAAAATTTAAAATTAAAATTTAGCTTCTGCTTCAATCAGTGCTGACAAGTGTGAACTGTGCGAGCTCCGAGAACTATACGAGCTCCGTGAACTGTGTGAGCTCCATGTAGACTCTTTCGACCTGAAAGATACTACAGAAATATTGTCAGCAGGAGCATCAACCTCAACATCTTTTGTAACTGCAGTACTAGACAACCAGGTAGTCACACATGACATAAAATCTTGAATTGCATCCATTTTAGGCTGGAACCACTTCTCAAGATCAATTATACGCTCTTCTTCACTTAAAAGATGTTGGAAAGACTTATGAGCATCTTTAAATTCATCCAGTAATTTCCTGTATTTAACCATGCTTTGTCTGACTTCAACGACATTTACATCATCATCCAACAATCCATTAACAGTGTTCATTTGGCGTGTTAACAATGCCAATCTTATTTTCCTGTTTGCTCACAACTGATATATTGTTTCATCCATGTCTTTCAGAGAATCATCACAAGCTTCCTGACGCTCAAGAACTTCTGGCTCAATTGACTCTTCAGTCATATTTATCCAATCAGTCAAAAGTTTGTTTATCTTGCAAACTGATAGCAATGTTGCAGATTCAACAATTAAAGTTCATGCATTTGCAAAGTCTTTCGTGCGGCATACTCATGCTTAAAAATCTTTTCCTGTTTCCACAAACTTAAAATGTTTTGAACTTTACATACCGCATGCCTTGTCCGCAATTATCAGCTATCTCCTATCAGCTGGCTCCTTATTGCACTCAAATAATTCAAATCCAAAAGATTTTGAGCCTGGTCTTTAGACTATATTGTAGTGACCCTTACTTGATGTCACTTCTTGGGTCTGCTGGGTAAATTTTAGACACCTTTGTTTGCTCCTTTACATCCATTAAAGTCCAGGAAAATGATGTAGATCACAGTTGATTTATTTATCTTGAGTGTTACAAAACTAAACTAATACAACTTAACATTGAAAGTAAAATACTAAATAATTCAAGCTGTAAACTATACAAACACTGGAAAACATTGAACGGGAGAAAGAAGGTCTAAAGACCGTGTGCTTCCAGCAAACCACCCCCTCTCATTAGACACCTGTGGCTTTATCTTATGGTTTGTCCTGTAGAGGGTGCACACAGACTCCAGAATGCTTCGTCCTGTAGAGAGCGCACACAAGCTCCATAAAACATACAAGAAGGGAAAACATGAAACAATATAGCAAAACCTATAAATGGCTCCTACAGTGGTGTTATCTGCAAACTTTAGGAGCTTGACAGAGGGGTCTTTAGATGCGCAGTCGTTGGTGTAGAGGGAGAAGAGCAGTGGGGAGAGGACGCAACCATGAGGAGCTCCAGTGCTGATCGTATGGGTGCTGGATGATAATTTTCCCAGCCTCACTAGCTGCTGCCTGTCTGCCAGGAAGCTGTTGATCCACTGACAGACAGAGGTGGGCACGGAGAGCTGAGTTAGTTTGGGCAGGAGGAGGTTTGGAATGATAGTGTTAAAGGCCAAGGTGAAGTCCACAAACAGGATCCTCACATAAGTCCCTGATCTGTCTAGATGTTGCAGAACATAATGCAGTCCCATGTTGACTGCATCATCCACAGACCTGTTTGCTCTGTAGGCAAACTGAAGAGGATCCAGCGGAGGTCCAGTAATGTCCTTCAGGTGGGCCAGCACCAGTTTTTCAAATGACTTCATGACCACATACGTTAGAGCCACAGGTCTGTAGTCATTCAGTCCTGTAACTTTGGATTTCTTTGGGATGGGGATGATGGTGGAGCGTTTGAAGCATGAAGGGACTTTGCACAGTTCCAGTGATCTGTTGAAGATCTGTGTGAAGATGGGGGCCAGCTGGTCAGCACAGGATTTCAGAAAGACTGGTGTAACACAATCTGGGCCTGGTGCTTTTTTCCTTTTCTGCTTCCAGAAGACCTGTCGCACATCATATTCACTGATCTGAAGTGTAGGGGAGAGGGGGGTTGCTGGAGGTGTTAATGGTTGTGTGGAGAGGTGTTCAGGGTGGGTGTAGGGTGTTTTTTGAAAACTGCAGTAGAACTCATTCAGATCGTCTGCCATTTGTTGATTCTCCACAGTGCTGGGGGATGGTGTCTTGTAACTGGTAATATCTTTCATCCCTTTCCACACTGAGTCCCTTGAAGTGAACTGAATCCTTAGTTTTTCAGAATAATTCCTCTTTGCCACTCTGATCTCCTATTCCAGTGTGGATTTGGCCTATTTATACAAGACTTTGTCCCCCGTCCTGTAAGCGGAGATTCGCCAGATGGATGCTAGGCAGCACTGTCCGAAATCCGCACTGTCTGAGCTTCACGAGCGCGCCGGCCAGGGGCATAGCATCTGGGTATGCAGGTGCATATGGGCCCAGGAGAATGGGGGTCCGCCGAGCCGAGGAAGAACTTTTAATTGAAACAAGGGAATGAATATAGAGCCCTGCACGGGCCCGGCCCTTGTTCGACAGCTTATCAGAATTCTCTCCCGAGTCTGACCCGAGCCTGTGTCTTTTCTCTCTCTCTCTCTCTCTTCCCCATTACACAGCTGCTTTTGCAGCCATTAAAAAAAGTTCAGTTTTGGTTTTTAATGGCAAAGTGGTTATATTTCATTTAGTTTCTTTATTAAGTTAATTTAGAAACATGATTGGAACATTTTATATTTGTTAAATTCAAGTTTTTTTTTTTTTTTAAATACCAAGCGGCCAGCACCAGACAGTGAGTTGAGCATATGTTTTGATCAGTTTAGCAATAAAAACGATTTGAGACAAACTTCATGCATTTCACAATATAAATGTAAAAATTTAAGATAAATGTGTGATACATATCAAATTGTTTGTGCTAAAAGTGGAAGCTGAAGCGTGCTTTGAAGGACATGGAGGCGCTAGTGAGATCACTTGCATTTTTTTTTTCTTAATAAGAGTGGAAAATTAAAATACGCTATAATTTTTCCTCATAAAGGTAAGAGTAGCCTATACATCATTCAAAGCTACAAATAGTTTTATTTGTGTGCACTCACAATGTCAACAAAACGTCTTGCCTCACTGACATGATAAATATATTTATAGAATGCTATAAATTACTAGGCCTACTTTACAATGAAATAATTCAAATCAAAAACTCTTTCATTAGCCTAATTGTTATGTTACGCTGTTCAGGGAGAACGCAGGAGGCACGAGTAAACGAGAATTGTCTTTAATCAAGGAAACACAGGGGATAATCCACAATAGAAGCTGAGCAAACACATGTGGAAACATGTAGACCCGACAAACACTAACTGAACAGACTGGGGCTTATAAACACAAGATAACAAGGGACAGACAGGTACAGGGAATCAACTAATAATCAAACTAAACAAGGACAGGAACAAGAACGAATAAGGCAAAACAGGAACTGAAACACATGATTAAACAGGTCCAATCCTGACAGTAATCCGTAAAGATGCATTTCTCAATAGGCGCGTTCGACTTGAAGCAGCGTTGCGCAGAATGACCACCCTATGACATCAAAGTACCGTGAGAGCGATTTGAATGCATAGGATCCGACTGCTTTCTTATCGCTCTCACGGTACTTTGATATCATACGGTGATCATTCTGCGCAGCGCTGCTTAAAGTCAAATGCGCCTTTTAAAAGCGCGTCCAATGAGGAGATATGGGGAGTCAGGGTTGTCAACTTCATACTATTTTATTTTTATTTATTTATTTATTTACTTATTTTATTTTGTTGTTTTTTTGGGCTGCTGTGCCAATATTGTGTTTGCATGCAGTAGCCTACAAATACCCTACAGAGGCATTTTAGTGTCACGCTGAAAAATAACTAAATAAGATTAACGTCATACTATTTTAAGAATAAAGTCAAAATTACGATAATAAAATCATGTTATATTGCGTGAAGTTAATGTGAAAATTACACTCCGCAAAAAAGTCTGTGGCATCCAACCTGTCATTCTTAACACAAAAAACAGCAATAAAACATAGGCTTATCGATGTTTTTGAAACTCTAAATGATTGATTTCATGAGATATTCGTTTGTATTAAGTTGCATATTTTTTCAATATGCATTCAAATATTTATTCATGTTTATTTCGTGCTGCAAGTATTAAAGAGGAAAATATCATTGATTCATATGCCGCTTGAACTGAGGTGAATGTAGTTACCTCACTACAAATAAAAGAGCGCAAAACACATTTATTGTTTGTATCTGATCTTAAAATTTACAGAAGGATGAGCCTTTGTGTTATAATAAAAAAGCACAAAGCTTATTGCGATTATTGTGAGGCTTGCGTGCAATGAATGGACTTGAATACTATAATAATATTTCCAAGCATTTATACCGTAATTAAAACAGCTTGTGAATAGTCACGTAATGTTATTTACATCAGAAAAATCAACAAGTTAACCTAGTTGGGGCCTAATTTTTGGGGCTGACTTGCTTCACCACTGGCGCAAGCTCGCTTCCCCTGTCTGCGCATCCTGAAGTGTCAGAACAGCGTAGCAACTCTGCCAATTACAATGTCCAGCAAAAAATCAGAATAGTCGAAAACTGGTGAAATATCGGTATATGTACTGCCGAATGTCCAGCAATTCATCTCTGGTGAAACTGATTGCAGGGATATAACTAAAGACAGGACAAACTAACAAAAACATAAAAACAACTGCGGAGCACGCCACGGAGGCTGCCATGAGCAGCGCCATATTGAGTCATCAAGATCTGATATATATGCAGTAGTAAGTCTCTGTATTGCTTTGCAGCACAACAGATCTATTCCAAATATATCAAGATCAAATGCATTAATGTTTCCAATGTATATTATCATGCTAATCTCTCTAGAGAGTTGTCATGACAGAAATGGATTTGCATCAGTCTCTTTGTTGCAGGAACAAAAAATCTAAAGAACCTTTTTCCACAAAAAAGAAACTATTGTCCAATAGAAATATTTCATTTCGCTGTCTGTAGCTCGTACTCTCATCGATACTGGTTTTGTGGTTTTATTTGTCTGAGTCTAGATTTATATTAAAGGATCACTTATATCACAAATGTGAGAATCCCACACCATTCCAGGTATATCAATGCAATCTAATAATAATATGTATGGTCATTAAAGTCAGTGTAAAGCGATATTAAAATATGTGTTCTGAGTCTGTCACGCAACAGAAAAATTTGTTATTAACCACCCAGCCAAACTTTAATGATAAAAAAAGTGTGTCTGCTGTTAGCGCTGAAACCAAGCCCACTTGCGGGAAAGTGGCCATTTCTCTCAACTGTCAAATACCACTACAACCTGAATGGATGCTTCTAATGCTACCTTTAGTAGCTTAATTGGATTTATACAGCCATACATGTTTGAGCCTCCAGAGCCAGAATCCAATTCAGATGACATTGACTGGCTACCTGAGAATCAACCTCATCCCACTTGGTCTGCAACAGAATGGTTATGTAGTAACATTGTGCACCGTTCTTATGAATGGTGACAGTAACTCAAGATTGAGCGGGAGAACCACTGATGCTAATACGCAGTAGTTAATAGGTGTGTTCGACTTGAAGCGGCACTGCTCAGAATGATCAGTGTATGACATCAAAGTACCATGAGAGCGATTTAAAAGCATAAGGATCCATCTGCTCTCTTATCGCTCTCGCGGTACTTTGATGTCATACACTGATCATTCTGAGCAGTGCCGCTTCAAGTCGAACACACCTATTATAATGTTAGGGGCGGTGCCATGCTCGGTGGTTCCATTGCGTCATCGAGCCACCGTTTTAGCCCCGCCCCAAAAAATCCTTAACACAGAATTGGTGAAAAACTGTTTAACGGTTTAACTCTCTGTTTTAGCAATACATCTCTAACATTTATAATGTGTTTAGAAACAATTTTCAGAATTCTCTTTACACAGACTTTAAAAAATACACACACAGTTTTCCGAAGCACTCTGAAGTGTATGGCTATGAGACTATGGCATGTTTCTTAAAAGCCTTTCTTATAGTAGATAAAAATGTGTAATTTTACTAAGTCTTCAGACCACTCCTATGTCCGTACATGTCCGTACACTTTAAAGGATCTTTCTCACTGGTGTGTGAGGAAAAGTCTTCATTCTGCTTGGATTCTTTAAACACTGTGATCACTGTGATTCTTTATGGAGAAATATGTAGAATTAAAGAATAATCTATGTTGAATCATTCTCAATGAAAAACTACATCATCCTGTGAATCTTGTGATTGAAAATAATACAGCACACATCAACACAAATATATAAAATTTTATAGTAAAACTATAAAATAAAAGCAGTGACATGTTAAATATATGGTGTAATAAGCAAATATATACAAGTTACGGAAAATGCTACTTGTTTCTGATGCAGAAAAGCTAGTTCATGCATTCATGACCTCTAGACTGGACTATTGTAATGCACTGCTAGGTGGTTGTTTGCTATTTGGCTCCCAAACTCTGGAATAGCCTTCCTGACAACGTTTTGGGTTCAGACACACTTCTCTATTTCCTTCTCTGTTTCTGCCACGGGATGCAACTATGAATTACACAAGTTTCAGTCTGGATCCAGACCTTACAAAGACCTGAGAAGAGATGATGCCAACCCCCCAGAAGATCTCAGATGATGCCAACCCTGAAACAACATACAGAACTACCAAATTGTGCTATAAGTTTGATCGCAACATATAATCATTGCTGTTAATAGTGTTCATCATCTGTTTGATTACATGACATTAACTGCTTGATTTTTACTATACATTTCTGCCATATGGACATCAACTTGAGATAATCACCACTGATAAGCTATTACTAAATATAATGTAGAAACTTTAATTTTCTGTAAAGCAATGATTTGCATCGTGAAAAGCTCTATGCAAATAAACTTGAATTGAATTGAAATATATATGAAATAAAGCATGTACAGAAATAAAGAAACAACAAAGTGCAGCACAGATATATTATGTTTGCTCCTTTGACAACACACACACACACACACACTTGCATATGTGTTTTACGGGGACTCTATAGGTGTAATGTTTTTTTTCTACTGTACAAACTGTATTTTCTATTGCCCCACACCTAAACCTACCCCTCGCAGGAAACTAATGGCAATTTTTGATTTTCAAAAAACAGTGTTTAGTATGTTTTTTAAGCCTTTTGGTTTACGGGGGCACATGAAGTGTCATTTTAGTACTCATGTCATTATACACATTTGTGTATAATGATACACATAAACCATATAAACCAGAACACACTCTCACACTCACTCACACACACACACACACACACACACACACACACACACACACACACACAGAGGTTGTTATGAGGATCTCAAATCAACCCTTTGATAAAATGGTTGGAAAGTCATAACTCTTTATATCAATGTCAGTCACAAAGAGTGCAGTTGTTACAACCAACCCAACTAATAGTGTGAGTTGTGATAGTAGGTCAGGTGGGCTGTAACACTATACATGGACACACATTTAAATTTGGTACAAATATTTTGTTAATCAAATGTTCTTGTTCACAATAATTTTTATACTTTTCACCTTTTTTATTTTTAGACTGTTAACCTTTCATATGGGCAGCAAAGGGTAAAAGCAGAATTCATTCATTCCAAGCTCAAGCTCTTTTCCTTTGTCTACAGTTATATAATGCTAAAGCATATATAGTTCCAAATAGTTTTCAAGTATGTAACACACCCTCTCTCTGTTTTAACTTCTAACGTATGTTACACCCTCAATTGTAAAGGCCTCACCTTGCTCTCAAACCATCCACATACAATGTCAAAGCAAACACAAATATGTAATTAATTATCACTTTCTGTTATGAAATGCGCCTTCAAAAGGCAAAGGTCGCATGTGGTTCAAGGAGCATTAATTCACAACATCATCTGTGCTTCTCAATAACATAACCGATTCTGGTAACGCTTTAGATTACAGTCCGCAATGTACCACGTAATTAAACAAAATTTACAGCATACCTATTTGTAACTATAGAGTACCTCCACAGTACCTACTCATCGGTATAAGGGAACAATATGCAACGTTTGGGGAATAAGGGGGTAATAACCTGCGGAATTATAAAGCATTTATACTGTAAGTATTTTATAACTAAAGGGTACCTATTCTGAAATGATGTGTACGTAGAGACTGTGATTTTCCGCATCAGCATAATTTAAAGCTGAATGTACATGTAGGTAAACGGAAACAATTGGGGAATAAGGGGGTAATGACTTGGAAAATTAAAAGTATTTATACTGTTAGTATTTCATAAGTAATGCATAACTATTCTAAGATTATGTGGTATTCATGACGTACTGTGTTTGGCAACAATATTATTATTTAGAACAAGTTGCCTTATTGTACTAACATAAAATATATGATGCAGTATGTTTTACACTACATACTGGGTACTTATTGTATTATTACAACATATATCTTACATGACATCAATACAAATAGTAGGCCTATACTATAGTATAATTTAATAATTATAGCAAAGTTAAAAACCACCATAGTCGAGATTACTAAAGTATGGTGAAATTTTGTAATGAGTTTCTGCTATGATTTGGTTTAAAAATTGATATGAAAATTTACCTGATAAAAGAGCATTGCATATGGTCATCTCAGCAGCTAATCATATCCGTTGAGGTGCAGTAGTGGAAAACTAGATTACCTGTTTCCAGCTGCTCCCAGGATATAGCATATAAATATACATTTATAATACACATGTACATTTACCGAATTGATGTTTTTTTGATAGCTGTAGTGCTGTTGGTGCACTTGAGGTTCCATATGTGGTTTGAGGCAAGTAGAATAAAATGTACTACAACATTTTTCTCAACTACTATGCAAACATACACCCTTGTTACATGTAGTTAATCTAAACTGAAGCCTCGTTACCCTCTTGTTACGTGTAGTTACTGTGTAAGTGTAACGGTCAGGGAATCACAGTCACCAGTCACGATCACCATCACCTGGAGCACCTCGTTACTGATCACCAGCACCTGTCAGCACTCATCAGCGCCACTATATCTGCATACTCTCCACACTCCCTCCACGTCCGGTCAACCATTCACTACCCCGTATTACACCAGACCCAGTGCGCACTTACCTGTGATTACTTGCCTTTCAGCTCTCCTTCGATCCTCTTGCGACACCCCGTCTAAGACTCCATTGGTTCCTGGTTCCCGCTCTCCATCATTCCTACAAGAGACATTCCCTTCAGTTTTCAGCTAAGACCCATTGAACTGTTCCATTCACCAGGATACTCACCAGCAATTTGCTCCTCACAATCTGCTTCCATTCCACCTGTCAATAAACCTGTGTATTTTCACTTACCCCTTGTCTCCTGCCTGTGTGTTGTGACAGAAGACCGGACCCACACAATATGTTGGAGGCTGAGGATAGGCTGTGTTGCCTGCGACAGGGTGGTCGCCCTTTGGAGAGGTATGTGGGGGAATTCCTCGAGCTCTCCAACCGGGTGAGTTGGTACGACGCCGCACTCGGTGCCTGTTTTCAGCTGGGGCTGGATGAAACCACGATCCGCTGCGATCTTCCTGTCAGTGATTTTCCCGTGATCGAGCTGATTAATTTGGTTCTCTATTGAAATGGTTCTGATTGGGAAGTAAAGAAATGTAAGAGCCATAATCATCCAGCCCCTCCTGAGAACTGCAGGGCCTCTCCAATTCACCCCATGCCAGGACCCTCCACATACCTGGCCAATGGCTACGGCCACCCACATTCCCTTGTGTTCCTACGAGCCCGGAAGTGGGCCTCCAACAGCGCTGACCTGGGGGCGATAGTACTTGACCCCCCTATAACATCTGTCAGGTCAGCGCTGAAGTCTAGCTTCCGTCTCCCAAGCCAGCCGCCACCCGCGCACCGCCGTCCGTGGCGAAGCCTGTGCCCGCTCCTCGACAGCGCCCTCCTGTGCCCGTGCTTGCAGAATGCCCCCAGGAATCCGCGCTTCCCGAGCGCCCACAGGGATCTGCGCTACCTGAGCACCCTCCAGTGCCTGCTCCTCGCAAGTGCCCTCCAGTGCCTGCTCCTCGCAAGGGCCCTCCAGTGCCTGCTGCTCGCCTACGCACCCCAGAGCCCACTCCTCGCCAGCGCATCCCAGAGCCCGCTCCTCGAGAGCGCCCTCAAGTGTCCGCGCCTGCCGAGCGCCCTCAAATGTCCGCGCCTGCCGAGCGCCCCCAAGTGTCCGCGCTTCCAGAGCGCCCCCACTCATCAGCTCCACTATATCTGCACACTCTCCACACTCCCTCCTCGTCCGGTCAACCGTTCACTACCCCGTATTACACCAGACCCAGTGTGCACTTACCTGTGTTTACTTACCTTTTAGCTCGCCTTCGATCCTCCTGCGACACCCCGTCTAAGACTCTTTTGGTTCCCGCTCTCCGTCATTCCTACAAGAGACATTCCCATCAGTTTTCAGCTAAGACCCATTGAACTGTTCCATTCACCAAGATACTCACCAGCTATTTACTCCTCACGATCTGCTTCCATTCCACCTGTCATATAAGCTTATTTATTAGAAAACAAGATAACATAGATCAAAAACAATGATAACAGCAACTATTTTATTTTTTGTGGCAGGGCTAGTGAAAATGTTGGCAGGTCAAGTAAAAATTTGTACCACTGGCCCAACTGGGCCAGTAGGAAAAATCCTTAGCGTTGATCCCTGTAAAGTGAAGCCTTGTTACCCTCTTGTTACGTGTAGTTACTGTGTAAGTGTAACATCCGCGGGCTGTAATCTAAAGTGAAGCCTTGTTACCCTCTTGTTGCGTGTAGTTACTGTGTAAGTGTAACATCCGCGGGCTGTAATCTAAAGTGAAACCTTGTTACCCTCTTGTTGCGTGTAGTTACTGTGTAAGTGTAACATCCGCGGGCTGTAATCTAAAGTGAAGCCTTGTTACCCTCTTGTTACTAGTGGTGCAACGGATCACAAAACTCACGGTTCGGATCATACTATGGATTTTGAGTCACGGATCGGATCATTTTTCGGATCAGCAAAAAAAAGTTGTGTAAACTACTAGTTTTACTACTAAAGTCAGTAATAAACCAAGAACAATTACACAAAATAATTAGATTTTCAACCAATAGATAGATTTCCAGCCTACAACATAAAATTATAAATAAAGACAGTAACAGTAGTATTCAGGTGCAGAAATGTAAAAATTAAGTGTAAAACACAATAATGCTTACTGCATAAGTTAAATACAGATGATTAGCAGACAGAAGCAGGTGTTCTTTAAGACTAAATGCACGGACCAAATACTGACACACATCCGGTTTCTTTCTCGGCTGTATACGTTAACTTAAGACATAACTGACTGTTTACCCGAATACTTGCCAAAACGGGTATTTTAACATAACTTTGTGTGTGTGTGCGTATGTATCCATCCGTTGAGGCGTTGTCTGATATGCGGTATCTAAATCACGCCTCTCTTTCTCACGCTCTCTCTCTGCGTGTGCGCGCTTCAGTGTGTGCGGCAGCGGCTGAGCGCAGAAAACGGAGCGCGTGCAAATGATAAACTTTCACTCTGTGGTGGTTAAACTTATCAGTTAATCCGCGAATCACATGCGTGCCGAACCGTGGGGACTGGTCCGTACGGATCACGGATCATCTACGATCCGTTGCACCCCTACTTGTTACGTGTAGTTACTGTCCCTTACAAAAATATCCTGTGGTAATCCTGTGGTACTGCAGCAGTACTACATAAATTTACCACACAACAAATGAGCAGAACTAAATATGACAGGATTACCACAGCACTTTCTGTTGTACAGTATCACAAGAATTTACCATTGGATGCTGTATGTGATTTTTCTGTTGTTTTTGTGTTGTAATTCTAACACAAGCTAAATATGACAGGATTACCACAGCACTTTCTGTTGTACAGTATCACAAGAATTTACCATTGGATGCTGTATGTGTTTTTTCTGTTGTTTTTGTGTTGTAATTCCAACACAAGATAAATATGACAGGATTACCATAGCACTTTCTCTGTTGTACAGTATCACAAGAATGTACTATTAGATGCCGTATGTGATTTTTTTGTTGCTTTTATGTCGCATTACCGAAGTATTTGAACAGAGCTAAATATGGCAGGATTACCATATCACTTTCTATATAGCATGAACTTACTACAGAAAATATAATGTGTTGTATTTGTATTGTTTTTGTGTGATATTTCCAAAACAATGACATCTAGCTGGCATAAATATAATGCAGGTGAGTGCAGTATGTCAAATAAAGTAATGTGATATTTTAAGTTTACTATCTGAATTAATATATGCTAAAAATGCCAAGCTGTATTCAACTGCTAAAGTATTTTACAATAAAAACTACTGTCTGATCTCACTTTATCATAATTGAAAATTTTATTAAACTACAAATTAATTCCCTAGCACAGATAGTACATTCTCACAAAAATGTTCGTTTTATGATTTAAATTTAATTTATGACAAATGTGTTATATTGTAACTATAACAGCTATAATGGAATGACAACAATATTTCTAAGATATGAAATATTGCCCAGTATGTATTGTGTGTTATATATATATATATATATATATAAGTACACAAAATAATCAGTTATTATAATTATACACATTAACATAATAACATTATAATTATATTATGCACACAGGCATTTACGCTTGCGTTGCTTGCTGCCCGTTTCCATGGCAATGACGACTCTCAGACTTTGGCGCACTTTTGGATTTTGAACCATGACGTCAGGTCTTTCTCAACCGCCAACCAGACAGTTTGTAAAATGTTGCGTTTCTGATTATTTTATTTTTTTGAAGAAAATGCAGTCGAAACAGGTCTATCGAGTTACACTGAAGACACGCACATTCACGACGAAACATTAATTAAGGAAGAATGATATTTCTCAGAGGAAGTAATCAGTTCATCGCCAGAATCGTGTATTTTGCTGGTGAGTAGATTAAGTGCTTCTGCAGTACTTTTATGTGCATATGTTATGTGTGACAGAGCTGACGAGACGTGAGACATGCGGATCCAAATGCAAGCTCTTTATTAGAAAACATGGTCAAAACAGGCAGGGTCGGGCAGTAGCAAACAGGTATGGCATGGGCAAGACACAAGAGTAATCCTTAGGCAAGCGTAGGTCGGCGATCGGCAAACTTAATCCAGAGGGCTAGGCAGAGAGAATAATCCAGGAACACGGGCAGAATCAGAACACAGGAAATCAAACTAAGAATACTAGGGAAACGCTTTGTATGCAGCGGGGCTAACAATACTCGGCAGAGTGTGAGAGAAAGTCCAGAGTTTATATAGTGTGTGTGTGTGTGTGATTGGATGATGGTGATTGAGAGATGGTGAACAGGTGCAAGCGTGATTATAGTGAACAGCTGTGTGGGTGCAGTGAATGATGGGAAATGTAGTCTAAGAGTGATCTGTAACTGTGTGAAAGTCCATGTGCTGGGAGAGTGACCTCTAGTGGTGAATGAAGGTTCATGGCCAGGATTCGTGACATAGCCCCCCCCCCAAGGAGCGGCTTCCAGACGCTCCTAAACAATCCTAGATGGGCGGTGGAACGGAGGCGGAACAGGGGGAGGGACGGAGGGCCAGGTCCATGTGGAAGCCAGGGCGGAGAGGATGGAACTGGAGCCCCCCAGGGCGGAACAGATGGGACCAGAACCCGCCAGGGCGGAGCAGACGGACCCGGAGCCCACCAGGGTGGAGCAGACGGGACCAGAGCCCCCCAGGGCGGAGCAGACGGGACCAGAGCCCCCCAGGGCGGAGCAGACGGGACCAGAGCCCCCCAGGGCGGAGCAGACGGGACCCGAACCCCCCAGGGCGGAGTAGATGGACCTGGGGCCCACCAGGGTAGGGCAGACGGGACCAGGACCCACCAGGGAGGAACAGACGGGACCAGAGACCACCGCAGGGAAGCAGACTGGGCAGGTAGCCCTGACAGAACCTGGAAGCAGAGGAGAACAAGGACAAACAACACAGGGAGAGCAGAGACAGACAACACTGGGAGAAGAGAGACAGACAACACAGGGAGAGCCTTCCCGATCTCAGGGGCCGTGCCAGGGCAGGACAGGAAATCCCAGACGGCCTCCGTAGCCATGACAGGGCCGGACAGGGAATCCCAGACGGCCTCCTTAGCCGTGTCAGGACAGGGCGAGAGTTCATAGACGGCCTCCATAGCCGTGACAGGACAGGATGAGAGCTCACAGACGGCCTCCATAGCCGTGACAGGACAGGATGAGAGCTCACAGACGGCCTCCATAGCCGTGACAGGACAGGATGAGAGCTCACAGACGGCCTCCATAGCCGTGACAGGACAGGGCGAGAGCTCACAGACGGCCTCCATAGCCGTGACAGGACAGGATGAGAGCTCACAGACGGCCTTCTTAGCCGTGACAGGACAGGGTGAGAGTTCATAGACGGCCTCCTTGGCCGGGACAGGACAGGGCGAGAGTTCATAGACGGCCTCCTTAGCCGTGACAGGACAGGGCGAGAGTTCACAGACGGCCTCCATAGCCGTGACAGGACAGGATGAGAGCTCACAGACGGCCTCCATAGCCGTGACAGGACAGGATGAGAGCTCACAGACGGCCTCCATAGCCGTGACAGGACAGGGCGAGAGTTCACAGACGGCCTCCATAGCCGTGACAGGACAGGGTGAGAGTTTACAGGAGGATACCACCGACACCTCTGGAGGTTCTGCAGCTAACGCCGCCACCTCTGGAGGTTCTACGGTGGTAACCTGACCGGGTGAGAGTATATTGCTGGGCGCCACCACCTTGCCAGGGGCTGAGGCTCGCACCACCGCTTGGGGAGGTTCTGCATCAGATGCCTTCCCCTGGGGCAGTACAGTGGTGGTGTATGTGGCCCAAATGCAACATAGTGCGATCCCCACCCTGGGAAGCGCTTCAGACAGGGTAAACAGTTCATGGACAGGAGGGTCAAAGTGAGTGGATTTGGGGATACCAGCAGTGCGTACAGACACCAGCGGCGCATCCCTCAAGCTGGATATCAACCGGAGAACTCAAAGGACTGACCTTAAATCTCTCGGTGTGACAGAGTCTGGCAGTTCCGCTGAGACGTGAGGAGACTCTGGCAGTTCGGCTGAGACTTGAAGAGACTCTGGCAGTTCGGCTGAGACTTGAAGAGACTCTGGCAGTTCGGCTGAGACTTGAAGAGACTCTGGCAGTTCGGCTGAGATTTGAAGAGACTCTGGCAGTTCGGCTGAGACTTGAAGAGACTCTGGCAGTTCGGCTGAGACTTGAAGAGACTCTGGCAGTTCGGCTGAGACTTGAAGAGACTCTGGCAGTTCGGCTGAGACTTGAAGAGACTCTGGCTGGTCCGCTGTGACGTGGTCTGACTCTGGCTGGTCCGCTGTGACGTGGTCTGACTCTGGCTGGTCCGCTGTGACGTGGTCTGACTCTGGCTGACTCTGGCTGGTCCGCTGTGACGTGGTCTGACTCTGGCTGGTCCGCTGTGACGTGGTCTGACTCTGGCTGGTCAGCTGTGACGTGGTCTGACTCTGGCTGGTCAGCTGTGACGTGGTCTGACTCTGGCTGGTCAGCTGTGACGTGGTCTGACTCTGGCTGGTCAGCTGTGACGTGGTGTAGCTCTGGCTGTTGAACTGAGGCGTGATGTGGCTCTGGCTGATAATCTGAGGCGTGTTGTGGATCTGGCTGTTGAACTGAGGCATGATGTGGTTCTGGCTGATGAGCTGAGACGTGTTGTAGCTCTGGATGTTGCGCTGAGGCGTGATGTGGCTCTGGCTGATGATCTGAGGCGTGTTGTGGATCTGGCTGATGATCTGAAAGAGGGGTTGATTCCTGACGGTCAACGGTGACTTGGTTTGACTCGTGACGATCAACTGTAGCTTGGCTTGACTCGTGACGATCAACTGTGGCTTGGCTTGACTCACGGAGATCACTGGTGGCTTGGCTTGACTTGTGACGATCAACTGTGCTTTGGTTGGACTCGTGACGATCAACTGTGGCTTGGCTTGACTCGTGACGATCAACTGTAGCTTGACTTGACCCTTTAACATCAGCGGTGACTTGACTTGACTCTTTAACATCAGCGGTGACTTGACTTGACTCCTTAACATCAGCGGTGACTTGACTTGACTCAACATCAGTGGTGACTTGACTTGACTCCTTAACATCAGTGGTGACTTGACTCTTTAACATCAGCGGTGACTTGACTTGACTCTTTAACATCAGCGGTGACTTGACTTGACTCTTTAACATCAGCGGTGACTTGACTCCTTAACATCAGCGGTGACTTGACTTGGCTCTTTAACATCAGCGGTGACTTGACTTGACTCTTTAACATCAGCTGGGAACTGACCTGGCTTGTGATTGGCAGCAATGACGCTACGGGGTGTTGTTGTTGCCGCCATTTTGTGAACGTGCTCTAGCGTGGCTGTGTTCACACAATTGGGTGCGGTGTCTCGTTCCTCCGCGACTCCCACAGTGAACGTTGACCCAACAGTCAGTAAAGCATAGTCCAAAAACTGAGCGAGTGAAGCACGCGTACCCTCGCGTCTAAACTCAGATTTCAATGGTTGATTAATGCCATCGCAAAAAATCTCGATCAAAGTAATGTCCGGTAAATCTGAGTAATTAGCGAAGACTAAAAACTCTCTAATATGTTGCTCCAGTGATCGAGGACCTTGTTTAAGGGCAAACAGGATTCTTGTCGTTTCCATACCTTCTGAATGACCGTCTGAGAAGCTGCTGGATCCTAGTGGGCCGAGTATTCTGTGACGGAGCTGACGAGACGTGAGACATGCGGATCCAAATGCAAGCTCTTTATTAGAAAACATGGTCAAAACAGGCAGGGTCAGGCAGTAGCAAACAGGTATGGCATGGGCAAGACACAAGAGTAATCCTTAGGCAAGCGTAGGTCGGCGATCGGCAAACTTAATCCAGAGGGCTAGGCAGAGAGTATAATCCAGGAACACGGGCAGAATCAGAACACAGGAACTCAAACTAAGAATACTAGGGAAACGCTTTGTATGCAGCGGGGCTAACAATACTCGGCAGAGTGTGAGAGAAAGTCCAGAGTTTATATAGTGTGTGTGTGTGTGTGTGTGTGTGTGATTGGATGATGGTGATTGAGAGATGGTGAACAGGTGCAAGCGTGATTATAGTGAACAGCTGTGTGGGTGCAGTGAATGATGGGAAATGTAGTCTAAGAGTGATCTGTAACTGTGTGAAAGTCCATGTGCTGGGAGAGTGACCTCTAGTGGTGAATGAAGGAAAGTTCATGGCCAGGATTCGTGACATTATGCTAACTGTGTTGTATTTGTCAGTTTAATTTACCACACGATCACATATCACTCTATTTAGATGAGATAGTAACAAGTATAAATATAACAAAACTTGATTTAGACTGACTGGAAATAACATACAGCTCTTCATTAAAAGAGCGGGTTCATAGGAGTTATTTGTTCATAAATTGGACTTTGAAATTGTCCAAAAAGGCCCAGCTCAATAGTGTGATGTTCGTAAACTGAACTACATTGGTGGATCAGTACATAGTATAGCCAGTTTTCATGATTTAATAGATTAATAAGATTCATACTGAGTTTGGTATAATACTGTAATGATTCACTACCAGATCCGGGATCCATTTGCAGCTTTTATTGAAAAACACAGAGTTAGTTCACAGGTAAACTCACTGAGCAGGTAGTTCAGGGGAAATGACAGAAACGGTATCGTGAAACAGTTCAGGGGTCGAGGCAGGCGGCTATCCAGAGCAGTAGTCTGTGTTCAGAGCAGGGGTCAATAAGGTAGGCGGCAATCCAACAGAGAAACTAGAAACAGGCAAGGTCACAACAAAAGGCAGTCCAGAAATGTAACAATAACGCTCAGAAATGTCAGCTAGGCAAAACAAGACTTCGCACTGAACCAGCACCGGATGGCTGGTTAAATAGCCCAGGTAATAGGCAACAGGTGTTGCTGATGATCAGTGCCAGGTACGGGGCTGCTGGGAAATGTAGTTAACTAATATTCGGGTGACGGTTCCCGTCGACGACCCGAAGAGGGAGCCGTAGGAGCACTCTGTGTGACAGAGCCCCCCCCTGCGAGCGGCTCCGGAAGCGAGGAGGTGGTCGACGCCGGGGTCTACCGTGCGGTCTGGGGGCCGGTCTTTCCGGGTGGTCTCTGTGGAACTCCTCCACCAAACTGGGATCCAGGATGTCCTCTGCATCGACCCAGGACCTTTCCTCCGGGCCGTAACCCTCCCAATCGACCAGGTATTGAAGAGCGCGTCCCCGGCGTCTGGAGTCGAGAAGTTCTCGCACCTGATATATCTCCTCGTCCTGCCTTGAGATGGGCAGGGGGTCCTCATCCTCGGGCAGCTCCTCGGATCCCTCCCCGGGATCATCGGCGGGTTTCAGGAGCGAGACATGAAAAGTGGGAGAAATGCGATAATGATTAGGTAAGTTCAATTCAAAAGATACAGGAGTTATTTGACGGGTAATTTGGAAGGGACCCACGTACCTGGGACTGAGTTTGCGACATGGCAGATGTAGTTGCAAGTCACGAGCAGACAACCATACCCACTGCCCAACCGTGTATTCGGGGTTGTGTCTTCGGTGTCTGTCAGCTTGATCTTGTTGCCGTCTGACTGCGTCTCGAAGGTGCTGATGAGCCTGATTCCAAGTTTCCTCGCTGCGTAGTATCCAATCGTTTACGGCTGGGACATTAGAGGGTTCTCCTGACCAGGGAAATAGTGGAGGTTGATAGCCTAGGATACATTGAAATGGGGTGATACCTGTGGCAGGTTTCCGGAGGGAGTTCTGAGCGTATTCAGCCCACATGAGATAGCGACTCCAGTCCAGTTGGTTAGTACTGCAATATGAGCGCAGGAAACGAACAAGCTCTTGATTGAGCCTCTCTGCTTGACCGTTTGATTGAGGATGGTACCCAGAGGTGAGGCTGACGTTAACCTCTAACGCTTTGAAGAATGCGGCCCAAAGCCGTGAGGTGAATTGGGGTCCTCGGTCTGAGACAATATCCTCGGGCAATCCGTAGAAACGGAAGACATAATTACAGAGGTGCTCGGCCGTCTCCAGAGCGGTAGGTAACTTGGGCAGGGGAATGAGGCGACAGGCCTTGGAGAAACGATCTATGACGGTAAGGATGGTGGTGTGGCCGTTGGAGTTGGGTAAGTCAGTGATAAAATCTATGGCAATATGAGACCAGGGGCGGTGTGGTATGGGTAGAGGTTGAAGTAGACCTGCCGGTAACTGGCGAGAGGGTTTCTGTGTCTGACAAACTTGACATTGACGAACCTGAGTAATGGTGTCCCTCCTGAGCGTGGGCCACCAGAATCTGTTCTGCAAGAGTTGAATGGTGGCATTTATTCCTGGGTGGCCTGAACTGAGAGCTGTGTGGACCTGATCAATGGTATGTTTGCGAAGTTCCTCAGGAACGAATAGTTTATCTTGGGGACATTCAGGGGATATAGCTTGTCCAGTGTTGGCTTGATCGATCTCTGTGATAATATCCCACTGAATGGGAGAGATGATGATCGTTGGAGAGATCACATTTTCGGGTTCAGTGAATTCCGGACCCTTCTCAAACTGCCGAGATAGAGCATCTGCCTTGATGTTCTTGGTGCCTGGTCGGTATGTTACCGTGAAGACAAAGCGAGAGAAGAATAGTGACCATCTGGCCTGTCTAGGGTTAAGTCTACGGGCTGTCTTGAGATACTCCAGGTTACGGTGATCTGTCAACACCGTGAAAGGATGACATGCCCCCTCCAACCAATGACGCCATTCTTCGAGAGCGGATTTGATGGCTAGGAGTTCCCGATCACCCATGTCATAATTTCGTTCTGTGGGGGTTAGTTTTCGTGAATAGTAAGCACAGGGGTACAATTTAGCAGGATCACCTTGTCGCTGAGATAGTATGGCCCCTATCCCGATATTTGAGGCGTCCACCTCCACCACGAAAGGTGAGTTGGGGTCTGGATGATGAAGAATGGGGGCTGTGGTAAACTGCTGCTTTAACTGATCAAAGGCCTGATGAGCTACGGCTGTCCATTGGAGACGATGTGAACCCTTCTTGGTCATGTTCGTGAGTTGAGCAGCGATGGAACTGAAACCTCTGATGAAGCGACGATAGAAGTTTGCGAATCCCAGAAAACGTTGGAGCTCCTTGAGATTGGAAGGTAGAGGCCAGTTAAGCACTGCGTGAACCTTGCTTTCATCCATAGCAACTCCTTCGTGACTGATTATGTATCCTAGGAAGGCGACTGAGGTTGTATGAAACTCACATTTCTCAAGCTTGGCGTATAGTTGATACTTGATCAGGCGTTGGAGTACCGATCTGACGTGCCGGATGTGTTCCTGGAGAGTTTCAGAATAAATATGTCGTCGATGTACACTACGACGTAATGATCGAGCATATCCCTGAAGACATCATTGATGAAGGATTGGAAGACGGATGGACTGTTGACGAGGCCGAACGGCATGACCCGATATTCATAGTGCCCTGTAGTAGTTGAGAATGCAGTCTTCCATTCATCACCCTCCCTGATTCTGATGAGGTTATATGCACAACGTAAATCGAGCTTGGTGAAGAACTGGGCTGATCTTAACTGTTCTAATGCAGATGGCACCAGTGGTAATGGGTATCGGAACTTCACTGTGATCTCATTTAATCCTCGGTAATCAATGCATGGACGGAGGTCACCTTTCTTCTTAACGAAGAAGAATCCTGCGGAGGCTGGTGAGGTGGAGGGTCGAATGAAACCTTTGGCTAACTCCTCCTGAATATAATGGTTCATGGCCTCGGATTCAGGGTGAGATAAGGGAAATATGCGACCTCTGGGGGGAACGGTGTCAGGCAGTAGGTCGATTGCACAGTCTGAAGGTCTATGATGCGGTAATTGCGAGGCTTTAGCCTTACTGAAGGCTATTATCAGATCATGATAGACGTTGGGCAATGCCTGCGCATCCATGTCTGATTCAGTCACAGAAGCCGTTTGACAGACTAGAGGTTTAACTGGGGATATACATTGGGTTAAACAGTTCGTGCCCCAGTTGGTAATCTGAGAATCTCGCCAGGAAATACTTGGGTTGTGTCTGCGTAGCCAGGGAAGGCCCAGAATAATGGATGCGTGTGCCGTGGGGATGATATATAACTGTATGAACTCGTGATGCAGGGCGCCAGTGGTTAAAGAGAGTCGTGATGTCAGGGGAGTTATTTTGCCTGTGCCCAGTGGGCATCCGTCGACCGCCTCGACTGCCAGGGGGGAAGGACAATGAATTAGGGAAATATTGTGTTCTTGAGCAAAGTTCAGTGACATGAAATTTCCCGCTGCTCCAGAGTCTATCATGGTTGGTATTTCAACAGCACCTGATGGGGTCTCCAGTGTAACAGGAACAGTTAAGCAATGATCATTACTGAGGGTACACAGTTACACTCACCCTGATGGTTGGATCAATATTGGGTCGAGAGGGGCATGTGTTCCTTAAGTGACCGGGTTCCCCGCAATACAGACAGAGGTGTTGAGTGAGGCGGCGCTGTGTTTCCTCTGACGACAAGTGGTAAGTGTCCACCTGCATAGGTTCCTGAATGTCAGAAGGCGTTCTGGGTACAGCACTGATAGTGGGTCGTCGAGTTCTGAGGAGATTGTCAATCTGGATGGATAGGTCAATGTATTGATCGAGGGACTTCCCTTCATCACGGCAAGCAAGCTCAGTCTGAAGATCATGATTCAACCCCTTCCTGTAGTGCACCTTTAAGGGATCCTCTGTCCATGTTGTCTGTGCAGCGAGTGTGCGAAAAGCAAGGGCATATTCGGCTGCCGACTTTCTTCCCTGTGATAACGTCATGAGAAGTTCATCTGGGCTCCTCCCGTCCTTGGGATGATCGAACACCTCTCGAAAGCGTTGTTGAAACTCCTCAAATGTGCGAAACGGGGACCTGCCGCCTCTCCAGATCGCTGTCATCCATTCCAGCGCTCCTCCGGTAAGCAGAGAGCAAACGAAAGAGATCTTTCCCTCCTCGGTGGCATACAGAGCAGGCTGTTGGTTTACAAACAGGGTGCATTGAAGGAGAAAACCTCTGCAGTGAGTGGGGTTACCATCATACTTATCCGGAAACGCTAATCTGGGATTCACGCTGGTGGATTGAGTCGGTAGGACCGCCATGTTAACACTCGGTTGCGGAGCCGGAACTGTGGATGCAGGTATTTGCAATTTCTGAAGAGTCTTCACCAGCTCCTCGGTAAGAGAGGTAAGTTTCTGGAGCTGTTGGTGGTGAACAGCCAATTGCTGTGCTTGTGATGATACCTCTGATGATAGCTGATAGATAGCTGCTGGATCGTGTCTTGGCGAAGTCTTCTGTAATGATTCACTACCAGATCCGGGATCCATTTGCAGCTTTTATTGAAAAACACAGAGTTAGTTCAAAGGTAAACTCACTGAGCAGGTAGTTCAGGGGAAATGACAGAAACGGTATCGTGAAACAGTTCAGGGGTCGAGGCAGGCGGCTATCCAGAGCAGTAGTCTGTGTTCAGAGCAGGGGTCAATAAGGTAGGCAGCAATCCAACAGAGAAACTAGAAACAGGCAAGGTCACAACAAAAGGCAGTCCAGAAATGTAACAATAACGCTCAGAAATGTCAGCTAGGCAAAACAAGACTTCGCACTGAACCAGCACCGGATGGCTGGTTAAATAGCCCAGGTAATAGGCAACAGGTGTTGCTGATGATCAGTGCCAGGTACGGGGCTGCTGGGAAATGTAGTTAACTAATATTCGGGTGACGGTTCCCGTCGACGACCCGAAGAGGGAGCCGTAGGAGCGCTCTGTGTGACAAATACACTATAATGCGTTTTCTGTGTGAGTTAAACAAGTAACGTAAAGAGTGCTGCTGCAGAAATCTACTTTTGTTCCGCATTGTACTGTAACTTACATGTATTTAGGTAAGAATTGCCATTCGTATATTGTCTGTCTTAGCTTTTAATTGATATATTGGTTTTACATTTAAAAGGATATTAATGAGTAAAACAAAAATCTCAGCTACTAAGTTCAATCAGCTGACAGCCCTATTGTTTACGTGTTTTTATATAACAGAGTCAGGCCTGGATGAAAACCTGCTTAAAGAGAGAGATAGATTAACTGGGAAGATAAAGCCTGGTGCTGATGTACCCGGTAGGCTAAATGAAGAATTGTAAAACCAAAAATGCTCAGATGACGCTGAAAAGACAGTCAGCTCAGCTTCAGTAAGTATGCTCTTTTTGCCAATCTTTTATATAAAAAAAGAAAAACAGAAACAAAGACTGGACAGTATTTAATGCAGCAACTAATTAAACATAAGTCCACAAGAAAACAGGTGAAAAATAGTAGGCTAAATACTATGAAACCGTCCATTCCAGTTTTTCAAAACACAAAAGACAATGAATGTTTATGCTGCTTATGTATCTTTTCAAGGCCCCTGTAAATGAATCAGTTCAAGAAATGCAAAGAAGAATAGAAGGGCTACAGGAAGAAAACAACGGCTCAGAGAGGAACTTGAAAACTGTAAGGGACAAATTAGTGGACCGAGATCTCAAGTCACGTCTTTCAGGTATTCATATTTTATCTAAACAAAAACTTCTCACAAAATGAGGAATATTATAAAGCAGTTACAGTAAACAATATGCTGTCTAAGAAGTTGATGCAGTTGTTATAGAGCCAATATTTACCTGAAAAATTACTTTGATCTGTCAATACAGTCAGGTTGATCATGTTAAATTACCAGTTCATTTAGATGTCACCACATAAAGTTCTCCAGTGAAGTGCAGACGTGATGCAAGTGTTGTAAATGGCAGCTTCATTGATTACACTCTGTATAATTTTAAACATAGTCTGAAGTCTCTAGTATAATTGTCAGGATCCTGGACTGTTTTGTTGTGTTTATGCTCCCCTTGAGTTCCCTGTGACCCAGTTTCTCCCCAGTCTGATTGTGTTAATTTGCTCCAGGTGTGTCTTGTTTTCCCCTGATTTCCCTGCCTTTAAAAGCCCCAGTCCTTTCAGTTAGTGTTTGTCGTGTCTACAAGTGATGTACATGTGTCTTCCTCCTGTTCTCTGTGGGATATTATCCTCTGTGTTGGTCTGTATTAAAGACGATTTCGATTATCCACGGCTCTGTGTTCCTTCCAGCAGCGTAACGTGACAATAATATATTTTTATAGAAAAATTTCAACTTTTATATTTCTCTGAATTGTTTATAAGATAAAATAAATTGTTTATATAAAACATAATTAGTTAAAATCTTGTTTCAGAGATTCCTGGATTCTCAATGAGCTGAGAAGGCTAAGGACAGAGGCACGACCTCAAACTGAAAGTGAGGTAAATAGAAAATTGTATTTAGAAAAAAAAATCTTAAGTATCAAACCTCAAATTTGATTGACCCGTTGGTGGTCCAAGACATTTCACTGTTTGTATTACTCTGTGTTCACAATATTCCAGATTATGTATGTGGTGCACAGTAGAAGCAGGTTGGGGAATGGATTGATCTGAATTGAGGAGCATATTTTTGAAAGCCCTCAATGCTCCTATTTAGTGAGTAGGGAGCAGAAAAAGAAAACCTAGAGTGGAGTATATGTGTTGCTCACATACTAAACACTCTTTGTCACACACACATTTTCATAATGAACTGAAAACATTTACACTTCTCATGATAACATAAATGTTCTCTACTATTGTGTTTTGCACAGTTGCTTTGGCAAAACATCTGTCAAACAAGCTAAAATCAAAGTGTGTTATTGCTCAGTGCCATTGTCAAATTGCAAAATGAAAGAAGTTGCGTGTAATCAGGGATTTTTTCTGATGCACGCAAATATACCAGATTTAATTATCTGTGGAACTATTGGTGGAAATTAAGTTATTGGTGCAATCACAATGTTTGAATTTTCCTTATGGCCAATAATATATCATCTGCTGATATGTCATGCATCTCTACTCACTTTTAATTAAATTTTTAATGTACTGTTGTAAATGATCAAAATCAAAATTGCAGTCATGTTGTTGTTGTTGTTGTTTTATCATTGTTCCTATGGACACATAATAGCTGTGCTCATATTCAGAACAACAGCAAAACAGTACAACATGGTTTTTGTTTTGGTCTAATAATTTATAGACTAACTTTCCTGAAATTTATTTTCAGTGCTCCCACAAATGAATGTAGTCTGTGAGTTTGTTTTTAATTAATGGTCTAATCAGATTCAATGATCTATGCTAAGCTAAAAGTGCTACCGCCAGACCTAGAGATTGGCTGAATGGATTCAAAAACGGTAAAACTCAACTGTTTAACTCTAGGGGACGTGTAAAATGAGCCTATTTCCAAAAAAAGTGGAGTGTTCCTTTAATGTTTAGGAACATTAAAGGAATGTATTGTGTCATATACCCTAGTTTGTAGTGTACACATGATGTTGTTACACATGGTGAATAAATGTTGAAATGTAATATGGCAGATGTAGTATGGTGTCACATTTTTGTATTTGTAACATTTTTAAGATTGACAAGTATGCTAGTAATACCACAGGTTTATGACAGAAAAACTATGGTTTTCTTGTAGGAAAATCATAGCAAATTAAGTGTTACCATAAAAAACCCTGCAAAATTATTACAGGAATACCACAAAAATATAACAAAAGGACCACAGGACTATTACAGGAAAGCCAGGTATTACTGCAGAAATATGACAGTAGTACCACAGGAATATCACAGATATATTACATAACAGTACAACAAAAATGCTGTGGTAAAGCATCCCAAAAAACAACACAATACCACATAATTACCACACAATTTGTGTGTAGTACTTTTAATGTAATACCGCAGGTAATTTTTGTAAGGGGTGTAAGTGCAACATTAAACAGTTTTAGTTATGCTACAATAGATGTTTCAAAGTTATTAACAATGAACTGTATTACATAGTTAAATGCAAGGTCCAAAGACCTTAAGTTAAAGAAATATTTTTATTATTTAACAAAATTTTAACAGATCTTTTCCAAGAACAGAATGCAGATAAAACAAACTTGCAACCACGTATACAAAATACAAAGAACAGTAAACACACACACACACACACACACACACACAAAATCATGTTCTACATTTATTTTTAATAGGCATATTATCAATTTTTCCTTTCAGCTGTGGGCAGGAGTCGACAAATTTCTGGAGATCTTTTGCATATGCTTGCAAAGTTGTCCCTGCAGTATATGAGGGAGCAGAAAAGGCCTCCCCCTCTGATGCAGTTTTCACCTGTGATCACTGTTCTGATCTTGTGAGTAAGTTACATTAAATAAAACAGCTTCACAATTGAACGGCAACGTTGGCAGTTTATTAGCGGCTACAACTGTGGCATGCTGCCACCACGCACACTCCCAGGGCATCTGCCCATACTGCACATGCGCAGACATATTGCTCAAACCACACCGGTTTGCCATTACTGTAATCATCACATCTTCCTTTTTTTTTTTTCTTTCTTTTAAATACACAAATAACAATCACAAATCTTAGCTACACTTAACACAATTCATAAAGAACATAATTTACACACTACTAATAAATACAATAAATATTTCAGCATGTTTTGATAAATCTCTTTTAGCATGTTTCAATAAGTCTGTCAGGGCATTTCTGTGCACGAACAGATCTTCTCAAGGGCATCTCAGTCCTTTCAATTTGCTCCGTTTGTTCTGACTCAGCAGACACATTTCAACAAATGTTGATGATTCCTTCTTAACACAGTACCACTTGGCATTTCAACATTGTAAGATATTGGTTGAGTCTGTTCAAGAACAATGCTTTTCTGATTCCAGATATTGGTTTTATCTTTGAATCTAACCTCCTCGCCAACACAAAGTTCAGGCAACTGGGCGAGTTCCTTTATCATAATATAACTTCTGCTTAGCCCTTTGCCGTTCTTTGTATTTCTTGACTTTCTCACCATGTCGTGTTAACAAAAGATTCTCAGACATTACATTTACATTTACATTTAGTCATTTGGCAGACGCTTTTATCCAAAGCGACTTACAATTGGGGAGTACATAAAGCGATTCATCTTGAAGAGGCAATCAGACAGAGGAAGTGCTCGTAACACCAAGTCTCAGTCATTGTTCAAATAAGCACAAGCTAGCAAGGGAAGGAGAGAAAGATAAAGGGAAAAGTTTTTTTTTATTTTTTTAAAATGAACGTTAGAACGAAGACGTCGACCCATCAGAAGGTATGCCGGTGAGTATCCACATTCAAGAGGTGTACTACGATAAACAAGCAGTCCCATATAAAAACTACTTCCATCCTCTCTTGTTTTGTGCATTATTCTCTTTACTATTCCAACAGACTTTTCCACAAGACCATTGGACTGCGGAAAATGTGGACTAGAAGTTGTATGTTTAAAATCCCATTCTCCTGCAAAGCTCCTAAAGCTGGCATTAATAAATTGAGGGCCATTATCAGTAAAGATTTCCTTTGGTACTCCATGTCGAGCAAAAATTTACTTCATGCATGAGATAACATTTTCTGCTGTAATTGTGCTTAACATACACACCTCAGGATAAAATGAATAATAGTCAGTAACCAATAGGTAATTTTTTCCATGACATGTAAAAATGTCTGCACCTACTTTTTGATATGGTCTTTCAGGTACTGGATGTGGTTGTAGAGGCTCTCTTGGATTACTATATTGATGTTTAACACATGTCTGGAATTTTGACACGACAGTTGTAATGTCTTGATTAATTCCAGGCCAATACATGACCTCACGATCTCTCTTCTTACACTTCTCAATGCCTAAATGGCCTTCATGGATTTTCTCCAACATCTTATTTCTCAGACTTCGGTGAATAACCTTTGTATTTCCTTTATACAGAATCTCATCACAAACGGACAATTCATCCTTGCAGTTCCAAAACTCATACACCTCTGCAACACAATTTAGTTTTTTATCTGGCCAGCCATTCATGACATACTGTTTCACCTGTTGGAGCACTTGATCTCGTTCAGTCTCTTTACCAATTAACTTCATCTTGGAGTCAGCAACAGGCAAGGTTTCCAAAACCATGTTCACATATGCTTGAATCTCCTCAGTCAATTTCCCACTAGATGAAGAGGTTGGATCGACAGCTCTGGACAGGGTATCAGCTATGAACATTAATTTACCTGGTGTATAAAACACAGTTAATGCATAACGTTGTAATTTAATCATAATCCTTTGAATTCTTAAAGGGCAATTATTCAGCGGTTTCTTGAACAACGCAATCAATGGTTTATGATTGGTCTCCACACAAACAGATTGTCCTGCTACAAACTGATGAAATCTCTCACAAGCAAAGGTAATGCTAAGCAACTCCTTTTCAATTTGTGCATACCTGCTTTCCGCATCAGTCATCGAACGCGAGGCATATGCAACTGGTTGCCAGGCTCCATCATAATTCTGAAGCAGTACCGCTCCCAATACTCTCTGTGAAGCATCAACTGAAATTTTAATAGAACGTTTAGGGTCATAGAATTTCAAAGTCGGCTCTCTTGTTAAAATCACCTTCAAATCTTGCCAAGCCGATTCTTGTTCATAGCTCCACTCCCATTCATTTTTTTTCTCAATGAGCCATCTCAATGGAGCTATTTTTTTCAGACAGATTAGGAATAAATTTACTCATATAGTTCAACATTCCCATGAATCTCTGGACATCCTTCTTACATTGTGGTCTAGGCATATGTTCAATAGCAGAAACCTTCATAGGATCTGTTCGCACTCCCTCACTACTGACAATGTCCCCCAGGAATGTTAACTCTGTTACCCCAAATTGGCACTTTTCTCCATTCAACTTCAAATTTGCACTTCTTGTTGCTTTTAAAACTCTCCTTAGCCTTGCGTCATGCTCTTCTTTTGAAGCTCCCCAAACAATTATATCATCCATTGATGTATCAACACCATCCATGTGTTCATATATCATATGTACCGTTTTATGATACACCTCAGGAGCCGAAGCAATTCCAAAAGGAAGCCTCAAGAAACAATATCTTCCATATGGGGTGTTAAATGAGCATAATTTCGAGCTAGCATCATCCAATTTCAGCTGCCAAAATCCTGAAGATGCATCGAGTTTGCTGAAATACTTAGCATTCGCAAATTGTGCCATAATCTCTTCATGTGTGGGAAGCTTAAAATGCTCTCTCTTAATTGCTCTATTCAAGTCTCTGGGATCAAGACAAATCCTCAGCTTTCCATTCTTCTTGTCAACAATTACCAAGGAACTAACCCACTCAGTGGGCTCATCGATTTTCTGTATCACGCCTAAACTCTCCATTCTGTCCAGTTCTTCCTTAAGTTGATGTTTAAGTGCAAACGGTACTTTTCGACACGAATGGACAACTGGTGGTACTGTTTCATCTACCTGGATGGTATGCACTCCGGGCAAACAACCCAAGCCTTTAAACACATCCTCATACTCTCTTAAGACGGAGTCATATTCAAATTCACTTGTCTCTTCCACAACCAGCACTCTTCTCACCAAGTTCAGCTTCTCACAAGCAACCAAGCCTAAAAGTGCTGAAACATCCTTCGGCACCACCACAAATGACAAATGATATGTCTTCTCTTTATATTGCACTTTCACCACACATTTTCCTTTCACCGGTATATCTGCTCCAGAATATCCCCTTACTTTTACTTTAGCAGAGTGCAGTTTTGGCCTTGGTTTCAACTTGTTAAAGTCCATTTCAGACATTATATTAACTTGGGCTCCTGTATCCAGCTTACATGCAACTGTGCGATCATTTATTTGTAGATGTTCAATCCATTCTTTCTGGTTACTTTCACCTTCAGTTACTGCATCAACATAAAATTCTTCCAATTCGCACTCAACAACTGCATTCACTTGGTTAAACGGTCTCTTACTTTTACAACAACGTGCATAATGATTGTTTTTATCACATTTGTTGCATTTTTTACCATAAGCTGGACATTTTCTAGGCGGATGTTGCATCCCACAACGATCACAACTTCTTTGACGCTTCTCATCCGTTACTCTGCCCCTCTCCTTGAACGTTGTTTTCTTTATACTTCCGCCAAATGGTGTCTGATATTTCTTTACAACATCCACAGTACAGCTCTCATTTAACAATTCTTTAGCTTGAGTCTTTACAGTTTCTGCTGCTCTACAAAGCAAAAGTGCCTTCTCCAAATTCAAATCTTGTTCCCTGAGCAGCCGTTCCCTCAATCCGTTATCAGGTATTCCACACACAATTCTATCCTTTATCAGAGAATTTGTCAATTCGCCAAACTCACACGTTTTGCTCCTGTGTCTCAACTCAGTCACATATTGCTCAATGGTTTCTCCACTTCTCTGCATGCACATAAAAAATCGATGCCTCTCATAAGTAACATTCCTCTTCGGGATACAAAACGCTTCAAATTTATCCATTATTGACTGCAACTTCATACTCTCTCCTTCTTCAAAAGTGAAATAATTATATACCTTTTCCACTTTACGATCTCCATCAATTGCAGATAAGTACAAGATTAATCGTTGCTTAAATCGTCTCCAATTCTCAGCAACATTACCGGTAAGTTGAAGTTTCGGAGGTGGCTGCAATCCTTCCATCCTTTATGCTTGTAATCCACGTGTATGCACTAACTTTTCTTCTCAACTTTCATACTCCGCTCCGTCCATACGTTCCTTTCAAAAGCCACTTCTGACACCATGTTCTGATCTTGTGAGTAAGTTACATTAAATAAAACAGCTTCTCAATTGAAAGGCAACGTTGGTAGTTTATTAGCGGCTACAACTGTGGCGTGCTGCCACCACGCACACTCCCAGGGCATCTGCCCATACTGCACATGCGCAGACATATATTGCTCAAACCACACCGGTTTGCCATTACTGTAATCATCACAATCACAATTAGAAGAAAATACATTGCAAAAAAAAAACAACTGTTAATACATGTCAAGTTTGCATAATGTAAAGAAGTGTTAGGGACATGTTTGGTGGTGTGGGTAGGTTTAAGGGTGGGTTAAGGAGTAAGGGATGGTTCAACAGTGTAATTATAAATGCAATTACAGAAATTAATTACAGATGTAATTATATGCAGGTATTTTTAAAATATAAGTACAATGTAAAAAAAATATGTATGTCAGTCCTCTGTCATGTGTGTCATGTGTTCCCGCCTCATGTGTCCATATTTGGTTTGTTTCCTGTCCTTGTTTCATGTCATTGTGAGTTAAGTATGTTGCAGCTGTGTTTATGTGATTATGTGTTAATTACCCTGTGTATTTAGTTCCTGTATTTTGAGTTTGATTTCGTCTGGTCTACTCGTTACTTCCCCGGTGTATCCTGTCTCTGAGTCCTGCCTTGTCCTACCTTGATGTCTCATTAAAGACTATTATTTGAGTTTATGTCCTCGTCTGCGTGTTCCTGTTCCTCCCTCGTGTGTGCACCGTGACAGAAGACCAGACCTAACCGTAAGCGGCGCCCATTCACCCCGTATTGTTTTCCGTTTTTCAAAAGTGTTTTGTTTTGTTCCTGAATTTGTTTGTCCCGTGGCAAGGAAGTCGCCACTCGTCCTCCCGCCATAGCCCACTGCAGGATGGTGTGGGAGTTCGACGGGATCGCCGCGAGTCCTCTGGCCGTGAGCCCTCATGCCCGCCGATCGCGGGAGATATCCACCGCCGGCGGTGGCTCTCCCAAGCCCGCCGGCGGGTTGCCTAGTTCCCGGGTTGCCGCTCCCCCAGGCGCGCCGTTCGAAGAAGATCACGCCACCGGCCCGCCTCTGACTCAATGCCCGCCGGACTGCCTCAGACTCAATGCCCGCCGGATCGCCGCTGACTCAATGCCCGCCGGATCGCCGCTGACTCATGCCCGCTGGCCGCCGCTAACCCTAGCCCCGTGGATCTAGTCCACCTGTTACGGCCAGGAGTGCCATTTTTAAGTCGTGTTGTGCCCACAGGAACATTTTAACTTGCCTTGTCTCGTCATGTTTTGTCCACGGAGACTCGTCTGGGGCAGGCGGCTCCTCTTGTTGTGGCCATGGAGGCCATTCTAGCCGCCTGCCCCCTTATCGTGGAGGTGGAAGCGGTTCCTGTGGGATGTCCTGTCCTGTTTGTCTGTGTTTAGCCCCGGAGGGCTTCTGATATCCCCTCACTTCCCCAGGGTAATTTTTTTGGGGGGTAGTATGAGTTCCGGCTGTAGGGGCCGGGCCGAGGGGACCGAGGCCAAGGCCCCGAAGACCATCTGCCATGGCCTCCAGAGCTCCCAGCTCCGCCATGGCCACCTGAGCTCCATGCACCTCCATGGCTTCCAGAGCTCCCAGCTCCGCCATGGTCCCTGTCTGTCTGTTCCGCTCTGGAGGTCCCCGTCCTGTGTTCCTGTCCGTGTTTATCCTGAGGGGCCTCCAGAGTGCCCACCCCCCCTCCCCGATGGAACTGTTAAGGCTCGGGACGAACCTTTCGGGAGGGGGGAGTAATGTCATTCCTCTGTCATGTGTTCCCGCCTCATGTGTCCATATTTGGTTTGTTTCCTGTACTTGTTTCATGTCAATATGAGTTAAGTAGGTTCCAGCTGTGTTTATTTGATTATGTGTTAATTACCCTGTGTATTTAGTTCCTGTCTTTTGAGTTTGATTTCGTCTGGTCTACTCGTTACTTCCCTGGTGTATCCTGTCTCTGAGTCCTGCCTTGTCCTGCCTTGTCCTACCTTGTCCTACCTTGATGTCTCATTAAAGACTATTATTTGAGTTTATGTCCTCGTCTGCGTGTTCCTGTTCCTCCCTCGTTGTGCACCATGACAATGTACACAATATGTGCATAGTACCGAATGATTAATTTAAATGTTAAGGCCACTCAATATAAAGAGGGACTGAAAACCCTCTAAATCTTAGTTGTTTTAATATATTTGTTCATAATTTTATGATACACAAATGAAAAAAATTCCTGACAAGTTACTCACCCGTATGTCATCCAAGATGTTCATGTCTTTCTTTCTTCAGTTGCAAAGTTTTTTTGAGGAAAACATTCCAGGATTATTCTTCATACAGTGAACTTTTATGGTGGCCAGCCCAGTGGACTGAAGATTAAAAACGCAGTTTCAAAGCTTCAAAGGGCTCTACACGAGGAAGAAGGGTCTTATCTAGCGAAATGATCGGTTATTTTCTAAAAAAGTTAAAATATGCGGTAACACTTTAGAATACTGTTTCTTACTTACTGCATAACTAATAAGGAATTATTGAAGAACTAACAGTTAATTATTCATTAACACTTAACTCACTACTGTTAACTACTCTCTTAATATGGATGTTATTATTATGGATGTTATTATTATGTTCTGGGGTATAATTGTGTACATTTACTGCCTTATTCCAAAAGCAGGCATATTTATGTTATAATCGTACTGGGTTACAGGTTTGTTTATTATTATTCCTGGTCCCCACACTGCGTGTCTGTATATGTTTAATTAGACGCAGCGTGCTGGCCCGTCGCCTTTAAGTTTCATTTTCATTCAACTGATGGTCAGGACTGGTGTGCCTTACCGGTTTACAACCTAACCCAACCAACCTAACTAACTAACCTACCAGTTGACTAACAGGCTAGCGTAGCGGTAGCATTAGGCTATCTAGTTTGTTGATGTTTATTGTGTATGTGTGCACAATAAAAGCTTATAAAAGAGACGCGAGTTGTATCCGCCGTGCTTGTCCTGAAACCCTTCCAGTGGGGAGTTTATTGAGCTATAGCAAGTAGTTCAGTAAAAAACTGGACAGTTGTAAACCGACGTCGGAGCCGTGCTAGAGAGAACACGGACCCCGAGCGGAGGAGAGCTGTCGTTGACGATCGGCGACCCGGATTCTGGGGATAGAAGCGGCCATCAACAACACCATTACAACGGATGAGCCGAAACCAAGGGCTAACGGAGCAGTTAACCCTCTGGGGTCTGAGGTGATTTTGGGGCCCTTGAGAGGTTTTGACATGTCCTGATATTTGTGCTTATTTCAGCTACTTATAACATACTAATGACCAACATGTATTTGTTTTTGTATTCAGCACAAACTTTGCTACAATATTATGTGACCAAGATGGATGTACATGTTTGTATTTTTTTAGAAAAAAAATATTATGCGTGGTTAGTAAGTTTTGGGAAAAAAATGTAGCTGAAATAAGGCCATAAAACCCACACTAAATAGTCCTGAATAAGACTTTAGAGTAATCAGTCTTGTCGGCTAGAATATTTACTTCACAATTAAGTGAGAATCATTCTGCTTACTCATTTACAGAAAACAATACATTGATTAAAATTTTTTAAGACATGTTTTGTGATTGAAAGCCTGTATGCGAGGGAGTGACAATGTCCTTGAATATTAAGTGATTCTCACCTGAGACACAAAGGGCCCTCCCCTAAAGCTGCTAATGGCCCATCAGTGTGACTGACTTTGAGGCAGGTAAGAGAGAATGTGAGGAGATTGAACAAATGTTTTTTTTTAATTATTTGTATTTCATTTACAACACCGTATAATCAAAACATACATAATGAAGGTCAAAGACACATTATTGTGCACACTGATCTAACCACAGAGATGTGAACAGACTTTGAGTCATTCCTGCAACAGATTCTGTTCAACAAGTGACACAAGTAAATCATGCCTGATATTTACGTGTGTTATTTGAGTGTTTCTGCTACTTTCCATGGATTCAAGAAGAAAAAAAAAACATAATCAGTGGTCAAGGAGCTTGTTTTACCATATAATATCAGTGTAGTTGGACATCTGATGTTGGTACAGCACAAAAACAGTTTGAAGAGACGTCAGGATTCATCATCTGTGGTGCAGGTTCTGATTCAATAAAATACAAACAAAAAAAAACAACATTTGTGAGCATGTTAATATCAGGAGCATCTTTATATATATATATATGTGTTATAGACTCACGCATGCTTTGTACTATCGTAAACAAAAAAAATACCTTTTATATCTGAGAAACTAATTATTATTGTTTAGAAAAAACAAACTATGATTTTGTAGACATATAACCTAGTATGTATGGCTTTGTACTACAAAAGATGTACTTTGTACTATAAAAAAGGATATTTTATATCTGAGATTTTTCTAATCATTGTAGCATTCATCATGTTGTCGTTTGGGAAAAAAATAAACTTGCATTAAAGTTTTTTGTCACAATAACACGTTAACTAATGCAAAAAAAAGAACAAACATCCTGTTTGTTTTCTTTTTTTTTTCCTAAACCACAAAGTTTTGTTGTATTCGTGAGTGTACACAAAAAAAATAGACACTTCAAAGTTTCAATTGATGTATAACACTTATCTGTACGACCAAAATCGACGGAGTATTTTTAATGTCTTTTGCACTGGTCTTAAAAAAAACGAGTTGGTATCGCCGGCGATACAGCCGTCCCATTAGGGTTAAAGGGCTGAATAACTTCCACGACTGTGAGTAAGACTGGGTGGATAAAAAATAATAGCTGCGGGGCTAATGAAGTGACTTGGTGAACAACGCCTCTACCAACCATAACAGCTGGCAAAGACGTCTGTGTTGTTCACGGATGAGTCGATTCGTTTGAACGATTCTTTTGCTAAGAAGTGATTTTAGTGATTCTGTTCACTGGAAAAAAAGTGAAAGTAAAAGAAAAAAGAAGGAAAATGGCAGATGATAAACCAGATCTAGAGAGTTTAAAGCGGAAACGCTCAAATGCACAACAAAACTTTACAACACGAATAAACCGCCTTGATGTAAGTGCTGGCCGTTTACGTGAAGTTGAGTTGTCAGAAGAGTTAGCGAGATTGAAGGATGATTATGACAAACTCCTCGATGTCAGTAATGAATATGTAGACGCACAGAGCCAGATAGACCCTACGGGTGACGACAGTGAGTCGCGGGACGCCCTGGCGAGGAGAGATGCCAGTGAGAAAAGATTCCTTGAAGCTGAGAGTAAGAGCATGGAATTACTGTGGTCCAAGTTTGCAGCGCCGGACATAGACGTTTTGGTAATACAGTTCAAGTCTGCTTTGGCTCGGGCTGAGGTGCTCGGGGAAGGTAAAGTAGTGCCATGGATGCAGCAAGGGGTCGAAAGTGGTAAATTAGATAGGAAACTCCATGAACTCAGGGAGGCTGTGTACACTTGGAGAGACTATCGGCCACAAGGAAAGGACAAATGGATGCTCTTTTTGTCATTGAGGGAGGACAAGGAGCAACTGATGGATGGGTGGACATACCGACGTGAAAATGAGGTCATGAAGAGGAACAGTACAGAACTAAAAGACGATGGCGACGGTGACAGAGGTGAGGAGGAAGAGGATGAAGATGTGGGAGGCGATGACGCGGTCAGTGAGCATGTCACAACGGCTATCGACAGCCTTACAGCTGAAGATAATATCACCTTTACCCAACCAGTAACCCTTGCTATTGCTACTCCACCTGTTAACAACCGGCCTGCTGTTGTCAATCCGTCCATTAATGGGCAGGGAAACGTATATGTCACGAGCTCTCCTTCATTCATGGCCACAGGCAAAGCAAGCATCTCAACCTGTGCTGCTCAAGGTGCTACAGTCACTAGTAGACCTCAGAGCAGGTATGTGACAGCTACCACACAAAGTACCCCCCAACAGACTTTACATCCCACCCTGCAGTCAAGACAGTCTGATGGTGGACTTGGTGTCAGTTTCGCCCAACCTTCGACCCTTGCCAGCACGCCACAACTGCTGAGTGTTCGTGCCGCTCCGCCCGTCGATCTCAGAATGGGACAAAGTAGTAGCATGCCATATAGCAGCCCTGGTTCATACGCCGGTGGGGATAACAGCTCTCAGTGGGTTCGACCAAAAATAAGGCTCACACCCATAAGTTTGCCTAAGTTCTCTGGGGACAGGAGGGACTATTGGCGCTGGAAGGTTGAATGAGAGAGTATCCAGGCGCAAGCGGAACCTACGGGGTCGAGGGAATGTAAGAAACTTCACTTGCTAGACAGTATAGGTGAGTCTGTGAAAACTGAACTCAGACTGTTGCGTTGCAGAGATGCAAACGATATCTTCAGGGAATTAGAGAACCGTTATGGTGACAAAGCACAAACGGCAGAAGAGATCGTGTTGGAGCTTCAATCACGACCTGCTGTAAAGAACCACCAGCCACGAGAGACGTTAGAGTTGATTCTAGCAGTGGAGAGGGCTGCATTAGACCTCACAGACTTGGGGTGCACGGACGCTGTACAGAATCAGCTGGTGATTCGGTCTTTGGAGAGTAAACTCCCTGATGTTATGAAAAGAGAGTGGGTCGTGTGCGTGAGAAACCCTGTTAACAACGTCCACCCAGGAAACCATTTCGATAGACTTTTGCTGTTCCTGGAAGACCAAAAATCATTGCTCGTGAGGTTGGAGCAGTTGCTGCCCAGCAAGCCATGGCCTGCTAATGCTCCTGAGAGACCAAGCTACCGGGAGAAACCAGGAGACAGATGGAGGGAGAAGTCGTCATTCACTAAGACTACAGCAAGTGAAGTTAAAAGAGACTCCAAGCAGTTATCATGTGCTATGTGTGGTGATGAAGAACATTGAGGTAAACTGTTTCGCTGTAAAACTTTCAGAAAGGCCAGTCTGTCGGAGAAGAAAGCTCAGGAGAAAAAGGTAAAAGCATGTTCAAAGTGTCTGGATGTTCACGGGGTCGATAATGGCTGCACTCCAAAGTTCCTCTGTCGTAAAGAGGAGTGTAAGAAAGGCGACACTCCAGCAGATCACCACTATTTCCTCTGCCCTAAGGCATCAACAAGGAAGGACGCTGCTCAGAGGGAAAGCAAAGCAGAGGAAAAGAGGGGACCTCGTGGTCCGACAGAGGAGCAAGAGGCTGTGTTCGCCGAGCTGGGACTGACTCCCCACCAGTTGGAGGCTGTCCGCAGAGCTTGTACTAACAAGGCATCGTCGACAGTGTGTTCTGGCAAGGGTCTGATAGAACAGAGTGGCTTGAAAGAACATCCAGTCCTCATGATGCTTGTATCTGTCATGACAAAGAGAGGAGCTAGCCTTGGAGCTTTGGTCGATCTTGCTTCTGACACGACCTGGGAAGGCCAGGAAGCCATTTGGAGCAAGAAAGCAGTGTAGAAGTTCGAACGACAGCAGCATGCAATAAAGAGATCCTTGAGTGGCTAAAATGGGTTAGCATCGGTGCTGCCTGTGACCCTACCTGTGGAGGGTGTCGCTGTGGTAAGTGCACACCGGGGGGAAAGGAGTTGTCCCTGGCTGATGAGAAAGAGCTGGAGATAATAAAAGCAGGTCTAACCTTCAGAGAGAGAGATGCCCACAGCGACCAGCCGCACTGGGATGTGAAGTACCCCTGGAAGGAAAACCCAGCCTCTCTTCCCAACAACCGTAAAGCTGTGGAAGCAACATTCCTGAGGGCTGAGAAGCGGCTCATGAAAGACCCCCTGTGGAAAGAGGCTTACATGAAGCAAGTCCACGAGATGGTGGGGAGGGGAGCTGCTGTTAAGCTCACTAAGGACATGATGGACAGCTGGAATGGTGCTGTGTGGTGGGTGAGCCACCTAACTGCTCCAAATCCCCACTCAGTGACTACGCCAGTGCGCCTCGTCTGGAATAGCAGCCAAGAGTTCGGAGGGGTGAGCATGAATAGCATTTTGCTCAAAGGCCCAGACGTCCTAAATCCCATCAGAGCGGTGCTCCTCAGATTCCGGGAAGGAGAACATGCAGCCATCGGAGACGTCACCAAGATGTACAATTCGATATGACTGGAAGAACAAGAGGTCCATGTACATCGATTCCTATGGAGAGACTCACCGGAGGATGAGATTGAGGATTATGCTGTCGTGAGGGTGAACCTGGGGGACAAACCGGCTGGGTGCATTGCACAAGTTGCCATGCGAGAGACTGCGATGTTGCCCCAGTTCTCTGATATGGAGGAAAGAAGGGTCATCGATGAAGACTCCTACGTCGATGACCTCCTCACATCCCACAATGACCCACACTGTCTAAACGAGATCCTAGGGGGAGTGGAGTATATATTGAAAGTGGGAGGCTTCTACCTCAAGCCTTGGGTCCGGTCCGGTCAAAGTGGGAGGCGGGACGGGACAGAGTCCAAGCCAGTGACTCTGACGTTGCCCAACCAGCTAAGGGAAGAAGATAACAAAGCTCTGGTGGTTGGTTACCTCGTGCAAGAGGACAAACTCTTTGTGATGGTCTCCATCAACTTCTCCAGAAGGAAGAAGAAGATGAGGACTGAGACTGACCTCACTGAAGGAGAAGTGGAAGTGAAGACACCAAACCCACTGACTCGTCGTGTTCTACTGAGCCAGATCGCCGGGCTGAATGACCCGATCGGTCTAGTAACACCTGTTTAACAGAAAGGAGTGATCCTTGTTAGAAGAGCCTTCTAGGAAGCTGGTAAGCTTACTAAAGACACCTGGGATGAACCTCTGTCTGACGAACTCAGAGGAAAAGCAATTGAACTGTTCAAGGAGTACGCTCGTCTAAGTAGAATCACGTTCCGCAGGAGCCTCACATCCTCTGACTGGAAGGGTAAACCCTGGGGAATTACGTTTTCTGACGGGAGCTGTGAGTCCTATGGCGCCGTACTGTACTTGCGATGGGAGACGTCAGATGGTGTGGTCACCCGGCTGGTAGAGTCGAAGGCCAAGTTAACCCCCCTCAACCAGAAAGGTGACACAGTCAAGGCTGAGGTATGCGGGGCTGTCTTTGCCACACGTCTGAAGGGATACGTATTGAAGCATGGACGACTGGACGTGGAGAAGTGGTTCCACTTCATTGACAGTCAGACGGTACTAGGAGCCAAAAAGAGAGCTACGGATTCCAGACATACTTTGCGAACCGAGTCGGAGAGATTCAGAAGGCTGGACCTGTAACTGACTGGTGGTGGATACTAGGCGAGGTCAACATCGCTGATCTGGTCACGAGGGGGTGCTCTCCTGAACTGCTGGGTGAGAACTCTGTGTGGCAGAAAGGTCCCGAGTTCCTGTCTAGTCCAGTCGAGGATTGGCCCATAAAGTCCGCTTCAGAAGTGGCAGCTGATGCTAGGGAGGTGGTGAGTAGATCTTCACTCTAGATCTAGGCCTTTTCAGCAGTCCTCACCAGAGCTCAAGCCAAGAAGTTGTTAAACCCTGACAGTCCCGGTGGTGAAGATCCAATAGTCACAGGTGGAGTTAGCAGGGCGCCAGCGTCCTCAGAAAATGGAATGAAATTGACCTTATCTGAGACCAAGGAAACGGAGACACTGTGGGGAGCCACGCTCATAGACCAAGTGGATCCAACAAGGTGCAGTTCTCTAACTAAGCTTTGTGGAGTAGTCGGTTATGTCCGCAGAGCTGTGAAGAAGTGGTTGGCCCGTGTAGGTAGGGCCCCTATGCCAGAAAAGTGGGAGGCAGTATTGACAGTAAAGGAACGCAAGGCTGCGTTCCAAGACCTGTGCCTAGCCGCCCAGAAGGGAGTTACGTTTCCTGTGGCGACGCTAAACAGACTTGTTGTCAGTAAAGATGAGGCTTCAGGGCTCCTGATATGCCATGGTAGAGTCCAGGCCATTACCCAGGGAGGGACCGGTGTGCCTCTGATCCCCTACAATGCGTGGGTCAGCACCCTTCTTACGCGAGAAGCCCATAAATCTAACCACGAAGGCGTTGCTGGCACACTCCTCCGTGAGAGGTCTAAGGCATGGGTAGTGCTGGGACCAAGGATTGCCAGAAATGTCATTTACTCTTGTATGCACTGTCGTAAGACCAAAGCGAGAATGTGCAAACAGGTGATGAGTGAGCTCCCCCTCGAACGAACTGAACCTGCCGCACCCTTCGAATTTACGTCATTGGATCTTTTCGGTCCTTACGCTGTTAAAGATACTATAAGACGTAGAACAAAGATGAAAATCTGGGGTGTGGTGTTCAGTTGTATGGCTTCGAGAGCAGTACATGCTGACATTGTAGAAGATCTATCGATGGAAGGATTCCTAAATACATGCTTGTGTATATGTGTGCTTGTCGTCTACGTCTATGTGTCAGGTCGGGCCTTAGACTCCACCTCACTCATCATCTTAGTCGACCCCCACCCCACCACCATGCCCTGCCGGTGGAGGATGCCGCCGGTGCGTTGGTGATTTCTCGCGCCGGGGCAGGATGCTCGGGCGAGCGCCGGCCCACTCTCGGCGGTCGATTGGCGGGGCCTGGCCCTAATGGCCTTGCTGGGCCCCGATTGTGGTCTGGGGGGCCTTTGGGTCTCCGGGCCCAGGGCCCGGTCCGCTCTGGTGTGGTCGGCTGCCGGTGGAGCCTGCGGGCTTGCCGCCACGGCACCCTGGGGTGTCTACACTGTGGCTGTCGGAGGTCCCACCTTCGGGCTCTCCTCTGCCCTTTTCTGGGTGAAGGCCGCGGTTGTCCCTGCGGTGGTTCTCCTGGGGGTCCCGTGCCCTGGGGGGCCTCCGGATGTTTGGGGCCCGGGTCTTTTCCGTGCCTGCTTCATGCCTTGTGGGATGGGGCTGTTGTTCCCCACACACACTATTAAACATTTACATGGAGGAACCTTATGAACACAAGCGCGCTCACACACACAGGTGTACACTCAAGCATTCACATTGGTATAAAAACAGGTGCTCACAGACACACATTGTCTTGATCTGCTGTTGCTTCAAAACTTATTTTGTAATATTAGTTATGCGTGCTGCTCAATAACATTTAACATTTAGAATTTATTGTGATTCATACAGATGTTGGTTGTTGCTGCAGTCTCTTTGATGTTGTGTCTTCGGTTGTTTTCTTCTGTTGTTTTCTCTTTTTGTCAGCAGGTATCGAAGCAAATTGTCTGTTTTTTTTTGTTTGTTTTTTTTCCTCTCTCTCTCTATCCCCCATTCTCCTTTTTTCTCTCTCTCTCTCTCCCCCTTCTTTGTTGACTTTGCCCACAACCTTTTTTATTTTTTATTTTTTTTATTTTCCTTTCTTCTTTCTTCTTTCTTCTTTCTCTCTCTTGTTTTCTCTGTCCCCTGGTCTTGTCTGTCACAGTGTGGTTAAGTAAAAGGGTATATAAAATTAAATTAATTAATTAATATAAAAAAAAGATTAAAAAAAAAATAAATAAATAAATATATTTAATTAAAAAAAAAAGAAAAAGGAAAAAAAAAAAAAAAAAAAAAGGCTGTGAATGATGATAGCATAGCCACGCATATGTACTGTCATGTGTTATCTGTGCTACTGACAGGCCAAAAAAAAAAGGATTCCTAAATACATACCAACGTTTCACAGCTCTCAGGGGTCACCCAAGAAAGCTCTGGTCGGATCAAGGGACCAACTTTGTGGGCGCCAGGCCAGTATTACAGGAGCTTTATGAGTTCCTAAGTAGCATCGACAAGGATCAGGTCCAGAAGAAGGCGGTAGCTGTAGGAACCGACTGGATGTGGATGTTTGACCCGGCGGACTCTCCCCACAGAAATGGGGCAGCTGAGGCAGCAGTTTGCGTACTCAAGAGAGCGTTAAGCAGTGTTGGCAAAGAAGAAAACTTGACAGCACTGGAGTTCCAGACCCTCCTGTACCTGGCTGCTAACCTGTCAAATGAGAGACCAATCGGTGCCAGAGCCCAGGTACAAGATGAAACCGTGGAAGTCATCACTCCTAACTCTCTTCTGCTCAGTCGCGCAGGACCCAATGGGGACTCTCGAGGGTTTGAGTACCCAATTTACCCAGTGGTGCGTCTAAGAGCAATCCAGATCGAGGTTGACAAATTCTGGAAGCGATGGAGCCAGCTGGCAGGTCCGGGCCTCTACATCCGTCAGAAGTGACACGCGCCTGCTAGAAACGTTGCGGCAGGGGACCTAGTGTGGTTAGCTGACCAGAACACACTGAGGGGCCAGATCAGGCTGGGTCGAGTCGTGGAGGTGTGTCCTGATGTGAAGGGCGTAGTACGAGATGTGAGGGTGAGAACATGTCGAAGCGGTCCAGTTTTCGGCGGACAGCCTAAGAGAAACCAAGGTATGGAGAACTATCCCTCCACCATCCTCCACAGGGATGTTAGGAGGTTGGTGGTTCTGCTTCCAGTGGAGGAGCAGTAAAGGATCCCCACCATGGTGTGTTTCGGTAAAGGATCCCCACCATGGTGTGTTTCGGTAAACGATCAAGACCCTCCCCACTACCATCCTCCTGGAGGCTGGTGGTGTGTTTCGGTGAAGGAGGTCGTAATGTCACCAAGGACAATGTATGTTGTTGTTGGACATTAAAATTACCTTGAAGATATAGTTATTCATGTTGTGACATAGTACGTTCATATCTATGCATGCAACGTTGTTTGCATGGTCACGGAGGAAAATTTCATATCTAGAAGTTTAACTGTTTGGTTATGGTAGCCTACTTGGATTCTAGAATCTGTAGACCAAGTGGGAGGTGTAGAACTTTCCAGTAGGTGTAACTATTGTTATTTATATAACAAGAGATGGATGTTATTATGTTCTGGGGTATAATTGTGTACATTTACTGCCTTATTCCAAAAGCAGGCATATTTATGTTATATTCATACTGGGTTACAGGTTTGTTTATTATTATTCCTGGTCCCCACACTGCGTGTCTGTATATGTTTAATTAGACGCAGCGTGCTGGCGCGTCGCCTTTAAGTTTCATTTTCATTCAACTGATGGTCAGGACTGGTGCGCCTTGCCGGTTTACAACCTAACCCAACCAACCTAACTAACTAACCTACCAGTTGACTAACAGGCTAGCGTAGCGGTAGCATTAGGCTATCTAGTTTGTTGATGTTTATTGTGTATGTGTGCACAATAAAAGCTTATAAAAGAGACGCGAGTTGTATCCGCCGTGCTTGTCCTGAAACCCTTCCAATGGGGAGTTTATTGAGCTATAGCAAGTAGTTCAGTAAAAAACTGGACAATTACCATTAATTAAATTCCTGTATGTAAGGCAAGGACTGAGGGAAAGTGAAAATACATGTAACCAATTAGTAATTAATAAAGAATTATCAAATAATTCTGCAGGACTTATTTCGAACCTGAAACAGTAGGCCTATTCTAAAGTGAAAATATTGGAAACCCATTAGTAATTATTAAAGAATTATCTACGGTGGATGAGAAGTGCAAAACAAATCACGATTCTGAAAACAAAATAACAAATTACAAACGCAAATGCAAATCTAAAAAACAAAATAATTCAGAAAACACAACAACAATCCCGAAAACATTATTACAAGTCAGAAAACACAATGACAAATTCGAAAACAAAATAACAAGTCAGAAAACACAACGACAAATCCGAAAACAAAACAACAAGTTAGAAAACACAACGACAAATCAGACAAACCGGAAGAGGTAGGTATAGTTTGAGACAGCACCATTGGTTTGGGAATAGATTACTCACTGCTGACTGGACGAGACATCTGTCAATCCAGGTACAGGAAGAACCAGAAGAAGCACAGCAGAGTCAACTGAAGCATCAGCTCCTGTGGCGCAGATGGTAAATCTTGTGTCATTGTCTTTTTGATGCGATCGACCAGTGGTTCGATCCCACCTTTTGCCGAACTTTTTTTTCCCTCCCTTTTCAAATCTCGTATCGCATCGTAAAGGCATTTATTTTCAATAAAAATTAAGGAAATAATCAAAAGGTTGAAAATAAAGTATCGGTTAGGGTAGGTGTATAGAGGGCTTTATTGTACCAATAAGGTGGCATCCATTTAATAATTTGAATTAAAATTATAATTTACACTCAATACCTTATTATTGCATACTGTTTTATAATGTACTACAATACTGAAGTGCAGATAATTGCCACTATTTGCAACAAGTAGTATACATAGCAGAAAATTCTGCTATTTTAACAGTGTAAAACCCTACCCTATAATTTATTTTCAACTTTTTGATTATTTCCTTAATTTTTATTGAAAATAAATGCCTTTACGATGCGATACGAGATTTGAAAAGGGAGAAAAAAAAAGTTCGGCAAAAGGCGGGATCGAACCACTGGTCGATCGCATCAAAAAGACAATGACACGAGATTTACCATCTGCACCACTGGAGCTGATGTTTTAGTTGACTCTGCTGTGCTTCTTCTGGTTCTTCCTGTACCTTGATTGACAGATGTTTCGTCCAGTCAGCGGTGAGTAATCTATTCCCAAACCAATGGCGCTGTCTCAAACTATACCTACCTCTTCCGGTTTGACTGATTTGTCCTTGTGTTTTCTGACTTGTTATAATGTTTTCGGGATTGTTGTTGTGTTTTCCGAATTGTTATTTTGTTTTTTAGATTTGCATTTGCGTTTGTAATTTGTTATTTTGTTTTCAGAATCGTGATTTGTTTTGCACTTCTCAGCCACCGTAATTATCAGATAATTCCGCAGGAATTACTTAGAACCTGAAACAGTATTCTAAAGTGAAAATATAGGGAACCCATTAGTAATTAATAAATTATTATCAAATAATTATGCAGGACTTATTTCGAACCTGAAACAGTAGGCCTATTCTAAAGTGAAAATATAGTGAAACATTTAGTAATTAATAAAGAATTATTAGATAATTCCGCAAGAATTACTTAGAACCTGAAACAGTATTCTAAAGTGAAAATATAGGGAACCCATTAGTAATTAATAAATAATTATCAAATAATTATGCAGGACTTATTTCGAACCTGAAACAGTAGGCCTATTCTAAAGTGAAAATATAGTGAAACTATTAGTAATTAATAAAGAATTAATTACTCGTGCGGGAGCTGGACTCAGGGAAACTGCAGTTAACTTCCCTGTGTTAACTTAGGCGTTAACACAACACAAAAACTACCCAAGACTAAAAAAACAAATATGACCCGACAGCTTCATCCCAGTGTTTCGGTAAATAAATAAATAAATTAATTAATTAGTTAACAAACCACCATTTTGCAGAGTGTACAGTATCTGTAGTAAGTTGGATAGTTATGGCAAGACAGTGGAGTTTGGGTTCCTTTCCGAAGCAGATTTCCTACAGAACATGTGCACAAGGCAATTATTTACCATACAGGCAAAAACATAAGGGGTGAGAACCAGAAAGGCGTAAGTGACATTTCACCAACTTTACAGGAGGGCCAAAACAAAAAATGTCCATAGGTTGATCTGACTTTGTGCACTGATTTCAATCGTTTATAATAAAAATGTGTACACTCATGGATGACAGTATACTTTTGCCAGTAGAAAGAGCTCATCAAGAGCTTTCATTATTTATATATATATATATATATATATATATATATATATATATATATATATATATATATATATTATACATTTCACCCAAAATGTCACTTACGCCCTTCTGGTTCTCACCCCTCGTTATGTACAATTATAGTAATGAGTCATTTTGGGTGTGCAGCAAACAAAATGCATATTTCATTTCCATTATAGGCTAATAATAGTAGTAGTGGACTGTAACAAAGTTGACTACTATAGTAGTACTTTGTACTTGTCATTTTACTCAAGTAATTTTGAAAATGGATAGGCCTACTTTTAATTTTACTGGAGTAATATTTTATTGGGGTATCTGTACTTTTACTCAAGTACTTGATTTGTGGACCACAACCTGATTATTATAGTGTATATTTGCGTATAACTGTTCAGTAGTAGTTATTTCATAGTTATTTTTCTTGAACCTTAACTAGTAGATAATTAATAGTAGTTCTTCAGGAGCTATGACAGAATACATTAGTTATTGATTAGCTAACTGTTCAAGTCAAGTCAAGTCTGCTTTATTGTCAATTCTGCCACATGTACAGCACATACATACAGAGAATTGAAATTGCGTTACTCTCAGACCCTTGGTGCATACAGTTAACATTAAACACTGACAGTAGACGTACAAATACAGATAAATACAGTTTAACCTGTTAACATGCACCAGGATGCCGGCGAACTGAAAGCTCTTTGTTTGAACATGTGATCGTTTGTGAATAGATTAGATGAAATAGGACAAAGTTAATTTTGACAAACTATATATCATTCCGAAGGTCTAAGCCTCAAGCATCGACGACAGATTGCTGTTTTTCGATAGAAAGCTTATAAGGAATGTATTTGCTAAATTTGTGTAAGCAGTACACATCAAAACATTTATAAAAAACGCAGTACATACCAGATTTATCCTGATAATGAGACACAAACGTATCCACTGCTGTAAATCCTGGTTTAATTTGAGAGGTAAGGATCCACGGAACAACATTCCATCAAGAGCTTTTACTCCAACGAAACAATAACTTTGTAATTTGGATCGTTATTAATTTGTTTCAGTTTAATTTCTTCAGGGAGAGTTATTGTTTGTGTCCGTTATGGAATACATTATGCTCAAAAACAGCGTCTTGGTGGTAAAAAAACAACACAGTTTTGTAGCTTACAGTCTCACAGACAGAATGAGACCATCCCAAAAAAAAAAAGTTAAAGATAAGCGGAATATTGTTTATTTGAATTCTGGCGCTCCCTCGTGACGGCGCGTGACGCACGCTGTGACGCACCTGTCATCTGAAGGGGGCGTAACTTAGCAATCGCCTTTTTTGCTAAATAAACCTTTTATTTTCTTTTTTTCAACATTTTTTATTTATGTGTGTGCGTGTGATGTGTGTAACATGGCTGTATCTGCATGATTACCATCTATATGAACGCACATGAGTGTGTAATTAACAACTATATGACTGCTATCAGAATGCTGTCAATGACCGGCTTTTATTGATGATATGGCCCATCTGTATGATTATCATCTGTATGGACGCACATCAGCGTGTGATTACTGATTGCAATCAGTGTGAATGTCTGGCAATATCAGTTTATGTCTGGCAGTGCAGAGTATGGAGTATGCTTTGTATGCTACTACATACAAAGCAAATTCTTCTTTTTTTCTTTTTTTTTATTACTCAAATTATTCTTATTGTATTTTTAGTGCTCAAATAAATCACTAATATGATGTATAAAATTATGTCTATTATTATATAATTGAAAAAACTATGTATAATGACTAAAATAGTTTGTGGAATTCTTCAATACATTTGATGGTAATTTTCATTACACGGGGGGGGGGGGGGGGGTGGTATCTGGAAATATTATCACAAAAATGATTTCAGGAATCTCATTTTTCATGGTATCTTCTTCAAATTTGAAATATAAACTCATTAGACATGTGACTTTCAACCCATTACTTTTCTGGATTGCTCCTGGACTTATTTCATGTATTTGTTTATGAAATAAAAAAAAACATTCAGTGTGGTAAAACATTTGAGCATTATCAACTCTGGATGATGCATAGTAAAGCCTAGAGTGTCTTCTTTCCAAAGATACATAAATTGTGTGTGTAGCACATTATTGTCAGGAAATGTTACCATTTTAATTTAGGTAGGTCATTTTCAGCTGTGAGGCCCAAATTGGGGGTGCAGGTTAATAAGTGCGTGTTGGAAAGTCAACATGTTGGTGTATTTTTGGGAACACACTCTTTAGGTCTGCGTGATTAAAGTCTCCAGCCAAGATGAGAAAAGCATCTGGGTGGGCTGTCTGCTGCTCACTGATGTGCTGGTACAGTTCATTCAATGCCTCACTCCTGTTGATGTTGGAGTTGGGAGGGATGTATACAGCAGCGAGCATTATGGCTGTATATTCTCTCGGTAGATAGAACAACCGGCACTTAATAATCATAAACTCCACCAGGGGTGAGCAGTGTTTGCAGACCACAACAGCATCGCGGCACCATGCGTCATTTATGTAAACACAAAGCCCGCCACCGCGGGTCTTACCTCCCTCAACGAGAACTCTGTCAGCTCGATAGCATGATAGCTGGTCGAGCTGAATGGCGCAGTCCGGCACGCTGTTGCTGAGCCACATTTCCATGAAAACAAAAACACAACAGTCTTTTACAGTCCTCTGAGTTGAGCGTAGTAGTCAGATGTAGTCCAGTTTATTGTCCAAAGAGCGTACGTTGGCCAGTACGATGGTGGGGATAGCTGGCTTGTGTGGGTTGGCTGCTAGCCTAGCCTGGATGCCTCTGCGCTTACCCCTCTTCTGCTTCCTCTCGCGCCGCTTGTGGCGCCTCCGCTGTGGACGAGATGCAGTAGTGGGGGTTGGTGATGTTGTAGGCCTCCGGAGCAGACCAAGGTCCCGCAGCTCTTCGGCGTGCGTGAAGTTTAACTCTAAAAATGTGGTTCTGCCGACGTCGAGCAGAAACTCATGACTGTATGCGCGCTATAAAACAGATAGATGCGACGAAGACGTACAAAAACGCTGCGACTCATAAGATAAGAAACACGAAAACAGCGTTCTGTCAGGAGAGAGAGAAGCCACAGCGTCTGCACGCGCCGCCATCTTACTTAACACAATAAAAAGTTACTTAACACAATAAAATTACTTAACACAATCATAAAATTGTATTACATACTGATTAGTTAACACATCTTCCTTAGTAGTTAACAGTAGTGAGTTAAGTGTCAATGAATTACCTGTTAGGTCTTCAATAATTCCGTATTAGTTATGCAGTAAATAAGAAACAGTATTCTAAAGTGTTACCCAATATGCTTTTTAATCTCAAACGCTCCTCTTGTCTAGCTCTGAGTTAACTCTGTTTTTTTCCCAGTTCATGACAGTTAGGGTATGTCGAAAAACTCCCATCTCATTTTCTCCTCCAACTTCAAAATCATCCTAAATCGCACTGTTTTTATACAGGGCATTTGACCTTCTTTGTATATTCACTTTGTCACTTGCAGTTCCATTCGCGTTGCTATTCGCGCCTATTATTGTTTTCTTTTTTCTCGCTCTGTTTTAATTTCTCTCTCGCTCCATTTTTCACGAGTTCATCAAACAACAGTGGTAGGTGGTAAGTAGTAAGTTAAGTTGGTATCATTCATCAATCACGGTGAGTAATGGCTTCTTCTCCTGCTATTGTTATTTGCACAGTTTGCCACATGTACAGTTTATCTATCTCTGTCGGCGATGAGGGATTCACATGTGATAAATGCAGGGAAATAGTTAGGCTGACAGAGAAGGTTTTAGAACTAGAGACACGCATCCAAACTTTAGTTGAGGACAGTAAGAATGTTACGGCTGTAGATACTGCTTTGGATGTGATTAGCTCAGGGACTCCTGTACATTGTTCGGTTCCGGCATTAAAGCCTGTGCAGCAGGGCAACTGGGTGACAGTGAGACGGCCTAGTCGCAGGTCAAAACATCGCCATTCCATTCCGATCAGAACATCAAACAGGTTCTCCCCACTCAGTGATGCACCCACTGAGAAACCTGGTGAAAGTGCTCTAGTTATTGGCGATTCTATTGTACGGAACGTGAAAATAGAGACACCAGCCACCATAGTCCATTGTTTACCGGGAGCCAGAGGGCCTGACATCTTGGCAAATTTAAAAGTGCTGGCTAATGCTAAACATAAATTCAGTAAGATTGTTATCCACGCCGGCGCTAATGATGTTCGAATTGGCCAGTCGGAGATCACTAAAAATAATGTTACAGAGGTATGTGAACTTGCAAGTACGATGTCAGACACTGTAATATGCTCTGGCCCCCTCCCTGCTTACCGGGGTGATGAGATTCATAGCAGACTGTCGTCACTCAATGGCTGGATGTCTAAGTGGTGCCCGCAGAATAACATAGGTTTTATAGACAATTGGACAAGTTTTTGGGGCAGACCTGACCTGTTGAAAAGAGATGGTGTTCATCCCTCCTGGGGTTGTGCCGCTCTTCTCTCTAGAAATATGGCACATAGTCTTAGAGTTCATACTTGACTAACTGGGGCCCAGGTCAGGAAGCAGACAGACTGGCTAAACCGACCGTCTGCTAGCCACCTCATGTCACAGAAGTCAGTTAATTCTCAGCACATAGAGACTCCTTCACCTAGCTATCACACTATAGAGACTGTGTCTGTTCTCCAAACTAGAAAATACAGAAAACGTCCAAACCAATTTATGAGTAACCATTTAATTGATGTTCAACAAATAAAAAATGTTTACAACACAGAAACAATTGATAAAACTTGGCTTACTGAATATCAGGTCCCTTTCTACAAAATCACTTTTTGTAAATGATTTGATTAATGATCATAACCTAGATTTGCTCTGTTTGACAGAAACATAGCTAAAACCAGATGAATACATTACTTTAAATGAGTCCACCCCCCAAGATTACTGCTATAAAAATGAGCCACGTCCCAAAGGTAAAGGGGGAGGTGTTGCTACAATTTATAGCAATATTCTCGGTATTTCTCAGAAGACAGGCTTTAAGTATAACTCATTTGAAGTTATGGTGCTGCATATAACATTATCTAGAGAAACACGTGTTAGTGATAAATCCCCCATGATGTTTGTACTGGCTACTGTATACAGGCCACCAGGGCACCACACAGACTTTATTAAAGAATTTGCTGATTTTCTATCTGAGTTAGTACTGGCTGCATATAAAGTCTTAATTGTTGGTGATTTTAATATCCATGTCGATAATGAAAAAGATGCATTAGGATCAGCATTCATAGACATTCTGAATTCTATCGGGGTTAGACAAAACGTTTCAGGACCTACTCATTATCGAAATCATACTCTAGATTTAATACTGTCACATGGAATTGATGTTAGTGGTGTTGAAATTCTGCAGCAAAGCGATGATATCTCAGATCACTATCTAGTCTTATGTAAACTCCATATAGCTAAAACTGTAAATTCTACTCCTTGTTACAAGTATGGTAGAACCATCACTTCTAGCACAAAAGACTGCTTTGTAAGTAATCTTCCTGATTTATCTCAATTCCTCAGCATATCCAACAGCTCAGAACAACTTGATAATGTAACAGAAACTATGGACTCTCTCTTTTCCAGCACTTTAGATACAGTTGCTCCTTTACGCTTAAAGAAGATTAAGGAAAATAGTCCAACACCGTGGTATAATGAGCACACTCGCACCCTAAAGAGAGCAGCCCGGAAAATGGAGCGCAGCTGGAGGAAAACAAAACTAGAGGTATTTCTTATAGCTTGGCAGGAAAGTAAGTATCCTATCCTACAGAAAAGCATTAAAAACTGCTAGATCTGATTACTTTTCATCTCTTCTAGAAGAAAACAAACATAACCCCCGGTATTTATTCAATACAGTCACTAAATTAACGAAAAATAAAGCATCAACAGGTGTTGGCATTTCCCAAGAACACAGCAGTAATGATTTTATGAACTACTTTACTTCCAAGATCGATACTATCAGAGATAAAATTGTAACCAGCCATCAGCTACAATATTGCATCAAATAGTGCACTATAGATCCCCTGAGGAACAATTCCACTCATTCTCTACTATAGGAGAGGAAGAATTGTATAAACTTGTATGTTAGACCCTATTCCATCTAAACTAATAAAAGAGCTGCTTCCAGAAGTCATAGATCCTCTTTTGGCTATTATTAATTAATCATTGTCATTAGGATATGTCCCCAAAACCTTCAAATTGGCTGTTATTAAGCCTCTCATTAAAAAAACACAACTTGACCCCAAAGATCTAGTTAATTACAGACTGATCTCAAATCTCCCTTTTCTGTCATAGATACTAGAAAAGGTAGTATCCTCACAATTATATTCCTTCTTAGAGAAAAATGGTATCTGTGAGGAATTCCAGTCAGGATTTAGACCGTATCATAGTACTGAGACTGCTCTCATTAGAGTTACAAATGATCTGCTTCTATCATCTGATCGTGGTTGTATCTCTTTATTAGTTCTACTGGATCTTAGCGCTGCGTTCGACACCATCAACCACAACATTCTTTTAAATAGACTAGAAAACTTTGTTGGCATTAGTGGAAGTGCCTTAGCATGGTTCAAATCGTACTTATCTGACCGCCATCAGTTCGTAGCAGTGAATGACGAGGTATCATATCGATCACAAGTGCAGTATGGAGTAACTCAAGGCTCAGTGCTAGGGCCGTTACTTTTCACGCTTTACATGTTACCCTTGGGAGATATTATCAGGAGACATGGTGTTAGCTTTCACTGTTATGCTGATGATACTCAGCTCTATATTTCGTCACGGCCCGGTGAAACACACCAAATTGAGAAACTAACAGAATGCATAGTCAATATAAAAAACTGGATGACAATTCATTTCTTACTGCTAAATTCTGAAAAAAACAGAGGTGTTAATTATCGGACCTAAAAACCCAACATGTAATAACTTAGAACACTATCTAACACTTGACGGCTGCTCTGTCAATTCCTCTTCTTCATCAGTTAGGAACCTAGGTGTGCTGTTTGATAGCAATCTTTCTTTTGAAAGCCATGTTTCTAGCATCTGTAAAATTGCATTCTTCCATCTCAAAAACATATCCAAATTGCGACCTATGCTCTCAACGTCAAATGCAGAAATACTAATTCATGCATTTCTGACATCAAGGTTAGACTATTGTAATGCATTACTGGGTGGTTGTTCTGCACGCTTGATCAACAAACTACAGTTGGTCCAAAATGCAGCAGCTAGAGTTCTTACTAGAACAAGGAAGTATGACCACATTAGCCCGGTTCTGTCAACACTGCACTGGCTCCCTATCAAATATTGTATAGATTTTAAAATCTTGTTAATGACTTATAAAGCCCTGAATGGCTTAGCTCCTCAGTACTTGAGCGAGCTCCTATCACACTATAGTTCTCCACGTCCGCTGCGTTCTCAAAACTCTGTTCATTTGATAATACCTAGAATATCAAAATCGACTGCGGGCGGCAGATCGTTTTCCTATTTAGCACCAAAACTCTGGAACAATCTACCTCACACTGTTCGGGAGGCAGACACACTCTGTCAGTTTAAATCTAGATTAAAGACCCATCTCTTTAACCTGGCGTACACATAACGCACTAATACACTTCTATTATTCAAATCCGTTAAAGGATTGTTAGGCTGCATAAATTAGATCAACCGGAACCGGGAACACTTCCCATAACACATGATGTACTCGTTACATCATAAGAAGATTGGCATCTACGCTAATATTTGTTTCCTTCTTTTTATTCTGTTTCTCTGTCCGTGTCCAGATCAGATGGTGGATCGGTGCTGGGAGATGATGTCTGCGGCCCTGATCGTCAGCGATGAGCCCAGAGACTTATCCCCAGTGAAGATCTCGACTAAAAATAAAACAAATAACTAAAAATATAATAATAAAATACCTAACTACATAATACTATTATTGCTAGAAATTGCAACAATATAAAAATAGAAATATAATACATTTATACATTTAAAATTTTAATTAAAACAATAAGTAAACAATAATATCCTGGCCAGAGGAGAACTGGCCCCCCGACTGAGCCTGGTTTCTCCCAAGGTTTTTTTTTTCTCCATTCTGTCACTGAGGGAGTTTTGGTTCCTTGCCACTGTCGCCTCTGGCTTGCTCAGTTGGGGACACTTAATTTCTAGTGATTATCGTCAATTTGATTTCACAGACAATATTTAAACTAAACTTAGCTAGACAATGACATCTCCGAATTCAATAATGAAATGCCCTTAACTGAAAATTGAGTGTTTAATCTTATTATTTTACTTTACTGACACTCTATCCTCCAACTTGATACTGTTAAATGCTTTGACACAATCTGTATTGTTAAAAGCGCTATATAAATAAAGGTGACTTGACTTGACTTGACAAGCTGGCATTCACCTTTGGCAATCGACAGTACACCTTCACACGGTGTCCCTTTGGCTATGCCAACCCACCAGCAGAATTCAACATCTTCCTGAACAAAGCATGCCCTGACGCCAGAGCCAGAGGCAACCTTGTCTATGTAGAGGACGTTTTAATGAAATGCTCAATTGTAAGAAAAAAAGTGTAATCGCCCTTCACAAAGGACAGTGGTGCAAAACCAAGGTGAACTATGTCAGATTGCTTGTCGGAAGAAACGGCATCGAGCCACAGTCTAACCGCACCCAAGCAATCCAAAACATAAAGACTAACATCTCTGAGCTGCGAAGCTTTCTGGGAGTGTGCAATTATTCACGACAGTTCATCGAAAACTACGCTGACATCGCACGACCACTAACTTCCCTCCTGAAAAAGGATGAACCCTTCGTTTGGACGGAAACACAGGACACAGCAATGGGCCAGCTCAAACAGCGCCTGTGCTCTGCTCCGTGCCTTGCCTACGGCATGGATGAAAGAACATCACCTACAGCTCAACCTGGCAAAGACTGAGCTTCTTGTCGTCCCTGCCACTCCGACCCTACAGCATGACTTCCTGATTCAATTAGGCACATCAATAATTACCCCATCAACTTCAGTCAGAAATCTTGGTGTAATCTTTGATGACCAGCTGACCTTCAAAGAGCACATTGCAAAGACCGCTCGATCTTGCAGGTTTGCGCTATACAACATCAGAAAAATCAGGCCCTTCCTGACAGAGCATGCTGCACAACTTCTTGTCCAGGCCCTTGTCGTTTCTAGGCTGGACTACTGCAATGCTCTTCTGGCTGGTCTTCCATCAAACGCAATCAAACCTCTACAAATGATTCAGAATGCAGCGGCACGACTGGTCTTCAATGAGCCCAAAAGAACCCATGTTACACCTCTCTTCATCTCACTGCACTGGCTACCAGTGGCAGCTCGCATCAAGTTCAAGACACTGATGCTTGCATACAGAACAACCACAGGCTCAGCACCCTCCTACTTCCACTCACTATTACAAATCTACATCCCCTCCAGAAGTCTGAGATCTGCTAGTGAGCGACGCCTTGTGGTACCATCACAGAGAGGCTCAAAATCACTCTCCAGAACATTCTCATTCACCATTCCTGGATGGTGGAATAATCTTCCCACCCCTATCCGGATTGCTGGATCCCTATCAAGCTTCAAGCAACAACTGAAAACTCATCTCTTTCGGTACTACTTGACTTCATCCTAAACTTGATTAATAAAAAAAAAAAAACCTTTTCCTTTATCTTTCTCTCCTTCCCTTGCTAGCTTGTACTTATTTGAACAATGACTGAGACTTGGTGTTACGAGCACTTCCTCTGTCTGATTGCCTCTTCAAGATGAATGGCTTTATGTACTCCCCAATTGTAAGTCGCTTTGGATAAAAGCGTCTGCCAAATGACTAAATGTAAATGTAAATGTAAATGCCTTCCTAGACCCAGGAAAATAATTCTATCTGAACGCTGGATTCTCCAATCATTGTCTCAGCACCGGCCTATACCAGCTCCATGACAAAGACAAACGAGTGGTCGCTTATGCCAGCAAAACGCTGCTTCCCCCAGAATGCAAGTACTCAAACTGCGAAAAGGCTTTGCTTTGCACTGTGTGGGCTATCCAGCGTTTCTCTAATTATATCGGTGCACAGAAAGTCATCATCGAGACTTGTCATCAGCCAGTCACCTTCTTAAACAGTCAACGCATCAGAGTTTGCATGGTGACCAATGCACGCATAGCTACCTGGCTAATGACATTCCCAGGACGGGACATGGCAAGATATGCCCAAAACTACAAATCCTCACTTGGAAACGGGCTAGCGGCCTGCCAAAACTGTTCAACGGACACGCTGCACACTCCAGCGGAACCTAAAGAACCGCCACAACCTCAACTGACTTATCACAGGTACTTCGAGGAGAATGTGTGTGAAGGAATGCCCACAGCATATGTCGATGGCTGCTCCTACAACCACAAGGGCATTTTACAAGCTGGAGCGGGAGTGGTCTGGCTCAACAACGACCCCTGCCCACCGCAGCAATTCAACTTAGGCCCTCGCTCATCGCAATATGCTGAAATAGCAGCCATCCTCATTACACTTCAAATGGCGGCATCCCACACCATCAAAGAACTCCTCATTTGTACCGATTCGAACTATGCCCGTCTAAGCTTCACATGCCATTTAGCTGGATGGAAACAGAATGGATTCAAGACAGCTAACAACAAGCCTGTCAAACACCAGTAACTCTTCCAAGCAGGCGATGCCATTGTCACTGAACATGACATTATCGTTTATTGGAAAAAGGTTCGAGGGCATTCATGTCAACCAGGACAAGACAAAGACTTCAATGACCAAACCGATGCCCTCGCCAAAGCAGGTGCATTACACGGAGAGTACTGGACATTTCTAGTCCTCCCTCCCTCCCAACCCTTCAGTAGCGGCCATAACCCGCCGCCAACACGCCACTGGTGTACAAACCCCCACCTCCTCCCACATTGCCATTTCACCTCAGTTCGCTGCTAACGATCTCCTCACACTCCAACATGCGGATCGAACACTGCGAACTATGGCAGCTCACATTTCCGACCCTTTAACTCATCCTATTTCCACCTCCGACCTAGCCACTTCCTTCGAGCTCCGCACGCTCCACTCAATCAACCACATGCTGCATCTGAGAGACGGTGTGCTCACGTATGTCCCTGAGCCCCTAACTACGCCAAAGCTTGTAGTCCCTCACGGCCAAAGGGGGATGATGCTGACACACGCCCACGATGCACCATGCGCAGGACACCACGGCGCCAAGGCCACCTATGAAACACTCAAGCAAGTAGCATATTGGCCTGGCATGCAGCAAGACGTGGCGGAATACGTAAAAGGATGCCTGGTGTGTTGCCAGTTTCAACCGGCAAACCCAAACCACCAAGCCCCACTGCAAAGGAAACGAATGACTTTCCCATGGTCGGACCTCCAAATAGACTGGGTAGGACCCCTACCACGGTCAACGCGAGGTAACAAATACTTCCTCACCGTGGTCTGCGAATTCACAAAGTGGATCGAGTGCCTCCCAGCTCCCAATGATACAGCAGAAACAACAGCCTGCCTGTTAATGAACCACATCTTCTCAAGATTTGGACTGCCTTTAAGGGTCAACTCTGACCACGGAACCCACTTCACCGCCAACATCATGCAGGAAGTGTGGAAACTCCTCGGTGTACAGGCCAAGCTCCATATAAGCCATCACCCAATTTCCTCGGGTCAAATTGAATGGGCCAAAAAAACAGTGGTCAGCATGTTGAAGAAGTATGTGTCCGCCAATCAAAAGGATTGGGATATTAAACTTCCGCTGGTACTGATGGCTGCTCGAGCCACCCCTCACCAGTCTACCGGCGTACCCCCATTTACATTGATGACAGGGAGAAACATGACGCTACCGCTACACCTGCTGTACCAACCTGGTGATCTGAACCTCGTCACCGCCTGTACCACTCACCAATACCTGGAAGAGTTGCATCAGCACCTGAGAACGACTTTCGCCTTCACTTTCGCTTACGACGCGGAAGGTCGTAAACGTCCAAAAGGCCTCTCACCATGAGTTCAATGTTGGAGACAAAGTGTGGTACTACAGCTTTGCCCAACCAAAGCAGAACACTCCCCATCGCCTATCAAAGAAGTTCCTACCGAATCAAAATCAGACAAGGGCGCAGCGAGCCAGTCCTTCGATGGGTCCATCGAAACCAGATAAAGAGGAACCAGAGCTCCAGCCTATCAGGAAAGGGGGAAGATCAAACCCACTGACACAGACCGACAATCATACGCTCTACACCACACTAACATAATTTCTGTTGTTTAGGAAAACATATAGTGACCTTGTTGAAACACAACACTTACACTCTCTCCTCAGCTGCACTGCTAGAGTCAACCTCTAGTAGAGAGGAGTTACTTCACACATGTGACACTCGTTTGCTGCCTTACCTCATTCGGTGTCCCTGTGCCACCGTTTTTCGTTTTGTTGTTTCCTTTCACCTGTGTCTCTCTTTGTGTTTTTCCTTCTTCCTCTCTCACTATATTTTCCTCTCCCCTCTAGTCCCCTCATCAGGGAACCCCCTTTACCAATTATTTAAAACCAGGTCCCAAAATTAAGATTGACTCCCTTCAGTAAAGTCGTTGTAACTCGTTGTGAGAACCGTTGTCAACCGATCGAGGCGACCCGCCAAATCATGACCGACATGCTACGTGAATAAGTTCCTCGATTGATAACTTAGCCATGGGTAGGATTCCACGATACCTCTTAGCCTTGTCCAAAACATCCTAACTTCGGCCACTGCGGGCCCTGCTAGTCCCATCCAAACCCATCTTGCCTTGTCCCTGGGTAGCGCCATTCCCTTGTACGTAGACCCGGAAGCAGGCGACTTGGCCTTTCTCCTCAGTTTGCCCATTATCGACTCTAATAGCATTTACCGGCTCAAGACAAAGACTCAAAGGAACACCTATGTCAAAATCCACACTCCTGAAGTCGTTGCGTATCACGATAACAATGAGCAGTTGTACTTGGCCCCAAACCTAAGGATGCGTACGCTCACTAACGACATTCACTTCCTTTGCCCGAGTAAACCCTTTGTCCGCGATAATACTGAGGGCATCTGCGGCCTAGAATCCATTAGACCAGACACTAGCTGCCCCGCCGAAGCAACACCACGTTTTCAAGTTGAGGTAACGGAAGCCGAAATCATCGGAAACCGATGGCTGGTCAACACCCCAGCACGAACAGCTACCCTCACATACGATCAACACGACACAGCCACACGCATTATCCTGCCAAACCAAACTTTATGGATCACTGTCCCTAAGGGCTCGATCCTCCATATTGACGAGTTAGCAATGTATCACCTTACCGACGACGAGTATCAGGCTGAAATCAAAATCTCACCCTTCTTCAAACAGCACTACTTCGTCCTCGATCTAGAATTGGAAGAAAGGATCAAGGAGGAAGGAACGCAACTTATTGACTTGACTCCTGTTGATACAGCTTTAGAAGGTATTGCTCGCCGTGTGCCCGCTGGCGCGCCTATTATTCGGTCTTGGTCTGCCACTGACACAGCGCTTTGCATCACTACTATTGTAGGGTACGTTGTGATATTGACACTGGCCTTCCTCCTACACAAGCGAGTGAACGCCGTTCAAGAGTCTTTCAACAAATGCACGTCAGGCGTCCCGCGCATTTTCCGACGTGATAAAACCGACCAAGAACCCGAACCTGAGAACTCAACCAACCTGCTTGAGATCACGCCTCTACCGCCTTGTCGAACCCCTGACAATTAAACCAATCGGAATGACTCAATTGCCAGTAATCCTAAAGAATGCACCCCTACATCTTCTCAAGTTCCTAACCTGTTCTTTCCCAAATTACCCTGCACCAGGATTCAGTCAGTGATGGAGATGTTGTTTGTGTCTTGTGTGTGCCTGTTCTCCCTGCTTCTTGTTCCAGTGCCCGCCGGCGTTCACAATGGGAACCTCACCGAGCAAAAGGGGGATGTGTAATGCCTTGGGGGAAGTTAGAATGCACACACATGCCATAATGGCGAGCACATTCCTGAGTTCCGATTTCCTGCCATAAAACCTCCTTATCTCAAGAGACTTTGTTAAAACAAGGAGAAACTGGAGAACATCTTGAATGTGGTTTAAAACAGGACTTCACTTGGTTCTTATCACTTAACCATAACTCGACCGAAACAGGACGAAAAAAACCTCCCTATCTGGACATGGTCTGGGATGATCATTAACGCATAATTCAATGATTTTTATCAACAAGGAAAGACTTTTACGAGCGCTGGAGTTGGGCAGATGCATGCCCCAAAGTGACCTTCCTGACCTCCCGTTTCTCCCACATTCCACAGCTCGTTTCTGTTCTTGGACAAACAAAGACTCAAAACTCTTATAAAGAGTTCCAAAAGACAATTAATAATAATCATTGCTGCTATTAGAAGCAATATATATATATTATAGATACAGACAATAAATATATATTGCTGGCTGTATTTTAGGAAACGAAATTAAGCTTTCTGTGTTATTGTAACCAATGATATCTTCTCAATCTGTGACATAACTTTTTCCTGTGTTTAATTCATATGCGTGGTGTGATTATTTAGAATTTAGCATAGTTTAATCTATGCCTTAACCCGTGTAGTAGATAAAAAGTAGTATAGGCACTGTGTATGCCAAATACCTGTTGTTTGATTTTTAATGAGAGCTTACTTCATAAGCAATAAGTTGGTGTGCACGGAAAGTTAATCTTTTGTATAATAATGTATGATTACAACGCATTTACAATGTGTTAAGATACTTTCTTCATGTGACAAAATAAATAGGCAGATAATGTATGCACAAAAGGAAGCCATGTGGGGCGGGGCTCCGCCCTACAAGAACTATTTCATTGGAAGAGCATCGAGTGGGAGGGACCGAAAGCTCCCGTCTAATACTGACTCCCAGCTCTCTCTGGCTCTCTGCTTGCAAATCGCGTGCTACTTGAAAACTTGGAGCTGCTCCAAAAGAGCTCTCAGCCATTAACATCTGGCCAAGCATTGAACATTGAACCAACACTTAGTCAAATCTCTGAAGAAACCCTTGAAAGTCTGAAGCTACATGAAAGGAACTCAAGAGCGTCATCACAGCCCAGAGCCAACCAACCAACCAACGAAGGGCATCCCCAGAGTGACATCACGCAATGACGTGCGGGATTCCTTCAAATCAAGCCAGGAAATGAAACAACAGATCAGCATCACACTCAACTTAAAACAAGTATCAAACAAAATCTCTATAAAGTGGCTGAATCGTGTTGTATTTATCTCTAAGAGTAAGGATAATAGAGTTCTCTACTTGATGATCTGCACGGGTAAAATCGTGTGGAAATAGCAAACAGTGCAAATTGCAACAATTCATTGCCTGTGCGTGTGTATGTATGTATTTTGTTTTGTGTTATTTAGCTTAGTTCATGTATTTTAGTAAGATAGCAAATTAACTCTTGTTTGATTTATAGAGAAGTGTTCTGTGTTCTGTTGTGTAATATTCAGATCAAACTTTGCCCAGATTGCGTTACCTATGCTCATAACTGTCATAAAGTTACTTAAATAATTCTGTATTATTATATCGTGGCCACGAAAATAAACAGAATTTCTCAGATATACTGAAACTTAACGACTCGCTGGATGATTGTTAAATAAGGTATAAGTTGGACGTTTTGATTAATATCAATTGATCATATCAATATCAAATCTTAAGATTCCCTAAAGCTGAAATTCAAAATAAAAGCTTAAACCAAGGAGCTAATCCTTTACAGTGGACTTATAGACATTTGGTGATACTTTGAGATGGTGTTAATATTCATAAATAAATTAAATATAAAGTGATGAATATTTTGTGAATATGTGAGGCATAAGTCAAAGTCAAAAAGTCAAAGTCTGCTTTATTGTCAATTCTGCCACATGTACCGTACATACATACAGAGAATTGAAATTGCGTTACTCTCTTACTCCCTGGTGCATACAGATAACACTAAACACTAACAGTAGAACGCAAAAATACAGATAAGTACAAATCAATATATATATATATATATATATATATATATATATATATATATATATATATATATATATATATATATATATATATATATATATACACACACATATACATACATACATACACAAAATGCAACTATTACAAATATACAAATAAGGACATGTAGAAAAAAATAAAAATAATAATAATAATAATAATAAATAGATAAAGTGGCATAAGGCACATGGTAGATAGAGTGCAAACCAGTGAAATAAACAAACAGTGCAGAATATGAATGGTGTAGTGCAAAGAGCTTATTAAGTCTATTCTATTTAAAGTGACAAAAAGAGAGCAGTCTTTATTCAGACTGTCAGAAGAGGTAGTTGAATGAGATCAGTCCAATGCTGTACAAAGTGACTGGTGCTGGTCACAGTGTGTGTGTATGTATGTGTGTGTGTGTGGGTGTGGGTGTGGGTGGTGGTGGGGGGGGGTCAGAGTTCAGTGGTGCGTGGGGTAAGAGAGGGGAGGGGGGCAAGGACGGGAGGGAGTTCAGCTTCCTGACAGCCTGATGGATGAAGCTGTCCTTCAGTCTGTTGTTCCTGGCCTGGAGACTCCGCAGTCTCCTCCCTGATGATAGCAGACTGAAGAAGCTGTGTGTCGGGTGGGTGGGTTCACCTGCAATGCAGAGGGCTTTGCGGGTGAGACGGGTGCTGTAGATGTCCTGGAGGGAGGGGAGAGAGACACCAACGATCTTCTCAGCTGCTCTCACTATCCGTTGAAGGGATTTGCGGCAGGACGCGTTGCAGGTGCCATACCACACAGTGATGCAGCTAGTCAGAATGCTCTCGATGGTGCCTCTGTAGAAGGTGCACATGATGGGGGCCGGGGCTCTGGCTCTTCTGAGTTTGTGGAGGAAGTAGAGACGCTGTTGTGCTTTCTTGGCCAGTGCTGCAGTGTTGTTGGTCCAGGAGAGGTCCTCTGTGATGTGTACACCCAGGATCTTGGTGCTGCTCACTCTCTCCACGGTCGCACCATTGATGGTCAGAGGAGCATGCAGAGAGTGCACTCTCCTGAAGTCAACGACAATCTCCTTCATCTTCTCCACATTCAGAGAGAGATTGTTGTCACTGCACCACCCGGCCAGGCGGCTCACCTCGCTCCTGTAGTTTGTCTCATCTCTGTTGCTGATGAGACCCACCACAGTCGTGTCAGCACACATCCTTGGGGGGGGCTGTGTTCAGTGTGATGGTGCTGGATGTGTTACTGCCGACCCGTACTGCCTGAAGTCTCCCGGTCAGTAAGTCCAACAGCCAGTTGCACAGCGACGTATTGAGCCCCAGCTGGACCAGTTTATGAATGAGCTGTTGAGGGATGATTGTGTTGAATGCTGAACTGAAGTCTTTGAACAGCAATCTGACATACGTGTCTGTTTTTGATGTGTGAGGGCTGGGTGGAGGGCAGTGGCGATGGCATCATCGGTCGAGCGATTGGACCTATATGCAAACTGGAAGGGGTCCAGGGACAGATTTGATGTGTTGCATGACTAGCTGTTCAAAGCACTTCGTGAGAATAGGAGTGAGTGCTACTGGACGGTAGTCATTGAAGCAGGATGGAGATGACTTCTTCGGGACTGGAATGATGGTGGTAGCTTTGAAGCATGTGGGGACAACAGCCTGACTTAGTGAGATGTTGAAAATGTCTGTGAAGACATCAGTGAGTTCCACTGCACAGTCTCTCAGTACACACCCAGGAATGTTGTCAGGACCCGGAGCTTTGCATGCATTGATCCTGCTGAGGGATCTCCTCACGCTGTCCGGGGACAGCGTCATCACCTGGTCGTCAGGAGGAGGTGGAGTCTTCTGTGCAGTGGTGCTGTTTTGTGCCTCAAAGCGAGCAAAGAAGGCATTCAGCTCGTTCAGCAGGGGGATGGTGCTGTCACAGGTCTGTGGTGGGGGCTTGTAGTCCGTAATGGTCTGAATCCCCTGCCACAGGCTCCGAGAGTCTCTGCTGTCGCTGAAACGATGGGCTATCCTCCTGGAGTACTGTCTCTTTGCCTCTCTGATGCCGCGGGATAGGTTGGCCCTAACTGTCTTCAGGCCCTCCTCATATCCAACTCTAAAGACAGCGTTCCGAGCCTTCAGAAGTCTGTAGACCTCTCCTGTCAGCCACGGCTTCTGGTTGGCCCAGACAGTGATAGTCTTTGTGACCGTTACATCATCAATACACTTGGTGATGTAGGCAGTGACAGTCCCTGAGTACTCTTGGAGGTCTGTGGTGTTGTTGTATGTGGCAGCCTGCTTAAACATTTACATTTACATTTAGTCATTTGGCAGACGCTTTTATCCAAAGCTACTTACAATTGGGGAATACATAAAGCGATTCATCTTGAAGAGGCAATCAGACAGAGGAAGTGCTCGTAACACCAAGTCTCAGTCATTGTTCAAATAAGTACGAGCTAGCAAGGGAAGGAGAGAGAGATAAAGGGAAAGTTTTTTTGTTTTTTTTTAAAGAACAAGTTTAGGATGAAGTCAAGTAGTGCCGAAAGAGATGAGTTTTCAGTTGTTGCTTGAAGATTGACAGGGATCCAGCATTCCGGATAGGGGTGGGAAGATTATTCCACCATCCAGGAATGGTGAATGAGAATGTTCTGGAGAGTGATTTTGAGCCTCTCTGTGATGGTACCACAAGGCGTCGCTCACTAGCAGATCTCAGACTTCTGGAGGGGATGTAGATTCGTAATAGTGAGTGGAAGTAGGAGGGTGCTGAGCCTGTGGTCGTTCTGTATGCAAGCATCAGTGTCTAGAACTTGATGCGAGCTGCCACTGGTAGCCAGTGCAATGAGATGAAGAGAGGTGTAACATGGGTTCTTTTGGGCTCATTGAAGACCAGTCATGCCGCTGCATTCTGAATCATTTGTAGAGGTTTGATTGTGTTTGATGGAAGACCAGCCAGAAGAGCATTGCAGTAGTCCAGCCTAGAAACGACAAGGGCCTGGACAAGAAGTTGTGCAGCATGCTCTGTCAGGAAGGGCCTGATTTTCCTGATGTTGTGTAGCGCAAACCTGCAAGATAGAGCAGTCTTTGCAATGTGCTCTTTGAAGGTCAGCTGGTCATCAAAGATTGCACCAAGATTTCTGACCGAAGTTGATGGGGTAATTATTGATGTGCCTAACTGAATCGAGAAGTCATGCTGTAGAGTCGGAGTGGCAGGGACGACAAGAAGCTCAGTCTTTGCCAGGTTGAGCTGTAGGTGATGTTCTTTCATCCATGCAGAGATGTCCGCCAGGCAGCCTGAGATCCGTGAAGCTACCGTTGGATCATCTGGTTGAAAAGAGAGATAGAGCTGTGTGTCATCGGCGTAGCAATGGTAGGAGAAGCCATGTGCCTGTATGATGGGTCCCAGTGATGTAGTGTATGTGGAGAAGAGTATGTCCAAGAACCGATCCCTGAGGAACCCCAGTAACCAGTTGATGTGCTTTGGATACCTCCCCTCCCCAGGCCACCCTGAAAGACCTACCGGTGAGATAGGATTCAAACCAGCGAAGTGGAATCCCAGTGATGCCCAGCGATGAGAGGGTGGACAGGAGGATCTGATGATTGACAGTGTCAAAAGCAGCAGAAAGATCCAGCAGAATGAGGACTGATGATTTGGAATCGGTCTTTGCGACTCGCAGGGCTTCAGTGACTGAGAGTAGCGCAGTCTCTGTTGAATGGCCACTCCTGAAACCTGACTGTTTAGCATCCAGTTTGTTGTACTGTGAAAGAAACAGTGAGAGCTGGTTGAAGACAACTCATTCGAGTGTTTTCGCTACGAATGGAAGGAGAGAGACAGGTCTGTAGTTTTCTAAAAGAGAAGTGTTTAATGTAGTTTTTTTGAGCAGTGGGGTTACCCGGGCCTGCTTGAACGCTGTGGGGAACATGCCAGTGCGGAGAGATGTGTTGATAATGTGTGTGAGTGCCGGTAAGAGTGTGGGAGAGATTGCTTGGAGAAGGTGAGAGGGGATTGGGTCAAGAGGACATGTTGTAGGATGGCTGGAGAGGAGAAGTTTGGATACTTCCGCCTCGGTGAGGGGACAGAAGGAGAAGATGGGAGTTTGAACAGTGGATGTGGTTGGTTGGAGGTCTTGTGTGTGTGGAGGTAAGAACTGGTTACTGATTGTTCTAGTTTTGTCTGTGAAAAAAGTGGCAAATTGAAAAGTGAATAATTATTGTCACCACTGTTGAGGATCATATGATAAGTGTTCATGTCTAAAAGCCTGAGCTGATGCAATTCTTTATCTTCATCCCTGAAGCATTATATTAATATTTGTTTTTTGGGGTTGGTTTTGCAGTTCTGTAGCAGCTGAATGTCAGTCAATAAACCAAAGAGAGAGACCACATTGTGATGTTCATTCAAATGAGTTATAAGCAGATAGCATAAATGAATCTGCTATTTTAAGGTTTTTTAGGTATTTTATAGGTATTTTAACAAATGTTTGCTGTGAAACAATATTGCAATTGCTTAGAAACAAACACTTTTAAGTTAAGCTGAATTTCTCAGACCACATTGCTAAAACTGCCCGGTCCTGCAGATTTGCTTTATACAATATTAGGAAGATCAGGCCCTTTCTTTCGGAACATGCAACACAACTCCTTGTTCAAGCTCTTGTTCTGTCCAGACTTGACTATTGCAATGCTCTCCACAAAATCACAGAAATTCAGCTTATCATCAATCACAACTCCAAGGTTTCTGGCAGTTTTTGAAGAAGTTATGGTAGATGAGCCTAACTGGAAGGTGAAATTGTGATGAAGTGATGGGTTTGCTGAAACAACAAGTAGTTCTGTCTTAGCTAGGTTGAGTTGAAGGTGATGGTTCTTCATCCATCAAGAAATGTCTGTTAGACATGCTGAGATGCGAGTAGCTATCGTCGGATCATCAGGATGGAATGAGAGGTAGAGTTGAGTGTCATCAGCATAGCAGTGATATGAAAAGCCATGTTTCTGAATGACAGAACCTAATGATGCCATGTAGACAGAGAAGAGAAGTGGGCCAAGAACTGAGCCCTGAGGCACCCCAGTAGCTAGATGTTGCGACTTGGATACCTCACCTCTCCAAGATACCTTGAAGGACCTATCTGAGAGGTAAGACTCAAACCACTGGAGTGCGGTTCCTGAGATGCCCTTTTTCAATAGGGTAGACAGGAGGATCTTGTGGTTGACCATATCAAAAGCAGCGGACAGATCCAGCAAAATAAGCAATGAAGACTTGGAAGCCGCTCTAGCAAGTCTTAGGGCTTCAACAACTGAGAGCAAGGCAGTTTCAGTCGAATGTCCACTTCTGAAGCCAGACTGGTTGCTGTCAAGGAGGTTGTTCTGTGTTAGAAAGGCAGAGACTTGGTTAAACACAACTCGTTCAAGTGTTTTTGCAATGAAAGGTAGAAGGGAAACCGGTCTATAGTTCCCTAAAAGAGTTGGGTTAAGAGTGGGTTTCTTAAGAAGTGGGGTTATACAAGCCTGTTTAAATGCTGAGGGAAAAACTCCAGTGTGAAGGGATGTGTTAACGATGTGAGTGAGTGCAGGTACAACTGCAGGAGAAATGGCTTGAAGGAGATGAGATGGAATAGGATCAAGCGGACAAGTAGTAGGATGACTGGAAAGGATGCGTTTAGAGACTTCTGCCTCAGAGAGTGGAGAGAAGGATGTGAACGAGTGTATGTTTGCTGGTAAGATGTGTTTGACAGTTTGTGGTGTGGAGAATTGTGCAGTGAGGTTTGTAATTTTATTAATGAAGAATGTGGCAAAGTCGTCAGCTGTTAGAGTTGATGAAGGAGGGGTAGGAGGAGGACAAAGGAGGGAGGAAAATGTTTTAAAGAGCATGCGAGAGTTAGGCGAATTGTCAATTTTGTCGTGATAGTATGTCTTTTTAGCAATGGAGACATTATCAGAGAAGTCAGAGAGGAGTGATCAATATAAATTAAGGTCAGTAGAATGTTATGATTTGCGCCATACCCTTTCTGCAGCCCTGAGCTTAGAACGATGTTCGCGGAGAACGTCAGATAGCCAAGGGTCAGACGGGGTGGTACGGGCTGGCCTGGAAGATAAGGGGCAGAAAGTATCTAAACAAGACATCAGAGTGGAACAGAAAGTATCAGTAGCACTGTTAGCATCAAGAGATGATAACTGTTTATGGGGAGGAAGCGAAGATGAAACCATAGCAGATAGCCGGGAGGGTGAGCGTAAGTTACATCGAAAAGTGACATGTGGAGGGGTATGTTTTGTTTGAGGAATCATGTTGAGGTTAAGAGTGAGGAGGAAGTGATCCGAGCTGTGCAGTGGAGTAACTAGCACATGTTCAATGGAGCAGTGTTGTGTGTAAATAAGGTCCAGTTGGTTGCCTGATTTGTGAGTAGCCGTAGTTAACACTCTCTTGAGATCAAAAGAGGCAAGTAGAGGGTGGAAGTCTGCAGCCTGGGGTTTATCTAGGTGGATGTTGAAGTCTCCACGTATAACTAAGGGAGTACCATCCTCAGGAAAGGTTGAGAGCAACACATCTAATTCTTCCACAAAGTTACCTAGTGGTCCTGGAGGTCGATAAACAACTACAAAATGAATTTTTAGAGGGTAGATAATAGTAATGGAATGTGATTCAAAGGAGCTGTTGATACTCAGAGATGGTAAAGGAGCAAATTTCCATTTATTAGAGATGAGCAGACCAGTACCTCCACCTCTTCCAGTCAAACAGGGGTTATGGGAAAAGGAGACGTTATTGGAGAGTGCAGCAGGTGTAGCATTGTCCTCTGGTTTGATCCAGGTCTCTGTCAAGGCCATGAGGTTTAGTCTTGAATGACTAGTAATGGAAGTAATGAAATCAGCTTTGTTGACAGCAGACTGACAATTCCAGAGGCAAAGTGTGCAGGTTGTTAGGATTGCACGGCCTACCGTGTGTGATGCATGGTTTGCGAGTGGTAGTGATAGTAGTGATCTGAAAACATAGTAAGAATTGGTTATAAAAACTAAAACTTAAACAGAAGTGAAGCCAGGTGTAGAAAAGAGGATAAATCAAAAGTATAAAGATAAATCGATACTATTATTTAATGCAATTAACGCAGGGGCGGGGCTAGGGCTGGCCACCCCACTCACAACTGCTATTTCTGACACTATTTCTCTTGACAAGAAGAGCATTTATTCAGTCGAAGAACGTCTTTATGACCACATCAAACGGGAGACGTTTCAGACGCGCTCTTCTATTGCACGCACAAATGCGCCGACGCACATTGTATCCTGTATCCTTTCATATCAAAGCGTGAAAGTGCATGTAATGTCGTGGTCAGTTAAGTCATGAAGTTACCAAAAAGGTGATTAAAGCTGCCTTAAAACTGTGCGTGCATGTAATATATTTAATATGAGTCACATTTAAGAACATGTCTCTGAAATGGTTTTCCAAACTGTCCTGGAGCAGCCCAGCACTGTCTCCCTCATCTAACACACCCGTTTCAACTCGTCAGTTCATTAGTAGAGACGAAGTGTGTCAGAAAATGTAAAAAAGAGTTAGAAAATATGATGCATGTCAGATCTGCGTCACGTTCAGCAGCAGCAGCTCTTAAAAGAAATAGCAGCAAAACAACCTAATAACCAGCTGCTGTGAAGTCTGTAATGATAATAGCAATGGCAATTAACCGGTCTTAAATTGTTAATCAAAGGACAAAGAATAAAGAGGGAAAAAAATAACTTTTATAGCTTTAAGGATCCATCTATATTTACACTGAACAAAAATATAAACGCAACACTTTTGTTTTTGCCCCCATTTTTCATGAGCTGAACTCAAAGATCTAAGACTTTTTCTATGTACACAAAAAGCCTATTTCTGTCAAATATTGTTCACAAATCTGTCTAAATCTGTGTTAGTGAGCACTTCTCCTTTGCTGAGATAATCCATCCACCTCACAAGTGTGGCATATCAAGATGCTGATTAGACGGCATGATTATTGCACAGGTGTGCCTTAGGCTGGCCACAATAAAAGGCCACTCTAAAATATTTTTCTGAGCAGCAAATCAGAATATTATAATGAATATTATAATGATTTCTGAAGGATCATGTGACTGGAGAATGATGCTAAAAAATCAGCTTTGAAATCACAGGAATAACTTGCATTTTAATAATATTTTATTTTAAATATTTTTATTATTTTAAATGGTAAATATTTTAAATTGTTACTGTGTTTTGGATCAAATAAATGAAGGCTTGGTGAGCAGAAGAGAATTCTTTAAAAAACAAAAATCTCACTGTTCAAAAAACCTTTGACTTGTAATGTATGTTAGCCTATAGTTTGAAGTTAAATATATTAATATTAACAAGATGAGTCTGAGATTTTTATTTTTGACAGTGATTTCACATTTCTTGTTTGTATGAAGGCTAAATACAAATAAAAGGTGAACATTACCCCCCCATGGTTTTTCGGCGCCATAGAAATGTGATGGCAATTCGTTTGCCTACGCTGCCATCGTGTTCTACTCAACGTTTCTGGATGAGGGTAAGGAACAGAGACTGGTGGCAGCAAGTTGTGTTTTCTCCAGAAATGTGATGCTTTCTTCCCCTCCATCGTTTCTAATCTCCGTATTATTACAGGTGCGCATCACGTCATTCATGTATGTCACAAGCGCATGTGCACTTTGGTCAGATCGGCAATACTGCGATTAAGGTGTTTACATATTTCGATTAAAATCAGCGTATGCGCATTATTTAGATTGAAGTATTGCAGTTACATGAGGTAAAATTTTATCGCAATATTGCCAAAATCTCATCATAATCGCATTAAGAGGGTGCATGTAAATGCACTCATTCTTGTGTGATGATGATAATGATGATGTGTTAAAGTGTGGCGGGTTTCAGCATTCTTTAAAGACAAATTAACAGATGTACACAGTGGCATATACAAAATTGTATTTTCTGCAGGGCAAAAGTGAGAGGGCACGTGGGGGCAGTTGTGGTCTAATTGTTAGTTAATATCTACAACTGAGGCGTCCTTGAACAAGGCACCAAATCCCCAACTGCTCCCTGGGCACTGCAGCAAAACTGGCTGCCCACTGCTCCGGGTGTGTGTTCACTGTTAAATGGGTTAAATGCAGAGGACATATTCAGGGTTAGCATACTTGGCCTACACATCACGTCACTTTCATGTAGGGCCCTTCACTTCCCTACATATTCCTTATAGCCAAAAGCAAACAACACTGTAAAAAATGTGTAATTTTACATTAGTTTTATTGTTTATTTTACAGATTTTTCCTGTATTTTTGAAATACAGAAAATATTAATAATCTAATAAAAAGATTGAATTTACATGTCTATTGTAAAATAACATGGAAAAACCTGTAACTGTGAACAAACATTTAAGAAAAAACAGTGTTAAACCCTTTACGCTCATTCACTATTCCCTATATTACTTTACTATGGTCCACTTGACAGGTGAATGAAAAGAAGTGAATGAAGTCAGACACTGAGTGTCATTGGTGATGAATACTTGCTGTTAACAAGAAGAAAACAACAAAAGGTAAAACCAGTAACACCAGCATCCTGTCATTCCAAGTTCAAGCACTTTTACTTCATGATATAATACTATAATACTAAAGCATAAATAGTTCCAAATATTTTTCTAGTATGTAACACACCCTCTCTCTGTTTTAAGTTCTAACGAATGTTACACCCACATTTGTAAAGGCCTCACCTTGCTCTCAAACCATCCACATACAATGTCAAAGCAAACAAAAATTATGTAATTAAATAGTATGTGAACTTTAAATCTCTCAAGATCTCGGTAGAGGATGATTAAACAACTCCACAAACAGCATTACCAGCTTCACATTTTACTAACCAGACGTCAGATGTCTACAGAAGCTCTTATTGAGAATTAACAATGATGAGTAGTTTTTGGTGAATTTAACTCAACAATTAGTGAAAGTTCATAGCACCTATTAGAAAATATTTAACTTTTTTTTAATTGAATATGCGGGAGATATTGTTCTGTTAAAGGGGTCATCGGATGCAAAATTCACTTTTACATGTTGTTTGAACTAAAATGTGTCTTGGCAGTGTGTGTACACAACCACCCTATAATGATAAAAGTCCACCCAGTGTTTTTTTTTTTTAAATCCCGATAAATCCAAACCCCTTTCTCATATTAAGCCGATCTCAGATTCTTGGCAGAATGACGTAGTTCTGCACAGGCCCCTACCACAATTGTTTATTTGAAGGTGGCATCAGTCTTTGATTTTATCACAGCTCCACCCTGAGTGAGCTGTCATCAGTCCGCCATTGTTTCGACGCCGGTGCGGGTGTAGACAAGAATGTCTCCTAAGCGATTGAGGTGTTTTGTTGTTGGATGTCAAACATAGCAGTCGTTATTTACTCCCAACATATGAGCCGCTGAAGACACAGAGGATTACTTTTGTTTTTGAAGGGAATGTGCCCCTGATCTACCTAAATGTGTCTATCTTCGAGCGAATCATTCGTAATCTAGCTTCACCTACAGAAGAAGTCAGTATACATTTTTTTTTAATGAATCTTTGCAAATAGCCTTTCCTAATTATGTGCTAGTTAGCAAGTTTCACGATGAGTGCAGCTAAAGTTTACCATCTCTCAGAGAATGGCTTGTCACCCAACAGAAGAGAGGGGCGGGGCGAGCAGAGCTCATTAGCATTTGAAGCGGCATGCAAGGAAATGGCTTGCTATGATCAGAGCTGTTTTTGACATGGTAAAAATGGTGTTGTTTTACACTATCAATGAGAAATTTTAACCAAAGTATGCTATAGACTTTTCATTAAGACCCTAAAGAATCAACTTATATTTATCATATCAGCCCCCCCCCCAAAGGAGTGGCTTCCAAACACTCTTTAACAGACCAGAGTCCAGGAGAGAGGTGGAGTGGAGGTGGAACAGGGGGAGGGATGGAGGGCCAGGTCCACGAGGAAGTGAAGCAACAGGGGACTGAGGCAGAGCCGGCAGAGCAGGAAGCCAAGGCGGAGCCCTTGGAGCAGAGAGCCACGGCGGAGCCGACGGGGTTGAAGACCACCACTGCGGAGCAGAAGACCACCAGAGCAGAACAGAAGACCTCCACGGTGGAGCAGGCAGAGAAGAAAACCTCCATGGCAGAGCAGGTGGAGACAAAGATCACTGGTGCGGAGCAGATAGGTCTGAAGATCCCCACGGCGGAGCAGATGGAGCAGAAGACCACCCACGGCAAGATAGAGATTGTCAAAGAAGCTGAAACACAGAACACAGAGAGAAAATCTATGGCCCCAAGGGTCAGAACAGGAAATACAGTGAACTTATCAACAGTCTCCTTGGGCATGACTAACGGGGTTGCATGTTCAGTGTTGGTCTCCTTGAGAGTGGCTGGACAGACAGACAGTTCAATACCAGACCCATTACTGGAAACAGGACAAACAAACTGCTCACATTCAGGCTCACTGGCTGGAACTGGACAGAAAGATAATGCAGAATCAGATTCGACTGCAGAATTGAAACCAACAGACAGTTCACAATTGGATGCAGTGACTGAAATGCACCCTCGATGCGCACTTCTGTTGAGCTTGCAGCAGACTTCTACCCGACAGTCAAAGCAGCATTACATCACAAAAAAGTGTGGACTCAGGGAAGACTGCAAGGGTTTAGGGTGCCATTTGGGACAGGGCCATAGACGTGACAGGACTGGCAGGTGGTTCACAGATGGCTTCCATAGCCGTGACAGGACAGGCAGAGAGTTCACAGATGGCTTATACGGCCGAGACAAGTTCATGGACGACCTCCGTGGTTGGTTCAGGACAGGACGAGAGTTCAGGAGCAGCCTCCAGGACAGGCTGGAAGTCAAGTCAAGCCAAGTTACCTTTATTTATATAGCGGTTTTAACAATACAGATTGTGTCAAAGCAACTTTACAGTATCATATAGGAAAGTAGTGTATCAATAATGTAAAATGAAAAGATTAAACACTAAATTTTCAGTTAAAGGCATATCATTATTGAATTCAGTGATGTCATTGTCCAGCTCAGTTCAGTTTAAATAGTATCTGTGCAAACAAGTCGACGATATTGTTGGAAATTAAGTGTCCCCAACTAAGCAAGCCGGAGGCGACAGCGGCAAGGAACCAAAACTCCATCAGTGACCGAATGGAGAAAAAACCTTGGGAGAAACCAGGCTCAGCTGGGGGGCCAGTTCTCCTCTGGCCAGACGAAACCAGCAGTAGGGCTGGGCAATAAATCACATGTGACAGTTGTGCGCATCTTGCCAGTAAAACTGGTTCTGTAATCAGTAGTAAATCTCCCATCACCTACTTTCCGATGGAGTAGCATTTATTACACAGAGCTGTAGTTCACTGACAAGCTATACAAGTTATACATCGATATTATGAAATCACGCTGTGATAATGAAAGTTGTTTGCGTAGCTTCTCCGTGAACTACGGCTCTGTGCAGTAAATACTGCTCCTTCTGAAAGCATGTGAAAATACCACATTTAATAACATGTTTTTACTCCAAACTCACTTCATTACGTCAGTCGAGTGTTTGAAATAAATCCTTCTGTGAGATGATGTGGCTTCTTACACACAGGGTTGCTGCAGGATTTTTAAGCTCAGATGTAAGACTTTTTAAGACCTTTTTTAAGACCTGCACAAATAAAATTAATACCATATGAGCGGGGTAGGGCCATGTCTATGGTAAACTATTAAACTGTAAAATGACTGTAAAAAGCATGATTTACAGTTCAGATAGAAGTTTTCACAAACAAAGTTTCATAAAATGATACACTTCACATTTCAGTGTTTAAACCATTTTTTAAGAAAATGGATGAGTCAAAAGTATTAATTATTATATTAATTTAAACAATTATTATCAATAAATTATTATATTAATTAAATAGCATACAAACACATTTTACTGTTTAGATTTTTATTATGAATTATCTTCTTATCGATGCACCAGTTCACATTTACTGCTCTGAATTTAAAACCAGAATATATTGAAATAAATTAGGTTAAATATTTCAAGAGGGTTACCAACAGATATGTTTAGGGTTAGGAGTTGGTTAGGACAATAATTAAGTGTATACAATTAAACAACTACATAATTCGTTAAAAATAATAATATACAGTATTGAATAGCAAGTGCTATAAAATAGTATGAGCCACTAATAGTTAGTCATTTAGCAGATGCTTTTATCCAAAGCGACTTACAAATGAGGACAATGGAAGCAATCCAAGTCAACAAAAGAGCAATGATATGCAAGTGCTGTAACAAGTCTCATTTAGCCTAACGCAGTACACGTAGCAAGGGATTTTATTAAGTTATATAATAAATAAAAAGAAAAATATCTATATAATATAGAATAGAAAAAGAATAGAGCAAGCTAGTGTTAGAGACCTTTTTTGCTTTTGTGAATTGTATAATTATTAAAAAGAAAACCGATATAATACAAAAAGATTAGCTAGTCTTAGTTTTTTTTTTTTTTTTAAGAAAACAAGCAGTAAATGAATAGAGTGCAAGTCTAAAAGGGACAGTTTTTTTTAAAGAATAGAATTAGAATAGAGAGTGCTAGAGTTAGAGGGTAAAATAAAGATGGAAGAGATATGTTTTTAGCCGATTCTTGAAGATGGTTAAGGGCTCAGCTCCTTGAATTGAGTTGGGCAGGTCATTCCACCAGGAGGGAACATTTAATTTAAAAGTCTGTGAAAGTGATTTTGTGCCTCTTTGGGATGCCACAATAAAGCGACGTTCACTTGCAGAACGTAAGCTTCTAGAGGGCACATAAGTCTGAAGTGATGAATTTAGGTAAAGGGGTGCAGAGCCAGTGGTGGATTTGTAGGCAAACATTAATGCCTTGAATTTTATGCGAGCAGTTATTGGTAGACAGTGCAAATTGATGAACAGAGGTGTGACGTTCTTCATTCTTTCTTACATTCTTTTTGACTCATTAAACATTTATCTAGCTGCTGCGTTCGGGATGAATTGTAAAGGTTTGATAGAACTGGCTGGAAGACCTGACATAATACATACATACAAAAAATAAATAAATAAAAACAAACAAACAAACAAAAAAACTAGAGGATCCTAGAAATCCAGTTCTGAAACTACAGCCTCCGGTTTTGCAGGAATACCCTACTTACAACAATAGCCTTATTGAACATGCACATTCATTCTCTGCCAGCAGGAGGCGCTTTCGAACTGTTTCCCCGGTAACAGCAGAACACAAAGCAGCGCAGCACTGGACTTTGAAACGTGCAGCGCTCATATTTATTTATAGCTTTTTGAAGTTTAATCGTCACATTAAGCTGTATCGTGATTCTGGTCTGTACCCAAATTTAAGACCTCTTGAAATCATAATTAAGACTTTCTTGTACAATTTAAGACATTTTATGACCTTAAATTTGATAAAGTAAATTTAAGACTTAAAGGGATAGTTCACCCAAAAATGGAAATTCTGTCATCATTTACTCACCCTCAAGTAGTTCCAAACGTGTATGAATTTCTTTGTTCTGCTGAACACAAAGGAAGATATTTTGAAGAAAGTTTGTAACCAGGCTGTTTTGGGGCACCATTGACTTCCATAGTAGGAAAAAAAATACTATGGAAGTCAATGGTGCCCCAGAATTGCTCTGTTTTCTACATTCTTCAGAATATCTTCATTTGTGTTCAGCAGAGCAAAGACATTCATACAGGTTTGGAACTACTTGAGGGTAAGTAAATGATGACAGAATTTTCATTTTTGGGTGAACTATACCTTTAAGACTTTTTAAGGATCCGCGGGAACCCTGACACAGAATTAGGCACGCAACATATTTCATAGTATTCTAAGTGGTGATAAAGGCATTGCATTATTATATACTTTATTATAAAGAAAATTACTCCGGTAAACCATATATTGTCGTAGTCGAGTGTGTATTAGTCACGTTGAATCAATGAAAGCAGTTAAATCTTCCGTTTATTCTGCTGCAGCGATGCCTGGGTTTCTTCTGCAGGGCGTATTTGGAGTTTCAGCGTGAGAGCTCCCTCTGGCCTTTGGATGGAGATTTACTGCTGATCACAGAACCGGGCTTCACTGAAAGATATGCATGGACTTATAGCAGCTTTTGCCTCATCGCGAGTGCGATATTATCGTGATTTATTGCCCAGCCCTAACCAGCAGTTCAATTCCAACTGCAGCAAAGTCAGATTGTGTAGAGGACTCATCTGGTTCCCGTGGTCTTGTTCCGATGGCCGTCTAGGTGACGAGATCTTCACTTGGGGTCTCTGAGGCTCATCTAGGTGTCCTGGTCTCCGCTGACGTTCAGGGCTGTAGAGGTCAACTCTTGGTGCTGATCCACCATCTGATCTGGATACGGACTGGATCCAGGTGACTGCAGTGACCATCTGATCTGGACACGAATTGAATTGGGTGGCTACAGTGATCTCGGAATAAGATAGAAACAGATTAATATTAGCATAGATGCCATTCTTCTTATGATGTAACAAGTACATCGGATGTTATGGGAAGTGTTCCCGGTTCCAGTTGACCTAATTAATGCAGCCTAACAATCCTTTAACGGATTTGAATATTAGAAGCGTATTAGTGTGTTTTGTGTAAGCCAGGTTAAAGAGATGGGTCTTTAATCTAGATTTAAACTGACAGAGTGTGTCTGCCTCCCGAACAGTGTTAAGTAGATTGTTCCAGAGTTTGGGCGCTAAATAGGAAAAGGATCTGCCGCCCGCAGTTGATTTTGATATTCTAGGTATTATCAAATGGCCAGAGTTTTGAGAATGCAGGTAGCAGAACTATAATGCGATAAGAGCTTGCTCATGTACTGAGGAGCTAAACCATTTAGCTCATTATTAGTAATTAACATGATTTTGGAATCTATACGATGTTTAGTAGGGAGCCAGTGCAGTGTTGACAGAACCGGGCTAATATGGTCATACTTCCTGGTTCTAGTAAGGACTCTAGCTGCTGCATTTTAGACCATCTGGGGCCCGTTTCAGAAAGGAGGTTAAGTGAAAACTCTGAGTATGTTAACCCTGAAATGAGGGAAACTCTGGGTTTTCCATTTCAAAATGGGAGGTTTGTCAAACCCGGGAAAGCAGGGTAAGTCAAGCCCGTTTCTGAAAGAGAGGTAACTTATACTCTGTAACTTCTATAAAATACTTATACTCTGTGAACCTTACCTGGTCGGGAGCAGGTTTTCTTCGGTAAACCCGGAGTTTCTTTCCATCTCCTCCCCCTTTTTATAGTGTTAGCGAATTTTAAATACCTTATTCATTCATTCATTCACGCTGCAAAATTGCTTTTCTTATTTTTGACAAAAATTTAGTATTTTTGTCTTATTTCAAGCACAAATGTTTAAAAATTCTTAAGCTAAGATGCATTTTCTATAGATGAAAAATTATCTAGATATTTAGTCTTGTTAAAATATTTGTTCTCCATAGGGTAAGAAAAATAATCTTCATGCAAACAGAAACAAGAATAGGCTATTTTTAATTTCTTACCCCATTGCCAGATAATTAGCTAAATAAAATAAAAAAAATCACTTAAATTCATTTTTTTTTCCCTTCATGGAAATACGACTAAATACCTTATATTATTTAATTATAAAAAAATCACCGTATTCATGTGCATATTTATTTGAGCAGTACCCTTTTAAATGATAGTTTTCTTCAAAACATCGGAGATGCAGAGCACATTATAAGACCGCTGTATGCAGATTTTAAGGAAAGTGTGTGTCACTCTCACACTCATTCTGAGAATTGTTTCCTGAGAACAAATCCGTCAAAGAGGAGTATCACAGGAATGTAGGTTAGTGGTGTAGAAATCGGTTTAAATGAGGCTAATCTGATAAATGACGTTCACTTGATAACATCTTTCTGTGACCTCTGGAAGAAACCCAATAATCAGAATTTCCTTCAGGATTTCCAGTGTGGTTGAATGCATTAATGACAAGCATATCTCCACCATCACACCTTCTGAAAATGAAACTGATTACTGTATGGAATGGAAGGATGCCAGATGGAGGGGTAGTACGAGCCGTAACCACCACCACAGCTGTTAAATAAACACATTATTCACACGTTTTGGTCATCTTCATTTCCTAATACAAAAGCAAAAGTTATTTTTTTTACTTTTGGATTTTAGAAATCTTCCAATACTTGACCATCTCCTCTTCATCTGTCAGTGGTGCTGGTGCAGGTTCTCCCTCTGCCTTCTTGCTGTCTACAAGTCAGTAGTTAATTTTACTACTCTAATTAAGAAATGTAACCGGTTTTAATTTAATAATGCGAAAAGAGTGTTAGACTATGTGGAAAAAGCTGCAGCGCGTTGAAATAGACATTGCATGATATTTAATGTCAAATGTTTGTAAAGTCATTCAGCCCACACCCATGAACCTTTCATGCTTAAAACTTTACTTTGATTGTATTGTGTTTTTATACTTCATTTTTAGCTGCTGCCACGTTCTTGTTTCTCCTTTCTGTCTTTTTTTTTTTTTTTGTGGCCATGGGATACCATTCAAATGAATATTAGTTCAGTAATTTACAGTTTTCACCTCTGATATTATAATAGTTATTAAGTTATTGACAGTTATTAAGAATTAAAGTTACGCATTGACGGAAGTATGCACGCTGACGTCTATTTGGCGGGAGCTGTTACCATGGTGAATCGTAATTTCGGAGCTCCGAGCTGATCATGACTTTTCATAGTCGTGGTGCACGCGCTAAACTCAGAGTCAACCTACTTAGAGTTGAGTAAACTAACTCAGTTCAGCTGTTCTGTAACCGAAAACTCAGAGTTTCCCATCTCAGAATAAGTCAACTCTGAGTTCAAATTTAAACTCAGAGTTGGTTGAACCTCCTTACTGAAACGGGCCCCTGCAAAGATTAATTTTGATGATACTGGTTTCATTTGTTTGGTAACAGCCTAAATGTGTATTATCTTAATTGAATGATTAAATGTAACAATTTGACTCAAAAGATTTACACTTTTAGAAAAAAATTGCTGTATTAAAGGTAATTTAAACTTAAATGAAAAGATTAATTAATCACTGATGTGAACTGACCACACAGAATAATGAAGAATATCAAAAACTGCAGCTGTCCACGGTAGTCAGATATCAGCACAATTACACACTCTGCAAAATATAGTCTAATTATCGTTATCAAAAAATCAAAAAAAAAATTGAGATATCATTTTTTTCAATATCGCACACCCCTATCAGCAGATACTCTGAATTTTCAGTATCGGATTGGATCCGTTCTGAAAAATGGTATTGTTGCATCCCTACTTATCACTTACCTTTATATTGTTTCTTATGCATATGACTTACAGAAGGAGATGTTAGGCAGAATGATGTGTCATTCAGTTTTTTCTTCATATAGCCTAGCTAATTAAAAGGTGAATGAGAGTGTTTCTCTGTCTGTCATCTATTTTGTGTGCTAAATATATATTTGTATGAGTTCATTGAATAATAATTGTAATTACATAATGATTTTTAAAAGCTGAAGTGATTGCCGTTCTATATATATATATATAATATATATATTAGTGCTGTCAATCGATTTAAAAAAAATAACTAATTAATCGCACATTTGTCTAAAATTAATCGTGATTAATCCCACCTAACATTAAAGTTTTTAAATATACTTTTATATTGCAATAATTTCACATTCAATCTTCAAATGTACAAACAACAAAAAGACGGTATATTTTTATTATTTCTTTAATGGCATCTTTTTTATGATTAAAGGCCAGCATCACTGATATCAATACTACTGATGTTTCTATAAAATAGTTTTTCTCCCTTAATATTTAACCACTGACTGTAGCCATTCAGCATTACAGTATAATTGACAGCTATCAATTTTAACATTTATTAGACTTAACTTCTAATTTAAGTGAACTTAAAACAATCTTCACACAAACCCATTACAATAAATGACATATTTAGCTACCTGTGCCCTTCAACAGAAATGTACAGAAAATGAATAGTTACCAAACACTAAATTCTAACTTAAATATAGATGAACCCCTTAAATCTATAAAAGTTATTGATTTCCTCTTTTTTTTCTTTTGTTCTTGGATTAATAGCTTATTTGCCTGCTATTGCTTTAAAAGCTGCTGCTGCTTTCTGACCCACTTCAGGTCTTAGTCTCTTCTAATGAGCTGAGGAGTTGAATCGGGTGTGTTAGATGAGGGAGACAGTGCAAGTTTTGAAAACCATTTCAGAGACATGTTCTTAAATGTGACGCATATCATATTGCATGCATGCACACAGATTTAAGGCAGCTTTAATCGCCTTTTTGGTAACTTCATGCCTTAACTGACAGCATAACTAGGACATTGCATGCACGTAGTTTCTTTCACTGTTTGATATGAAATGATACAGGCTACAGCACGCGCCAGCACCATTGTGCTGTGTATTTGAAGAGCACGCGTTACGAGCACAGTATCCGGAGGCGGAGTTAGAGCACGCGTCTGAAACGTCTCCCGTTTGATGTGGTCATAAAGACGTTCTGCATCTAAATAAACGCAATCCTTTTCAAGAAAAAAGAGACAGAGGCAGCAGTTGTGAATGGGGTGGCCAACCCTAGCCCCACCCCTGTGTTAATTGCTTTAAATATTTTTAATGCGTTAATCTGAAAGAATTAATCTCCCACGTTAACGCACTAATTTTGACACCACTAATACAGGTGCATCTCAATGAATTAGAATGTCGTGAAAAAGTTATTTTTCTTGTAAGTTAATTCAAAAAGTGAAACTTTCATATATTTTAGATTCATTGCATGTAAAGTAAAACATTTCAAAAGTTTTTTTGTTTTAATTTTGATGATTAGAGCTTACAGCTCATGAAAGTCAAAAATCAGTGTCTCAAAATATTAGAATATTTACATTTGAGTTTCAATAAATGACCATCCATACAGTATAAATTCCGGGTATCTCTTGTTCTTTGAAACCACAATAATGGAGAAGACTGCTGAGTTGGCAATGATCCAGAAGACGAACTTTGACACCCTCCACAAAGATGGTAAGTCACAGAGGGTCATTACTGAAAGGTGTGGCTGTTTACAGAGTGCTGTATCAAAGCATATTAAATGCAAAGTTGACTGGAAGGAAGAATTTGGGTAGGAAAAGCTGCACAGGCAACAGGGATGACTGGAAGCTTGAGAATACTGTCAAGCAAAGCTGATTCAAACACTTGTGAGAGCTTCACAAGGAGTGGACTGAAGCTGGAGTCAGTGCATCAAGAGTCACCACGCTCAGACGTCTTCAGGAAAAGGGCTACCAAGCCACTTCTGAACCAGAGACAACATCAGAAGCGTCTTACCTGGGCTGTGGAGAAAAATAACTCAGTGGTCCAAAGTCCTCTTTTCAGATGAAAGTAAATTTTGCATTTCATTTGGAAATCAAGGTCCCAGAGTCTGGAGGAAGAGTGGAGAGGCACAGAATCCATGTTACTTGAAGTCCAGTGTGAAGGTTCCACTGTCAGTGATGATTTGGGCTTTATTTAGATGCTGCCATGTCATCTGCTGGTGTTGGTCCACTGTGTTTTCTGAGTCCACAGTCAACACAGCCATCTACCAGGAAATTTTAGAGCACTTCATGCTTCCTTCTGCTGACAAGCTTTATGGAGATGCTGATTTCATTTTCCAGCAGGACTTGGCACCTGCCCACACTGCCAAAGATCCCAAAAGCTGGTTCAATGACCATGGTGTTACTGTGCTTGATTGGCCAGCAAACTCGCCTGACCTGAACCCCATAGAGAATATATGGGGTATTATCAAGAGGAAGATGAGAGACACCAGACCCAACAATGCAGATGAGCTGAAGGCCACTGTCAAAGAAACCTGGGCTTCCAAACCACCTCAGCAGGGCCACAAACTGATCACCTCCATGCCACGCAAATTTGAGGCAGTAATTAAAGCAAAAGGAGCCCCTACCAAGTACTGAGTACATATACAGTAAATTAACATACTTTCCAGAAGGCCAACAATTCACTAAAAATGTTTTTTTATTGGTCTTATGAAGTATTCTAATTTGTTGAGATTGAATTGGTGGGTTTGTGTTAAATGTGAGCCTAAATCATCACAATTAAAAGAACCAAAGACTTAAACTACTTCAGTCTGTGTGCATTGTGTGCTGTGTGCAAATTTATTTAATACACGAGTTTCACAATTTGAGTTGAATTACTGAAATAAATGAACTTTTCCACGACATTCTAATTTATTGAGATGCACCTGTATATATATATGTGTGTGTGTGTGTGTTCAAGCGCCAGCAGAAGACAGTGTAAAGAAATACTCTTTGAGAGAAGCAGTCTATCAGCGGAAGTTAAAAGCAGGTCATAAGTGTATTTACTTGTCTCATTAGTGTTTAGTGCAGTTGCCGTTGCTAGGAAACGCTTGTTTTGTTTACTGTGTAGAGACTTGCTGAAATCGCGTTTGGTCTCGTACTGTATCGCGCCATTTGTTGTGATAACAGGTAAGTGTGTTCAGCTGTTGTGTGAAGCCCGAAGACTGTAAAGACCATCGACTCTACCGTGCGACGACACCGGCAGGGGACATAAGTATCGCTTTTGATTCATCCTCTTTTCTACACCTGGCTTCACTTCTGTTTAAATTCTTTTATAACCAATTATTGCTATGTGTTTTCAGATCACTACTATCACTACCACTCACAAACCACGCATCACACACTGTAGGCTGCGCAATCCTAACAACCTGCGCACTTTCCCTCTGTCTGCTAATACACTACTTTCTTTTTCTATTGGTCTCTGGAATTGTCAGTCTGCTGTCAACAAAGCTGATTTCATTACTTCCATTACTAGTCATTCAAGACTAAACCTCATGGCCCTGACAGAGACCTGGATAAACAGAGGACAGAGGACAAAAAACAGAGGACAATGCTACACCTGCAGCACTCTCCAATAACTTCTCCTTTTCCCACACCCCCCGTTTGACTGGAAGATGTGTAGTTACTGGTCTGCTCATTAGTGATGGGTCGTTCTTGAACGATTAGTTTATTTTCGTTTTCAGTCACGCATGCGAAACATCCTATAGGTTCTGCACTGAATTAGTTCACCTGTTTTGAGTCTTCGGGTTTTTTGAGTCGTTCGTTCATCACGTGACAGCCCCATATGCGTAACCTATGCAGTCTGAGGGAAAAAGGCTTAAAGGTGCCATAGAATGCATTGATACAAAATTTTTAATTGTTCTCTGATATCTACATAGAAGGTATGTGGCTTAGGTAAAGGCAAAAAATCTCCAGAAACGGTTTTAAATGTCCATATAAACCCTAGGATTTCTCCTTAAAATGAAATGGTCTTTTTTGGCTTATTTGGAAGGGCAGGGCTCTAGACTAACTTTCTGCACTGGTGCGCCTAACTTTTTTTCTTAGGTGCACCAGCACAAAAGTTAGGTGCACCCACATTTTCATATAGGCAATATTGACTTGTAAATGATTAACTAACAATCTGGTCAACATAAAGTTCTTTATTTGAAGCACAATTCTACAAGAAAGGTAACTTACTGAAAACGTGTTGGTGCTTAAAGTGCTTCACTGAGCTGCATGTATTGTATTACATGCAAGGGCGTAATTTTGGTTTGAACATTTGGGGGTTGAAGTGGTCATGGTTTATTTATTTGTTTGTTTGCTTAAATGTTTATTTATGTAAAATGGTATTTTGTGCTATCCACCACACATGCAAAGTTGGTTGATTGCGTAACTGCAATAAAGTAATAGGCTAGTTAACAATTACTTGTTTACATAGGATATAATGTATTATATATTATTTAGACACTTAGGCTATAGTTTGACAGAATGTTCTAATTCAACACGCCATGGGAAGTCAATCTAACTTAACATTTTCTTATATTGATATAGTTTATTTCTTACTCCTTAACAGTTCATCAGGCTCTTAATGATTTAATCTATGCCATCATTGGAATATCTGAAGGCCAGGTTTTTCCATCACTCATCATTAGAACCCATTGGCTCTCGATTCTGACTTGTACATGCTCTTATGAAAAAGTACCATAGTTCTTAACTGTAGCATTTGTTATAATAAGGCTAGCCTATTAATCATTACCAGGCCAATAATAACTTTTTTATTAATCTATATTGCATTTGTTATGAGAAACAACAGCCTTTAGAAACAATAACATGCCACAGTTGTAATATAAATCTTTAGGGAAAAAATCTATTCCCTTAACAGATTATCTATTATAAATTCTACAAGTTAGACAAAATTTAGCCTACAGTAAAACGTGATAAATTATAGTAAAAGTAGTCATGAGTAGTTTAAAAACATTTTAATAGCCTATTATGTTAGTGCTGGTGAAAGATTTCTCCTCTTTTAATCAGTCTTTTTAGTTTGTGCCTTTTTTTAGATAACGTTCGACTTTCTCCATAGCATTTTAAAATGGCAGTTTCTCAATAGTATTCAAATAGATCGCATATTTTACCATCAGCTTCGCGATAGGAATGGCTCGCGCAAATCTACTCACACTTCTCGAGCGGCTGGTGAACGCGCACAGAGTATAGGGTGATTTGTTCGCTGCTCGTGCACAATTAAAAGAACTGCGCTTCAGTCATGTTGTGCTGATAAGGATGGGGTCTTTAAAACAGGTCTATTCATTTATACTGTTATCAGCACATGTTGAAGTAGATTCGTCTCTTGTCTCTGAGAGAATATGCGATGTTAATGCAGCATTAGAATACTCGTTCACTTTCTGTATGACTGCAGTTAAGACGTTCACTTGCATAACTATTGAGCAAAGTTTGCACGTTGATTTTGTGATATCCATTGGCTCGCCTTCAGAGTTTAAAACAGAAATATTTCCAGTATTGAGATGTAACCGCAAACCTCCATGCATATGTATCTTAAACGCAGGGATACATGAAAGAGGAATCAAATCAGTATGCTGCAGCTGTCTGAAACACGTCTCTATGTTTGTGCGCGCTTCGGGTGTGTGCGAGAACAGCGCGCAAGTAACGAATTGAGTTCTGTTTCGTTTCTTCTTCTTCTTGTGGTTTTAAATAGCTTGAACGTGTAAATTGGCAAATTAATCTGCGAATCACATGCCGAATGGTGGTATATCACGGATCAACTGCGATCAGTTTAAAGCCCTAGCCATGACAGATCATCAGAGCAATCTTTTATTTACTAATTTAACATGAAATCGTCAAATTGCTACTCGATATCAATCGCATACAACGAAAATACAGAATAATTAGAAAAATCATTTATGCACAATAATTAACAGAGCGTCATGTCTATACACATTTTCCCCAGAACTTTCTCGCGACCCGGTAGGAATTCTTCCACGGCCCGGTAGTGGGTCGCGACCCGGTGGTTGGGGACCACTGGTTTAGATCATGATATGGGCCTAATGTGTGTCTGTTGTTGAACCACAGGGAGACTTTCAGAGTCGCGGATACTTTTTTTTCCCCTCGAACGGCTGGTCGCACCTCAGATTTTTTTTAGTCGCACCATTGAGAAATTAGGTTGCACGTGCGACCAAATTGGTCGCACTCTAGAGCCCTGATGTTACAGGTGCTATGCTATAAAGCGCACGACACGGGAAGATATCAAATAATAGTCTTTTTAATATAATCCACAACAGGAACAGAATAAATCCAGGAGCAGGGGAGTAGCATAACATATCCAAAAGCAAACTAATAGCAGACAAAGGAACAGGGGAAAACACAGGCTTTAAATACAAAACGTAATCAGGGTTGAAACAGAAACAGGTGTGGAGCTAATTAACTAAACAGGGCAATTAAGGAAAACTAGGTCAACACAGAAACGTAACATATCGCCCCCTCCCGGAACGGTGCGTCCTCGCACCGACAAAGGTCCAACAGAGGAGGGAGGGTGGGGGTTCAGGAGGCGGGCGAGGAGCAGATGAGGGGCAGGCAAAGGGAAAGGGGCGGAAACAAAAAGAGTCCAAAAAATAAGTCCATGGGGGAGTGGAGGGTGGGAGGAGCCCGGAGCAGGAGGCGCCAGGTGGAACTCCAGAGGCCAACCAGGATGGCGGCCCACGGTGGAGTCGACGGCGGGAGGAGCCATGGTGGCGATGGGACCGTCGACACCAGGGGGCCGACTGACGGAGATGACGCCGATGGAGTAGGAGCCCAGGTTGGAGCAGAGCAGCCGCAGAGCCTGGGTGACACAGAGGATCCGGAGGGCCTAGGCGGAGCCGGCGGCTCGGGCGACTGAGGCGGAGGCGGGGATCCGGAATGACGCGGCGGAGCCGGAGTGACAGAGGACGAAGGTGTAGCCGGAGGGAGGGAGGAGCCCGACGGAGCCACAGGGACGGAGGGATGAGGCAGAGCTGGAAGAGTGGAGTCCCGTGGAGAAGGCAGGTGGACGACTGACCAAGGCGGAGCCGGAGGGACGAGGGAGCCCGGTGGAGCTGGTGGAATGACGGGCCACGGTGGAGACGAGGGAGCCAAGAGCCAAGGTGGAGCCGATGGATCGGAGGGCCGAGGTGGAGTCCGGGTCTCGAAGGCTGGAGGCGGAGACTGGGGATCCTCCAACCCCGAGGAAGATGGTGACAGGAAGTCCCGAAGCGCAACCGAACCACCGGACATGGCGTGCTGAGGGTGAGCTGAGGGGCCTTCCTGAGGCAGCTGAGAGAGGGCTGATGGACTGGCTGGATGGTACAGAGGAGGAGGGAGTGGGAGGCTGGGTGGGAACTTTCCAGAGTTTGAGGAACTGGCTGAGGAAGGAGTACTGGACGGAACCAGCAGGGGCTCTGGAGAGCTGGACGGAACCAGCAGGGGCTCTGGAGGGCTGGACGGAACCAGCAGGGGCTCTGGAGGGCTGGACGGAACCAGCAGGGGCTCTGGAGGGCTGGACGGAACCAGCAGGAAAGGGAGAGGCCAGAATTCCTCCTCATTCAAACAGTCCCATTTTATCGAGTCCAGCAACAGCTCACCCTCAGTGGTGGGAGTGTGGGCGGGGTTATCCTCCATTCCCTCGATCTCCACAATGATCCCCACGACGCACGGTGTTGCTGGCTCACACACTTGGTCAGTCGCGTTGAGTTCAGGCTCCGGGGCGATGAGTGGCTCTGTCACTTTAATTGGTGTAGGCTCTATGATCGCGGCGGGCTCGGGCTCTGCGGCTGCAGTGGGCTCTGGCGAACACTCCGTGCAGCGAGATGGTGAGGGCTGGCTGGGCTCTGGATCGGGAGTGGGGCTGGAGTTGTCCTCGGCAGGGCAGACGGAGAAAAACAGTTCATTATTCTCCAGCACCCACTCCACACAAGCGGCGAAATCCTCTCTGGGACCGTTCGCTGGTAGGCGTGCCTTACACCGCTCACTCAGGCTGGAGATGTAGAAGACGCAGAGCGAGCGGTCCAGGTAGTGTGTAAGGCACGCCAGATCTAAAAAGTCCCTGGTATGGTCCTCCAGCGAACGGTCCTGTTGCTCCAGGCATAGGAGTTGGAAGGCCGGGTCCATTCCGGGAGAGGGACGGAAAAAAAATAAACAAATAAACTGAAAGAAAACGCCGCTAAAATTTTTTCACTGTGTTGGTCTGCTATTCTGTTACAGGTGCTATGCTATAAAGCGCACGACACGGGAAGATATCAAATAATAGTCTTTTTAATATAATCCACAACAGGAACAGAATAAATCCAGGAGCAGGGGAGTAGCATAACATATCCAAAAGCAAACTAATAGCAGACAAAGGAACAGGGGAAAACACAGGCTTTAAATACAAAACGTAATCAGGGTTGAAACAGAAACAGGTGTGGAGCTAATTAACTAAACAGGGCAATTAATGAAAACTAGGTCAACACAGAAACGTAACACCTGAAGGGTCATGAATAATAATGAGCTCTGCTCTGATTGGCGGTTTCACAGTGCGGCTCAATGTTGAGCTCTGCTCTGATTGGCTGTTTCACAGTGCTGCTCATTTCAGTAGCTCACAGCAAGAAGGAAACACAGGGAGGAAAATATATATTTCAATACTTTCTCTCGCAGTTATATCGTCGGGTAATTATACGGTATATAAAATGCGGGCATCAGGGAGCCACTATTAATCAGGGATGTGATTTTTCAGTATAAATACGGATTTCCGTATTTTCCGACCTCTGAGGGACGACCCATGTGATTCGCATAGATCCGAGTTTTTTTTTTTTTGGAGGAGGAGGGTTGGTTGGTCACTGCATGATGATTGAAATCGCGCAAACCTAAATAAACTGCGAAAAGATTGTTTTCTAAAACATCATGGACGGAATGATCCTGAGAGCGCTGCACGAGCTCGCAGCGCAATCTGCAGGACATTTCAAAGCGTTCAAAAATCTCAAAGTGCCAGAATCAGCTCTGAAACGTGTTACTCGACCCAGTGATTTTTTTATGAATGGCGGTGAGAATTTGAAATTGCTAGTGCTATCATAAAACTCCCAACGGTTGTAATGTAATTATATAACAGGCTGTTTTATTCCTTCTTTTGCTACTCATTCCGGTCTCAACCTCATGGCCCTAACTGAGACTTGGATTAAACCTGAGGACACTGCCACTCCTGCAGCTCTCTCCACTAATTTCACTTTTTCCCACACCCCTCGCACGATTGGGAGGGGTGGAGGCACTGGTCTCCTTATTTCAAATGAATGGAAATTTGATCTTCTACCATCTCCTACAGGCAACATTTGAATCTCATGCAATTACTATTACCCACCCTGCTAAAATCCACTTTGTAGTTGTGTATCGTCCCCCAGGTCAACTGGGTAAATTCTCGGAGGAGTTGGATGTGTTACTGTCAAACTTTCCTGAAGATGGTACTCCTCTGGTACTGCTCGGCGACTTCAACATCCACCTAGAAAAACCCCAGGCTACTGACTTCAACACTCTTCTCACTTCATTTGACCTCAAACGAGTGTCTACTACGGCTACTCACAAATCAGGTAACCAGCTGGACCTCATCTACACACGCTACTGCTCCACTGACAACACATTAGTAACTCCACTGCACACCTCAGACCACTTCCTCATCACTTCTAACCTCACACTAACTCCTGACATAGCACACGCTCCTCCGCAGGTCACCTTTCGACGTAACCTACGCTCGCTCTCTCCCTCTCGCCTATCCTCAATGGTTTCATCTGCACTACCTTCACCCTCTCAGTTTTCAGCACTCGACACAAACAGTGCTACTGACACTCTTTGCTTCACTCTAACATCTTGCTTAGACAACTTTTGCCCCCTTTCATCCAGACCAGCACGTGCTACCCCCTCTGCCCCCTGGTTGTACGATGTTCTCCGTGAACATCGTGCTAAACTAAGGGCTGCAGAGAGGAAATGGCACAAATCCAAAAACTCTACCGACCTTAGTGTGTCACACCTCTCTTCCTTCTCTGCAAATGTCTCCACTGCTAAAATGACATACTACCACAACAAAATTAACAACTGTTCCGACTCTCGCGCACTCTTCAAAATGTTTTCTTCTCTTCTCTGTCCTCCTCCCCCTCCTCCTTCATCAACTCTTACAGCTGATGACTTTGCAACTTTCTTCACAAATAAAACAAAAACCATCAGTGACCAATTCCTCACACCACAAACTAATAATAACTTCATAACGACAAATACACAATCTCTCACCTCCTTTTCTCCTCTCTCGGAGACAGAGATTTCCAAACTCATCCTTTCCAGTCATCCCACTACTTGTCCACTAGATCCTATCGCCACTCACCTCCTTCAAGCCATTTCTTCTTCGGTCATACCTGCGCTTACTCACATTATCAACACCTCGCTTCACACTGGTACATTTCCCACAGCATTTAAGCAGGCTCGGGTAAGCCCACTGCTTAAAAAACCTGCTCTAAATCCAGCACTTTTAGAAAACAGACCGGTATCCCTTCTTCCATTCATTGCAAAGTCACTTGAGCGAGTTGTGTTCAACCAACTCTCTCTGTTTCTTGCACAGAACAACATTCTGGACAACAACCAATCTGGCTTCAGAAGTGGCCACTCAACTGAGACTGCCCTACTCTCGGTTACAGAGGCCCTGAGACTGGCAAGAGCAGCTTCCAAATCCTCTGTACTCATCTTGCTGGATCTGTCTGCTGCCTTTGAAACAGTTAACCACCAGATCCTCATGTCCATCCTCAGAAAGATGGGCATTTCAGGAACCGCCCTCCTGTGGTTCGAGTCTTACCTCTCAGATAGGTCCTTCAGGGTGTCATGGAGGGGGGAGGTTTCAAAGTCACAACTTCTTGCTACTGGTGTTCCTCAAGGCTCAGTGCTTGGACCACTTCTCTTCTCCATCTACATGTCGTCATTAGGATCGGTTATTCAGAAGCATGGCTTTTCCTACCACTGCTATGCTGATGACACAACTCTACTTCTCATTCCAACCAGATGATCCGACGGTAACTGCTCGCATTGCAGCCTGTCTGAGTGACATTTCTAGCTGGATGATGGACCATCACGTTCAGCTCAATCTTGCTAAGACAGAACTGCTCGTGTTCTCAACCAACCCATCACTTCACCACAACTTCTCTATACAGCTGGGTTCGTCAACGATAACTCCTTCCAGGACAGCCAGGAACCTTGGAGTTGTGATCGATGATCAGTTAAGCTTCACGGACCATATTGCTACAACGGCCCGGTCCTGCAGATTTGCCTTATACAACATTAGGAAGATTAGGCCCTTCCTGTCAGAGCAAGCTGAACAACTCCTTGTTCAAGCTCTTGTTCTCTCCAGACTGGGCTATTATAATGCTCTCTTGGCGGGCCTTCCCGCATGTACTATCAAGCCTCTGCAACTGATCCAGAATGCAGCAGCCAGAGTGGTCTTTAATGAGCCGAAAAACCTCACGTTACCCCTCTCTTCATCAGGTTACACTGGCTACCAATAGCCACTCGCATCAAATTCAAGGTACTGATGTTTGCCTACAAGACCACAACTGGCACTGCACCAATATACCTAAACTTGCTAGTTCAAACTTATGCGCCCTCCAGAAGCTTGCGTTCTGCAAGTGAACGACGCCTTGTGGTGCCATCCCAAAGAGGTACCAAATCACTCTCACGGACCTTTTCCTGGACTGTGCCCAGCTGGTGGAATGACCTCTCGATCTCAATTCGAACAGCTGAGTCTTTAGCCATTTTCAAAAAACATCTAAAAGACACATCTTTTTGCCAGCACCTGACTAACTAATACTAACACTTACCTATTCTATTTAATAATAATGAAAAAAATCTGAGCTACGTGTACTGTGCTAGACTTGTCATGGCACTTGTATACTGTTGCTCTCTCGATGGTCTGATTGCTTCTATTGTTCTCCTCATTTGTACGTCGCTTTGGATAAAAGCGTCTGCTAAATGATTAAATGTAAATGTAAATGTAATCTGACGCGCTACATGTCTGCTATTACAGAGTAGCCTACTTCACTCCTAGATTCACTTCTAGCCGTGCTTGGTTCGAGCCGCTTTAATTTGCATTTAGGAACGCAACATTCGTCATTAGAAACGTTTATAAATCTGTTGTTGTTTACAAAGAGAAGTTTCAGTGTCACATGATCCTTCAGAAATCATTCTAATATGCTGATTTGCTACTCAAGAAACATTTCTCATTATTATCAATGTTAAGTTTTACTGCTTAATATTTTTGTGGAAACGATAGACAAAACATTTGTATAACATTTATAACATTTGAATATAAAAGTATAACATTTGATTTAAAAAAAGAGAGAAATTAATAATTTTATTCATGCATGAAAGTGATAAAAAAAGTGAGTGAAGACATTTAAAATAATTTATATTTATTAAATGCATTAACAATTTTATTAATATATTTGCTAAATGCTGTTCATTAAACTTTATATTTATCAAAAAATCCTGAAAAATAATGTGCATCACCATTTTTATGAATATATTATGAAAAGTAAAGTGTATCACCACAAAATATAAAGCAGCAAAATTGTTTTCAACATTGATAATAATCAGAAATGTATCTTGAGTCAAATAAATTGTAATGGCAATGGCAAATTTATTTATATAGCACTATTAATTACAACCCATGGTTGTCCAATGTGCTTTACAGCTAAGGAAAAATAGAAAACTAATAAAAAACATGCAATACAAACAATAAAATGTAAGGCAAGAAAGTATTAATACACATTATAAGCCTTTTCAAACAGATACGTTTTTAAGCTAGACTTAATGATTTCTATAAGATCATGTGACACTGATCTTAAAACTGGAGTAATGATGAAGAAAATTCTGCTTTGCATCACAGGAATAACGTCTTAGGTTACGTATGTAACCCCAGTTCCTCGAAGGAACGAGACGCTGCGTCCAAAAGACGCTAAGGGAACGCCTTCAGCGTGACCGGCTCTGAATCCAAATGCAATCTGTCCTATAGATGGCGGAATGTCACGGGCGAGGTGACGTAATGACCAGCTGGTATAAAAGCACGTGCGGTGAAACCGGCGTCAGCTTCTGGAATGAAGCAAGCGCTGGCAGGGATGCCGGAAGTGTGGCCTCGCGACGCAGCGTCACGTTCCTTCGAGGAACTGGGGTTACATACGTAACCTAAGACGTTCCTCTTCAGGAACTCGAGCTGCGTCCAAAAGACGCTAAGGGAACGAGATACCCACGGCACCAGACTTACCAATCCCTGCCCCGTGTGTATCCAAGCGGAGCACAACTAAGGCGAGAGGATGGAAGAACCTGGGGTGGCTCGCATGTCCAGGCCATAGAACCTGACAAAAGTCATTGCAGATGTCCTGAATTGGGACACCTGCGAGAAAGGCCTTGGAGGCCGCCACACTCCCCAATTGTAAGTCGCTATGGATAAAAGCGTCTGCCAAATGACTAAATGTAAATGTAAATGTAGTGGAATGAGCCTTGACTCCCATCGGCGAGGGGAGTTCAGAGGACTCATACGCAATATGAATGGCATCGACAATCCACCGACTGAGGGTCTGCTTAGAAACAGGACGACCTCTTTTAGGGGGACCAAAGCAAACCAGCAGTTGGTCTGCCTTTCTCCACAGGACAGCTCTGTGGACGTATGTATCCAGTGCTCGCACTGGACACATACAATTAAGCTTTTGCTGGTCAGGCTCCCGAAAGGGAGGAGGACTAAAGGCCTGCAGTACTACAGGCTGTGGTGTGACCGAAGGAACCTTGGGGACGTACCCTGTTCGAGGGTATAAAAAGGCTTTGGCCATACCAGGCGCAAAGTCCAAGTGCATAGGGGCCACTGACAGGGCCTGCAAATCCCCAACTCTCTTCAGAGACAAAATCGCCAGAAGAAACACGGTCTTCATGGTGAGGTGGCGATTTGTGATCTCCTCAATAGGCTCGAACGGAGGCCTACAGAGAGCATCTAATACCACAGCCAAGTCCCAAGGAGGGATCCGGGACCGTACTGGAGGCCTTAGCCTCAGTGCACCACGGAGGAAACGTGTCACTAAGGGGTGTCTGCCCACTGACTGTCCACCAAGAGAGGCGTGGTAGGCCGAAATTGCCGCCACATAAACCTTCACAGTGGAGTGGGTTAACCCTGCGGAGAGTCGAGGCTGCAGGAACTCCAGCACTGTACCAACCGGGCAGTTAACTGGGTCAAGCTGGCGATCTCTGCACCATGAAATGAAAAGCTTCCACTTCAGGGCGTACAGTTTCCTCATTGAGGGAGCTCTGGACTGGAGGATGGTCTCGACAACCTCGGTTGAGAGACCGGACGCTATGAGCCGTGCCCCCTAAGGGGCCACACCCACAGCCTCCATAACTCCGGGTGGGGATGCACCAGTGTGCATCCTGCATGTTAGAGGAGATCCCTCCTGACTGGAATCTCCCAAGGAGAGCCGTCGAGGAGGGAAATCAGATCCGAGAACCATACTCGGCCCGGCCAGAACAGGGCTACTAATAGCAGCTGAACTCCGTCCCGGCGCACTCTCTCCAGAACTCCGGGGAGCAGAGCAATCAGGGGAAAGGCGTACAGACGAAGCCTCGGCCACGTCTGTACCATGGCAGTAGAGAGTACCAGAGGGGACATTGCGCTGTCTCCTGAGTAGCGAGGAGGTCCACCTGAGCCTGGCCAAACACTCTCCAGATCTGTTTCACCACCTCGGTGTGAAGCATCCATTCCCCGGGCAAAGGCCCCTGTCTCGACAGGGTGTCTGCTCCCACATTGAGATGCCCAGGTATGTAAAATGCTCTGAGTGAGAGGACTTTGCCCTGGGCCCACACAAGGATCTGGTGCGCCAACCTGTACAGGTGACGCGACCTCAGACCTCCTTGGTGGTTGATATAAGAGACCACCGCTTCGTTGTCGGTGCGAACTAACACATGGTGACCTCTTAGGTCTGGGAGAAAGTATTTCAGAGCCTGAAACACAGCCAGCATCTCGAGCCTGTTGATGTGCCAAGCGAGATGATGACCTCTCCACAGACCACGGGCAGGGTGGCCTCTCATGACCGCTCCCCAACCAGTGAGGGATGCGTCCGTCGCTAGCGTTACGCGGCGACACGGAGCTCCCAGCACCGGGCCCTGAGACAAGAACCAAGGTTGTCTCCACATGTCTAAGGCACGTAGGCATCGCCGCGTGACCTTGATCATGTGAAGCGGGTTTCCCCTCGGGGAGAACCCCTTGGTCTTGAGCCACCACTGTAGGGGTCTCATGTACAGCAGGCCAATAGGTATCACGTTGGACGCAGCTGCCATCAGACCCAGCAGCCTCTGAAACTGCTTGACAGTGAGTGACTGGCCTTCTTTCACCCTCCTGACTGTCGTGAGGATCGACTCGATCCAAGCAGGGGACATACGTGCCTGCATCGTGGTCGGATCCCACACCACCCCCAGATAAGTGGTTCTCTGTAATGGAGAAAGCACACTCTTCTTGGGGTTCAGTCTTAACCCCAACACTTTCATATGAGCGAGAACAACATCTTGATGTTGAGCCGCTCTTCGCTCCGATTGAGCGAGAATCAACCAATTGTCGATGTAATTGAGTATGCGGACGCCCTGTAACCGCAGCGGAGCTAACACGGCGTCCACACACTTCGTAAAAGTGCGAGGTGAGAGTGCTAGGCCGAAGGGAAGTACCCGATGTTGGTAAACTTTGCCCCTGAAAACAAACCTCAGGAACTTCCTGTGAGTGGGAAGGATGGAGACATGGAAGTATGCGTCTTTTAGATCGATCACAACAAACCAGTCCTCGGACCTGATTTGATACACAACCTGCTTGAGTGTAAGCATCTTGAACTTCAGTCTACTGACTGAGCGGTTCAACTGCCGCAGATCTAAAATGGGACGCAACCCTCCATCCTTCTTTGGAACTATGAAGTACCGGCTGTAGAACCCGGACTTTCTCTCGTGAGGAGACACCACCTCGATGGCCTCCTTCCTTAAGAGAGTATTTACCTCCTGTTCCATTACCAGAGCCTGCTCGGGGCCCACCAAAGTGGAATTCACCCCGTTGAATTGAGGCGGACGAGAACCGAACTGGATTCTGTAGCCTCTCTCTACAGTACGCAGGACCCATCGAGACACATTTGGCAGTAGTTTCCACGCTGCCAAATAGTCTACAAAGGGAACCAGTCTCTCGAGACTGGCCTCTGGTGTAATTAGAGTGGCTAGTTTGGTATTCTGGAACGGCACACCGGCAGGAGAAAGCCAAACTAGCTGCTGCAGAGATCCCCGAAGGGGTGGCGAGCATCTCAGCTCCGCTACGTTTCCGGGCGCAAGAGACTGAGATGTGTGCTCGCTGGAGACCACTGCGCCCTGAAACACAATAAGTGGCAGGGTTGGCAGATCGATCTCCTGAGGGCACTGGGGCGAAACAGGCACCCTCGTTGCGGTGACCACTGCTCCACCCCAGCAGGGGCTACCCTCATAAGGGTACCCTCACCCTTCTTACCACCCTGACTCCGCCTACACGGAGGCGCACGGGCGGCAACGCTCTCTTTCTGAGCTTCCCTATATGAGGAACCGGCACGCGGCAGGGGCTGCTCTCGCCCAACAGCCCCTTGAGTTAGAGAGCGTCGAGGGAGAAACCGCCGGAACGCTGCCGCCTGCCTTCTCGCCTCCTGGTGCCTGTCGACAACAGTGTCAACAGCATCACCAAAGAGGCCAGAAGGCGATAGCGGGGCGTCCAAAAGGAAGACCCTGTCGCGGTCCTTGATATCCGACAGGGTCAACCAGAGATGCCTCTCTGCAGCTACCAGGGCTGCCATAGACCGCCCAATGGCACGGGCGGTCTCCTTGGTAGCGTGGAGAGACAAGTCAGCGGTTCTGCAGAGTTCAAGAATGTCATCCACACTAAATCCCTCACCCTCATCTAACTCTTTAAGCAGATCAGCCTGGTACGCCTGCAACACCGCCATGGTGTGCAGGCATGAGCCAGCCTGACCTGCTGCTGCATACTCCTTGCCCACCAGTGCTGACGATGTGCGCAGCGGCTTGGTGGGCAGGGTCGGAGCCTTCAGAGATGACGCCGCGTCGGGAGACAGATAGCTCGCAAGCGTCTGTTCCACACACGGCATCACTCTGTAACCGCACTCACTCGTCCCTGCCACATTACTGTAGTAATCCGACAGAGGGATGAAGAGGCGGGCCGAGAAAGGTTTTCCCCACGACCTCGACACCTCAGTGTGGAGGTCGGGGAAAAAAGGCAGGCTCCGATGTGGAGGTGCTGTCTGAAACCGCAGAAAACGCTCATCCAATTTGCCTCTCTGCGGTTCGACAGGACGCTCGGCCGGCCAGTCGAGACTCAACTTGTCCACGGCACGAGTAATCACCTCCACCAGCTCCTCATATCGGGGCGAAAGAGGGGGTGCAAAGTGCTCAAAGTTTCCCGTGTCAACCTCGGAGGAGGAAGACACGAGAAACGCCAAGGCCACTGCCCGAGGGGAAGTAACCGCAGGGCGGGCTTCCGATCTCGGAGAGCGGTCATGGGATCTGACAGGTGACGATGGAGATAGAGACTCGCTCGTCTCCGATCCCTCCACCAGATCCCGCTGCGAACCCCACGAGCGCCGCCTTCGCTCCGCCTCAGCGGAAGCGGGGCCAGCGCCGCGAGGAACGCCAATGAAAAAACCCTCCCCGGAGAAGAGGGCCTTTCGGGAACGAAGCACACGCAGAGGGAGGCTCTTGCAGAGCGGGCAATCAGCCCTCTCGAGAGCCACCTCCGCATGCCTTGCTCCCAAGCAAAGCACACACAAGCTGTGTGTGTCACCTGCACACAAAAAACACTTGCAGGGAGGAACACACTGCTTATATTGTGCTTTGCTCTCGTGTTTAGTCTTAAACATGATACTAAACGTAACAGACAGACAACAGTAAATAGGACTTACAGATACACAGAGCGCTAGCTGAATGACAGAAAGCTGACACCGGTTTCACCGCACGTGCTTTTATACCAGCTGGTCATTACGTCACCTCGCCCATGACATTCCGCCCATCTATAGGACAGATTGCATTTGGATTCAGAGCCGGTCACGCTGAAGGCGTTCCCTTAGCGTCTTTTGGACGCAGCTCGAGTTCCTGAAGAGGAACATAACATTTTATAATATATTAAAATTGAAAACTTTTTTAATTATATTTCACAATATTGCTGTTTTTTTTTATTTTATTTTAATCAAATAAATTCAGCATTGATGAGCAGAAGATATTTATTTCAGAATCATTAATTGTAATGCAGGTACTTTAATAATAATAACAATTCTATATACTATATACTTTACTATAGTACTTTAGAGTACTTTATTATATTATATAGTACTTTATTATATTATATTATATTGTTATGATTATTAAGTGCTGCTTTTAATTTTTACAGGACAATAGTATATATTGCAGTATAAGATATATTTTAATGTGCTAATATATATTTTTAATAATAAGTGTTGGGGGCGTGGCTTGTGGTCAGATTTTCCTTTTTTGTCTCTAGCTGATCACATGCCTGATTAATACGCGGGGCTCTGAAACTGCTTTTGAACGATCAGTCGATCACGTTATAGTTTCACTTTCGCTTTCGAGATTCGCAATCTCACGAACTCTATTTATACTATGGAGGGCAGTACTTACCACACATTTTACAAGATCAGATGCTTGTCATTGGTGCTCAGGATCTGTAAATCATTCGCCATCATCCTCAGTCATCTCTCCTTACTCTGTTTATGTGGTAAGTGAAATCTTATGTACTGTAAAGTAACAGGCTACCGCTAGCAGCTAACCAAGTCCCTTTAGTGGCTCGCGTTATTTTATTAGAACGCGTTATTTGCTTTCCGTGCCCCTCTGAATACAGACACCAACTCATCCCTGTACTTCACATCCCCTGCAAAGCCTGGAACATAACATTTATTTCCATGATCTGCCATTTTCGCTGTTGTCCTCGCTTGTTTCTTCACAATACCTGCAGAACTTCTGATGATTCGGCTGTGTAGGTTTGGCTGGCGGCTGGCCTAGAACATGGGCGGGTAGACGTTATGCAAATGTTGGGGGCGTAGTGATCCCGACTGTTGCGTCACAGTCGGTGTTATGTTCCGATTCACCTGTTTTTCAGTGGTCTTTTTTAATCACGAGATTTACATAAGGAGGAATCTATGGTGTTTGAGGCTCACGGTATGTCATTTCCATGTACAGAACTGTTATTATTTAACTATGCCAAGGTAAATACAGTTTTCCATTCTATGACACCTTTAATAATAATAATAATAATAATAACAACCAACTCTTTAGTTTATTACCTTTGTTACCACATTCAGTGTTATGGAAAAGAACCATCATGACAGAAATTCACATTTATAAACTAAGAATTAAAAAGCTACAATTTGAGACCAGAAGTGCATCACATAACTGTAAGACTAAATAATAATAATAATAACTATGCAGCCGTTTGTATGGAAGGTTGTAAATTAACTAATTTCTCTATCCAATGCTGTCACGTCACGTGACAAAAGAACGAACGACTCGAAAGAGATGAACTAATCAATTCTCTTTCCGGCTCTGACTGCATAGGTTTAGCTTATGAGGCTGTCACGTGATGAACGAATGACACAAACCCGAAGACTTGTCAGATAAGAGGTGAGGTGAGGTGAGCTAATTATAGACTAAAGACCCAGGTAAACAATTAATTATTTTTATGTTTCTTATACCATTGTATTGTTTGTAGTGTGATCAATGTTTGCATAAGTAGATGTGTTAGGGAAGTAGCACGTAACATTTTAATTATATTTTGCTAAAATGAACGAAATTACTCAAAAAGATTCGTTCATTTTGCTGAATGAGACTCAAAGGTCCGAGTCAGTAAAATGATCCGAACTTTCCATCACTACTGCTCATCTCTAATAATTGAAAATTTACTCCTTAACCATCTCTGAGTATCAACAGCTCCTTTGAATCACATTCGGTTACTATTACCTACCCTCTAAAAAATCATTTTGTAGTTGTTTATCGACCTCCAGGACCACTAGGTAACTTTGTGGAAGAATTAGATGTGTTGCTCTCAACCTTTCCTGAGGATGGTACTCCCTTAGTTATACTTGGAGACTTCAACATCCACCTAGATAAACCCCAGGCTGCAGACTTCCACACTCTACTTGCCTCTTTTGTTCTCAAGAGTGTTAACTATGGCTACTCACAAATCAGGCAACCAACTGGACCTTATTTACTAGGGATGTGCGAGTACTCGGCCGTGACAGCGATGATCGATCATGAAAACGATGATCGTGGGGAAAAAAAATTCTGATTGGTTATAGCAGCACTTTGGGCAGCACCCTGAGCTCTGATTGTTTAGCTTGCAACAGCATGCAGTTCAAAGTATGTTTTTCGTCATATTTGTTCAACAGTAGGCATACTTCAATTAAAATTGTTTTCGTACTTCGCATGGCTTCGAAAACACGCAGGCAATTTTAGGAATCACTTGACAATGTAGATGAAAATATAGCACAAATCTGCCATAAACATTAATGACATAAACATTATAATGAGAATTTTATAGAATGTGAAATCTACAGTGAATCCTGTCCTTGCCCGTGTTTCAGTGCGCTGTTGAAAGTGCATCACGGCGGGAGCTCTCTCTCTCACGCTATAGAGCGTAACTTAAAGTTCACTGGAATTTCATAAACATAGCATTATAATGAGAACTTTATAGGATGTGAAATCTATTGTAAATTCCGTCATTACCCGTGTTTCAGTGCGTTGTTGAAAGCGCATCACGGCAGGAGCTCTCTCTCTCTCGCTATAGCGCGTAACTTAAAGTTCACTGGCATATGCATCCTTTTATGGAAATATGATAATATTTTGTAATTATCATTTAAATCTGTCTAATTTTTAAACTGTGTGTCATAAATCAACATCTCAGAAAAATGTTATGGGGTTTCAAATCAAAATATGACTTTCTGTTACGAAACAGGATGTTGATTTCATACATGTCCTCATATGAGGACACCGGGAATAAAAGCAGTTTTGGGAGACATAACAAATGAATAGGGAAAGAAATTATATTTCAATATTCTATGAAATATTATACACTGCCCTCCACTAATATTGGCACCCTTGGTAAATATGACCAAAGGCGGCTGTGAAAATAAATCTGCATTGTTTATCCTTTTTATCTTTCATTAAAAAAATTCACAAAATTCCAACCTATCATTGAAGTAAAACAATTGAAAGTGGGGGCAAAATCTCATTGTTTTCACTATTTCAAGTTGGCCACAATTATTGCCACCCAATTATTGCAACGTCCTTTTCCCAGGGTAACAGCTCTGAGTTTTCTCCTATAATGCCTGAAGAGTTTGGAGAACACCTGATAAGAGATCAGAGACCATTTCTTCATACAGAATCTCTCCAGATCCTTCAGATTCACAGCTCCATGACGGTGCTTCTCCTTCAGTTCACCTCACTCATTTTCTGTAGGGTTCAGGTCAGAGGACAGAGACAGCAATGGTAAAAATTCATTTTGTGCTCAGTGACCCATTTTTGTGTTTATTTTGATGTTTGTTTTGGATTGTTGTCCTGGTGAAAGATCCAAACACGGCCTATTATAAGATTTCTAACAGAGGCAGTCAGATTTTGATTTTTTATCTGTTGGTATTTGATAGAATCCATGATGCCATGCATCTGAACAAGATGTTCAGGACCTCTGGCAGAAAAACAGGCCCACAACATTAACGATCCAGCAGTATATTTAACCGTGGACATGGGGTACTTTTTTATCCCTGTTTGTACTAAACTCATCCCCTGGGTTTGCTGCCAAAAAGCTCTTTTTTCAGTTTCATCTGACCATAGAAGCCAGTCCCATTTGAAGTTCCAGTCGTGTCTGACAACTGAATTTGCTGGAGTTTGTTTTTGGATGAGTGAGGAAAATTTTCCTTGAAACCCTCCCGAACAACATGTGGTGATGTAGGGGATGTTTGATTTTTTTTTTTAGGTTTCTGACCCCAAGACTCAACTAATCTCTACAATTCTCCAGCTATGATCCTTGGAGAGTCTTTGGCCACTCAAACTCTCCTCCTCACCGTGCATTAGGACGATATAGACACACGTCCTCTTTCAGGCAGATTTTTAACATCTTTAGTTGATTGGAACCTCTTAATTATTATCCTGATGGTGTAAATGGGGATTTTCAATGTTTTAACTCTTTTCTTACAACCACTTTCTATTTTGTGATGCTCAACAATCTTGTTCTTCACATCAGAAATATATTTTTTGGTTTTTCTTATTGTGATGGATGATTAAGGGAATTTGGCCTTTGTGTTCCTCATATTTATAATCCTGTGGAACAGAAAGTCATGGCTGGACAATTTCATGCTCCTAGTCACCCTGGTGTGCTAAAAAATGTAAATATGAATGGGAATATACTTAAGAGATATTTTACTCATAAGAATTTCTAGGGGTGCCAATAATTGTGGCCAACATTCATTGGCGAAAAATATTTATTTCATCATGAGATTTTCTCCCCACTTTCAATTGTTTTACTTCAATGATAGGTTAGAATTTTGTGAATTTATTGAGTGAAAGATCAAAAGGATAAACAATGCAGATTTATTTTCACAGCCGCCTTTGCTCATATTTATCAAGGGTGCCAATATTAGTGGAGGGCACTGTATATTATTATGAAAATCTGGTCAATTATTACTCCCATTATTACACTTCTTTTTCCATTACATGTTGCCCCAAAAACACATTAATATGCAAATTAGATTTAGTTTATAGATACATTGTATATAATGAGAAAACCCATTTATGGCCATTTTACACACATTTTGCAGAAAGAAAAAAGGTATATCGAATCATTCTGTTATAACATAGTTGCGATAGTTGAGACTTATCTTTATACCAAGCTTGGTAAAAAAAAAAAAATCTTAAAATGTATTGGTGATTTAAGAAATCGTCTCGGTTATGTACGTAACCCTCGTTCCCTGATGGAGGTTGACATTATGTTGTGACGACATAGGGGATTTACTTGGAAGCCCAAATCATCTCTGTAAAGAGAAAATGCCAATGAATATTGGCTAGTGGAATTTGCATACCTGAGCCACTCCCCATGCATACGGGTATAAAAGGGCGACAGGTGCATCCACTCATCAGGTTTTCCGCTGAGGAGCCGAGAACGAGTCCCAGGCAACCAGCGGTGGTTCAAGATTGTGGCATGGGGACATAACGTCTCCGTTCCCTCCATCAGGGAACGAGGGTTACATACGTAACCGAGATGTTCCCTATCTGTCGGTCACTACGAGTTATGTCGTGACGACATAGGGGTCCTATGGAAAGCGCCACAACCTGAACCCTGTCACGACCTTGTGGCATGCAGATGTTGACAAGCGAGCGTGTGACAGACAAATGCCATGCGAAAGGTCGCAACCTTCCCATCGCCCCAGCGCAAATTCGCTAACCTTGGTGCCCGCAGGGACCACTGAGTACATCGCTGCTGGAGATAGCCAAGCCGCTGTTCCTCTCCCCAGAAGTCGGAAGGGATTTCGACCTTCAATGAAAGATGCTTCACGTCTTTCCTGTTTGTTGTTACAGCTTGGCAGTAACGACGGGGAAGCGAGCCTTCCGGAGAAGGGCGCTACGGAGGCCATATCCTGCCCGAAGGGAGGTACCATGTGGAGACACTGATATGGACTGACCCAGGCCTGGGGCAGTACTACATACGACTGGACCCTGGGGCAGATCCTACCTAGGAGTAGGGAGGAGGACTGCCAGCAGGGCCTGACAGAGAGCTCTGTCAAAGGAAAGACACAGGTTTACCGTGAGGGAAACCTTACCGTGGACGAATACATGTATGGGATTACCCGAAGGGAATCAAAGCCATACGGACACCTAGCCGAGTACAGGGGCTGACCGGAGACCCGGGTGAGCTAGCACAAGTACTGGGCCTGGCATCAGACTGCTCCGCCCAGTCTGACTGCCGGGGGTGCTGGAGGAACTCCACCAGGGTTCGCCGTCCGGGGAACTGAACTGGAGGAGAAAACAGGCACTCGTATCCCCGGGTGAGGGGGAATGGCGCAGCAAGCGTGACACCGGCCAGTTCTTCCTGCCACATACCTGTTACCCAACACACGGGAAGAAACTGGCTCAACGCGGAGACTGTAGAATCTCGCGAAGGTGTTCGGTGTCGCCCAGCCCGCAGCTCTACAGATGTCTGCCAGAGAGGTGCCGTGCGCCAACGTGAAGGAGGAGGCGACACTCCGTGTGGAGTGAGCCCTCACCCCCATGGGGCACGGCTTGCCTTGGGATTGGTACGCCAAGGCGATGGCATCCACTATCCAGTGGGCCAACCTCTGCTTGGAGACAGCCTTCCCTTTCTGTTGACCTCCGTAAAAGACAAAGAGCTGCTCAGAGCTTCTGAAGCTCCGGGTGCGGTCCACGTATATGCGCAATGCTCTTATGGGACACAGCAACTCCAAGGCTGGGTCTGCCTCCTCCAAAGGCAGTGCTTGCAGGTTCACCACCTGATCGTGGAAGGGCGTGGTGGGAACCTTGGGCACGTATCCAGGCCGGGGTCTCAGGACAACGTGAGAGTAGTCCGGCCCGAACACAAGGCACTCTTCGCTCACCGAAAATGCTTGGAGGTCCCCGACCCTCTTGATGGAAGTGAGCGCAGTCAGGAGCGCTGTCTTAGCCGACAGGTATCTCAGCTCGACTGAGTCCAGCGGCTCAAAGAGACCCCTCTGAAGTCCAGCCAGGACGATAGAGAGGTCCCAGGAGGGCATCAGGGGTGGCCTAGAGGGGTTCAACCTCCTGGCACCCCTCAGGAACCTCACGATGAGATCATGCTTTCCCAGGGACCGGCCGTCCACTGCATCGTGATGGGCTGCGATAGCGGCCACATACACTTTCAAGGTGGAGGGTGACAGCCTACGCTCCAACCTTTCTTGCAGTAAAGAAAGCACTACTCCAATCGTGCATCTTCGGGGGTCTTCTCGGCGAGAAGAACACAAGTTCGCGAACAGACTCCACTTCAGTGCATAGACTTGCCTTGTAGAAGGAGCTCTAGCCTGAGTGATGGTCTCTACCACCGCCTGTGGGAGACCACTAGTGTTGTTTTTGGCGGCCTGTTTTAATTTTAGTTTTAGTCTAGTCTTTGTGTGAAGCTGCCATTTTAGTTTTTATTAGTTTTAGTCAGGTTCATGTTTTAGTCAACGAAAAGTCTGAGCATTCTTATTTTAGTCAGAATTATCCATGACTATTTTCGTCTAGTTTTAGTCGACGAAAACTGATGAAATTTTCGTCTAGTTTTAGTCAATGAAAATTGTATTTTAGTCTCTTTTTAATAATGCAATTCTATTTAACCCAGTCAATATAGTATATGTACCTAGCAGTATTGACGAAACCAAAATTTTCTTTTAGCCAAACCCATTTCAAACAAGGTTATCTTATTATATTATTGTTACCTTATAGACTCAAGAATACATCCATTCCAGACACGGAAGACGCTGATTTGAATTTACAACATTTATTTTACCAACCAAACATGTTAGAAGCACACACACATAAATTTAAATAAATAAAAACAATAAATAAAATAGCATCACATGACAATGCCAGAAAAAAAATACATTCAAGCTTAACAAAGAGAAACAAGGTGCTTGAACGCTCGAGCTACAATAACATACTAAAAAGTGCAAATAAAATGTGTGTCTGTTACTTGTATTGCTTGTAAACTGAAGTCCGGTGAAGCCGGCCATCGGTCCCTTTCTCTGTCAGACTTAAATTTGTTTGTTGTCGTCTTCTAAATAATGCCGCGAGTGGAGCTTGAGGAAGTGACGTCGCTTGCGTCTGCGCAAAGTGTTGCCATGTCCACGGTTTTCCCGCAGTTTAACACTGTTGCCGTGGGTTGTTTTTCCCAATTGAGTAGCAATTGGGCGGGTTTTGTTGCGAAAACCTGGCAACCCTGACAGCCCCTGAAGTGAGACCATGAGTGAGACACAGGAAACGCGACAAAACGAGACGAAATAACGTTATAACATTTCGTTTTGTTTTGGTCAACGAAAATGAAGAGACATTTTAGCATAGTTTTTATTTTGTAAACCACATTTAGTCTCGTTTTTATTCATCAACGATATTGCATTATACATTTAATTATCGTCATCGTCACATGACCAGCATTTACGTTGCGTCTCGTCTCGTTTTCGTCACGTGATAAAGGTTCATTGATGACGATATTTTGTCATAATTTTCGTTGACGAAAGCAACACTAGAGACCACTCAAGTCTGCCGCGTCCCGTCCAGGAGCCACACATGGAGGTTCCACAGGTCTGGACGCAGGTGCAAAATGGTGCCGAGCCCCTGAGAAAGGAGGTCCTTCCTCAGATGAATGCGCCAGGGAGGGGCTGTCACGAGAATGAGTTCGGGAAACCAGGTCCAGGTGGGCCAGAACGGCACGACCAGCAGGACCTGCTCCTCGTCCTCCCTGACCTTGCACAGTGTCTGTGCGAGCAGGCTCACTGGGGGAAATGCATACTTGCATAGAGCCCGAGGCCAGCTGTGTGCCAGTGCGTCCGTGCCGAGGGTGCCCTCGGTCAGGGAGAAATACAGCTGGCAGTGGGAGGACTCGCGGGAAGCAAACAGGTCTACCTGAGCTTCCCCGAATCGACTCCAGATCAGCCGGATCGTCTCAGGATGGAGTCGCCATTCTCCGGGGAAAGTGAGTTGTCGTGAGAGCGCATCGGCCGCACGATTGAGCTCCCCGGAATATGGACAGCGTGCAGCGATTTGAGCCGCATGTGACTCCAGAGGAGGCAATGGCGGGCGAGCTGTGACATGTGGCGTGATCGTATACCCCCCATCTGGTTGATGTACGACACAGCCGCAGTGTTGTCCGTACGGACCAACACATGCTTGCCTAACAGCAGTGGCCGAAACTGCCGCAAGGCTAGATGCACTGCCAGCAGCTCTAGGCAGTTGATGTGCCAAAGCAGTCGAGGCCCCGTCCAGAGCCCCGAGGCTGCCTGCCCGTGGACCATGAAGCACCCCAGCCCGTGCTGGAGGCATCTGTTGTGACAACAACATGCCGAGACACTTGTTCTAAGGGCACCCTGGCCCGTAGAAAGGCAAGGTCCGTCCAGGGGCTGAAGGAGCGGCGACACTCCTGTGTGATGTTCACCCGAAGTGCACCGCGGCGCCATGCCCACCTCGGGACTCGGGAGTGCAACCAGTGCTGAAGTGGTCTCATATGAAGCAATCCGAGCGGCGTGACTGCAGCTGCGGATGCCATATGCCCCAGGAGCCTCTGAAACTGTTTCAGCGGAACCACAGTCCTGCCTCTGAAGGAACTCAGGCAGTTCAGCACTGATTGGGCGCGCTCTTCTGTGAGGCGCGCCGTCATACTCACCGAGTCTAACTCCACACCAAGAAAAGAGATTCTCTGCGCAGGGGAGAGCTTGCTCTTTTCCCAGTTGACCCAAAGCCCCAACTGGCTGAGGTGCCAAAGCACCAGATCCCTGTGATCGCACAACTGTTCTCGGGACTGGGCCAGAATGAGCCAGTCGTCGAGATAGTTGAGGATCCTGATGCCCACTTCCTGTAACGGGGCAAGGGCGCCCTCCGCGACCTTCGTGAAGACACGGGGGGACAGGGAGAGCCCGAAGGGGAGGACCCTGTACTGCCACGCCCGACCTTCGAACGCAAATCGTAGGAACGGTCTGTGTCGGGGAAGGATCGAAACATAAAAGTAAGCATCCTTCAGGTCAATCGCTGCAAACCAATCCCAGGGCTGTATGCATTTGATCATATGCCTGTGCGTCAACATCTTGAACGGGAGCCTGTGCAGGGCCCGGTTCAGGAGTCGCAAATCCAGGATTGGCCGAAGACCACCGCCTTTCTTGGGTACGATGAAGTAAGGGCTGTAAAACCCCTGCCTCATCTCGGCTGGAGGGACCTGCTCGATTGCATCCTTAGCCAGGAGGACAGCAACCTTCTCGCGCAAGACAGGAGCGTTCCAAGCTGCCACCGAGGTCTCGAGAACACCACTGAACTTGGGAGGTCGCCTGGCGAACTGAATCGCGTAGCCGAGTCGAATTGTGCGCGTGAGCCAACGAGACAGGCAGGGTAGCGCAAGCCACGCTTCCAGACGCCGTGCAAGTGGCTCCAACGGTACAATCGACGTACCTGCAGTGGTGCAGCGAAGGGGAGTAGAGCTGGATGGTACAGAAGGCAGCGCGTTCTGCAGCATCCATGTGGAACTCCCTGGGTCCCAAAGGGGACTGGCTAGAGGTGCGTGGGGAGGCACTGCGTCCCTGTGAGTGAGGAGGCAATGCCCCGACCGGTGGACCTTTCTTAGAATATGTGGGTGCCGCTGACCCTTGGGCCAGCGGCGGAACAGAAATAAACGGGAACATAAGATTCTCCACCCGGCCCTCCACCGGGGGAAGGAGCGACGCTGTCCTCATCGTCTCCTGAGAAAGAGCAAACTCCAACATCTCCGGGTTGCCCGCGTCAGGGCCGCTTCGTCGATTTCCTGGACGACTTGGGGCCATGGATGGGACACGGGGTACGTCGCACTCCTGCGAGAGGCTCGACGCGCCGGCCTAGGACGCAGGAGGGCGTCCACAGCGACGAACAGACAGAGGCCTGGTCCTAGGGGCAGCCGTAGCTGCCGGAGCATCCCGCTGTGGCAGGATGTGCTGGATCGCCTCGGTCTGCTTCTGCACTGCCGAGAACTGCTGGGCAAAGCCCTCGACAGTGTCGCCGAACAGCCCAGCCTGGGAGATGGGGGCGTCGAGAAAGCGTGCTTTGTCGACATCCTTCATTTCTGCCAGGTCGAGCCAGAGATGGCGCTCCTGGACCACCATTGTGGACATCGCCTTCCCGAGGGACCGCGCCGTGACTTTCGTCGCTCGTAGAGCGAGGTCAGTCGCCGTGCGCAGCTCCTGCATCAACCACGGGTCGGAACTACCCTCGTGCATTTCTTTGAGTGCCTTGGCTTGGTGAACCTGCAGGATCGCCATGGCATGCAGGGCAGAGGCTGCCTGGCCCGCAGCACTATAAGTTTTGGCTGCGAGAGCAGCCATCAGCTTGCAGGCTTTGGACAGGAGACGCGGACGATTCCTCCAAGTGGCGGCATTTCGCAGGCACAAGTGCACCGCGACCGCTCTCTCCACCTGGGGAATGCCCGCGTACCCCCTGGCAGCCCCGCCGTTGAGGGTAGTGAGGACGGAGGAGACAGACGAGCGGCTTCTGGCCGTGAAAGGGGCCATCCACAACTTCGTCAGCTCCTCATGCACCTCTGGGAAGAAAGGCACCGGAGTAGTGCGCGGTTGTGTGCCACGTCCCACTCCGAGAAACCAATCATCCAGCCGCGAGGGCTCGGGACTGGGTGGTCTGTTGACCTCCAGCCCGATGCTCGCGGCTGCCCGGGCAAGCATGGCCGTCAGCTCTGGGTCTGGTGCGGCAGTGGCGACAACACCCGAGGGGGGCAGCCCCACCGCACCTTCATCCTCAGAGGACGTAAGCCCATCCCCCGATGCTGCGATCGACATACTGTCTTCGGGCGGCGCACCGAATGATATGCTGGCCATCCCGTGGGAAGAACCAGCTCGCTGCGTGAGGAGTAAGAGGTCCGTGGGGACGAGCCTAGCGGAGAAGCTCTTACTGTGACCCTTAGATCTCCCAGAGCGCCAGCCGGTGGTCCTCTGCTCGAGCCAGAGACCAGGACGGGTGGCGGCAGAGGGTGCCAATCCTTTCAGAAAGGAAAGGCGAGATCGCAGCGATGTCATGTTTATACGCCCACAACAGGCGCATGAATCATCCACGAACGCAGCCTCAGTGTGCTGAATGCCCAGACACTGAAGACAACGATCGTGTCCGTCATCCGCAGACAGAAAACGACCGCAACCAAGAGGACACGGACGAAACGACATCTTGAAAAAGACGCGATCGTCTGTGATTTGCTCTTTTAGTTGAAGTGCCCAGGGGAATCGCTGGTGAAAGGGACTCCGTGCACCGTGCCGCCAACCGGGAACAAATCAAAGATGAAAGGCTTTGTGGAGATCAGCGCACTTCTCATCCACTCGGCTCCGAAGTAAAAATCTGATGAGTGGATGCACCTGTCACCCTTTTATACCCGTATGCACGGGGAGTGGCTCAGGTATGCAAATTCCACTAGCCGATATTCATTGGCGTTTTCTCTTTACAGAGATGATTGGGGCTTCCAAGTAAATCCCCTATGTCACCATGACATAAATCGTAGTGACCGACAGATAGGGAACAATTGTTTTTGCCCATGCATGTTCAATTTTTTAAGAAATTGAGTTCTGATGTCCTCTAACGAGGACATAACTTATGAATGAAATAATTTTTTATTTATTTATTTGCATTATTCTAAATGCACAAAGAGATAATAATGGAGTAAAAACAATTATTAACACTCCTGTAAACCCTAAATATTTGACTACAATCAGAATCAGAATCAGAATGAGCTTTATTGCCAGGTATGTTTACACATACTAGGAATTTGTTTTCGTGACAGAAGCTCCACAGAGCAACAGAGAGACAGTGACAGAACAAAAAACACAGATAATAAAAAGAAGAATTAAAAATAGAACAAGTAAATAAGGAATAACAATCCCAGTTCAACAGAAAAGTCGATACTACACATGTCTTCAGTTTCATGTATTCAGAGAGTATATTCCTCTTTCTGTTACTTAGAATCATTCCAATAATTCAGCATTTTGTGGAGCATGTGGTCCCTCTGTACAGTCCCTCAGAATTTTAAGGTCATTTCAGGCTTTCCAAGGAACAGGTGGAGGTGTGTACTACACAATATAAAGCAATTTAACTTTTAAAATTGTTAGCAAGTTGTCTCAATAACCCATTTCTTACATGTGCAGGATGTCATTACCACCCTTGGTCCTTATTACATGAATTTACAACAGACCAAACTGCCACTCAAAAACAGTGTTCTTGCCTGCCTTTGGACATTGGCCAATCAGGAGTCATATCGAGGGGTGGCAGATAGATTCAATACATCAAAATCCACAATTTCCAAACATCTCCATGACTTTTGTTCACTTGTTAATACACACATGGCCCACAAAATGTCCTGGCCCAAAGGGCAAAGGCTGCAGATATCTAAGCTAGAGTTTGACGCAGCAGGAGCTGTATGTGTGTCACATTCCTATGAGACCCCATTGTGATAATCCCCTAGCCTACTTGAATAGGAAACAGTTCTTTTCAGTAATTTTAACTGGGTTTAGTGACAGTCAGCGGTGCTTTTGTCACATCAGTGTGGGTCACCCTGGGAGTTGGCACGATGCTAGGGCATTTCGCCTGACAGAGGTTGGACGTGTTCTTGAAGATCCTCATTCCCTTGTTCCACAGGGAATGCATATTATTGGGGATTCAGCCTACCCTCTGTTGCCTCAACTTGTGAGGCCTTATAGAGACAACGGCCATTTAACAGCTAGGCAAAGGCGCTTTAACAGGAAGCTCAATGCTGCTCGTGTGGTCATTGAGCATGCATTTGGCATTCTAAAATCCAAATTTAGGAGGCTCCAATGCCTGCATATGAAAAGCATTTCAGATATCAGTTCAGCAGTCTCAGCATGTTGCATTTTACATAATCTTGGTTTAGAGCCGGGTGACCAAGTTGTTGTAACTCTTAACTGAAACCTAGCCTATGTTGTGAATAATTGTATTCTTAAGAGCACTTCATGATTAATGTTCAGCCAAAGGCGACACAAGATTAGTTAGGGAGGGACATTATTCTAAATTTAAAGCCTCCCACCACATGGTCCATCAGAAACAAATAAAGTGCAACAAATAAAGTGCTTAAACAGTACAACTTTTTCAAGCAATAAAACAGATGAATGCATTACAAAAATAACTAAAAATGAGGCATAATCAGTATTAGATGCAGATCAGAAGCTGGGTAAAGTCCTTGTCTATGATCTGTGGGCATGGTTATACTGGCCGACATTTCATTGTTACATACCTAGTCTTAGCTCAGATTATATGGAAGCCCGTTTCCGCCACTGAATAAAAAATAAAACAAGGTAATTGCGACTTTTTATCTTGCAATTCTGACCTTTTTTATATATATATAAACTCGCAACTCTTATATAATACAAATACAAGTTGCGCTGCAGAGGCGAGGCTCAGCCTCTCCAGGAGAAATCAAAACACGCAACACAAGGAAAATCAGCATGCTAAGGTAAAAATTCAAAATGAAAAGGTTTTATATTTAAAATACAGTTAGGCAACATCACACAACATTTCCATTACGACTATTTAATAATTCAATAAACAGATCAATAAGCAAGTTAGGTCACTTACATTTTATTAGGCGGAACCACAGCGCATCTCACAGCAACCAGTTGATTCATTGCCCATGCATAAACATCTGACGAATCAGCCATCTGAACGAATCGTTTGAATGGACAACTCAATGACTCACTCATTAAACGCTCACTACTGGCACTTTAATTTAGTCTAAAAGTATAATTTCCACCATTTCTTGTTTGTATATTCAATAAAATTTAAAAACAATTATTCAATTCAGTTGGGTTGTATTTATCCCAGCATATTTTAGAGTGTGTGTATGTATGTAAAGCCCAACACCATAGAGCTCCCCCCCACAGATCAAATCCCAGTTTAACCCCTGCATATACATATAATCCTTGCTACTGTATTGCGTCAGGCTAACCAAAACTTGTCAGAGCACTTGCATATTATTGCTCTTTTGTTGGTTTTGATTGCTTCTATTGTCCTCATTTGTAAGTTGCTTTGGATAAGTGTCTGCTAAATGACAATGTAATGCAAATAAATGATCAATTACTTTTTTCACTGTGACCAAAAATGACAATCTCTTCTAAGTTTATATCTCTCTAAGCATGAAAAAAATGCAAGTGATCGCTCTGCTGACCCATGGGAGTTAAGCAAACAAACATTTTCAAATATCTATAGCCATTTGAAATTAGAGGCACCATTGCATTTTATTTATTATTCAAACTAAGATGTTACACACATGTTGCATGAGAAGTTGTTTTGATTCAAATAAGATTTTGTAACAATGAGATTTAAAGCAAAAACTGAATGGTCAAACTACAGATTTGGGAAATTAGGTTACGTGACACCTGCACAAAACAAAACTAAGCACATGGACTGACTGAAAATGCACATTCATTCTCTGCCACTAGGTGGAACTTATAGAACAGCAGTGATGGAGCATTTTCTCTGCTGAACACAAAGCAGCAGTGTGCTTATAAACACTACTTTATATGGAGCTAAAAGAATACGCTTGTTGTATGGAGTGGATGGAGTTACTCCGTGGATGGCGAGTGGCCCGTCTTTCATCATGGAACAATGCTTGGAAACCTAAATGCATGGAAATCTAAACTTTCCTGAAGACAATTCCATTCAGAGATTCCTATTAAACTCCCACCCCCAGTTTATATTTCCTTCCTATATTTCATGCAATGTGAACAAGTTTGCTTTGTCTGTCTATTTTTTTTCTGCTGGCACATCTGGGGCCTGTACCATGATGGTGGCTGAACAAACTCAGGGTTACAGGATTAGTTTTGAGTTGACAAAACCAAACCACTCCAATCTGGCTTTGTTGGTACCATGAAGCTGATCATCAACTTTCTCTGTCAACTCAGGCTTGATCCTGAGTTAATGGAGTGCATGCAAATGAAAGCGTGACATCATTAATGAGCAGCCAATCACATGCCTTGAAACTGTGATTCACTTCTCGTGAGAGAGTCAGTGCGATTCACTACCAAAAGATTAAAAGATTGAACAATATGAAGAATTTAAACATTTACACAGCAAGATGAAACGATCTATCCATGAAAGAGAAAACTTAAGGACATCTTGCCATGTAAGTGCATGTAAAAGTTGTAAAGTTAGTTTATAGAGTTTATAATATTTATCAGAGGTGGGACCAAGTCATTGTTTTGCAAGTCACAAGTAAGTATCGAGTCTTTGCATTCAATTCTCGAGTCAAGTCCCGAGTCAAAATAGGCAAGTCCAAGTCGAGTTGCAAGTAGGCTTGCTGCGATAGACGGTGTTGGCGGTGATACCGGTGTTAAGCCGCAACACCGGTTACGTCACTTGCCCACCGCTGCACCGTCCCTCACTGTCATTTAGATTTTTTTTTATAGTAATAAAAATCATTTAGTTCAGTTAGACATTACAATTAAAACTGAACGGTGCGCTGTTCAATGCAGTGCACCGAACGAATAACAGTCGCGCATCACAGATCAGATTTCATTTATCACACGTGAGGAGAGTGAGTCGAGCTGACTGACGAGAAGAGTGAGGTGAGACAGACAAGACGAGTGAGGTGAGACAGACAAGACGATGGCGGAAGAGTTTCAAAACGAAATGTAAAAGTGCCTGTTTTAAAAATATTTTGGATTTTGAAAAGGCTGTTGACTTCTGCCATTAATCTAAGTCAGTGGCTCTCAACCATTTTTTTCCACCGGGCCGCACTATGGTCCAAGTGCAAGTATCACTGGCTTCACGCATGTCATTTACATATTACGTCATCAATACAAACCAACCAGATTTATAATATTATTTATAGCCTAAATATTATGATATCTAAATGATTACATTTATTGAAATAAATAAGTAAATAAATAAATAATTCTACTCACCATTAATAAAACACCTGACACTGTCGAGAGCTGACCAATTTTGTGAAATTCTGCTCGAAAGGAGTAACAGCATGAAGTTGTGATTGTAAGTTGCAGACTGTAAGACGCGCATGGACGTTGTATTTTGAACCATTGAACCATGAATTGATGCCGAATTGCCGCTAATTTAAAAGTGAAAGTAAAACGCGCACAGAGCTTGTATAAGCTATTAAAGCAAAGGAAAGTGAGGAAAAGTGGGAAAACTCAAACAAACTAAAAACAAACAACAGCTTGACCCGAATTGCCGTAAATTTAAAAGTGAAAGTAACACGCGCATGGTGCTTACAGGCTATTTAAAACAGAAGGAAAGCTAGGAAAAGAGGGAAAACTCAAACGACCCCCCACCACGGTGATACCGGTATTATCGGTGTTGTCACACGTTGATTAACTGGTGGGAAAATTTCCTCACTGTCACAACCCTAGTTGCAAGTCCTCAACTTTTAGCTTCAAGTCTTAAACAAGTCATTAGTGCTCTTTGCCCAAATTAGTGTCTCAGTATTAATTACCAAATCAAATTTATAGTAATTTATATCAGGAAGTCAGGTAGAATATGTTTTACATAGTTTAATTTCATGCGAGATGGGTGCCCTTAGTAAAACTTCTCAAATTCAATTTAGAGATTGTGCCAAAATAGGACAAGCTGTGAAAAAAAATATAGGCCAAATAGAATAGCAAAGACAACTTAATTTCATAGAAATAACAGCTGCAATACTTTGCATGTGTGCATAAGAAGAATATATGCTTTTAGGTGTTATATTTAAGCAACTGAACCATTATTTGGAACCTCAATGAAACAGATTTAAAAACATGTGAGCAGAAACACAGAAAGAACTGCTTTGAAAGAACTAAAAGAAATAACTGCTACCATACTTTTCATGTGAGAGGAAACCTGCAATATGGATGCAGACAAACTCATGAAGACAGTCATTCAAAAATGCTGTGCTACCATTCTTTATAACTAAGTGTAACAAAGACAAAATGTTGTACGTTAAATGTTAAGTTTATAATATGCATAGTTGATAGCTAAATTTAGGGGCTATGTGCTATACAGACTGATTTACAACACGTGAATTAAATTATTTATCCCGAAAGAAATAAAAGTGAAATGAGTGCCTGGTGAAGAGGGAGAAAAATTGAGTAGGCTATATTTTATAGTTATAGCCTATATAGACTACAATTCACAAATCATTTTGTGAAAGAAACACTTCTTCAAATTATATTTTACATGATCATTAGGCCAATTGTCACTTTTTTTTAGCTAAATTTTTAGCAATGATTAATTTTAAATCTAGCTTAAATCAAGGTTTATCTAAATTATTTTGCACCAAACTTTAAACATTTAAAAATAAGCAGGTTTACATTTTAACCCATCATTTTGATCCTGGATTTAAGTAATATTTGCATCATAACTTTAAACTCAGATTTAAATCTTGATTATGGATTAACTTTAAACTTAATGGAGGTTTCAATAAAATAAAATGCACATGCAATTAAAATATGCAACTGATTGAACAAAAACAGTGGAGATCTGACAAAAAAAAAAAAGGTCTAAAAAATTTTTAAATGAAAGCACATCGAGTTGGCAAATCTGCGAGGGTCGTGGCGGGATGCGGATCCGTCACTCATGGTGCACCTCGGTGTCGGACAAACAAAGAAGTGAGGAATATGTTTAGCATTTAACAGCAGCGGTCACAGTGATGATGAGGCGAGCACCAGTGATCGCGGCCGCACCTCTCGTCTCTAATACCCACTCCGTGTGTCTGCTGGGCGGCGATCAAATGGGCAGAGCAGCGCTTTTCACGAGCGGAGATAGCTACTAGACGAATCATGTCATTATTATTTTTATATTTTTCTTATCTCGGTTCTTTTGTCATAAGTTATGCTATTACTCCATTAATTTATACTAGCATATACTGTATATCAAGCGCTCCCTGAATGCAGTCTCTGGCTTATTGCCAGTCAAGCGCAAACACGCTGCAGCCGTCTAGAGTGATAACGACGCTGATCTGATCAAGTCTTTCCGAGTCACGGGGCTCAAGTCCAAGTCAAGTCTCGAGTCATTGCTGTCAAAGTCTAAGTCGAGTCTCAAGTCTTCTTTAATTATGTCGAGTCGAGTCGCAAGTCATCAAATTTGGGACTGGAGTCCGAGTCGAGTCTCGAGTCATGTGACTCGAGTCCACACCCCTGGTAGCTCCTTTCATCAAATTTGAGTCAGCATTAATAGCAGAGTGGAAATGAGCTGTACAAATGCCCTTGTGGGTGGAAATGTTTTGCCATCAAGGCAAATAGGTATCCAGATGGAAATGCCTGGTTGGACACAGATGGATGGAGTTACTCCGTGGATGGCGAGTGGCCCGTCTTTCATCATGGAACAAGCATCAATAGTGCTAAAGCAGGGGACTCGGTCCTGGAGGGTGTCTTGCAGAGTTTAGCTCCAACCTCAATTAGACATTCCTGAACCAGCTAATCAAGGTCTTATTATTTTGAGTTATGTTGTTAATTTGGTTGGCCAAATGTGTGAGAGTTGACAACCCTGCTGAGGCTAGTGTTATTAAGTAAAGTTGTGGAGAAACATGATGATCCAGGGCTTAAACCTGTCTGTTATCTTAAAGAATGCATAGGATTTACAAAACAGGTACATTTTGTACAGAACATTTTGCCCATCCCTGATCAAAATGAAGATTGAAAAGAAAAAAAAAAAAAAGTCAAAATGTGCCAATGAAGAAGAGTCACAGTCAGGCAGATGAGGAAGAGGAGACATGGATGCGGCTCTTAAAACTTTAATTTCAAAACAAAGCAACAAAGGAAACCCACTATTTCAGTCAATGATTTCAGCCCTCCAAAACCATTTTTTGCCATTTCGGTCACCAGAAATTCAGTGTTTGGAAACACAGAGGAACATGGACACACTGAGGAACATGGCAATGAGTTTGTAAATGTTCTTTCAGGTCTTTTTGATATGTGAAACACATTTCACACTTGATACACATTTAAGGTCTCTCTCCAGTGTGAAGCCTCACATGACTGTTAAGGTTTCCTCTAAGTTTGCAACTCTTTCCACACATTGGGCAGATGTAAGGCCTTTCTTCACTGTGAACACTCATGTGACTCTGAAGGTGTGATTTCAGTCTGAAACTCTGTCCACACTCAAGGCAGATGAAAGGCTTCTCTCCAGAGTGAATAATCATGTGAACCTTGAGAATTCTTTTGTTTGTGAAACTCTTTCCACAGTGACTGCACATGTTAGGCTTCTCTCCAGCGTGAGTTTTTACGTGATTCCTAAGGTAATTTAGGTCTGTGAAACTCATTCCACACTGACGGCATATAAAACGCTCCTCTCTTGAATGAATCTTCATGTGATTATTAACGGTTGCTTTATGTCTGAAGTGCTTTCCACACTGATTACATGAAAACGGCCTATCACCAGTGTGACTATTAATGTGATAGTCAAGGTTTAGTTGTGTTGTGAAGCTCTTTCCACACAGGTCACAGCTGTAAGGCTTCTCTCCAGTGTGAGCTCTCATGTGTCTTTCAAAGCTTCCTTGTTGAGAGAAACTGTTTCCACACTGCTGGCAGGTGAAAGGCCTCTCTCCAGTGTGAATCCTCATGTGGACTTTAAGGTTTCCTTGATGACTGAAACACTTTCCACACTCTGAGCAGGTGACACGTTTTCTAATTCGAGTCTTTTGAGCTTTTTTTTGTGAGGAAGTCTCTTAAGTCTGTGAACAAGATTTTTCTCCAGAACTGGAAACATGATTCTTATACCATTCTTTACTCTCCACCATCGGCGTCATCAGGTCTAGGATGAAAGAGGCAAATATAAGTTAAACCTTGTTTAAAAGCAACAGAAGAAAAGAGCAACAATGGCCCGAAAAGGCTCTGCCATTTATTAGGGAGTGTCAAACTACTTGTAGTTCTCAAAAATTCAGAAGACCTTGATTCAATTAGAGTTGGAGCTAAACTTTGCAGGTTTGTGGCATCCCTGGTTTAAATTATTAGACACGATATTGTCCTTTCAACAATGATAATTTTTTGCAGAAAAACTGTATTTGTGAACAATATGAGTCAGGATTTAAGCCCCATTGTAAAACAAACTGTGCTTACTAAAGTTATATTTCTTCTAGAGCTATTAGATCTTCAACCGCATAGATCACATCATTCTCATGAATAGCTTGAGAATTATAGGAAATTAATATGATTTATGTCCTAATATGATTATGACCACTTTCTTTGTGAAAATGAAGAGAGTCATCAAACACGAGTATGGAGTGCCGCAAGGCTCAGTATTAGGCCCTCTGCTTTTCTCATTTATGAAATGATTGTACGACAGAAAATTGGTGTGTACAGACGTTTCCATGCAAAACTTGTAATTTATCAATATAGACGATCAAATCTCAAGTCAGGGGCCACATGTATAAAGCCGCTCAGAGTAATATTTTAGTCCTAAGTGTGTCAAAATTCTAAGAATGACCATTTTACTCTTATTCCTTGACTTAAGAATAAGAGGGATTCATAAAGGTTCCTAAGTGTTAAGACTAGGTCTCAGCTCCTAAATTATTTAAGAGAGCTGAAGAGGTCTCCTAACCTAGTTAGGAGTAACAAGATGGCAGCAAAGAGGAGGAGACAAACACTTTCCAGCGAAGATATTACATATTGGAGTTATATGATGATATGGAGTTGATAAAATGATACAAACTTGATTATCAAGATCAAAAAGTCTTTTTTTGTAACTGACAAAGTAAGAAATTTAATAACCTCTTCCACTCAACAAATCAATGCTCTAACTGCAGAAATGAAAGTAGCAATAACGTTTTTGTCCTTTTTTTTTTGGCTGGAAAATTGGAAAAATGCAGCAATGCACCGGTGATGACACTGTAAGCAGGGTCTTACATATTGTGGCACTAACCCCACCAAACACAACAGTGGCCAAAAGTGTGTGTGGATTTTTCTTCTTTTTTTATGACCCCACATTTCATTTAAACCATCAAAATACAAAGGAAAAAAAAAACACTGGTCAGTGTTTTTTTTTCCTTTGTATTTTGATGGTTTAAATGTTTTTAATTAAAAGTAGCTAAAACTGGTCACTTATGTTGCTAAATGTTAACCTCATAAAAGGTGAGCTCACTGATCTATATTTATATGTATATACATCAGTGAACTCGCCTTTATGACGTCATGGGTGAGTCTCGGAATGTAGATAAGGGTTGTCCAGAAATTGATTTTGTTGCTAGGCTTTTGAAAAAAGTCTCTAAATGGGTAAGAAAGTCACTAAATCTAGTGACAAAATCACTAAATTGGCAACATTGGCATATTGACTACAACATAAGTTATTAATATTTCATTGGTCCTCTTGTTTTGCATGTGTTCATAATTTATTTGTGTGACAGCATGGCCAAAAATTATGACCGCACAATTTGGCATGTTTAATTGCATTATCATCACAAATAAAACAACTGACTCTAAGCAACTATGCAATATGCTTACAAAATCTTGCATTTTTTTTTTAAATTAAGGGTGAAGATGTGCAATTTCCTAGGCCGGACATCACTTGGCCACTACTATATGGCAGTTAACTGACTTTCCAACTGACTGCCAAACCATATTGCAGAAACAAGCCACTTTTAAGAGGATTGTGGGCTTTCCTGGAGTTGTTGGAGCCATTGATGGAACTCATGTTCACATCATTACTCCAACTGTAAACGAGGAGACATACCAATAGAAAACAAAGCATCAGTAATAATGTGATAATTTTGCACAATGCAAAGTTAAAAAAAAAAAAATTATATATTATATATATATATAAAATTTTCACTGTCTTAATTAAATTATTTTATTGTACACTGAACAAAATTATAAATGCAACACTTGTTTTTGCCCCCATTTTTAATGAGCTGAACTCAAAGATCTAAGACATTTTTATGTACACAAAAGGCCTATTTCTCTCAAATATTGTTCACAAATCTGTCTAAATCTGTGTTAGTGAGCACTTCTCCTTTGACGAGATAATCCATCCACCTCACAAGTGTGGCATATCAAGATGCTGATTAGAGAGCATGATTATTGCACAGGTGTGCCTTAGGCTGGCCACAATAAAAGGCCACTCTAAAATGTGCAGTTTTTCTGTATTGGGGGGGGGGTCCGAAAACCAGTCAGTATCTGGTGTGACCACCATTTGCCTCACGCAGTGCAACACATCTCCTTCGCATAGAGTTGATCAGGTTGTTGATTGTGGCCTGTGGAATGTTGGTCCACTCCTCTTCAATGGCTGTGCGAAGTTGCTGGATATTGGCAGGAACTGGAACACGCTGTCGTATACGCCGATACAGAGCATCCCAAACATGCTCAATAGGTGACATGTCCGGTGAGTATGCTGGCCATGCAAGAACTGGGATGTTTTCAGCTTCCAGGAATTGTGTACAAACTGGATGCTAAACAGTCAGGTTTCAGGAGTGGCCATTCAACAGAGACTGCGCTACTCTCAGTCACTGAAGCCCTGCGAGTCGCAAAGGCCGATTCCAAATCATCAGTCCTCATTCTGCTGGATCTTTCTGCTGCTTTTGACACCGTCAATCATCAGATCCTCCTGTCCACCCTCTCATCGCTGGGCATCACTGGGATTCCACTTCGCTGGTTTGAATCCTATGTCACCGGTAGGTCCTTCAGGGTGGCCTGGGGAGGGGAGGTATCCAAAGCACATCAACTGGTCACTGGGGTTCCTCAGGGATCGGTTCTTGGACCCCTCCCATTCTCCACATACACTACATCACTGAGACCCATCATACAGGCACATGGCTTCTCCTACCATTGCTACGCCAATGACACACAGCTCTATCTCTCTTTTCAACCAGATGATCCAACGGTAGCTGCACGGATCTCAGGCTGCCTGGCAGACATCTCGGCATGGATGAAAGAACATCACCTACAGCTCAACCTGGCAAAGACTGAGCTTCTTGTCGTCCCTGCCACTCCGACTCTACAGCATGACTTCTCGATTCAGTTAGGCACATCAATAATTACCCGATCAACTTCGGTCAGAAATCTTGGTGTAATCTTTGATGACCAGCTGACCTTCAAAGAGCACATTGCAAAGACTGCTCGATCTTGCAGGTTTGCGCTACACAACATCAGAAAAATCAGGCCCTTCCTGACAGAGCATGCTGCGCAATTTCTTGTCCAGGCACTTGTCGTTTCTAGTCTGGACTACTGCAATGCTCTTCTGGCTGGTCTTCCATCAAACACAATCAACCCTCTACAAATACAAGCAACAACTGAAGACTCATCTCTTTCGGCACTACTTGACTTCATCCTAAACTTGTTCTTAAAAAAAAAAAAAAAAAAAAAAAAAATTCCCTTTATCTTTCTCTCCTTCCCTTGCTAGCTTGTACTTATTTGAACAATGACTGAGACTTGGTGTTACGAGCACTTCCTCTGTAAGTCGCTTTGGATAAAAGCGTCTGCCAAATGACTAAATGTAAATGTAAATGTAAATGTGTACAGATCCTTGCAACATGGGGCCATGCATTATCATGCTGCAACATGAGGTGATGGTCGAAGATGAATGGCACAACAATGGGCCTCAGGATCTTGTCACGGTATCTCTGTGCATTCAAAATGCCATCAATAAAATGCACCTGTTTTCTGCCCGTACCATAACCCCACGCCACCATGGGCCACTCGATCCACAACTTTGACATCAGCAAACCGCTCACCCACACGACGCCATTCACGCTGTCTGCCACCTGCCCTGTACAGTGAAAACCGGGATTCATCCGTGAAGAGAACACCTCTCTGAGGTGCCAGACGCCATCGAATGTGAACATTTGCCCACTCAAGTTGGTTACGACGACAAACTGCAGTCAGGTCGAGACCCCGATGAAGACGACGAGCATGCAGATGAGCTTCCCTGAGACTGTTTCTGATAGTTTGTGCAGAAATTCTTTGGTTATGCAAACCAATTGTTGCAGCAGCTGTCCGGGTGGCTGGTCTCAGACGATCCTGGAGGTGAAGATGCTGGATATGGAGGTCCTGGGCTGGTGTGGTTACATGAGGTCTGCGGTTGTGAGGCTGGTTGGATGTAGGGCTGGACAATAATTTAATATCAATATGTATCGCAATATTTTTTTTTTCAATAACGGTGATATGATTTTTAAACACATTTCCGATATTTCGATATACATTACCAGTGTTTCCCATACATTGATTTATTTGTGGCGTTTGACTTCGTTGAATAAACATGAGCACTACACGTTTCGAAATCAAAACTTGGCACGGGTGTTTTATATGAATGTATCTGTGAAGGAAACTGACTGTCTTTAGAAAAGTTTTGATGGCATTTTCATTTTATCTGATAAAGTTGCTTTCATGAGCGGAGCAGTTTAGATTACAGCAATTACTGTGGAAACCGCTAGTACTCCCGCTCTCTCAGCGCCTCCTACTGGCTGAGAATCAGCTTGCGCGACATGACATTTCATTCCACTATATGTCCACACATATAGCAGAATGACAATAAAGCTCAACTTGACTTGACTTGTACACTATTCCATTTAAAAGCTTGGAGTCAGTTTAATGTTTTATTTTTTTATTTGTAATTTTTTTGGGAAAGAAATTATCGAAATTAATACTTGTATTTAGCAAGGATGCTTTAAATTGATCAAAAGTGATGATAAAAGACATTTATAAATGTTACAAATTATTTCTATTTCAGATAAATGCTGTTCTTCTGAACTCTATTCATCAAAGAAACCTGAAAAAATTGTACTCAGCTGTTTTCAACATAATACTAAATGTTTTTTTGAGCAGCAAATCAGAATATTAGAATGATTTCTGAAGGATCATGCGAGTAATGATGCTAAAAAATCAGCTTTGAAATCACAGGAATAACTTGCATTTTAAAATATTTTCACATAGAAAACAGTTATTTTAAAATAATTTATAGTAAACATATTTCAAAATGTTACTGTTTTTGCTGTATTTTGGATCAAATAAATGCAGGCTTGGTGAGCAGAAGAGAATTCTTTAAAAAACAAAAATCTTACTGTTCAAAATCTTTTGACTGGTAGTGTATGTTAGCCTATAGTTTGAAGTTAAATATATTAATAAGGTGAGTCTGAGATGTTTATTTGACAGTGATTTCACATTTCTTGTTTGTATGAAGGCTAAAACAAAAAAAGGTGAACATTAATTTATTTGTGCTGTTTTTTTAACCTAAAATATTATATTGAGCGTTCGCGTTAGTTCTGGCAGGTCACGTGAGTCAAGCTTGCATCAGCTGATTCTCAGCTGATCACATCTACCTATAGGAATACGACACCTATCGCGGCATTCCTATATAAGCTCTATTCAGTATTAATCAGCAGCTTTTCCCGCTTGCTCAGGAGCAAATTGCGCATCGCTGCTCGCAAATCAAACTGTTGCACCGTGCTTCAGAACATCTGAAATCAACATCTAAGATAAGCAAATGCTCATTTAATCATATCGCTGTGTATATCGCATGGTCTGCAATTGCATTAACTATAGTGATTGTTAGCAGTTCGCATTGTTTGCTGGAGCAAAATATTAAGGATATTTGCAGCAGCTTTCACGCTTCTGTTTATACTGCTGGAGCAAGTGCAATCTTGAGTATGTAATCGCTTTGAGGACACGCCGATATTAACGGACAGAAGAACAGGTTAAATGAATAAGCATTCTCGTACATGCGTTCAACCGCTTCCAAAAACGTTCTTAGCATTACAGCGGAGATGACCGTTAAGCTATATCATCCCTCACTCAATAGTTTAAAGGAAGAAAAAAATAAATAAAAAAAAGTAATAATTTCACCCTTAATCATTTCTGATGTCTTCACGAGATAAGCCAAGTTCTCATTTCATTCTCATGGCTCATGCTACGTAGCAAATATGCACTCTCTGCTTGCTTGGCAGTTGCAATTGCCAACAGGTGGTGCTCATCAGAGAGTGTGCTGCAGACGGTGATGCTACAAAAGAGCAGAGTGAACACTGCTTGGAGAGGTTCACGTCTCCTCTGCTCCAGACTTGTTGGGTGTTTCTTTTAAATATCTTTTGATTGTGGTTTAAAAAAAAAAAAAAAAAAAAAATGGCTGTCTGTTGAACGATAACTTCTGAGTGCAAGCTGTATTCCTTTTGATTCCTGCTGACCAGCAGTGTGTACTGAATCTACAGTTGATTAGTCAAGTAAATGGTTGTTGCATTTCTGTGGCAGAGGACTGGGGTTATTCCTCCTTGTTTTATTCATTGCTTCCTTTTTATAAGTTTTAGTTAACCTGTTAATCTTATCACAGCTGAGGCTTGGTTTTAAATCGATTGTTTTAGGCTGTCTGTCATGAACCAGGTTGATACCTTAGGCTCAGTGTTGGGAATGTTGCTCATTAACTTATCCTATTATTTTCCACAGCTGTTTAAGTCGGTTATATACTGTTGCTTAAGCTATAGTGTATTGGTAAGTGCTCGATACTCGGCGTGCAGTATGTAGATTTCACTACTACAGGTTATTTATGCCAACGATTATCTGGATAAGCCAACATGCCTATTGCCTAAATTTGGGTATTCACAAATGCTGTACGGCATAAAGGGGCATGCTGCTCTTCTCAGCTGCTTATTAAAGAAGAGCACCCCTTCGCTAATGCTCCTTCTGTAAACGGCATGCTGCCTCAGTCTATGCTATTCTGAAGGTCTTGCTTAAAGCTATCAGGGTATCAGGATTTTGCCGCTTGTTAAGGCTTATCTAGTGTTCGGTATCATGTTTGTGCTAGAACTGCTCGTGGTTTAAGCGATTGGTTGTTACTGCAAGTGCTGGTATCCAGTAAACTTTAACAGCAAGAAGCTAATGTTAAGCTGTTTAAGGATATGATTGTTCTCGAAATATGTTCGCTGCTAATGGCTTGTCTAGTATTAGGGATGCCATTTCTTTAAGTTCTGATTATTGCAGCACGCTGTGATTAAGCAAGCGTCAAGCTTGTTGGATTAAGCATAAAGTAAGACAAGGAATTTGTTTAAGCTCACGTGTGTTGTCAGTTGTGGTCACGTAACGCTATGAGCGCAAATGACAATGAAGGCGACAAACCTGTAACTGAAGAGTTGATTTATTGATTCATTATATGCTGTTATAGTTTAAATGGATTCTGAGCTTTAGGCAGGTTGAATCTGCGATTCGATCAGATAATTTGCTTGCTCTATGGCTGCAGTGTGCTGCGTCTGCTGCAAACTCGTCCGCCAATTATAGTGGTTTTTTCTGCATCTATAATGTTTTTTTTTTCAGGTTAAAGAGCCTTGCTGCTCTTCTCAAGCTGCTTATAAAGAAGAGCACCCCTTCGCTGCTTCTCTTCTTAAAGGGCATGCTGCCCCAGTCTATGCTATTTCAGAAGGTTGTTGCTTAAAGCTGTTAGGGTAGTGAGATTTTTTTTTTTCAGGTTAAAGAGCCTTGCTGCTCTTCTCAAGCTGCTTATAAAGAAGAGCACCCCTTCGCTGCTTCTCTTCTTAAAGGGCATGCTGCCCCAGTCTATGCTATTTCAGAAGGTCGTTGCTTAAAGCTGTTAGGGTAGAGAGATTTTTCTTTTTTTTTAGTGCTTATCTAGTGCTCAAGATCATGCTTGTTGCTAGACCTGCTTGTTGCTTTAAGTTATTGGTTGTACTGCAAGTGCTGATACTTGGTTAAACTGGCAACAGCAGAAGCTGTTTAGGCCATCTGATTGTTCTTGAAATATGCTTGCTGCTTATGGCTCATCTAGTTATTGGGACTGCTATTTCCTTAAGTTTCTCTGACTACTGCAAGTTCTGTGAATTTAAGCAAGCAACATGCTTGTTGCAAATCTATCGAGTGTATTGGTAAGGATTTTGTCTTCGCTCACATGGGTTGTCAGATTGAGGACGTAACGCAATGAGCACAATGTCAATGGGAGACGACACCTGTAAACAGATGAGTAGATTTGAGTTATTATATGCTATTTATAGTTTTTAAATAGATGCTGAAGCTTTAGGCCAGGTAGAACCTGTGATCTTTGAACCATTCATTGCTCGCTCCTTTGGCTGCAGTACGCTGTGTTTGCTGTAGATTAGGCTACCAATTTTAGTGGGTTTCTGCATATTTTTCAGGTTTTGCATTAAAGGGGCTTGGTGCTCTTCTTAGCTGCTTATAAAGAAGAGAACCCCTTCACTGCCTTCTGTAAGGGGCCGCTGCCCCAGTCTCTGCTATTATATGCTATTTTATAGTTTTTAAATAGATGCTGAAGCTTTAGGCCAGGTAGAACCTGCGATCCTTGAACCATTCATTGCTCGCTCCTATGGCTGCAGTACGCTGTGTTTGCTGTAGATTAGGCTGCCAATTTTAGTGGGTTTCTGCATATTTTTCAGGTATTGCATTAAAGGGGCTTGCTGCTCTTCTTAGCTGCTTATAAAGAAGAGCACCCCTTCACTGCCTTCTGTAAGGGGCCGCTGCCCCAGTCTCTGCTATTATATGCTATTTTATAGTTTTTAAATAGATGCTGAAGCTTTAGGCCAGGTAGAACCTGTGATCTTTGAACCATTCATTGCTCTCTCCTATGGCTGCAGTACGCTGTGTTTGCTGTAGATTAGGCTGCCAATTTTAGTGGGTTTCTGCATATTTTTCAGGTATTACATTAAAGGGGCTTGCTGCTTATAAAGAAGAGCACCCCTTCACCGCCTTCTGTAAGGGGCTGCTGCCCCAGTCTCTGCTATTTCAGAAGGATATGGATCTTTCAGAATGCCATCAGTTGTGGTTTGGGCGGTTCTGGCCTATCGTTGTGTCGGGGGGTTCTGGCCTATCGTTTGTGTTGGGGGGGTTATTATTATTGCTGCTCTCCCTGCTCATTCATGACGGGCTGTATGGATGGGCAGGGAGTTTTTGCACAGAACAGAACCATACCGCCAAACCAAACTTTATGCTAAGTATCTATCATTTTGACGATAGTGGTCCTGACAGAAATTGAGCGTTCGCGTTAGTTCTGGCAGGTCACGTGAGTCAAGCTTGCATCAGCTGATTCTCAGCTGATCACATCTACCTATAGGAATACGACACCTATCGCGGCATTCCTATATAAGCTCTATTCAGTATTAATCAGCAGCTTTTCCCGCTTGCTCAGGAGCAAATCACCCTCCTCCATCCCCAACTCCTCCTTTCGCAGTCAGGACTTGGCTTTCTGATATTCCTTGCTAAATCAGACTCTTTTGTTGAATAATTATACACTTAAATTTCATTAAGTACATTAATGATATCTGCTTTGTTCTGTTCTGTTAACCCTCGGGGGGTTATTATTATTGCTGCTCTCCCTGCTCATTCATGACGGGCTGTATGGATGGGCAGGGAGTTTTTGCACAGAACAGAACCATACCGCCAAACCAAACTTTATGCTAAGTATCTATCATTTTGACGATAGTGGTCCTGACAGAACTTACATAAAAGTCTCTTGAAACAAAATCCAAAACCCAACAGGAAGTCAGTTATTTTGAATTTTCTATGAACAATTTGTGTAGTTTTTGCTATTTCAGGTGTTGTATTTTAACAAACTATTCCTAGAGATTTAATCAGATCAACACCAAATTTCGTGTAATCCAAAGCCCATGTGATGTTAAATTGTCAAAATCTTGAGATTTCTTTGAAGAGCGTGTCTGTGGTGGCCTGACAGATTTGGATGTTTCCCCAGACATGTCCTCTTTTTGGACCTTAAAAATGCATCCAGCCAGGATTTCTAAATTGCCCAAAATGCCCGGAGTTCGGCTTTTGCTTTTTACAGTTGCCATTCGTTGTATGAGTTTTTGCATTGCTTTGTCCTTTCTTTTTAGGTCCTGCCTTCTTGCATGCCATTATTGGTACATACATGTACACTAACATTGGTCAAACTGCATCTCAGTCATCTTTAATTTTTACTTGTCTGTTTTCATCTTAGACCTGATGGCACTGAAAGAGGAGAGTCAAGAACTGAATGAAATGGAAGAGAAAAATCAATATAAGAATCAACACGATTGTATAACTGGAGAAAAATCTTTTAGTTGCTCACAGACTGAAGTAACTTCCTCAAGAAAAATAGATCAAAAGACAGGAAGGAGTAGTTATTGCACCTGCCAACAGTGTGGAAAGTGTGTCAGGAAAACAGGTATTAAAATACACATGAGAGTTCACACAGGAGAGAAGCCTTATGCCTGCCAACAGTGTGGAAAGTGTGGTTTCAGTCAAAAAGCAACCACATGAGAACTCACACTGGAGAGAGGCCTTACATATGCCCTCAGTGTGGAAAGAGTTTCACTCATCCTGGAAACCTTGGAGGCCACATGAGTGTTCACACTGGAGAGAAGCCTTACACATGCCAACAGTGTGGAAGAAGTTTCAATAGGAAAAGTAGTCTGAATTGCCACACGACAATTCACACTGGAGAGAGTCTTTTCACCTGCCAACAGTGTGGAATAAGTTTCACTCAAAAAGGAACCTTTAACAGACACATGAGAACTCATATTGGAGAGCAGCATTACAGCTGCTCTCAGTGTGGAAAGAGTTTTGATCAACATGAAAACCTTGAAGTCCATATGAGAACTCATAAAGTGAAACCCTACACATGCCCTCAGTGTGGAAAGAGTCTCAGTCAAACACATGAGAATTTACTCTGGAGAGCAACACTACAGATGCCCTCAGTGCGGAAACAGCTTCAATTATAAACAACACTTTGAAAACCACATAATAATTCAAACGGGAGAGAAGCCTTTCAAATGCCAACAATGTGGAAAATGTTTCAACCGGAAAGGAAGCCTTAACAGGCACGTGAGAGCCCACACTGGAGATAAGCCGTTTACATGTGGTCACTGTGGAAAGAGTTTTGGATATAAAGCAGCCCTTAAGTACCACATGAGTTTTCACATGTGAAAGAACTGTTTTTATGTCATCAGTGTGAACTGTGGAATGTTTCACAGACAGCAAACATCTTAGGAATCATGTAATAACACCCGAAAGAAGCCTTTTTAAACCTTAAATACATGACCGTTTCACCAATCATTATTATATATTCGGGTCGTTAGTGACCTCTTGTTTATGTCTAACACAGTTAAATCTCTCATAATATTTTTCAACAATTAAAAAAATGATAAAACAAAGCATATTTTGTTATATTTTTATATTTTATTTGTTATCAAAAAGATAAAAGCTATATACAATGTTAAAAATAATAATTCAGACTCTGTAATAATCAAAGAACTGTAATATTCACCATAAAATCTTTTCAATGCCCATAACAATAAAAATCTTTAAAATATGTGATATTTTTTATTAACAACATTTTCTCATGCACAGTTTTGATGGCTTAAAACAATATTAGGATTTATGTAACGAATACAACTTTCAGAAGTTGCACATGGAACAAATCTAATTGAAACTATGAAATTGGCATCAAAGCCGATTTATTAAGGATCAATTCATCATTTCTAAATTAAGTATAACAGTATTTACAAACCAGTTAGTTAGGAGTTGTCAGTGGTTCATGAGATCATTTAGAAAGTTTTAGTTATTGATTAATAAACTTTTTGAATGCACATGTATACATCTTATTATTCAGACATATAATAACAGTTACTCAGTGTGTTAATAAATGTAATTCATGATTAATTCAGGTAGGTATAAAACATTTACTAGTTGTCAGTTAACTTTTTTGTGAGCTCATCTAAAATACCTTGTAAAGCTTTTACAAATGAGATTTACAGGCTCAGTTATCTTCTAAACATAAAAAGGAAAAACACAACACAGAGGGAGTCAAGGCAAGGCAAGTTTATTTATATAGCACATTTCATACACAGTGGTAATTCAAAGTGCTTTACATAAAAGAAAGTGAGATAGTCATTCACAGCAATAAAAACAAGGAATTAAAAATAATAAAAACAAGGAATTTTAAAATGATATAGAAATTGATTTAAAATGAAATATAAAACAGTTAAATAGAAAATGATTATACATAAAATACAGTGCAGTCAGTTCGGACGTAGCACAGTGTTCATTCAACAAATGCACAGCTAAACAGATGAGTTTTGAGTCTGGATTTAAATGTGGCTAATGTTTTAGCACATCTAATCTCTTCTGGAAGCTGGTTCCAACTGCGGGCGCCATAATAGCTAAAAGCGGACTCCCCTTGTTTTGTGTGAACCCTTGATATTTCTAACTGACTCGATCCTAATGATCTGAGTGGTCTGTTAGGTTTATATTCAGTGAGCATATCTGCAATGTATTGAGGTCCTAGGCCATTGAGTGATTTATAAACGAGTAAAAGTACTTTAAAATCAATCCTAAATGTAACTGGAAGCCAGTGTAAGGACCTGAGGACTGGTGTGATATGCTCAGATTTTCTGGTTCTAGTCAGAATCCTGGCAGCAGCGTTCTGGATGAGCTGCAGCTGTCTAATGGTCTTCTTTGGAAGGCCGGTGAGGAGACCATTACAATAATCCACCCTGCTGGTGATAAAGGCATGAACAAGTTTCTCCAAGTCTTGACTGGAAACAAAACATCTAATTCTTGCAATGTTTTTGAGATGATAGTATGCTGATTTAGTTACTGCTTTGACATGACTACTAAAACGAAGATCTGTCTCCAGAATCACCCCAAGATTTTTGACATAATTTTTAGTTGTTTGACCCCTAGAGTCAAGGTATGCATTCACCTTGAGAACTTCATCTTTGTTTCCAAATGCAATGACTACAGTTTTCTCCTTGTTTAACTGAAGAAAGTTCTGGCACATCCAACTGTTAATTTCATCAGTGCATTGACAGAGGGAGTCAATGTGGCTGTAGTCATTTGGAGATAATGCTAGGAAAATCTTGGTGTCAGGGTATTAAAGATATTGCCTTCATAAATAGCACACTAGTGTTCTCGTTAATGCATCTTTTTCTGACAGAGACAGATCTAGATTCAGTGGTGACAGAGATCAATATATCAAAGAAAATACAGAAGTGATCAGACAGAGCTACATCCTTAATAACAATGGATGAAATGTTTAGACCTCTACTGATGAGTAAATCTAGAGTGTGTCCACGATTGTGTGTGGGTCCATGCACATGCTGACTCAGGTCAAAAGTGTTTAAAACAGTTATAATTTCTTTTGCAGTTTTGATTTCTGCATTATCTACAGTATGTGAATATTAAAATCCCCTGCAATAGTAAAACAGTCCAACTCTGGGGAAATCTGTGAACTCTTCAACAAAGGCTGGAGAGTATTTTGGAGGCCTGTAAATGATGATAAACAGAATGCGTGGGGAAACTTTCAGCACAATACCAAGGTATTCAAAAGATAAATACTGATGTAAGACCTTGGGGAAGGTAGAACGCACACACATCTGAACATAATAGCGAGCACATTCCTGAACTCAGATTTCCTGCCATAAAACCTCGTTATCTGAAGAGACTTTGTTAAAACAAGGAGGAATTGGAGGAGAGCATCATGAATGTGGTTAAAACAGGACTTCACTGGTTTCTTATCACTTAACCATCATTTATCCAGGATGGAACAAGGATCACTGGATCTGAACATGGTCTGGGGATGATCCTTAAAGCAGTAACTCAATGATGGTATCAAGAACCAAGACTGTTTTACAAAGAGTCCGAGTGTTGAGGTTTTACAGACACTGCCCCAAAGTGACTTTATGACCTCCCATCCTCCCAGGACATGGCAAGGATATGTGCCTTTCATTTCTTTAACCGAACAAAGACTCAAACTTTTATAAAGTGTTCCAAAAGACAATTAATACCTGTTGCTGTTATCAAAAGCAATATATACAATATATTTTACAAAATATATCAATGTGTATTTTATGTCATTTATAAGCTGACTGTGTCATTGTAATCAATGGTATGTTTTTATAATCTTTTGAGGTATAATTTTCTCCCGTAAAGTGAGAACTACACTTATAGCGTCATATACATGATGTGTTGTTTCTAATCTTTAAATAGAACCCTTTTGAGTTAGTTTTAGCATGAAAGCTATTAATGTATGTCACATACCTTATGTTTGGTTTCATATTAACGGTCAGGACAAATGCAAGAATTTGGTGTGCATGGGAAGTTAATATTGAGTATAATAATGTGTGATTAGAACGTGTTAAACGATATTTTCTTCATGTGACTAAATAACTAAGCAGATAAATTTACTGCATGGAAAAGGTGGACCTCCGTCCAGAGGGACAATCTGGTTGGTGGAAGCCTCTGGGGGTTGAACGGAAGGCCTCTGACGTCAGTCCCTTTTAAAAAGCGGATCCCCGCTCTCTTTTGCTCTCTCTCTGTTCTGCTCGGAAATCGCGCGCTCCTTTGAAACTGGGGCTACTCCAAAAGCTCGCTGCCTGTAACACCTGGCCGAGTTTGAAGATTGAACCAACACTTCGTCAAAACTCTGAAGAAACTCTTGAAAGTCTGAAGCTACGCGAAAGGAACTTCAACATCTAAAGCCATAAGAAATCGAAACAGACTTATTTCAAGCATCAAACAACACCGAGCAAACCAGTCAAACCAACAGAGGGGCATCCCCAAGAGTGACGCAACGACACGACACGACACGCGGGGTTTCCTCGATCAGCGACCATTTCAACTTAAAAGCAAGGTATCAAACAACCTTTATTCTGCTGAACTGGTCGTATCTATCTCTAAAGTAAAATTAATAGTTCTCCATTTGATGATCGACACGGGTAAAATCGTGTGGAAGTAGAACAGTGCTAGATTGTAATCATTCTCAATTAAATTCATCGCGTGTGTGTATGTATGTATGTATTTTGTTTTATGTTATTTAGCTTAGTTCATGTATTGTAGTAAGATAGCAAATAAACTCTTGTCTGATTTATAGAGAAGTGTTCTGTATTCTGTGTGTAATATTCAAATCAAATCGTGCTCAGATACGTTACCTATATGCTCATAACTGTCATACAGTTATTTAAATAATTCTGTATTATATTGTGGCCACAAGAATAAACAGAATTTATCAGATATACTGACAACTCGCTGGACGAGTGTTAAATAAGGACGTTTTGATTAATATCAATTGATCATATCAAATCGTAAGATCCCCTAAAGCTAAAATAAAGCTTAAACAAAAGAGCTAAATTAAACAATGTAAATGATTAAAATTCATTACACTGACCAAATGACACTTGCTTGCAAACAGATTCAGAGTTTGCATTCTCCAATGAGCTTTCTTCACTTGTCACAGAAAGGACCTAGGCCAAATCTACTGAATAATAATTTTAATCAAATGACTGTTAAACAGCTATTAAAACCTTGTGCAAGATTTAGGTGATAGCCCTGCTGTCTTTCTGCCGGTATGACGTAATACACCATAAAGTGCAAATGACATGCAGATCACAAACGGCATTAAGTGTTTTTATATAGGCTCTATTTTAAGTTGTTTTTTTTTCATTTTGTAAGATAAGGCAACCCACATGCATGATTACGGAACAAATTTTATTCCGTTTTACAAGTCCTCATCTCAATACAGCGGCTGCATTTTGAATGTGTAAAACGTCACGTTAACATGTGTTTTCAATAATGTATGACCTACATTCACCGACAAAAGTAGTGTCACAAAAAGAGAAAAAAAATAGTTTAAATGTACCTTGTCGTTCGATAGTCGCCAATTTAGGGACATCTCCAAAGATACACACGACGTTTAACCCTCTAAGCGCCAAAGTCGCAAAATTGCGACAAGACGTCATACTTAATCAAATAGACCGTAGTTCCTTATATGGTGTAATATCTCATTTGTATTCCCTACCACTAGATGGCAGACATGTAGTACTTCGATTCTAGACCAACATTACGTCCTGTTCCTATTCAAAGTGTTCGAGGAAATAGCAGAGAAAGTGAGCGATCGTGTCATTGATGCGGAAGCAGCTCAGTTCACAGCGTCACGAGTGAAGTGTGAGATTTGTGAGAGAAAATCGCCAAATGGCTAATAGAAATTTGTACCGTGAGGATGTGTTGCAAATGTTATTCTCCGATTCTGACTCTGAAGGAATATTTGCCTTTTGGAAATGACGATCGGCCGTCTAATGATCGCGCTTCTCCCGGTACATCTTTGCAGCGCAATGGTGCCGCGCGCGCAAGGCGAGAGAGTTCACGAAGCACAAACAAGTGATCATTTGACCCTTTGCCCAACGGGGATGGGGGTGACAGGGGTGGACGTGGTCGTAGTGTCCATAGGAGAGCTGTTGATCTCTGAGCTCACGGAGCGCCGCTGGCTCCGCGCCGCGGTGCTGATGATCGGCCAGATTGCGTCTTTTTTTCTGATCGCGCGCGCTCTACGGGCCACCAGTACAGGTGCGGTCAGTGTGGGGTAGGTCTACCATACTCTCAAGAACTATAAACTGTGTCACTTAGATACCTGAATGGGCAGATAGCTGGTCAACTGATCACAAAATAGGCACATGTATTTTACTATGGCAGAGTAATATAGTCATAATTTACTACTTTCTCCTGTTTTACTGTTGATTTCCTCTTTTCCTGACCATTTGGAATGAGGATAAAAAGACAAAAAACAAAACAAACATGCAAATAAGCTCAAACATCCATTCAATATCTATTATTTCCTGAATATTACTGATGAACTGATCAAAAAGTAGGCTACTGTTCACATGAGTTTTACTACTATATAGGATAGTGATATAGTAATAATTTAGTACTTTCTCCTGTTTTATTGTTGATTTCCTCTTTTCTGATCATTTGGAATGAGGATAAAAAGACAAAAAAACAAAAAAAACATGCAAATAAGTTCAAACATCAATTTAATATCTACTATTTCCTGAATATTGTGAAATTCAAGAGGGCCGCCCCCTGATGACGTCATAATATGCAAATTAGATGAGTATATTTACACCCCACATAAATTTTAGGTCATGCCCAACATTTTTCTAATTTACAGTATATCTCTATCTTTAAGCCTTTTCAAGCCACAAGCTTTTGAAATCTTGATGTCAAAATCCAGCATTTTTTAAAAAAAATCCTGGCGCCTAAAGGGTTAACTTACATGGCATTTGAAGATAATGACTTAAACTCATAAAACCAACTGTTAAGCGTTTGATGCACATCTTTTGAGATTTTTAATATTTTTAGAAATGTTTACGGTCAAATCATGCATAAAGGGCTATTTATTTCACTACCTAAATGGCTCAAACAACATATTTAAATCTCTATAGCATTTGAAAACAATGCCCTACAATCACAAAAAAATAAAAAATAATAAAATTACAGCGTAACGAGTATTCGAATCGAAGAAGAAAAATGCCTAAATTTGTCTGCTTTAGAACCTCCTCGAAAACATCCTCATCAACTTCAGTGCAAGATTAATTGTAAAGCCTGGCCTCAGCCCGTTTGGAGGTGGGAATTCCGAATTTCACAAAGGCTGTAAACACACCAAAACGAGTTTCAGTTCTAAAATTAAACAAGCTTAAAGTTAGTGGTAGCTACAAATTTATTTTACAAGTTACCTTCATCTAGAAAATCTGAAAGTTTCAAGTTTTGCACTTATTTTAACAAGCATCCTTAATCCTAACAGAAACATCTGCTGTTAGTTATTTCTAAACGTATTCGACATATTGTGTATTTTTGATTTAAATAATGTTAACACAAGAAAAAACTACAATTTGGCGTGTTTTTTTGCACTTTTAGGGTAAAAATAAAATCACATCACGTTGCACCCTGCAACTACACAGACAGGGTGTACTCATCAACATTGTCAATTGTTAATTCAACTTTTTGGGAGTTATTAACATTTAACACTGCATTTTTTACACTGGTGATTTTACTGTGTACTTTTAACAGTTTGAACGAAATCCCAAAAGTCTAGCATTTGCCATATCTTAGCCCGTACCCTGGGACAATCATTCAATTGCCAATTTGGCTTCGATTCAGCTGCTTAGGAAGATTCTGCTCTGGTTTCAACAAGAGTCAAAAGATTGTTATACTTGCGTTCGGGTGCTCCTGTGAACGGGGTTCCCTGGGTGGTATGGCAGGCAGAGGGAATCACGGCGATGCTGATTGGTCAGCAATCTGTTCTTGATTATGTCTCTGGGAAACCACTCAGTGGTGAATGGGCTGTTGGAGTTACCGGGTGAAGCCTTATGTGTCATTGAATGTTTCTTTGGAGGGTTTGAGTTTTGCGTGGCGCAAAGACTGTGAAGAGTTTGGCAGGATCAACGAAGGCTTCACCAGAGTTTTGCAAGGTGCTGGATGGCAAGAACTCTTGATGGTCGAGCGAGTGAGCACAATCAAATGAACAATGATTTGCTCAGGTTATCAGGTTTTAACCACATTGGTTCAATCCATCCCACAATGTTCTGCCCCAATCAGATGTTGCCACAGGGCGGCGCCAAGATCCTATTGCTCCTCTTCTTGGGCTTTGTGAGATTTTGTTAACTTCAATAAAAGTGTCATCATAAAAGTATTGTGCATCCTACCTAAGTTCCATTTATATTAAGGTCCTGGAAATAAAATGACCATTACATCAACACCAAACTTAATATACTTTGCATAAATGAGGCACTGGTTAAAGAAATTAAATTACAAGTCTACTAAAGAGGTGTAAAACATATGTGGTGCCCAAAGGATTTTTTTTATTAAATTAAACTACAATTACAAAGGTAGTGGATTCCTAAAAAAAAAAACACTAAACAGCAAACCCCTCGTAACACCAACTACGCCACCCTGGGAGTTTCACCCAGGGAAAGAATGGTCCAATAAGGACACACCAGTTTGTTCCCACAAGGATACAGCGGAGACATGAATAATAAAAAATAACAATAATCCTTTATTTATAAATGGTATAAAAGCAGTTCCACACACACAATTCAACAAGAGGAATGAGTCTAGCTTCAAAATAAACAAAACCAAGAAACAAAGAACAACCCAATATGACAATCCAAATTACATGTCAGATGGCAGGGAGAAATAACAAACCACCAATATTCCACTTCACTACACACTTCAACCGTACATTATTGTACTCACTCCACCACACACACACGTGCATTCAGGTAACAGAAAATCTAAATCAGATCACTCAGTGAAAAAAGGTACCCAGTAACTTCGAGTGGAATTCACTCCTTCCTATCCAAAATTACACAAAATACCTGGTCCCACTTTATAGATTCAAGATTCAAGATTTTATTTGTCACATACACGATTATATAGAGAGTATATAACCAGCAGTGAAATGTGAGTTGTTGTTTTTTTCTATTTTTTTATTTTAGGTGGCCTTAACTATTATGTAATTACATTTAAATTAATCATTTAATACAATGCACTTATTTACTTATCACATAAACCAATATCAAAAGAAAGAAAAACAATAATAAAGTTGCCTAATTACATCATAATCACAAATATATTACAAAAAAACAACAACAAAATAAACTGATGACATGCAATCACATTACACATTCCCCGAATATAAGACCATAATCCATTAACCACACACACACAACCGCAACTAATATACTTCCAACGGCAAAAACCCCAATCGACAGCATAAAGCAAACAACTCGCATTCACACAACAACAAATACAACATACAGACCCCACAAGCACACAATCCTCCAGTTGAAGCTGTGCTGATGCGGCCTTGTCTGACAAGCACAAATGATGAGACAAGACGTTGCAACAATGCGCAAAACACAAAAAAAGTTAAAAAAGAAGAAGAGGAAAAGGGAAGAGAAGCCAGGTCACTATCCCAATCAGCGATCTGTGTAGATCAGTAGTTTACCCACCTAATTGTTAACAAATCTGCCCCTTCAACATCAAATCACGGTTGATGAGCACAGCCCAGGGGCCTGTACCATGATGGTAGATGAACAAATTCAGAGTTTTTGTTGTATTTTTTTTAAGGTACTTGTTACAACCTCTCATTAAAAAGCTCGAAAAAAAGAGAGCGATTATGTAACATAAACAAGAATGAGTACGGCATAACTGTTCGAGGCTATTTATTCACTCACTCAGTATATAACAATTACGACAAACTAATCAACCAAGAAACAATTTAACAAAACGGACAACTAACAAAAAACAACAAAACAAAATACACCGAATAAGACACAAAAACGCTATTTGGTGACTGTCCCACAAGAAACTGTCGTCTCTCCTTTTCTCCTCCTCGTTGACATCTTTTAACTCCTCTCAGCCAATCACACTCAACAACGAACAGGTGCATTCACCTAAGAGAAAGAGAGAGAGAGTGCGCGTACGCGTGTGTACGTTCAAAGTGAATGCGACGCCAAGAAAAACAAGGGAGGGGCAACAAAAAAAGGTAAACCAGACACCATTCAAGCCACCGACCGTAACACTCCCCCACCTAAAAAAGAAAAAACATAAGTTTTGAGTAGAGTGCACGTAGAAGGTCCAACAAACACTTAAATTACAACATTATCTTCAAGAAAACGCATCTGCAACAACATTATCACTACCCTTCTTGTGCTTAATCTCCAAATTGTATTTTTGAGCCATCAAAGCCCAACGCATTAAGCGCTGGTTGCGGTTATACATACACGATAAGAAGACTAATGGATTATGGTCGGTAAAAACAGCAACAGGCACAGATGTCGATCCCAGAAAAACGTCAAAATGCTGTAAAGCAAGCAACATAGCGAGTGTCTCCTTCTCAATAGTTGGAATAGTTCAACTGATGCCGATTCAACTTAGTGGAGAAGACAGACATGGGATGGGAAAGTTTGTCAGCACCATCTTGCAAAAGGACAGCTCCCACTCCCGTTGCGCTTGCATCCACCTCTAATGTGAATGATCTTGATAAGTCCGGTGACGATAATATTGGGGCACTACAAAGAAGAGACTTAGCACAAAGGAAAGCATGTTGACACTCCTCAAACCAATAGAAAGATATTTTAGGACTACATAAAGCTGTCAAAGGTGCCACGATCATCGAAAAATTTTACAAAAGCACCTATAGTATCTGGCCATTCCTAGAAATCGCCGTAACTCCCGCCAGGTTATAGGAACAGGATAAGACAGAATGGCAGCCACTTTCGCATCTACTGGTCACACCTCTCCTCCACCGACCCGCAGTGATAGTGGCCTTTGCAAATTCACACTTTTTCAAATTAAACGTGAGAGAAGCAGCAGACAAACGACTAAAAACAGTGCGTAACGTTACCATATGCTCAGTCCAAGTGGAGGAATAAATCACCACGTCATCCAGGTATACATTACAATGATCAACATCTCCCAGAACTAACTGCATTAAACGCTGAAAAGTCGCAGGCGCATTTCACAACCCGAAAGCCATCCTTGTATACTGAGCAAAATGATCTGGCGTAACAAAAGCAGCGATGTCAGATGCACGCGGAGTTAATGGAACCTGCCAGTATCCTTTTAAAAGATCTAGCTTTGTAATGTATTTCACGGTTCCGAGATTGTAATCTTCGACTCGCGGCAATGGGAATGAATCAGACACAGTCACTGCATTCACCTTCCAGAAGTCGGTACAAAACCGGACCGAGCTATCTTGCTTTGGAACCAAGACACAAGGAGAACTCCACGGACTTTTACTAGATTTTGCAAAATTATTCTGTAACAAATACTCCACTTCTGCCTTCATTGCATTTCTTTTGTCCACAGAACGACGATACGCATGCTGTTTAATAGGGGAGGCCAAGCCTACATCAATGTCATGCTGGAGAACTGACGTACATGAAGGGACATCATTAAACAAAACAAGATAATTTTGAATCAATCCGATAATGTCCCGTTTTTGACCGGCATCTAGATAAAACTCAGAGTTATTCAAACACATTGAGCATCTCACTATACACTTCCAATCCATCATCACTATACTGCACATTAAACAAGGACAATACAGGTCCTACCTTTTCCTTTGTTGTCATCGACTCAGGAACGTCTGTTGTCACGGCAATATTGCTTGATCGTTCTGAATACGATTTCAACATTCACATGGCATAGACGTGTTTTCCTACAACGGTCTGGAGTGTGAATAATATAATTATTCTCGCTCACTTTGTTTTTAACTACATAAGGCCCCGAAAATCGTGCAGCAAGAGCAGCACCTGGCACGGGCAACAATACCAGGACCTTTTCACCTGGCATAAAATTCCACACAACGGCGCGCTTGTCATATTGTCGCTTAATTTTCTCTTGCGAGCGACAAAGTGCATCTTTTGCAGTAGCGCAAGCTTGATATAACCGCTCGCGACACTGCGTAACAAAGTCAAGAACGTTTATTTTTGGCACTTGACACGCCGAAAGAAATTGATCTTTTAAAACCTTTAAGGGTCCCCGCATATTATGGCCAAAAACCAATTCAGCCGGGCTAAATCCAAGAGACTCCTGTCTTGCATCACGAACAGCACCAGCGGAACGCCGTCATCCCAATCCTTCTCCATTTCGAGGCAATATTTACGCAAGGTAGACCTCAAAGTCTGATGCCAACGTTCCAGAGCCTCCTGGGACTCAGGATGATATGCGCTAGATACAATGGGCCTCATTTACGAAACGAACGTACGACCGAAAATTGGGCGTACGGTCGTTTCTACGCAAAACTTGGAATTTATCAATATGTACGTGAGCGGTGGCTACGATCAAATCTCACGTCAGGTCTGAGCTCGTGTACACAAGTTTTTGGAGTCAGCATGAACTTGCGTGCAGCATAGAGAATTTCAGAGAATTGTATAATGACAGCATTTTGTTCATTTAGATTATTTTCCTAAACCGACAAACAAAGCTTTTTTTTTTTTTCCTTTCAGGGCTTTAGCTTTATGCGCAAATAGCAGCATAAACAACAGACCGTGAGGAATCACACATCGTAGTATCACGCACCTGCTGCGCTTCTGTGAATGGAGAAAAACAGAAATTATAAAAGGAATAAAATAAATAGGGCTACACGAAATATATTTATCTTAATTAACAGATTAACAAAAGAAAAAAAACAGTGCGACAAGTATAGGCCACTTTCGTTTTTGTGACACTCTTAATGCATTTTATTTGTTTTCTATAACTTTATTTTTTAAGATTTAACTGCTCGGTGATCACGCAGTGCCTCACACGCACACACAACATTTCAGCGTTACTAACTAGACATTTCAGCCAGTAATCAAACTAAAATGCAGTCAACCAAACATAAATGTTACACTGCACAATTTACAAGGTCCGCTGTAAAATCAGCGTGCAGACCTGAAACAAGCATTTATTGTGCATGTGAAGGGTGATATTTTACATGGATATTGGCAGTGAAGTACAAAGCCTTGTTTACATCATAGATAATAGTTTAGCAACCAAATGTTACATGGCAAAAATGGAAACATTTGGATGTCGAATGAGAGAGACTCGTGAGCCCAGTGCCGTTTAGTTTCGCTTTAATAAATTAATTTTACCTTGACGTTGTATTCTGTTTATAATGAATGCCACTAGCCTAATTTGTGTTTTACTTCATAGTTTAATATAAAATTTTATAGCTACTAATTTTTTCATTCTTGTTCTGTAATACCGTTAAATTTAAAGGGTTTGTTGTGGATTACGGAGAACTAAATAATCTATATAGTGTTTACAATGTTTATAAATGTTTCGTTATATTTACTGGTATTTAATATACATATAAATTAATGCCATTGTTAGCAATTATAAGGTTAACAGGTGTTTTTGGAGTAAGATCAATTTCTCTTTAATGAGATACTTCCTCTTTTTGGCCGGGTTATGTTACTACTTGTCGTAAACTCTAGGGGCGAGGCTTCTAAACCGGGGTGTTTTTAGGGGCGTAATATTCAAACGACGATTGTTTTCTTCCGCCACATTTATCAACGTACGATCTTTCGTACGATGGGATTGGCGGCATACGAATGTTTCATAAATCACAGGTGAGCTCTGTCGTAAGTTGATTTTTGCGCTCGGATCTGCGCTCGTTTCTACGTTAGATTGATAAATGAGGCCCAATGTGAGAAACACCGAAAGCTTGCAACGTTTTTCGAAAAACCTTTGACAGGAAATTAGAACCCCGATCAGTCTGAACTATCTTTGGAAGCCCAAAGGGAGTACATTTTTTACAAGCGCCTTTGTAACCGCAGCTGCTGTGTAGCCACACACATTATGGTCAAGAGATACTGATACCCTGTTTTAGTACGTGGAAGTGGACCAACACAATCTACAATTACCCATTCAAATGGCTTGCCAACTGCTGGAATGGGATAAAGCGGAGCTGGCGGAACCACTTGATTAGGCTTACCAGCCATCTGACATGTACGATATGTTTTTAAACCAGGCCAAAAGAAGTGCTGAAGAATACGATCATATGTCTTAGTCACTCCGAGATGTCCCGCCCAGGGATGGTCATGCGCCACAGCCAAAAATACGCTGCCGAAATTTAGAAGGAACGACAATTTGATTAACAGTACACATTTCCCTCAGTCAGCGAGCGTGCATTCCATTTACGCATCAATACGTCATTATCCCAATAAATATTGATGCTTACCTGAGTGCAGCCTCACAACACTTGCACTGGCACGACACTTTTCCAGCGTACTGTCATTATTTTGAGCCCCAATAAGAGACTCACGCGATACGGGCAAGAATGCAACCGTTTCTGGCACAAGGGAAGTTTCAAGGTCTAAATTAGACACATTCATTTGTTCACTAGGAAGCTTCCCCTTTTCAAAAACATCAGCTAACACCGAATCACTCAGACCTCATCCCCCTGACAGGCAGCCTTCACCTGCGCTCTTGTTGAAACTGCACTGATGGAAAACACATTAGGAAATTTCTGTGCAAGTTGATCAGGGTACATCTCCTCCTGTGGTGTATCAATGACGTGTACTACCGGGCTAACTTTACCACCGGCTATATCATTTCCCATAATAAATTCAACGCCCTTTATAGGAAACGAAGAACGAACTGCCACATTAAAACATCCTGACACTAAATCAGAAGTAAGCCACACTCGGTGAAGAGGAACGGGCACAAAACCCATTTCAATCCCTTGTACAATAGTACTAGTTTCACAAGCCGACTCTGCGCAAAAAGGTAACACATCAGCTAAAACAAAAGACTGCGATCCCCCTGTATCACGCAATATCTTCACAATACGCTGATCCTCAACCTTGCCCGTCAAAGAGACAGAACCCTCAAACACAAAAGGTTTGAAACAATCCTCAGCATTGTCAACCAAAACTGAGGAAGTTGGAGAGGAGACGGTTTTCAACAAAACCACTCCCCGAGACTGACCCACCGCATCATGTCGTGTATGTTTTCTTTTTAGACTATAACAGTCAGCCATAGTGTGCCCTACTTTATGGAAATAACTGTATTCTCGCCTAAATTTCACCCCTATAGACTTTACTTTGGGATCAGACTGACAAACTTCATTTTCTTTTTGAGGACTATGTCCCGTTTCCGACTGGTGTCTAACAAACGTAGTTTTATGCATCAAAGCATATTCATCTGCCAAAATAGCTGCTTGTTGCACAGTAGTCACTTTTTGTTCGTTCAAATAAAGAGCGGTACGTTCTGAAACACAACTTTTAAACTCTTCAATAAGTAACAATTCACGCAGAGAATTATAATCAGTAGCCTTGCATGCTTTAATCCATCTATCAAATAATACAGTCTTTTCCCGAGTAAATTCAACGTATGTTTGAGAAGCAGATTTTTTATTCATTAGAAAAGGTTGTCTATAATGCTCTGGCACCAACTCGTATGCACAAAGAATGGCCTTCTTTAAGTTCAAGTTTTACTGCATCATACTGAGCACTCTCCTCTAAAGATAACGATGCGCGCACTTCCTGCGCTTTCCCAGTGAGCTTACACTGCAGCATCAATGACCAGGACTCGATTGGCCACTTTAAAGCCATAGCTATACGCTCAAAAGCCTGAAAGTATGCTTCAATCTCTTTCTCTCGAAAAGGCGGCACTAGGGCGATATTTTTTGCAAACATTAAACGGAACTGCCGACGGTGAATCACTCAATACAGACATCGACGCAGGCACAGGATTACCGAAATCAGTAGAAACAGTGACAGAGTTCACATTAATGTTAGGATCTACATACGACCTATTTTCTAACCCAGTCTCTTCTGATTTTACCTGCAATTCCAACTGTCGTAATCAAATTCTAGTATCTGCCTCGATACGATATTTTTCCAACTGATGTTGCAACTCATCTTTTCGTGCTTGAGCTTTATCCTGGGCATCCAACTGCAGTCGAGCTAACCGCACCCTCAAGCGAGCTTCTACCTGGGACGTCGGTGAAGTATCGGTAGACCAGTGGTTCCCAAACTTTTTCTGCCGGGCCCCCTTTTGTAGAGAAAAATATTTTCAAAGACCCCCCCCCTTTTTTTTGGAAAGTCTCTTATGCTCACCAAGGCTACATTTATTTGTTAAAAAATATAGTAAACACTGCAATATTGTGAAATATTGTCAATTTAAAATATCTATTTGAATGTTTTAACATATAGGCTACTTTATTCCTATGATCAAAACTGAATTTTCAGCATCAATATATTTACATTTACATTTAGTCATTTGGCAGACGCTTTTATCCAAAGCGACTTACAATTGGGGAGTACATAAAGCCATTCATCTTGAAGAGGCAATCAGACAGAGGAAGTGCTCGTAACACCAAGTCTCAGTCATTGTTCAAATAAGTACAAGCTAGCAAGGGAAGGAGAGAAAGATAAAGGGAAAGGTTTTTTTTTTTTTTTTTTTTTTTTTTAAAATCAAGTTTAGGATGAAGTCAAGTAGTACCGAAAGAGATGAGTTTTCAGTTGTTGCTTGAAGCTTGATAGGGATCCAGCAATCCGGATAGGGGTGGGAAGATTATTCCACCATCCAGGAATGGTGAATGAGAATGTTCTGGAGAGTGATTTTGAGCCTCTCTGTGATGGTACCACAAGGCGTCGCTCACTAGCAGATCTCAGACTTCTGGAGGGGATGTAGATTTGTAATAGTGAGTGGAAGTAGGAGGGTGCTGAGCCTGTGGTTGTTCTGTATGCAAGCATCAGTGTCTTGAACTTGATGCGAGCTGCCACTGGTAGCCAGTGCAGTGAGATGAAGAGAGGTGTAACATGGGTTCTTTTGGGCTCATTGAAGACCAGTCGTGCCGCTGCATTCTGAATCATTTGTAGAGGTTTGATTGCGTTTGATGGAAGACCAGCCAGAAGAGCATTGCAGTAGTCCAGCCTAGAAACGACAAGGGCCTGGACAAGAAGTTGTGCAGCATGCTCTGTCAGGAAGGGCCTGATTTTTCTGATGTTGTATAGCGCAAACCTGCAAGATCGAGCGGTCTTTGCAATGTGCTCTTTGAAGGTCAGCTGGTCATCAAAGATTACACCAAGATTTCTGACCGAAGTTGATGGGGTAATTATTGATGTGCCTAATTGAATCAGGAAGTCATGCTGTAGGGTCGGAGTGGCAGGGATGACAAGAAGCTCAGTCTTTGCCAGGTTGAGCTGTAGGTGATGTTCTTTCATCCATGCCGAGATGTCCGCCAGGCAGTCTGAGATCCGTGCAGCTACCGTTGGATCATCTGGTTGAAAAGAGAGATAGAGCTGTGTGTCATCGGCGTAGCAATGGTAGGAGAAGCCATGTGCCTGTATGATGGGTCCCAGTGATGTAGTGTATGTGGAGAAGAGGAGGGGTCCAAGAACTGATCCCTGAGGAACCCCGGTGACCAGTTGATGTGCTTTGGATACCTCACCACCCCAAGCCACCCTGAAGGACCTACCGGTGAGATAGGATTCAAACCAGCGAAGTGGAATCCCAGTGATGCCCAGCGATGAGAGGGTGGACAGGAGTATCTGATGATTGACAGTGTCAAAAGCAGCAGAAAGATCGAGCAGAATGAGGACTGATGATTTGGAATCGGCCTTTGCGACTCGCAGGGCTTCCGTGACTGAGAGTAGCGCAGTCTCTGTTGAGTGGCCACTCCTGAAACCTGACTGTTTAGCATCCAATACGCCGTTCTTCAGTGTCACATGATCCTTTAGAAATCATTCTAATATGCTGATTTGCTGCTCAGTAATCATTTCTGATTATCATCAATGTTGTAAACATTTGTGCTGCTTAATATTTGAGGAAACAATTTTTTTCATGATTCTCTTATGAATATTTGAAATTGTCCTTTGTGTCAGAGTGCTGGAGATCGTCAGAAATAGAACGGGACATCAGTTTATTGTCATGCATTTGTCGACGAGAGGAGCATAACCTCGGCTAGTCCTTCTGACATCTGCCACTGGCTCTGACGTCTCTGTAGTGGTTAAACATAAGATATAATTTGTTTTGTGTAAATCAAACAGGTAATCTTTGGTCTTTATTCCCGTTCGGGATCGGATGCTGCAGAGACGTCTTCCTGAGGGCAGCAGAGAGAACAGTCTGTGGGACGGGTGGCTGGAGTCATTGGTGATCCTCTGGGCTTTCCTTATACACCGCCTGGTGTAGATATCCTGGAGGGAGGGAAGCTCACCTCCAACAATGTGGCGGGCAGTTCGCACAATCCTTTGCAGAGATTTGCGGTTGCCAGCGGTGCTGTTTCCAAACCAGGCGGTGATGCAGCCGGTCAGGATGCTCTCCACAGTGCAGGTGTAGAATGATCTGAGGATGCTGGGGCTCATTCCAAACTTCCTCAGCCGTCTCAGGAAGAAGAGGCGCTGATGTGACTTCTTCAGCACTGCATCTGTGTGAGTGGACCATGTGAGATCCTCGGTGATGTGAACACCGAGGAACTTAAAGCTGTTTACCCGCTCCACAGGTGTCTTGTCGATGGTGATGGGTGTGTGTTCTCTGCTCTGTCTCCTGAAATCCACCACCAGCTCCTTGGTCTTGTCGATGTTGAGTGAGAGGTGGTTCTCCTGACACCATTTAGTCAGGGTACTGACCTCCGCTCTGTAGGCCGTCCCATCGTTGTCAGTGATCAGGCCTATCACCGTTGTGTCATCAGCGAATCTGACGATGATGTTGGAGCTGTGTGTGGCTGTACAGTCATGTGTGTACAGGGAGTACAGGAGTGGGCTGAGAACGCAGCCCTGCGGTGCACCAGTGTTGAGGGTCAGTGGAGATGAAGTGTTGTTGCCCATTCTGACCACCTGACTTCTGCCTGTCAGAAAGTCCAGGATCCAGCTGCGCAGAGATCTGTTTAGTCCTAGAATCTGGAGCTTTGCAACCAGTGTGGCAGGCACTATGGTATTGAATGCGGAGCTGTAGTCCACAAACAGCATCCTCACATAGGCGTTCTTGTTTTCCAGGTGGGAGAGAGCAGTATGCAGGGTGAAGGCAATAGCATCGTCTGTGGAATGGTTGCTGCGATATGCAAATTGCAGCGGATCCAGTGAGGCAGGCAGCACAGAGCAGATGTGGTCTCTGATGAGTTTCTCAAAACACTTGCTGAAGATGGGTGTCAGAGCAACAGGCCTCCAGTCATTCAAGCATGTGATTTTATTTTTCTTTGGTATGGGCACAATGGTGGATTTTTTGAAGCATAAGGGAACCACAGATAGAGAGAGGGAGAGGTTGAAAATGTCTGTGAAAATCCCGGCTAGCTGGAATGCACATGCTCTGTGTGATACACCTTAATCATAATATTGTCTTATTCAGAATAATGTAAATAATTAGATTACTGATGTCCATGTAAACGTAGTCAATGAGTGCATTTACATGAACCCTATTAATGCGATTATAATGAGATTTTGGCAATATTGTGATTAATCTTTACCTCATGTAAACGCAATACTTCGATCTAAATAACGCGATTAAGCTCATAATCGCAGCAAGCATAATCATATTACATAGGTGGCATACACCGATTTTAATTGAAATATACAGGCATGTAAACACCTTAATCGCAGTATTGCCGCTCTGACCAAAGTGCGCATGCGCTCGTGATGTACATGAATGACGTGACACACACCTGTAATAATACAGAGATTAAAAACGATGGAGGGCAGGGATGGAAATTAACTTTTTTGTCCACCGGCCACTGTGGCTGGTGGATTTCAAAATCTACCAGCCACTCAATGTTTTTACCAGCCACTTTCTTGTTTTTAACTGACAATGTGTAACTGCATGTGAAAATTAATACTACAAGATCGACAATACTTAAGCAGTTTATTTAATCTCAAGTCTCAATGAAATACTGACATTTTCATTAGGGATGCAATGATACCATTTTTTCAGATCCGATCCGATCCAGAAAATTCTGAGTATCGCCGATTCCGATCCGAGCACAGATTTTTTATTTTTTTTATCAATATAGAGTTTCTATACTTCTGTGTCACTCTTTTGTGTGTTAAACACAATCTACTAGACAACTTCATTTTAATGAAAAATAACATGAAAATATATATAGGGACTGTTTACACCTGGTCAATTCATGCGTTTTGTAATATAAATCCGATCTCTCAAAACACTTCAGGAGGTGGTCTGGGCCACATTCCAGACGAACTGGACATGTGTAAATGCATCTGGTTGTTGAAACCACATACAGTATATGAATTTTACTCCTCCCAAAATGTAAAAATAATAAACGTGTGAGACCGTGTTTTAGGCTATATGACATTTTAGTCAGATATGACTGCACTAATGCAACAAGCCTCACCGCGGATGAGTAGCTGAGCATCGCAGACGCGCAAACTGCCGTGAATGAAACTGAAAGTAAGACACAGACGCTCAACACAATCATCTTCATTAAAAGTATAAGACAAGCTTATCTTTCCAGTGCTGATGCCGCGCGCTCTCCTATTGCGGTCTTTGATCTGGAAATGAGCTGATAATTAATAAAATGCAGCGCTTTTGATTTCGTTGACGTGAACTTCGTTAAATTTATATACAGCGCGGGAATTGAAGATCGGATTTATATCCGTTTTGTGAAGATTTACGTGGCCAAGTGTAAATGGAAACGTTTAAACAAATCAGATAGATATAAGATCAGAGAAAACACATGACGTGCAGGTGCAAACAGACACATTCATAATCTATGATAATAATATTATAAACTAGGTTAGTGGATAATTTAGCAGCAAAAGTTATTCTAGAAAAATCATGAGTGCACAATTTTATAAAATCTAAACATTTAGTGAAATAACTATTTAGTGGGGAACAAATAAAAGTGAATATGTGAAGGACTAAATCTGGTAAAATGTTACACATTGCTCTTTGCATTGTTGTAAAATACATTAATGAAAACAAGTAAATGTATTTATTTATAAATATAAACTACAAAATTAAAAGACATTTCTTTTAAATATATAGCACAGTAATGAAGGCAGCAACACGTGATAGAGGAGTCCTGCCTCCATTACTGTGCTATACATTAGATTATTAATAGCCTTGATAGGACAGTACAAGAAACGCTATAAATAATTTAATTGCGCAAAAGTATTATAATACGAAAAGCTCCCATAGAGAACGGACGGCATAAAGCTCTTATGCGCATCCCGTCACAACGCATTTTTTTTGATGGTGTGCCTCCTCTAAAAGTGTCTGCCGTCCGGGTGAAACAGTATGCTATTTTTATTTACCCGCCACGGTGGCCGGTAGGTGAAGTGAGTTTACCCGCCACAACACAAAATCACCCGCATTTGGTTGGTGGCGGGTGCTAATTTCCATCCCTGATGGAGGGGAAGAAAGCATCGCATTTCTGGGGAGAACACAACCCGCTGCTGCCAGTCTCTGTTCCTTACCCTCATCCAGAAACGGCGAGTAGAACACGACGGCAGTGCAAACGAATTGCCATCACATTTCTATGGCGCCATACAAAAGTGTTTTGCATTAGACGAAAATAAATTAAATCAGCGGCCAGTAACACACCTGCTCTTTCTGAGTCCATCATTTGTGCTGTGCAGTGGGGTATGTGAATAATGGCAGTAAAAACAAACACAAAACAATTTTTAGCGAATAATAAGAATAATGGAAATTGCATGTAAACGGGAGTTGCTATTGACATGTAAACATCATAAGGCGATTAGGGAAGGGAAGGGAAGTGGTGTGTGGCCAAGTATGGTGACCCATACTCGGAATTTGTCCTCTGCATTTAACCCATCCAAGTGCACACTCACAGCAGTGAACATACACCTGGAGCAGTGAGCAGCCATGTTGCGGCGCCCGGGGAGCAGTTGGTGGTATGGTGCCTTGCTCAAGGGTCTCACCTCAGTCGTGGTATTGAGGGTGGAGAGAGTGCTGGTCATTCACTCCCCCCACATACAATCCCTGCCGGACCTGGGAATCAAACCTGCAACCTTTGGGTTACAAGTCCGACTCTCTAACCATTAGGCCACGGCTGCCCCGTAAGGATTAAGTCCTTACTCTGATTATTGGAAATAATCGCCTTATTCGTGCACATGTAAATGTAGTGATTGTCACATTTAAAAGAATGATTTCCATCGCCACATACAGAGCTTGAAAAAATCTCATGCAGCATGACTCACAAACACCCACACTGATCTTACGGTCTATAGCCTATAAGGATTTATCACACACATTTATTCTGACATGTTATTTCACTGTCAGAAATTCATCTGTAGTATTAATGTGTTGAATAGGAAAATAAGAGACTCTATAACATCTCACTGTTACTGATTCATCATGCAGCTCAAAGCATTATGGGTAGAATCTCTAGTCAATCTATTCTGATTCATCAACACAATTTCACTGATGATCCATAATCAACAAGAAACCCAGGATAGAGCGGCTGAGTGAATGTGGTCTGTTCTGTGTGGATGAGGCTCATTGTGTCAGAGATGCTGTAGAAGGACAGAGTTCCTGCACTGTGATCCACAAACACTCCTGTTCTACGACAGCTGATAGGCTGTACAGGAAGTTTAGTCACTATGTTATTGTGTATGAATGAGTATCTGGAGGGAGAGCAGGACAAACTCCAGGACTGATCATTATATCCAAACACACTCTCATTACCCCATCCCTTTGTGCTGAGACTCTTATGTGACACTGATATTAACACTCCCACTCCACTCAATCTCCCAGTAACAGCGTCCACACACACTCTCTCTACACAACACCTGCTGACACCCATCAAATCTGTCTGGATGATCAGTATACGGCTGTTCTGTGTAAGTGTAAGTAATCACTCTGTTCCTCTCAGACAGACAGAGGCGTTTATTCACTGTGTTTGGATCCAGAGTGACCTGATGGGAATCTGATGGAGATAAAACACATCAGAATCAGGAATTATGAATCTGTTTGATCTTTTCATGTAGCTGAACTCTTAATGTTCAATGTATCATTTGAGTCACAGGGCAGCTGACCAGATATCCTGTGCAAATTACCATAGACATGATCAATACTAAAACTCTTTTATCATACTTTAACTTTTATAGGAAGAACACAAGTGAGTTTTTCTGCTTGTTTTCTTAGTGACTTACATTGTAGGAAGTCGTTTCTGGTCCTGGGAACAATGTTGGTGAATGTGACTGTGGAAACAGACATGTACAGTGTGATTCTCATGTCAAAAGAAAATAATCCTGCATCCATTCCTAAGACATTTGTAATAGGATGTTCTACATGATATGAGATGGACTCATATCTTAGATTAGACAAATCTCCAGGACTTTACCTTTGTCTGAGATCTCCTTGAGCTCCTCTTTGCAGAAATTCTCCAGTTTGTCTCTCAGCTGATGGACAGATTCTCTCATGGCATCAAAAAAGAAGAGAGAACTGAAGGGATTGTCATTTACATCTGTAGATTCAGGAGGTGCTGAGAGAGACTGGAAACTCTGCACAAAACAGTAAATTTAAACTGAAAACAGAGGACTAACAAAAACAGAGAAGTAAACCTACAAGCAAGGGCGTGTTCACACTTGGTGTCTTTTTTGACTACAAAAAGTTGACGAGCGCTTTTTTAGTCAAATAAAAAGCTGGTAGGGTTTTGGTTACAAATACCAGCCGAGGTCGTCTTTTGTTGCTATAACAACAGCTGCAATGGTAGCCTAGCGTTGGCTTTTGAAGTTAACGGGGGAGGGTCACAATGACATTTGTGGGAGCACGATAATACAGGGAAGGAAACTGTATGGTGCTTCCAACAATTTACTCTAGGAGCTCCGGTTGGATGCTCCTTTTTCTTGTTGTTTTTGTTGTTATGGAAACAGCTCGCCACTCACTTGTCATTGGTCAGATGTTGCGCCTTCCCAGAGAGCTTACACAGTGATCATGCACCATTCACGCAAACATTACCTCAGCCAATGTACCACATTTACAACATTAACCAAGGAGCAAATGGTTGGCTGGATCAAATTCAATAAATGGTGCTGGAAATGTGCATGCTCCCACATGGCCAATGACTGTGACCTAAAAAGGCCATGCCACCCGATTGCTAAGCCAAACACCTCTCTGTACTCCACAACATCAACCAAAGAAAAGATGGTCACCACTGAAAACAGTTTTTGTAGCGCTGAGCAATGCAGCCAATCACAGACACATCTGTTGATTTCTTGAACACCTGTGATTGGCCATTGTGTTCACTCACCTCTAAACTCAGGAGTTTTTTTCCTACATGCTTGCGAATCATCTCTCTATAAGATGATGTTAATAAGAGATTCATTGATTATATGAATATTTCTTTTCTGAGAACTTTGAGCGCTATGTATGACTTTCTGAGATTGCGATGAACTTTAGTAAGTGACACCTTTTTAGTGATTTTAAAGGACATTTGCACATTCTAATCCGTTCAGAATTTGAATAAAAGTTTTGTTGGTAACACTTTAGAATACTGTTTCTTACTTACTGCATAACTAATAAGGAATTATTGAAGAACTAACAGGTAATTTATTCATTAACACTTAACTCACAACTGTTAACTACTAAGGAAGATGTGTTAACTAATCAGTATGTAATACAATTTTATGATTGTGTTAAGTAACAGTTAGCTAATCAATATCTAATGTATTCTGTCATACCTCCTGAAGAACTACTATTAATTATCTACTAGTTAAGGTTCAAGAAAAATAACTATGAAATAACTACTACTGAACAGTTATACGCAAATAGTCACTATAATAATCAGGTTGTGGCCCACAAATCAAGTACTTGAGTAAAAGTACAGATACCCCAATAAAATATTACTCCAGTAAAATTATAAGGTCTATTCATTTTCAAAATTACTTGAGTAAAAGGACAAGTAAAAAGTACTACTACAGTACCAACTTTGTTACAGTCCACTACTATTATTAGCCTATAATGGAAATGAAATATGCATTTTGTTTGATGTACACCCAAAAGTATCAAAATAAAGCTTTTGATGAGCACTTTCTACTGACAAAAATATACTGTCATCCATGAGTGTACAAATTTTTATAATAAACAATTGAAATCAGTGCACAAAGTCAGATCAACCAGTGGTAAATTTTTGTTTTGGCCCTCCTGTAAAGTTGGTGAAATGTCACTTACGCCGTTCTGGTGTTCTCACCCCTTATGCTTTTGCCTGTATCTTAAATAATTGAATTGTGTGCTTGTTCTGTAGGAAATCTGCTTCAGAAAGGAACCCCAACTCTACTGTCTTGCCATTACTATCCTACTTAAAGTTTCACTATATTTCACTTTAGAATGGCCTACTGTTTCAGGTTCGAAATAAGTCCAGCAGAATCATTTGATAATTATTTATTAATTACTAATGAGTTCCCTATATTTTCACTTTAGAATACTGTTTCAGGTTCTAAGTAATTCCTGTGGAATTATCTGATAATTCTTAATTAATTACTATAGGTTTCACTATATTTTCACTTTAGAATAGGCCTACTGTTTCAGGTTCAAAATAAGTCCTGCAGAATCATTTGATAATTCTTTATTAATTACTAATGAGTTCCCTAAATTTTCACTTTAGAATACTGTTTCAGGTTCTAAGTAATTCCTGCGGAATTATCTGATAATTCTTAATTAATTACTATAGGTTTCACTATATTTTCACTTTAGAATAGGCCTACTGTTTCAGGTTCAAAATAAGTCCTGCAGAATCATTTGATAATTATTTATTAATTACTAATGAGTTCCCTAAATTTTCACTTTAGAATACTGTTTCAGGTTCTAAGTAATTCCTGCGGAATTATCTAATAATTATTTATTAATTACTAATGGGTTTCTAATATTTTCACTTTAGAATAGGCCTACTGTTTCAGGTTCAAAATAAGTCCTGCAGAATCATTTGATAATTATTTATTAATTACTAATGAGTTCCCTATATTTTCACTTTAGAATACTGTTTCAGGTTCTAAGTAATTCCTGTGGAATTATCTGATAATTCTTAATTAATTACTATAGGTTTCACTATATTTTCACTTTAGAATAGGCCTACTGTTTCAGGTTCAAAATAAGTCCTGCAGAATCATTTGATAATTATTTATTAATTACTAATGAGTTCCCTAAATTTTCACTTTAGAATACTGTTTCAGGTTCTAAGTAATTCCTGCGGAATTATCTGATAATTCTTAATTAATTACTATAGGTTTCACTATATTTTCACTTTAGAATAGGCCTACTGTTTCAGGTTCAAAATAAGTACTGCAGAATCATTTGATAATTCTTTATTAATTACTAATTGGTTACCTGTATTTTCATTTTCCCTCAGTCCTTGCCTTACATACAGGAATTGCATTAATGGTAATATGGTTGTAGGACCTGTGTGGAGGAAAGAACACACACACACACACTAAGTGCAACCACAAAATTCCTCAGGCTTAAAGAAACGTTCGTCTCTATCTGCAAGTCATAAAAATTGACAGAGGAAGAGCACCTCACCCAACTGGCTGGCCAATTTCCTGCCATGCCTTTGGGTTATCATCTAAAAGAAACCTCTCAAAATAGGAGAGCTTTGAGGTAAACATCTGGCAATGGTCAAAACGACAAACTTTATGGATCCTCTGGTCGTTAACGCATAATTCAATGATTTTTATCAACACGAAAAGACGTTTTACGACAGACGTTCAAGCTAAGGAAGACCAGACCCCCACAAACGTGACATTCTCATGACCTGGACAGTGACTTTCCTGACCTCCCGTCCTCCCAGGACATGGCAAGGATATGTGCCTTTCATTTCTTTAACCGAACAAAGACTCAAACTTTTATAAAGTGTTCCAAAAGACAATTAATACCCGTTGCTGTTATCAAAAGCAATATATACAATATATTTTACAAAATATATCAATGTGTATTTTATGTCATTTATAAGCTTGATGTGTTATCGGAATCTGTGGTTTTGCTGGAATCTTTTGATGTCTAATTTTCCCGATCACTATTGTTTAATTCATATGCGTGGTGGTATTATTCAGAATTTAAGATAGTTTAATCTTTGCCTTAACCATGGAGTAGATAAAGTTATTATATTTATATGCCAAATACATTGTGTTTGAGTTTGAATGAAAGCTGATTTCGTTGGCAACAAGTTGGTGTAAACGAAAGTTAACTCCTTAGTATAATAATGTGTGATTAGAACGTGTTAAAAGATATTTTCTTCATGTGACGAAATAACTAAGCAGATAAATTTACTGCAATGTTAAATGAGCCGTGTAGGTGGAGCTCCGTCCAGAGGGACAATCTGGTTGGTGGAAGCCTCTGGGGGTTGAACGGAAGGCCTCTGACGTCAGTCCCTTTTAAAAAGCGGATCCCCGCTCTCTTTTTCTCTCTCGTTCTGCTCGGAAATCGCGCGCTCCTTTGAAACTGGGGCTACTCCAAAAGCTCGCTGCCTTTAACACCTGGCCGAGTTTTTGAAGACTGAACCAACACTTCGTCAAAACTCTGAAGAAACTCTTGAAAGTCTGAAGCTATGCGAAAAGAACTTCGAGCATTAAGCAACACCGAGCAACCAGTCAAGCAACAACAGAGGGGCATCCCCAAGAGTGACGCCACGTGACGACACGCGGGGTTTCCAACATCCGGGAAAGCAACGGCAGAATCAGCGACCATTTCAACTTAAAAGCAAGTAACCAAACAATACCTTTATTCTGCTGAACTGGTCGTATCTATCTCTAAAGTAAAATTAAGATAGTTCTCCATTTGATGATCGACACGGGTAAAATCGTGTGGAAGTAGAACAGTGCTAGATTGTAATCATTCTCAATTAAATTAATTGCCTGTGCGTGTGTATGTATGCATGTATTTTGTTTTATGTTATTTAGCTTAGTTCATGTATTGTAGTAAGATAGCAAATAAACTCTTGTTGATTTATAGAGAAGTGTTCTGTGTTCTGTTGTGAAATATTCAAATCAAATTAGCTCAGATCGCGTTACCTATGCTAATAACTGTCATACGGTTATTTAAATAATTCTGTATTCTGGTGGCCACGAGAATAAACAGAATTTATCAGATATACTTAAATTTAGCAACTCGCTGGACGATTGTTAAATAAGTTATAAGTTGGACGTTTTGATTAATACCAATTGATTATATCGATATCAAATCGTAAAATTCCCTAAAGCTACAATAAAGCTTAAACAAAAGAGCTAAATTAAACAATGTAAATGATTAATTCGTTACATATATGGTGGAGAAAAAAAAAGCGAGCAAATATGATTTGAATATTCATAATCAGAAAAACATATTTTTGTATTTTGCCTATTTTTAACCGGAAGAAATAGTGTAGAGAGTTTGTTTGTGGTACTGTACGCATGACGATGCGTTTTGAATGAATTAAAGTGCAACTTTAATTGTTTGAGAAATTAACTGCAGTATATGAATTGTCTTGTAAGACAAAAAGTCGCTCTAGAAGCGCAAAAGAGACAAATGAGCGAATTTCCTCATTCCTCTCTTCCATAAGGCCTTAATAGCGGGATCCGGTTGGTGCGTGTTCCACTTCCGGATATGCTATTTAATCTCCCGGCGAGAATATCAGATTAGCTACCTGTGTATTTCTCTGCCAATCTTTGAGTCACTAAAAAGAGTGAAATCGGACGCGGCGCTCAGGAAGAGTGGCCAAAACGCGTTCTGGGGAGAATAGTTATTGATCTTGATCAAGAATGAATTGTGTGATGAAAAATCCACTGTGTTTTGTCTGTGAAGTTAGACAGAATTAATGTACTAAGGCTCGCCGTGGCCAAAAAGGTGTTTATAATTAATCTATGGATTAATGTATATCTCTCTGAACGAGTTGAGATCTGTGCATCGGAAATGACAGGTTCCCTGACGTCACCATAGTGACGCATAACTCAGGAAGTGCGCAGGCTCCGTTCCCGCGCCATTTTGAGCTGTTGTAAACAACAGCCTAGCTTGGCTAACTGTAGCATTGGAGCTTGGGCAAAGCTAGTAGCATTGAAGGGTAGTTTTTTTGTAGCCTGTGGGTTCAAATGTGCATGTGTTTGCAGTGTGTTTTTGAAGTGCTGATACGTTAACCCTTCACAGCTAAACTCTAACTCACATTTAACTGTTCACATCAGTTCCTTCTTTCTTCTGAATTCACTCATTCTCTTTTATAACTTCTAATGTGAAAGGACTTTAACAATACAAATTTAAATAAACCTTTAATGTGCAAAGCAGCTGATTTTGAGGAAATGAGACCAGCGATGTCATAGGTGGTTTTAAAGTAGTTGCGTTTAGGTTGTTTTGTTTCGTTTCATATTCAGCAGATATTAGTTTCATAACTATTGGGGTTTATTATAAATTAACGCTGGGTCTTAGCCTCATTGCTTTGATAGGAAGATAATTAATTTAATTATGATTGCGCTCTCATGATTTTAAGAATCTCATTGGATGAATTGCTATGAAATATTTGAAATTGATAATTTAATTCCATAATTAATCCCAGATGTGAAATTAAATTAATTTCATTAAAGTAATTTCAGTTTCTGATTCCACATAGACTGATTGAGATAATTATGTGTGCTCTGATAATTTAACAATAACATTAAGATCTTAATTATTAACTATCAAAGTGTTTGATCATCTGGCCCTGGAAAATTTTTAAATTTCCTTTTATAATTGAGACGATACGGATTAATTTGTTCTAATGATTTGAATAACACAAGGAATTAGTAATTGGTCAGGCTTAGGGATACAAAATTAGGGATGTGGAATTTGTAATTTAATTTAATAATTAATTACGAATTTGAAAGTTCTAATTTAATTTAATAATTAATTACAGTTCCTGTTCCCCTATGTCAACACTATTGGCTGATCAATGAAATGTAATCACCTGTAATGCTAATGAAAAATATCATTAAGATTTTAATCCATGACTGCCAATAAGGCTCTGAAATTTTAATTTCATCTGCAACTCATTAGAGCTTGTATTACCCTGCTTCAATATTTAAGGATTGTTATAATCACAGGTGTCTTCTAATATTAATGACAAACATCATTAAATTAGAGTTTTAACTATAAATCATTGCTCTGAAATTTTAATTCCAGCATTGGCTAATAAGGATCCTACCTCAAGGATACCCTATTGATTAATTTAATCCTAATCAAGCCTATCAAATTTAAACGATAATAACATCATAAAATTGGAATTAGGAACTACCATTTCTAATTTGAAATTCTAATTTCAGTTGCAATTGAGTTTTGGTTCCAACCTGTTTGGTCTCTCTCCGTCTGTTATTAAATTAACTTTTATAGGTTTCACTTTTCTTAGGCCTGATAGGAGATAGGGCTCCCCCTAGGGCTTGGTTAGTGAAGTGAAGTTGCCTCCAGTGTGAGTTACAGCAAGCGGAGTCACCCGTTCTGACTGTACCTGGTGCAGGCTGGAGAGGAAACCTGAATATTTCCGTCCTAGTGTTGCAAAGTGACGGCCCGCAGCAGGCTAGCAATCGGGTATCGGAGGAGGAGTCAACGGCTGACTGGGCGAAGGTGCGGATATACCATTCCGGCCAATCTATTGACGAAGTACGCCGAACTTCGGGTTCGCACTGACGGATAGACACCGGGACTTAGCCCCGCCCCTCTTCAGGCCAGCAGTCGTTTGACATAACTCACCCGAGTCCCAGCCCGGTTGTGCCAAAAGCCACAGCTGTCTGAGAGGCTCACAGCAATACGGTGGGGGCGGAGTGTTCGGCAAAACCCTTACAGGAGCTCACCTGGTGCGCTCGGGCGGTGGGCCTTGCTGCTGAACACCACTGGAGCAATTTACATTCATCACAAAGCCTAGAGTATAATAACTTTCTAATTAGGAAAACCCTTCTAAGTAAGCAAACCTCCAAAAAGAAAAAAAATTAAGGTTTCCTTAACACTTAGGCCAGTGTGTTTATCCTACTAAAATTAGCAAAGCAAAACCCCTAGGTGCATCAACTCAACAGCGCCTCCGCGCTGCCACCTTTGTTACTAATCCTAAATCCTACTCTCACCTTTCTCTCTTCTTCCTGCTGCTATCTTCTAATTTGACTACTGCTGCTGTTGCTGAGATTTTTGCCTGTGTGAAGATCACAAGTGGAGAACTTTAGCAATCAAAACAGGTATTTGTGGAACTTGAGAACATGTCAAAATTGTTTTCCATTTACCTTCCTCTTTTGTGAAATCCTACCCCGCCAGTTTAAAGCAGGTCCACAGAAGAAAGGCGCCGGAAAACTTCAAGCACGCGAACACTCTAATTAGCTTGTGGTGTCAATTTTGGTCATTAACGGGACCAGTGCTGTCATTGTTATTGTTTTCCTCCACGCCGGAGAAAACTAATCGCAATCACAGACTTACAAAATTTGTCATTTACAAATCCTCTGATTAGAAGAAACCTTCTTCTTCTTCTTCTCTTTACCTGTTCTCTAGCTGTGCTACCTGTGTGTGTGTGTGCTCAATTTTCCCCCACAGAGGCTACAAATTAGAAGCACGCCCCAGAGGATCACAGTCACAGAGAACCACACCCACCTGTTTTACACATTCAACACTAGTACACATTCTATATTGCACATCTACACCCCTTGTTTGTTGATTTGTTCTGTTTTGGTTTGTTTGTTTTGTTCTGTTTTGTTTTTCTTTTCAAGGTCTGTGTCAGTCGCGGTTCGAGATCCCACTCACCACACCCAAACATGTCTCACACAACAGGACATGTCGGTCACTGGGAGGATTTGGAAACATGGCTAAGCATTGCAACAAACAGTCTCCTCCCTAAGGCTGCTGAAACACTAAAACATCAGACAAAGATCAAACCCTGGGTGATTTCAACATTAATTGGGAAGATAAATCTACTAGGAAAAATCTTAAGCAGATAACTGATAGTTTTGATCTTAAACAATTGATTAGTGGACCAACTCGAATAACTAATTCTACTAAAAGTCAAATTGATCTAATATTTACTAATAGACCTGAGCGAATTTTGAAATCTTGTAATATGTTAACTGGTCTGTCTGACCATAATATGATTCTGGTAACTAGGAAACTAACTAAGAAGAGGTTTAGCTCATTTGTTAAGAAATGTGAATTCTTTGGGATACCAAAGAATAAACAAGAGAACTTTAAAGGTGCTATTCAGCAGATAGAATGGGATAATCTATTATTGGGTATTGACTATGAGGAAGATAGTGAAATTTTTACAAAAAGACTAGAAAATATTATTACTGATTATACCTGTAAATTTAATCATAGAAAGAAAAAGAATATGGTCCCATGGATAAATGAAGATATTCTGAATTTGATGAAAGAAAGGGATCATGCTTTGAAAACCTCACTTAAAACTAAATTGAGTAGTGATAGATATCAATTTACTATGTTAAGGAACTCTGTGGTAAAGAAATTACAAAAAGCTAAAGCAGATTTTTTCCTCACTATGATAGAAAAAGCAAGAGGCAATCCTAGAATCATTTGGAATCAGTTAAAAAATTAACAGGACAACAAAATGAAGATAAGAAAATTCTAGAACTTAAAGTAAAAGGGAAATCAATAAAAAATCCAGCTGAGATGGTAGAGATTTTTAATCATAATTTTGTTGATTCCGTAGAAACTATTACTCGTTGTTTTCCGCCTGCGTATATTAATGTCTGTCCAGTTACAACAGTGGAACCTGTTTTTAGAATAAGGCCTGTTAGTGATTCTGATGTTATGAGAACAATTAGATCTCTTAAGTCATCTAGGGCAAAAGATAAATATGGCATGGATGTTGTTATGCTCAAAGATTCTAGTTTGACGCTAATTAAACCTATTAGTAAAGTTATTAATCTTTCAATTTCCCAGGGAAAATTCCCAAGTGTTTGGAAGTCGGCGATTGTTGTTCCAATATTTAAAAGTGGAGATCCCCTTTTTATTGATAATTATAGGCCAATTAGTATTTTACCCACCGTTTCTAAAATTATGGAGAAACTAGTTGCAGAACAGATTAGCAGTTACTTGAGTAGTAGTTCATTTTCAATGCATCCAATGCAGTTTGGTTTTAGAGCAAAATACTCAACAGAAACCGCAAATTGTTTTCTTATAGAAAATATTAAAACTCTCTTAGATAAAGGTGGTGTAGTTGGAGCAGTGTTCCTTGATTTAAAGAAAGCCTTTGACACCGTTAATCATAGAATCCTTATGTCTAAGTTATCTTGTTTTAATTTCTCATCACATACACTTAACTGGATAGAGTCATATCTATCAGATAGATTTCAGTGTGTTAGAGTACACAATCACTTATCCAATGATTTAGGTACATCAACTGGTGTTCCGCAAGGATCTATCTTGGGTCCAATGCTTTTTGCTATGTATATAAATGATTTTCATCTTTCATGTCCTGGCGTTAATATACAAATGTATGCGGACGATACAGTGATTTATATACATGGTAGTAGTCTGACACAAGTTGCAAATGAACTTACGAATTCTATGGTTAATGTGTCGGCATGGCTAAAAGAGAATTGCTTGCAACTAAATGTGTCCAAAACAGTATGCATGTATTTCTCTAAGTCTAACAGTATTATTAAAGAGCCGGATGTCTACGTGTCAGGGGTGAGGCTGCAGGTAGTGCCTCAATATAAATATCTGGGAATACTGATTGATTCTAAACTTACATTTAAAGCTCAAGTTAAAAAGGTTTGTAAGCGGGTTAAGTTTAATCTCTAATTTTAAGTTTATTAGAGATTGCATGTCATTAGAAGCAGCTAAGATGTATATGTTTTCTATGGTTATTTCTCACATGACTTTCTGTTTAACCACCTGGTCTCAGGCGAGTTCAGTGACTCTAAAACCATTAGAGTCTTTATACAAACGTACACTTAAAGTCTTTGATAAGAAATCGTTACATTATCATCATTGTCCAATACTGAAAAAATATAATTTGTTAAGTTGGGAAAACATGATTAAGTATGCAAATGTATGCTTGATGTATAAAATTATTTATGGTTTATCTTCTCCCCCTCTTGGTCAGTTAGTTCGTATTAGAACAACTGATTATCACCTTACAAGAGGCGCATTAAGAGGAGACTGTATCATACCGCTTAGACGAAGTAAATTTAGTGAGTCTGCTTTTTCTGTCAAAGCTGCACGAGAATGGAATACTATTCCGACAACTATAAGAGATCTAGACACATATGCTTTATTTAGGGTTCAATCGAAGAATTGGTTAATCAGTACTCAGATTTGCCAACACTAGAATCTTATATCTGCTAGCCATCCTATTATTGTTTGTATTTTGTTTGCATTGTTTTTAATTGATCCTAAATTGTTTAAATAGCTTTCTATTGTATTGTGTAATTATTCAATTTTCTATTATGTATTGTTAATCACATTTTCTTTAGGGTGACTTGTAACATCTTGTCCAGGGACTACGGATGAAAAATAGCCTTTGGCTAATTCTGGTACATTTACAGGAATGTTTTTATTAATGTACAATGTCCCTGTCAAACTAAATAAATAAATAAAAAAAAAAAAAAAAAAAAAAAAAAAAAAACACAAGACCAGCTGGATGACAACATAACAAGCCTCATGACACAAGACCCAAGTCACAGCTACAATCACAAAGAATTAGCCAAGATCACCGGCTCCTTAAGCCACACACTCATCGCCACCCTCAAGTTGAGCGACAAGCACGCTGCACAACGCCAGCAGGAGCTGACACGCGCACAACGACGCATAGAGCAGCTGGAACTTGAAGCTCAGGAACGACAGGAAGGATCGGATGAGGCGGAACAAGGTGCTGAGGAGGAGATCAACCGGCTAATAGAAACCCTAGCAGCTACTAGCCAAGAATTGGAAAAGGTCAAGGCAGACTACGATGATCGGTCCAAAAAGCTACAGTATGCTGAACAGCTTCTGGAGAAAGCAAAGGCCGACTTCAGAGATAAAAACGGCAGAATCAAAGCCCTTGAAGCTCACCTGGATGAGTCACGAAACGAGGTTAGTCGTCTAACACGACAGCTTGACTACGTCAAAGAGGAATCTGACAGTCTCCAAGAGGAACTCAAGCATGCTTACGAACTGCGCCGTGAGCCATCAAGGACACGACGCGCATCGACCTCACCCTGCCGAGCAGGACTGGTTCACCTGTTCCTGGACTGACACGTGAGAAAAAGATGGAGGGGGTGGTGTCGAAACATTCACCAACTCACTCTGGAGAACATTACATCACGTTACCTCAGCCAAAAGAATCTGCTGCAACCAGTCACAGATCATCGCACGGCTTGGACCTAAAAGACCTCGACAAGCTTGCCAGGAACATTGGCAAATTCACCCCAAGCGTGCCAAATAGCCCAAATGTCCAAGCGTATCTCCAAGATATCGATTTCCATCTGGAAATGCGACCTAATGTTACGGACAAAGATAGACTATATTTACTTCGAACAACATCCAGTTCTGAAGTTCGCAGCTTCCTGGACAGGCAGCCTGTTCACACAAAGACTGATTACCAGCTGCTCCGAGAAGCCCTCATTAAAGAGTTCTCCGACCCTGAGTCCGAACAAGGCCTCGTGGCTGCCCTGGAGACGAGACAAGGACGTCACGAACCTCCTCAAGCCTACTACAGCCGACTCAGACGGGCATACTTTGGAACTCGCAACGAACCTGACATGGAGGATGAACTGAACTTTAAAACTCTCTTCCTACGAAACCTTCATCCCGGCGTAAGCCACCATCTTGGCGTTCTCGCATGTCCACGGACAATGAATGCTCAGCAGTTGCGAGACTTGGCGCAGAAAGCCTACGGCAAACAAAAGATGGCCTCAGAAAAGAATGCCAGAACCCCAGCCGTTCTTGACTTCAACACTCAAAGTCAAGGGCTGGCGCTAGAGGGCGCTCAACGCCAAGACAATGCCAAGCCGCCACCCAGGGAGTGGAACGCACCCTCGTCCAACAAAGAATGAGACTCCCATGCTGGTACCCGATCTAAACAGAGGTACGAACACTGGGATGGACCACGTGGACGTCAACACTCACCTGGACGACACTGGGAAAAGACATGGGACCAGTCAAGGCCACACGAAAGTCATTGGGAGAGATCGTGGAACCAACCAAGCTCATTTGGAAACTCAAGAGGAAAAAACTCATGGGAATCCAACGGAAACTCCAAGGGAAGACGACAAACTCACCCTGGAGCAACCAGCCCAAGGAATCGACGAAAGAATTCGCAAAGATTCCAAGCTGACCGAGCTCAAACTGAACCCACACAGGAACAAGAGACACCACCTTGTTTCGACTCACAAGAACTGATGAAAATGATGATGAAAGAATTCTTCCAACGGAAGGAGGAAGATCGGAAATGGGAAAAGAAAGAGAAACCAGATTCAGCCTGACTAGCGGCCGGACGAGATGGCAGCGACCAGTTGACACAACCAGCCAAGGAGAACAGCACTCCTTCACCTCACTCTCAGAGAACCGTAATCACACTAACTTCAGATGGACACGAAACCCCACCTGAAAACCCAGCAACAGAGTTAGACACTAACTCAACACCTAATGCTACAAATTACAGCAGCGTCCAACAAACACCTGCTGACGAAACCCCTCAAGTTCCTGAAAGTGCTGTCTTGGTCATCTGCCACTCCTCCGAAGAACGCCCCATCAGCCCTGATATCCTAACTGTTTCCTCCCAAACTCCAGTCCCTCAACTCCTAGGCGATCTCATTGAGAAAGGTATAGCCAGAAAATTCTACCTCTCCATCATCATCGAACGACACATCAGAGTCGAAGCCCTCCTCGATACGGGAGCCGACATTACTCTAATGTCTACCGAACTCCTGGAGGAAATCCAAGAAAGATCAAAGAGGACTAACAGAACCCTCAAACTCCAAAAGTGTGAACTAAACCTTCAAGCATACTCCCACACGGGCCTACAACTAAAACATGTGGCCCCAATTCACCTAACGGTGGGATCGATGGACCTCGTCCATCCCGTATACGTTTCACCACTTAAAACGTATCCACTCCTCATTGGGAAAGATCTGCTTAATCACTTCGAACCTCTAATAGACTTCAAGCACCTAAAAATGTGGACACAAGTCCGTGAACCTCTGCCTTGCCAGGCGTTAGACTCCAACGAGTCGCAGTGTCAAGTCACAGACACCGTCCCCAAGTCACTGATCGATGATGCAGTAGCAAAGCCAGGATCTGGACCAAGCACAAACAGCAAGGACAAGGACCCTCTCCTCTGCTCACTGCAAGAGCCTGAATCAAACGCAGGCCCCCTTCGAATCATGACTGCAATAGATGTCCAAGGCACATCAGTGTCCGACACGGCACTAGCCCTGTGGGCAGAGAACTCAGCCATCAGCCTGAAGCTATTCAAAACATTGAAGCAAAGACATCAGTGCCTACCACATGTCGCTAAGCACAGCCGCTTCCCTCTCAGTCCCTGGTCGACAACCATGGCCACCTCCAAGATCATCTGCGCTCTGGACATACGATGGAACAACAGACAGCTAACTCACTACTTCCTCGTTGTCTCAGACCTGCCGCATGACATCTACATTGGAGCGGATATCCTGGTCCGGCTCAATGCTTGTATTGATACCGTAAACGACATCATATGGGCTCCACTGTCACACCAACTGACAACGTCAGTCAACCTCAAGAACCTGCAATCTGGTCAAACCATGCCAGACGCATGTGCTATGATCACGGAGCAAGAAGCCACAATACCTGCCTACAGCAAGAGTGTCAGCGTCCGCCTCAACATGCGACCTGGCCAAACTCTCAACAGTAAGCTAGGCTTCTTCCAACCTTCCAGGACCTGCCTAAAACTCGGACTGACTCTGGAAGCCACACCTCTCATGGAAGTGTCATCTCGTGCTGTGTACGTGTTGTTCAACAACTGTACGGCCCAAGACATCCACGTTCCTAAAGCCAATCACCTGGGATGGCTCATCAGCCAGGCATTCCACGACTTTGAACTGATGGTACCTGTCATAGGCCCTATACCCACACAGCTAATGTCAGATGAATACGACGACACAGTAACGTTTACAAAACCGCATGAAGTCATTGCCATCACGTCCATTCTGCCGGTGTCCAGAGAAAGCGTCTGCCGGTCAGAACTAACAGATGACACTCATCTCGCTGTCTATGCTGTCTCAACACAGCCTGCGACAGAATCACCTACACAGGTGACCATCGGGGCCCAAAGCCCCTCAAATGACCTCACGGCGGAAGAACCCTACGCCGGGTTCAACGCACAAGTTCAACAGATCCTGAGTGAGGCAGATGCCCTCCACAATGAAGCGGATCGCCAAGGACTCAAAGAGGTTCTGCACAAATACAAGGACTCTTTCGCAAAGGATTCCCTGGATTGTGGACTGACAAACATCCACACTGTGCGCATCCCAACAAACCCAAATGCGCCACCCACATTTGTGCGACAGTACAAGATTCCAATAGCGTCATATGAGCCAGTGCAAGAGATTGTTGACTCCATGCTGGAAAAGGGGGTCATCCGGCCCTGTAACAGCACATACTCTGCACCGATATGGCCAGTCCTAAAACCAAACGGCAAATGGCGGCCCACCATCGACTATCGCAAGTTGAATCAACAAGTACCATTGTCACGATGGCCTATGACCCAGTTGGATCAAGAAATTCCAAAAATCAAAGGCTCGACGATCCTTTCCACACTGGACGTCGCCTCCGGGTTTTGGACAATCCCTGTCCATCCCGATGACCAACACAAGCTGGCATTCACCTTTGGCAATCGACAGTACACCTTCACACGGTGTCCCTTCGGCTATGCCAACTCACCAGCAGAATTCAACATCTTCCTGAACAAAGCATGCCCTGACGCCAGAGCCAGAGGCAACCTTGTCTATGTAGATGACGTTTTGATGAAAAGCTCAAGTGTGGAAGACCACCTCAAAGAGATCAATCACGTCCTAAACCAGCTGACAACGGCAGGAGCCAAGATCGCCCTTCACAAAGGACAGTGGTGCAAAACCAAGGTGAACTATGTCGGATTGCTTGTCGGAAGAAATGGCATCGAGCCACAGTCTAACCGCACCCAAGCAATCCAAAGCATAAAGCCGCCGACTAACATCTCTGAGCTGCGAAGCTTTCTGGGAGTGTGCAATTATTCACGACAGTTCATCGAAAACTACGCTGACATCGCACGACCACTAACTTCCCTCCTGAAAAAGGATGAACCCTTCGTTTGGACGGAAACACAGGACACAGCAATGGGCCAGCTCAAACAGCGCCTGTGCTCTGCTCCGTGCCTTGCCTACCCAGACCCAGGAAAATAATTCTATCTGGACGCTGGATTCTCCAATCAGTGCCTCAGCGCAGGCCTATACCAGCTCCATGACAAAGACAAACGAGTGGTCGCTTATGCCAGCAAAACGCTGCTTCCCCCAGAATGCAAGTACTCAAACTGCGAAAAGGCGTTGCTTTGCACTGTGTGGGCTATCCAGCGTTTCTCTAATTACATCGGTGCACAGAAAGTCATCATCGAGACTTGTCATCAGCCGGTCACCTTCCTAAACAGTCAGCGCATCAGAGATGGCATGGTGACCAACGCACGCATAGCTACCTGGCTAATGACACTCCAAGGACGAGACGTCGAGGCAAGATATGCCCAAAACTACAAATCCTCACTTGGAAACGGGCTAGCGGCCTGTCAAAACTGTTCAACGGACACGCTGCATACTCCAGCGGAACCTAAAGAACCGCCACAACCTCAACTGACGAATCACAGGTACTTCGAGGAGAATGTATGTGAAGGAATGCCCACAGCATATGTCGACGGCTCCTCTTACAACCACAAGGGCAATTTACAAGCTGGAGCGGGAGTGGTCTGGCTCAACAACGACCCCTGCCCACCGCAGCAATTCAACTTAGGCCCTCGCTCATCGCAATATGCTGAAATAGCAGCCATCCTCATCACACTTCAAATGGCGGCATCCCACAACATCAAAGAACTTCTCATCTGTACCGATTCGAACTACGCTCGTCTAAGCTTTACATGCCATTTAGCTGGATGGAAACAGAATGGATTCAAGACAGCTAACAACAAGCCTGTCAAACACCAGGAACTCTTCCAAGCAGGCGATGCCATTGTCACTGAACATGACATTATCGTTTATTGGAAAAAGGTTCGAGGTCATTCACGTCAACCAGGACAAGACAAAGACTTCAATGACCAAACCGATGCCCTCGCCAAAGCAGGTGCATTACACGGAGAGTCCTGGACATTTCAAGCCCTCCCTCCCAACCCTTCAGTAGCGGCCATAACCCGCCGCCAACACGCCACTGGCGTACAAAACCCCACCTCCTCCCACATTGCCATTTCACCTCAGTTCGCTGCTAACGATCTCCTCACACTTCAAAAGGCGGATCAAACACTGCGAAATATGGCAGCTCACATTTCCGACCCCTTAACTCATCCTATTTCCACCTCCGACCTAGCTGCTTCCTCCGAGCTCCGCACGCTCCACTCAATCAAGCACATGCTGCATCTAAGAGACGGTGTGCTCGCGTATGTCCCTGAGCCCCTAACTACGCCAAAGCTCGTAGTCCCTCACGGCCAAAGGGGGATGATGCTGACACACGCCCACGATGCACCATGCGCAGGACACCACGGCGCCAAGGCCACCTATGAAACACTCAAGCAAGTAGCATACTGGCCTGGCATGCAGCAAGACGTGGCGGAATACGTAAAAGGATGCCTGGTGTGTTGCCAATTTCAACCGGCAAACCCAAACCACCGAGCCCCACTGCAAAGGAAAGGAATGACTTTCCCCTGGTCGGACCTCCAAATAGACTGGGTAGGACCCCTACCACGGTCAACGCGAGGTAACAAATACTTCCTCACCGTGGTCTGCGAATTCACGAAGTGGATAGAGTGCCTCCCAGCTCCCAATGATACAGCAGAAACAACAGCCTGCCTGTTAATGAACCACATCTTCTCAAGATTTGGACTGCCTTTAAGGGTCAACTCTGACCGCGGAACCCACTTCACTGCCGACATCATGCAGGAAGTGTGGAAACTCCTCGGTGTACAGGCCAAGCTCCATATAAGCCATCACCCAATTTCCTCGGGTCAAGTTGAACGGGCCAATAAAACAGTGGTCAGCATGTTGAAGAAGTATGTGTCCGCCAATCAAAAGGATTGGGATATTAAACTTCCGCTGGTACTGATGGCTGCTCGAGCCACCCCTCACCAGTCTACCGGCGTACCCCCATTCACATTGATGACAGGGAGAAACATGACGCTACCGCTACACCTGCTGTACCAACCTGGTGACCTGAACCTCGTCACTGCCTATACCACTCACCAATACCTGGAAGAGTTGCATCAGCACCTGAGAACGACTTTCGCCTTCGCTCAACAGCAACTACAACGAAGTGCGGAAGGTCGTAAAGCCTACTACGACCAAAAGGCCTCTCACCATGAGTTTAATGTCGGAGACAAAGTGTGGTACTACAGCTTCGCCCGACCAAGGCAGAACGCTCCCCATCGCCTGTCAAAGAAGTTCCTACCTCACTGGACAGGACCCCACGCGATTGTAGACAAGCTCTCACCTGTCGCCTACCGAATCAAAATCGGACAAGGGCGCAGCGAGTCAGTCCTTCGATGGGTCCATCGAAACCAGATAAAGAGGCACCAGAGCTCCAGCCGACTGGAAAAGGGGGAAGATCAAACCCACTGACACAGACTGACAATCATATGCTCTACACCACACTAACATAATTTCTGTTGTTAGGAAAACATATAGCGACCTTGTTGAAACACAACACTTACACTCTCTCCTCAGCTGCACTGCTAGAGCCAGCCTCTAGTAGAGAGGAGATACTCCACACATGTGACACTCGTTTGCTGCCTAACCTCATTCGGTGTCCTTGTGCCGCCGTTTCTCGTTTTGTTGTTTCCTTTCACCTGTGTCTCTCTTTGTTTTTTTTGTTTTTGTTTTTGTTTTTTTCTTCTTCCTCTTTCACTATAATTCCCTCTCCCCTCTAGTCCCCTCATCAGGGAACTTCCTTTACCAATTATTTAAATCCAGGTCCCAAAATTAAGATTGACTCCCTTCAATAAAGTCGTTGTAACTCGTTGTGAGAACCGTTATCAACCGATCGAGGCGACCCGCCAAATCATGACCGACATGCTACGTGAAGTAAGTCCTCAATTGATAACTTAGCCATGGGTAGGATTGCACACTACTTGATACCTCTTGGACCTTGTCCAAAATATCCTAACTTCGGCCACCGCGGGCCATGCTAGTCCCATCCAAACCCATCTCGCCTTTTCCCTGGGTATCGCTATTCCCTTGTACGTAGACCCGGAAGCAGGCGACTTGGCCTTTCTCCTCAGTTTGCCCATTATCGACTCGAATGACATTTACCGGCTCAAAGACGTTGTGAATGTGGGATTTTGGCAAGGGAACACCTATGTCAAAATCCACACTCCTGAAGTTGTTGCGTATCACGATAACAACGAGCAGTTGTACTTGGCCCCAAACCTAAGGATGTGTACGCGCACGAAGGACATTCACTTCCTTTGCCCGAGTAAACATTTCGTACGCGATAATACTGATGGCATCTGCGGCCTAGAATCTATTAGACCCGACATTAGCTGCCCCGCCGAAGCGACACCACGTTTTCAAGTTGAGGTAACGCAAGCCAAAATCATCGGAAACCGATGGCTGGTCAACACCCCAGCACGAACAGCTACCCTCACATACGATCAACACGACACAGCCACACGCATTACCTTGCCCAACCAAACTTTATGGATCACTGTCCCTAAGGGCTCGATCCTCCATATTGATGAGTTAGCATTGTATCACCTTACTGACGACGAATATCAGGCTGAAATCGAAATCTCGCCCTTCTTCAAACAGCACTCCTTCGTCCTCGATCCAGAATTGGAAGAAAGGATCAAGGAGGAAGGAACGCAACTTATTGACTTGACTCCTGTTGATACAGCTTTAGAAGCTATCGCTCGCCTTCCGCCCGCTGGCGCGCCTATTATTCGGTCTTGGTCTGCCGCTGACACAGCGCTTTGCATCTCTACTATTGTAGGGTACGTTGTGACATTGACACTGGCCTTCCTCCTACACAAGCGAGTGAACGCCGTTCAAGAGTCTTTCAACAAATGCACGTCAGGCGTCCCACGTATTTTCCGACGTGATAAAACCGACCAAGAACCTGAACCTGAGAACTCAACCAACCTGCTTGAGATCACGCCTATACCGCCTCGTCGAACCCCTGACAATTAAACCAATCAGAATGACTCAATTGCCAGTAATCCTAAAGAATGCACCCCTACATCTTCTCAAGTTCCTAACCTGTTCTTTCCCAAATTACCCTACACCAGGATTCAGTCAGTGATGGAGATGTTGTTTGTGTCTTGTGTGTGTGCCTGTTCTCCCTGCTTCATGTTCCAGTGCCCGCCGACGTTCGCAATGGGAACCTCACCGAGCAAAAGGGGGATGTGTAGGACCTGTGTGGAGGAAAGAACACACACACACACACTAAGTGCAACCACAAAATTCCTCAGGCTTAAAGAAACGTTCGTCTCTATCTGCAAGTCATAAAAATTGACAGAGGAAGAGCACCTCACCCAACTGGCTGGCCAATTTCCTGCCATGCCTTTGGGTTATCATCTAAAAGAAACCTCTCAAAATAGGAGAGCTTTGAGGTAAACATCTGGCAATGGTCAAAACGACAAACTTTATGGATCCTCTGGTCGTTAACGCATAATTCAATGATTTTTATCAACACGAAAAGACGTTTTACGACAGACGTTCAAGCTAAGGAAGACCAGACCCCCACAAACGTGACATTCTCATGACCTGGACAGTGACTTTCCTGACCTCCCGTCCTCCCAGGACATGGCAAGGATATGTGCCTTTCATTTCTTTAACCGAACAAAGACTCAAACTTTTATAAAGTGTTCCAAAAGACAATTAATACCCGTTGCTGTTATCAAAAGCAATATATACAATATATTTTACAAAATATATCAATGTGTATTTTATGTCATTTATAAGCTTGATGTGTTATCGGAATCTGTGGTTTTGCTGGAATCTTTTGATGTCTAATTTTCCCGATCACTATTGTTTAATTCATATGCGTGGTGCTATTATTCAGAATTTAAGATAGTTTAATCTTTGCCTTAACCATGGAGTAGATAAAGTTATTATATTTATATGCCAAATACATTGTGTTTGAGTTTGAATGAAAGCTGATTTCGTTGGCAACAAGTTGGTGTAAACGAAAGTTAACTCCTTAGTATAATAATGTGTGATTAGAACGTGTTAAAAGATATTTTCTTCATGTGACGAAATAACTAAGCAGATAAATTTACTGCAATGTTAAATGAGCCGTGTAGGTGGAGCTCCGTCCAGAGGGACAATCTGGTTGGTGGAAGCCTCTGGGGGTTGAACGGAAGGCCTCTGACGTCAGTCCCTTTTAAAAAGCGGATCCCCGCTCTCTTTTTCTCTCTCGTTCTGTTCGGAAATCGCGCGCTCCTTTGAAACTGGGGCTACTCCAAAAGCTCGCTGCCTTTAACACCTGGCCGAGTTTTTGAAGACTGAACCAACACTTCGTCAAAACTCTGAAGAAACTCTTGAAAGTCTGAAGCTATGCGAAAAGAACTTCGAGCATTAAGCAACACCGAGCAACCAGTCAAGCAACAACAGAGGGGCATCCCCAAGAGTGACGCCACGTGACGACACGCGGGGTTTCCAACATCCGGGAAAGCAACGGCAGAATCAGCGACCATTTCAACTTAAAAGCAAGTAACCAAACAATACCTTTATTCTGCTGAACTGGTCGTATCTATCTCTAAAGTAAAATTAAGATAGTTCTCCATTTGATGATCGACACGGGTAAAATCGTGTGGAAGTAGAACAGTGCTAGATTGTAATCATTCTCAATTAAATTAATTGCCTGTGCGTGTGTATGTATGCATGTATTTTGTTTTATGTTATTTAGCTTAGTTCATGTATTGTAGTAAGATAGCAAATAAACTCTTGTTGATTTATAGAGAAGTGTTCTGTGTTCTGTTGTGAAATATTCAAATCAAATTAGCTCAGATCGCGTTACCTATGCTAATAACTGTCATACGGTTATTTAAATAATTCTGTATTCTGGTGGCCACGAGAATAAACAGAATTTATCAGATATACTTAAATTTAGCAACTCGCTGGACGATTGTTAAATAAGTTATAAGTTGGACGTTTTGATTAATACCAATTGATTATATCGATATCAAATCGTAAAATTCCCTAAAGCTACAATAAAGCTTAAACAAAAGAGCTAAATTAAACAATGTAAATGATTAATTCGTTACATGGTATATGCTGAGGAGGCACACATAGAGTACTGTATATAAAATATAAAAACTAAGGTAAGTTATCGCATGGCACTGGAGTGGTGGTGGGGTTCCTATCTGAAGCTGATTTCTTACAAAACACACTCACACAACAATTCACTACACAGGCAAAACCTCTATAAAATTTATTGCATTTATTAATATGGCATTTTCATACTACTACTACTATTACTGCTAATAACATTTATATGAGAGGGTCACAACTCAATTTAATTGTGTATGACAGTTCATTAGTAGTTACTTCATAGTTATTTTTCTTGAACCTTATCTAGTAGATAATTAATAGTAGTTCTTCAGGAGGTATGACAGAATACATTAGATATTGATTAGCTAACTGTTACTTAACACAATCATAAAATTGTATTACATACTGATTAGTTAACACATCTTCCTTAGTAGTTAACAGTAGTGAGTTAAGAGTTATTGAATAATTACCTGTTAGTTCTTCAATAATTCATTATTAGTTATGCAGTAAGTAAGAAACAGTATTCTAAAGTGTTACCGTTTTGTTTTTCGTGCTGCTAACGGCCGTATACCCTGTACAAGCAGCAAAGTTTCAGGAGTGACAACCTAAATCCCTCATAAATGTGGGATTCATTTTCAAATGGGAGAAGAATATAATTTCTCAAAATAGATGTTCAAGCAATGCAGACTAACAGATTAATAGAAAAATATTTGAAATATAATACTTATAAATAATTGCAGTTGCAATTATTTATAAAAGTAATGACTAGTATATCTTGTAATTCTTTGTACATTGCTATTCTTGTAGTGAAAAAAAGTTAATAATTTTGCAGCACTGTAACAGTTATTTTCCATAATTTTATATAAAAACAAAGTAGGGTTGAACCTTTTTTTTTTTTTTTTACTTGTGGTCCTCAAGATAAGGGGAAATTATGCAGAAATACAATAAAAGTATCTAAAGTCATTTCAGGATGTTTCCTATCATTTTAAATGATCATTATTAAACATGGTCACACAGGCAGGGTCAGACAGGAGCAAACAGGTACGATAAAGACAGGGCAGAGAATAATCCGTGGGCAAGCGTGGGTCGGCGATCGGCGAACAGTATCCAGAGGGCTAGGCAGAGAGAAGAAACCAGGAACACGGGCAGGAATCAGGAAACAGGAAATCAAACTCGGGAAACTAGGAAACTGGGAAAACGCTTGGTAAGTAGACTGGCTAACAATACTCGGCAGCGTGTGAATGAATGTCCATGGTATTTATAGTGCTTGTGTGTGCGTGTGATTGGGTGATGGTGATTGCGTGATTGTTTGCAGGTGCGTGCGGGATAAATGGTGAACAGCTGTGTGGGTGCAGTGGATGCTGGGAAATGTAGTCCTTAGTGTGATCTGTGACGGTGTGAAAGTCCAAGTGGTGGGTGAGTGACCTCTAGAGGTGAGTGGCTGGAAGTTCGTGGTCTGGATTCGTGACATAGCCCCCCCCCAAAGAGCGGCTTCCAGACGCTCCTATGATCCAGGGTGGAGCGGACGGAGCTGGAGCCCGCCAGGGCGGAGCGGACGGAGCTGGAGCCCACCAGGGCGGGGCGGACGGACCTGGAGCCCACCGGGGCAGAGCGAACGGGACTGGAGCCCGCCGGGGTGGAGCGGACGGAGCTGGAGCCCGCCAGGGCGGAGCGGACGGAGCTGGCGCCCCCCAGGGCGGAGCGGGCAGGACTGGAGCCCCCCAGGGCGGGGCGGACAGACCCGGAACCCACCAGGGCGGAACAGACGGGACCAGAACCCACCAGAGCGGAGCAGATGGACCCGGAACCCACCAGGGCGGAACAGATGGGACCAGAGACCACCACAGGGAAGCAGACTGGGCAGGTAGCCCTGACAGCACCTGGAAGTAGAGAAGCACAAGGACAAACAACACAGGGAGAGCAGAAACAGACAACATTGGGAGAACAGAGACAGACAAGACAGGGAGAGCCTTCCTAGTCTCAGGAGCCGTGGCAGAGCAGATCTGGGAATCACAGGCGGCCTCCTTGGCCGGGACAGGACAGGGCGAGAGTTCATAGACGGCCTCCTTGGCCGGGACAGGACAGGGCGAGAGTTCACAGGCGGCCTTCTTGGCCGGGACAGGACAGGGCGAGAGTTCATAGACGGCCTCCTTGGCCGGGACAGGACAGGGCGAGAGTTCACAGGCGGCCTTCTCAGCCGTGACAGAACAGGGCGTGAGCTTATAGACGGCCTCCATGACCGGGGCAGGACAGGGCAAGAGCTCATAGACGGCCTCCTTGGCCGGGACAGGACAGGGCAAGAGTTCATAGACGGCCTCCTTGGCCGGGACAGGACAGGGCGAGAGTTCACAGACGGCCTCCTTGGCCGGGACAGGACAGGGCGAGAGTTCATAGACGGCCTCCTTGGCCGGGACAGGACAGGGCGAGAGTTCACAGGCGGCCTTCTCAGCCGTGACAGAACAGGGCGTGAGCTTATAGACGGCCTCCATGGCCGGGGCAGGACAGGGCAAGAGTTCATAGACGGCCTCCTTAGCCGTGACAGGACAGAGTGAGAGTACATTGGAGGATACCACCGACACCTCTGGAGGTTCTGCAGCTAATGCCGCCACCTCTGGAGGTTCTACGGTGGTAACCTGACCGAGTGAGAGTACGTTGCTGGGCGCCACCACCTTGCAAGGAGTTGAAACGAGCACCACTGTTTCAGAGGGTGCTGCAGCAGGTGCTGTCACCTCTGGAGACATTACAGTGGGCGTTGCTACCTCAGGCAGTCCAATAGTGGTGTACGCAGCCCAAATGCAACATAGAGCGACCCCTATCATGGGAAGCGCTTCCGACAGGGAAATCAGTTCAGGAGTAGGAGGGCCAAGGTGAGTGGATTTGGGGATACCAGCAGCGCGTGCAGACACCAGCGGTGCATCTCTCACGCTGGATATCAACCGGGGAACTTGAAGGACTGACCTTGAGTCTCTGGGTGGGATAGGTTCTGGCTGAGGAGCTGAGACGTGAAGAGGCTCTGGCTGAGGAGCTGAGACGTGAAGAGGCTCTGGCTGAGGAGCTGAGACGTGAAGAGGCTCTGGCTGAGGAGCTGAGACGTGGAGAGGCTCTGGCTGAGGAGCGGAGACGTGACGTGACTCTGGCTGGTCAGCTGTGACGTGACATGACTCTGGCTGGTCAGCTGTGACGTGACGTGACTCTGGCTGGTCAGCTGTGACGTGACGTGACTCTGGCTGGTCAGCTGTGACGTGACGTGACTCTGGCTGGTCAGCTGTGACGTGACGTGACTCTGGCTGGTCAGCTGTGCCGTGGCGTGACTCTGCCTGGTCAGCTGTGACGTGGCGTGACTCTGGCTGGGGAGCTGAGGCATGGCGTGACTCTGGCTGGAGAGCTGAGGCATGGCGTGACTCTGGCTGGAGAGCTGAGGCATGGCGTGACTCTGGCTGGAGAGCTGAGGCAGGGCGTGACTCTGGCTGGAGAGCTGAGGCAGGGCGTGACTCTGGCTGGAGAGCTGAGGCAGGGCGTGACTCTGGCTGGAGAGCTGAGGCAGGGCGTGACTCATGCAGATCATCTGTGGCTTGACTTGACTCACGGAGATCACAGGTGGCTTGGCTTGACACGTGACAATCAACTGTGGCTTGGCTTGACTTGTGGTAATCAACTGTGCTTTGGCTTGACTCCCGGAGATCACTGGCGGCTGGGCTTGACACGTGACGATCAACTGTGCCTTGGCTTGACTTGTGACGATCAACTGTGCCTTGGCTTGACTTGTGACGATCAACTGTGGCTTGGCTTGACTCACGGAGATCACTGGTGGCTTGGCTTGACTTGGGATGATCAACTGTGCCTTGGCTTGACTTGTGACGATCAACTGTAGCTTGGCTTGACTCACGGAAATCACTGGTGGCTTGGCTTGACTTGGGATGATCAACTGTGCTTTGGCTTGACTTGTGACGATCCACTGTGGCTTTGCTTGACTTGTGACGACCAACTGTGGCTTTGCTTGACTTGTGACGATCAACTGTGCTTTGGTTTGATTTGTGATGATCAGCTGTAGCTGGACTTGACTTGTGACGATCAACTGTGCTTTGACTTGACCTGTGATGATCAGCTGGGCTTTGGCTTGACTTGTGATGATCAACCGTGCTCTGGTTTGCCTTGTGACGATCAACTGTAGCTCGACTTGATCTTTTAACATCGGCTGTGACTTGACTTGACTCTTTAACAACAGCGGTGACTTGACTTGACTCTTTAATAACAGCGGTGACTTGACTTGACTCTTTAACAGCAACGGTGACTTGACTTGCCTCTTTAACAGCAGCGGTGACTTGACTTGCCTCTTTAACAGCAGCGGTGACTTGACTTGACTCTTTAACAGCAGCGGTGACTTGACTTGACTCTTTAACAGCAGCGGTGACTTGACTTGGCTTGTGATTGGCAGCAATGACGCTATGGGGTGTTGTTGTTGCCGCCATTTTGTGAGCGTGATCTAGCGTGGCTGTGTCCACACAATTGGGTGCGGTGTCTCGTTCCTCCGCGATCCCCACAGTGAACGAAGAGCCAACACATAGCAAAGCATAGTCCAAGAACTGACTGAGAGATGAACGGGGACCCTCACGGATTAGCTGTGACTTGAGCGGCTGGTTAATGCCGTCACAAAAGAAGTCTATGAGTACACAGTCTGGCAGATCAGAGAGATGGGCGAGATCTAAATAGTCCTGTACATAATCCTCGAGTGGTAGCGAGCCCTGCTCGAGGTGCAAAAGCATTCGTGCAATGTCCATACCTGGCCAATATCCATGTGAAAAGCCGCTGGATCCTTGTTTGGCCGAGTATTCTGTTATGGGTTTGACGAGACGTGAGACAGGTGGATCCATTCGCAAGGCTTTATTATTAAACATGGTCACACAGGCAGGGTCAGACAGGAGCAAACAGGTACGATAAAGACAGGGCAGAGAATAATCCGTGGGCAAGCGTGGGTCGGCGATCGGCGAACAGTATCCAGAGGGCTAGGCAGAGAGAAGAAACCAGGAACACGGGCAGGAATCAGGAAACAGGAAATCAAACACGGGAAACTAGGAAACTGGGAAAACGCTTGGTAAGTAGACTGGCTAACAATACTCGGCAGCGTGTGAATGAATGTCCATGGTATTTATAGTGCTTGTGTGTGCGTGTGATTGGGTGATGGTGATTGCGTGATTGTTTGCAGGTGCGTGCGGGATAAATGGTGAACAGCTGTGTGGGTGCAGTGGATGCTGGGAAATGTAGTCCTTAGTGTGATCTGTGACGGTGTGAAAGTCCAAGTGGTGGGTGAGTGACCTCTAGAGGTGAGTGGCTGGAAGTTCGTGGTCTGGATTCGTGACATCTGTGGCTTAATTTGCCCTGGGGTTGACCCAAGTCAGTTGGTAAGATGCACCATCTGGGCGTAAACTGACCATCTGACTGAATCTGATTCAAACCCATGTTCAATTTTTAGAATTTACCTCTTTTAAAAACTAATTTAATAATCAAATTTCCTTTTTCAAACAGTCATCTTTCTTTTCTTTAAATTAACTTAAAACAACATAAAACCAACCAAATGAAGTTTAAATTTCAATCTTTAAAGGTGCAGTGTGTAGATTTTAGCGGCATCTAGCGGTTGAGGTTGCGAATTGCATCCAACGGCTCGGTCCCCCGCTCACCCCTCCCTTTAGAGAAGCTACGGTGGCCGATACAGGGCTAAGATGCCGTCGTCTGAGACCGCAGAGAGCAATGAGGTTTCTTTACAAAGGTAAATTAAGTAATTATATTTACTTAATTATTCAATAAACGATGTCATTGCGAATATTACTGTTACTTGTTCATCATTGTGTCAGTGTTTTTTCGCGAGAACAACATAGTGACGATACGCGCTCTGTAGAGCAGTTTGTCCGTTAAGGGCTTCTGTAGAAACATGATGGTGACTTCCATGTGAGGGGACCCACGGTATATGTAGATATAAATCGCTCATTCTAAGGTAATAAAAACATAACAGTTCATTATGTAAGGTCTTTATACTCCTCTGAAAACGTAGTTATGTATATTACATTGCATTTCTGTCTATAGATCATCCTAAATATTACATAGTGCACCTTTAATTGTTTGCATTTATGAAACAATATGTTGAACACCAAAGTTGTAATCTTCCCAAAAACAGACTAAACAGAGTTTAAGTAAAATTAAATAAAAAAAACTGAATTAGAATGAAGGAATAAATCACTGAAACTAATAAACATTTTAGTCAAAAGATTCTTGGCATGGTAACTTTTCTGCCATTAGGGACTTACAGGTGGAAAGGTATCTGAAGAAAAGCATATTCTGGTTCTTATCAGAGATGGATTTGGTGCACTTGTACACTGCTCTATTTAATAAACTACAAATATATATATATGTATGTATGCATGTACGTATATATATATATATATATATATATATATATATATATATATATTAGTGCTGTCAAAGTTAACGCGTTAATAACGCGTTAACGCAAATTCATTTTAAGGCCACTCATTTTTTTAACGCGCGATTAACGCAGCGCGTATTTCCGGTTTGACCCGTGGCCCAACCCGTAGTTGGAGAAATGGAGATGCACAGTGTTGCCAACTTAGCAACATTGCAGACCCCTTTAGCGACCTTTTTTCCCTTCAAAAAAGCGCCCAAACCTAGTTTCTGAGAATTAGTGGGACTGCCGTGCGAGTGCGAGCCGAGGTCTTGCTCTCCCAGCGCGCGCACACACCTCTCTCTCTCTCTCTGCGTCTGCTTGTTCAGCGCGCGCGCACCTCTCTCTCTCTCTCTCTGTTCAGCGCGCGCACACCTCTCTCTCTCTCTCTCTCTCTCTGCGTCTGCTCAGCACCAATGACTTGTACATACACTATATAGACCAAAGTATTGGGACACCCCCTTCTTTAGAACAGAAAAATGCACTTCTAAATCTGTGGCAACAACGAAGGGAACATAATTCATGTATTTAAAAATTGTATTTCATCTCTGTTGCAACAGTTTTGGAAGTGTCTAAAATGACTGTACCCATATGTACAAGTCATTGGTGTTTGGTGATGAGTTTTTGGCTCAAGGTCTGCATTTACAGTCACACCAGAGGTGTTAAACTGGGATTAGGACTTGGTTTTATGCAGATCAGTCAAGTTCTTCCACACTGACTGAATCAATCATTTCCTTTTTGAACCTTGTCTTATACACAGAGACATTGTCATGTTAAAATAGAAAAGAATCCAAACTGTTGCTATAATATTAGAAGCACACAATGTCCTAGGATATCATAATATGCTTAAACATTAAGATTTGTACTCATAGAAATGACTAAAGTAGTCAAACCTGTTCATTAGAAGGGGGCGACCCAATACTTTTGGCAATATAGTGTACATTTGCATAAAGCATCCATATTTGTCCATGCCCATGTTGATTTAGAGTATTAAAAATTTGAAAAGGATTGATTTAAGGTACATTTAGAACAAATAAAAATGTGCGATTAATTGCGATTAATCGTGAGTTAACTCAGTACAATCATGCGATTAATCACGATTAAAAAAAATAATAATCGATTGACAGCCCTAATATACAGGTGCTGGTCATATAATTAGAATATCATCAAAAAGTTGATTTATTTCACTAATTCCATTCAAAAAGTGAAACTTGTATAATGTATACATTCATTCCACACAGACTGATATATTTCAAGTGTTTATTTCTTTTAATTTTGATGATTATAAGTGACAACTAATGAAAACCCCAAATTCAGTATCTCAGAAAATTAGAATATTGTGAAAAGGTTCAATATTGAAGACACCTGGTGCAACACTCTAATCAGCTAATTAACTCAAAACACCTGCAAAGGCCTTTAAATGATCTCTCAGTATAGTTCTGTAGGCTACACAATCATGGGGAAGACTGCTGACTTGACTGTTGTCCAAAAGATGACCATTGACACCTTGCACAAGGAGGGCAAGACACAAAAGGTCATTGCAAAAGAGGCTGGCTGTTCACAGAGCTCTGTGTCCAAGCACAGTAATAGAGAGGCGAAGGGAAGGAAAAGATGTGGTAGAAAAAAGTGTACAAGCAATAGGGATAACCGCACCCTGGAGAGGATTGTGAAACAAAACCCATTCAAAAATGTGGGGGAGATTCACAAAGAGTGGACTGCAGCTGGAGTCAGTGCTTCAAGAACCACTACGCACAGACGTATGCAAGACATGGGTTTCAGCTGTCGCATTCCTTGTGTCAAGACACTCTTGAACAACAGACAGCGTCAGAAGCGTCTCGTCTGGGCTAAAGACAAAAAGGACTGGACTGCTGCTGAGTGGTCCAAAGTAATGTTCTCTGATGAAAGTAAATTTAGCATTTCCTTTGGAAATCAGGGTCCCAGAGTCTGGAGGAAGAGAGGAGAGGCACAGAATCCACGTTGCTTGAGGTCCAGTGTAAAGTTTCCACAGTCAGTGATGGTTTGGGGTGCCATGTCATTTGCTGGTGTTGGTCCACTGTGTTTTCTGAGGTCCAAGGTCAACACAGCCGTATACCAGGAAGTTTTAGAGCACTTCATGCTTCCTGCTGCTGACCAGCTTTATGGAGATGCAGATTTAATTTTCCAACAGGACTTGGCACCTGCACACAGTGCCAAAGCTACCAGTACCTGGTTTAAGGACCATGGTATCCCTGTTCTTAATTGGCCAGCAAACTCGCCTGACCTTAACCCCATAGAAAATCTATGGGGTATTGTGAAGAGGAAGATGCGATATGCCAGACCCAACAATGCAGAAGAGCTGAAGGCCACTATCAGAGCAACCTGGGCTCTCATAACACCTGAGCAGTGCCACAGACTGATCGACTCCATGCCACCCGCATTGCTGCAGTAATTCAGGCAAAAGGAGCCCCAACTAAGTATTGAGTGCTGTACATGCTCATACTTTTCATGTTCATACTTTTCAGTTGGCCAAGATTTCTAAAAATCCTTTCTTTGTATTGGTCTTAAGTAATATTCTAATTTTCTGAGATACTGAATTTGGGGTTTTCATTAGTTGTCAGTTATAATCATCAAAATTAAAAGAAATAAACACTTGAAATATATCAGTCTCTGTGGAATGAATGTATACACTATACAAGTTTCACTTTTTGAATGGAATTAGTGAAATAAATCAACTTTTTGATGATATTCTAATTATATGACCAGCACCTGTGTATATATATATATATATATATATATATATATATATATATATATATATATACACACACACACATATACATACAGTATATAATAAAAAATATAATATAAATCCTGTTCTTCTAGATCTGTGTTACCTGCAGGAACTGGATGTGATCCTGTGTGTGTGAAAGCTGCTCCAGCTCAGCGTCTCTCCTCCTCAGATCATTGATCTCCTGCTCCAGTCGCTCCAGTCGTCCTTCAGCTCGACTCACTGCTTGCTTTTCCTGATCTCTGATCATCTGTGTCACCTCAGAGCGGCTTGTCTCAATGAAACGGATGATCTCAGTAAAGATCCTCTCACTATCCTCCACTGCAGTCTGTGCAGAGCGCTGTTCGGACACACAGTGATTCAGGCTTCAGGGAGTCTGAACTGAGACTGAGACAAACTTCTCTTCTTCTCCAGACTCACCTTATGAGACTCCACAGCTTCTCTCAGCTGCTGAAGATCTTTCTCTCTCTGTTGGACTCTCTGCTGGAACCTTCTCTGCATCTCCTTCAACTGCATCTGGAGGACAAATGGATCATATTAAATAGCCGGGTTTCCAGTACAGATTTGCACAAAACTTGTGATATTTTATAAATGACGATTAAAAAAACCTATTGCGAATTGACAGCGTTTCTATTAACCGATGTTATGCGACTAAAACATTTTTTTTTTCATGGCGACGGATGTTGGTAGGTCTAAATATATATGTACAATGAGGAAAAAAATTATTTGATCCTCTGCTGATTTTGAATGTTTTCCCACTGACAAAGAAATGATCAGTCTATAATTTTAATGGTAGGCCTATTTGAACAGTGAGAGACAGAATAACAACAAAAAAAATCCAGAAAATGTATAAATTGATTTGCATTTTAATGAGTGAAATAAGTATTTGATCCCCTATCAATCAGCAAGATTCCTGGCTCCCAGGTGTCTTTTATACATGTAAGGAGCTGAGATTAGGAGCACTCTCTTAAAGGGAGTCTCAGTTTGTTACCTGTATAAAAGACATCTGTCCACAGAAGCAATCAATCAATCAGATTCCAAACTCTCCACCATGACCAAGACCAAAGAGCTGTCCAAGGATGTCAGGGACAAGATTGTAGACCTACACAAGGTGGTATGGGCTACAAGACCATCGCCAAGCAGTTTCGTGAGAAGGTGACAACAGTTGGTGCGATTATTCGCAAACGGAAGAAACACAAAAGGTGAGAAATCAGCCCAGAACTACACGGGAGGAGCTTGTCAATGATCTCAAGGCAGCTGTTACCATAGTCACCAAGAAAACAATTGGTAACACTACGCCGTGAAGGACTGAAATAAAAAATCCTTTTTATTAAAAAATTTTTTCTTAATGTTAATATTTCAAGTAAATGCTATGTGTATATTGTTATGTTTATAACAAGTTTAATAAAAACACGGTTAAAAAAAATACTTGAGAGCGGCCACGTATGAGATGTTTCTTGGAGGTTATTGTCATGGTTTGCTGATCCAAGTAGGCAGGAAGATGATTTTTTTAACTCTACATCTATAAAATGATGAATGAAGAATGTGCATCATTGTGTTTTCTTTTTTCTGTTTTTATTTAATATATGAAGGTGATGTAAACTGAATAATTATATATTCTATTATAATTATACAATAATATAATATTTTGTATGTGTAACTTATATAGTTTAATTGTACATTACAAAAAATAATAATTTTATTCATTTAAACAACTTTACCGACGCTGCATATCTTTAGTCTTTGGCTGCGTCCATTGTATCCGACACATTTTCTCACTGACACGCCCACAACTCGGAAACTCGGGGCTTAAAGAAAATTTAGAGTTTCCCACTCGTAATAACGACTTTGTGGTGGCGTTCATGTGCGTTCAACTCGTAAATACGATGTATCCGACATGACTTGAACGCACCATTATAGTACATTAAAAAATTATAATGTGACTTTTACGTATGCCAGGAGACCTGTAAATGTGATAAAACCTGTTCACATCGCAGTTTTGCAATATATTCCCTTTTCGAATTGCCTGAAAAACCACCTCATGTGAACGTAAAAGGTTTTTTGCGATATATGGGAGTTTTTGCGAAATTGACGTGTTTCCATTAGGCGTATTTTCAATTTGCGCAATTTGAATGGTAATGGAAACGCGGCTAAAGACATAAATCATGTGAACAGTTGAGATGAACCCCTCTGTGTAGTAGTGAGCCATCATGGATAAGACTTCAGCATTATTTTAGTATCAGCATCGTTTACTCATACTTAATTCATGTCATGTCAACTTTTTCTCTTGCAGATCACAAAAAACATATTCTGAATAATATCCCTGGGTCTGTCCCAATACAAACACTTGGGACACTTTAGAGCACATGCACGCGACAGAATACAATTAAATTGTATCATTCATAAGGACTTTGTATCAATCATAAGGACTAATGAACAGAAATGTAAAAGTTTATTTTAAAGTGTGAGGTAATAAATGTAAACGTTTTCACACTATGTTGTAAGTGTTATCCATTGGATAATCAAAAGTTGAACACACACTTGAACATTTATGCAGGAAATGTAATTGTAAGTAGACAAGTGGTCACATGTAAAGCCCAATTCAAATATTGTGACACGTCAATAACATTTCACTATTTATCAAACACACTGAAGATTTCTTGATCACTACCTTTGTGTCCCTTTTGGAGTTTGAAACTTTTATAACCTTCTGAAGTCATAGAAGTGTGGGATGAGTAAATCATGACAATGTTTTTTTTTTTTGGTCAGCTATACCTTTAAGTTCATACCTGTTTTTCTGTTCTCTGTACTGCAGATGCCACAGTGTTGTGGTTTTTATGTTCATATTTTGCACACAGCACACAAATGCATTGTTGGTCAGTAATACAGTACATTTCCAGATGTTTATCATGCTCATGACAGATCATCTCCTGCAGTCGTCCAGTGGCTTCACTCAAATTGTGCCTCTTTCCTTTAAAGAAACTCTCATGTTGTTCGAGGTGATTCTGACAGTAAGAGTTCAGACACACCAGACAGGACTTGACGGCTTTGAATTTTCTTTCAGTACAGACGTCACACTGCACATCTCCAGCTCCAGCATAACAATGAGCAGGAAGTTTAATCTCCTTCAGTTTCTCCACCAATTCAGCCAGCATGGTGTTTCTAGCTAAAGCAGGTCTTGGACTGAAGGTCTGTCTGCACTGAGGGCAGCTGTAGACTCTCTTCTGATCCTCCTGATCCCAGTGAACTGTAATACAGCTCTTACAGTAACTGTGTCCACAGGAAGTGGTCACTGGATCCTCCGGAAGATCCAGACACACTGGACAGATGAACTCATCCTGAGAAAATCTGGCTTCTGCCATTTTACTGAATGAATACAGATTGACAAACACACAACAGCTCAACTACACTTCAGTTTCTCTTTCCCTGGACGCAGAAGAGTTTCCTTGTTTCCTGGTTCTGTGTTTGAGTGACAAAACAGGTTTGTCAGGTTTTGCAATTCTAAAGGCCACAGATAATAAAATGTCTACTATTATGTCAGTCTCTCACAAACACTCAGAAAATACAAGTTACTGAGAAGCAAAAAAAAAAAAAAAGTGTGCAAATAAAATTAAAACTAAAATGCTGCCTCATGAGGTTACTTGAACCACTGCTTGTTCAAAGAACCTCTTATCATCTACTTGCAAGAATGTAGCGCCGAGTGTAAAAATGTCACTGTTGGGGATTCACTTCCTTCCAACTCATAGATATTGTGAATAAACTCCCAACTATATGTGACCGAGTTAATAAGGACGGTGTGTTGGGCGGGGTGCATGTATTTATTTTGCCCTATAAAATAGCGCAAAGAGTAGTGGCTTGCATAACAACTTGACGTTTTGACTTCTGCTATCCCCTTCCGACGTGGTGATTCTGGAAACGCCATAGTGAGGGAGATAATCCTCGATACGAGAGTGTGAGCACGTGGGGTGTTAATGCGGTTGTATTCGAAGCTGTGGACTCCGGGCTTAGCCTGTAGCAGCGAGCAGTGTTGTGCAGCATCTATCCCACTTTATCGTATAGTCACGCTCCACTCTTGGATTACGGCAGTGATCTTTCTTTGTGGAGCTCTATGCACATGGAACTCTGATGTCTAGGCCCTGCTGTTTTGTTTATGATTTATTTTTTGTCATTTAAATTGTTTATTTATGGTTATGATTCTTGTATTGCTGTAAATTTTGTGATTGCTTAATTGTTTTCGCTAGCTGAGTCTAGTTTCTGCCAACCGTTCAGGTTTGTTTAACCCAATTCTCTGTGTTGTAGGAACCAGCCTGCATGGAGTGCTTTCCTCTGGGGTCATCCGGGTTCCTCTTTCTTCACTGCATGGTGGTGTGAGATTTACTGCACTGCATGAGTATTGAGTTGAGTGTAACGCTATTTGTATGATTCACTACACGCTTTTTAAAGCTGTTGATTAATGATTTGTTTATCAGTGCACGTGTGGTGTGCGTGTGGTTCTACGTCTGGGGATATGTGGCCTTGTGATTCTCCCCTTTCCTCCATCAGGCTTGCTAACCATATATTTTAAGATAGTGGGTTATGATTTTAATATTTGGCCTAAAGTCCAGATCTTTTAAAGTTGTGATTCCCTCTTTTTTTACACTTTAATAAAGTTGATTATCTATCTAAGCAATACCTACTGCTTGTTAATAAAAGTGTTAAACTTGAAAGTCACTTCTCTGTTCTTCTGTCATTATGGGCTATTGAACTTGTGTTTCTGTGTTCAGTTATTTCCGTGGGTATAAACCCCGGTGGCGTAGTCGGAATTTAGGGTGAGCGCAGAGTATCACTCAGTTACATATAAAAACACTGTTTTGGGTAGTTTACATCAAAAACATAAAACAATTTGAAGCATACATCTACTGCTCCAATGAGAGTGCTTTGCTCCAAAGCTTCTCCTGCGAGGATGACAAATGCCTGGGAGTCGATGTGTCCATTTTTCAAGTGACAGGACATAAGGGTAAGTAAGGTTTTGATGCTTCAGCCTGCTGGAGGTACTCCACCTAAAGGACAGAATGCAAATGAATAAAGGTGAAACAGAATGGGGGTGTCGGGTGGTGGTAAAATGTTTATTCGATCAAGCAGTCTTTGGAAACAATACAGTATGTCTTGTAGGGCCAGAGCTTTGGATGAGGCAAAATACCTGAAAATTATTACAGCTTGATCTGGCCCACTTTGACAGAGCCACTGACAGGCATACAACACTTTACAATAAGGTTTCATTAGTTAACACGAACTAAGCATGAACGATACTTATACAGCATTTATTAATAATCTTAATTTCTACATTTGCTGTTGAAATCACCTTGTATTTGTTAACATTGGTTAATGCACTGTGAAATAACAAACTAACATTAAAAAGATTAATAAAAACTGTAACAAATGTATTGCTCATTGTGAGTTTGTTAGTTAACACATTAATATTAACAAATCTAAGACCTTATTGTGTTAGGCAAGGCAAGGCAAGGCAAGTTTATTTATATAGCACATTTCATACACAGTGGTAATTCAAAGTGCTTTACATAAAAGAAAGTGAAATAGTCATTCACAGCAATAAAAACAAGGAATTAAAAATAATAAAAACAAGGAATTTTAAAAAGTTATAGAAATTGATTTAAAATGAAATTTAAAACAGTTAAATAGAATATGATTATACATAAAATACAGTGCAGTCAGTTCGGACGTAGCACAGTGTTCATTCAACAAATGCACAGCTAAACAGATGAGTTTTCAGTCTGGATTTAAATGTGCCTAATGTTTTAGCACATCTGATCTCTTCTGGAAGCTGGTTCCAACTGCGGACGGCATAATAGCTAAAAGCGGACTCCCCTTGTCTTGTGTGAACCCTTGGTATTTCTAACTGACTCGATCCTAATGATCTGAGTGGTCTGTTAGGTTTATATTCAGTGAGCATATCTGCAATGTATTTAAGTCCTAGGCCATTGAGTGACTTATAAACAAGTAAAAGTACTTTACCAGATTTCTAGCTATTACATGCTGTTCAGGGACAGGGTTATCCATTTACATTACATTTATATTTAGTCATTCAGCAGGCACTTTTATCCCAAGTGACTTACAAATGAGGACAATGGAAACAATCAAAATCAACAAACGTGCAATAATATGCAAGTGCTATAACAAGTCTCACTTAGCCTAACGCAGTACACGTAGCAAGTTTTTTTTTTAATTATATAATAACTAAAAAGCAAACAGATAGAATAAAAAAGGAATAGAACAAGCTAGTGTTAGAAGCCTTTTTTGCTTTTTGTTAATTGTATAAGGTTTTTTTTATGAAAACAAGCAGTTAGTAAATTTTTTTAGCAAGTCTAAAAGTAGCAAGTTTTTTTTAAAGAATAGAATTAGAATAGAGTGCTGGAGTTAGAGGAACTCTATCCTATTATAATTATTATTCCTTTATAACTGTCTATTAATAATGTATCCAAGATACATTATAAAGTAAACCACAAAGTTCTTGTGGAGCATATCTATTTAACACGTTATTATATACATGTGCATCTCAGAAAATTAGTATCAGTTTTTTGTATTTAATTTTTTCCTGTGACTTATATTAAAAAGTGAAACTTTCATATATTTTAGATTCATTACATGTAAATTAAAACAATTCAAAAGTTTTTTTGTTTTCATTTTGATGATTAGAGCTTACAGCTCATGTAAGTTATTACAGCTTGATCTGGCCATCATAGTTATTTTTGAGTTAACTATGCACAAAGTAATTTTTGGGTGGACTGGCATTTAAGTCACAGTCAGTCACCATTTCTGATTCCTGTTTCCTGTTTATTGGAATTGTTTCCCTTTTGAACAAGATAAAACTCCCCAAACTCAAGGGAACCCTTGTTAATTTATTATTAATTGTTGTTGTTGTTTTCTTTTTACTTGGAAATTGTTAGTAAATTTTACAATTACAAAGATACACATAGCTTATGTTTTGTTTTCCTTGTATTTAAAATCAGGAGGAAACTGACACAAGAGGAGATTCTTTTGAGGAACAAGATCCAGAATACATTCCAGACTCCGAATCAGATACAAACGATGACCCTTCAAATGAAGAGTTTGGTCCCAAAACGCTATAAAACCATTTTGATTCATTTGAGTAAAAATTTGTTTTCTTTACCAAGAAAGTGGCAAGATGAAAACCACTATTTTCTGTTTCAAACTTTCACATAGCATCTTTAGGTTATAATAACATTAAAAATTCAAATCCAGATTTAGATTTTCAAAGATTTATTATAAAAACTGATTATTTTTCCCCCAAAATGCAATAAATCCATGATTTTTTTTTCTTTTCTTTTTTCAAAATGCAATAAATCCATTGAATCAATATAAAAATTATTTTCATTTTGAAACTGTTGAAAATACACAAAGTAAGTTGATCCACATATGACAGCCTCTGAACTTGGTCAATACTAATCTTATATACTGGACTAAAAATAGCCTACATTCAATCAGTCATCGCCCCCAAAATTAATTCAACAGGTTATCTTGTTTATGCTTTAAATTAATTACAACAATAAAATAAAATTTCATCATGAGCAAGAACATGAAGAACAATAACACATTAGACCACAGAAATTCCAAAAAGACATTTCCCTTACATTCAGCTTCCAAACGTGCATTTATCTTTGCAATGCAATATTCATTTAGTTGACTAGTGCTATACGCTGTATTAACAAAAACATTAATGGCATTAATAAAAACATTTACACTGACAAGCTACGCAATAATCGAATGCGATTCATCTGCGCTTATGAAAGCAATACCACGTAGCTTGTCAGTGATCTAAGGCTCTATGCCACTCCACTTGAAAGCACGTGATGGAGATCACAAATCTCTGTAATGGACACACCGCTAGACCACGCCCATGACGAGGCGATGCCTCTAGTCGAATGGGCTCGTACTCCAATGGGGCATTGCAGGCCCAAAGAAGAGTATGCCAGCATGACAGCATCCACTATCCACTTAAAGAGTCTCTGCTTCGTGACCGGATGCCCTTTGGCGCGGTTACTGAAGCTAACAAAGAGCTATTCCGTATGCCTAAAGGGGGCGGAACGCTCAAAGTAGATTCTCAGAGCTCTGACAGGGCATAACAAGGATAACTCCCGGTCCTCCTCAGACGGAGGAAGCGCGGAGAGCATGATGACCTGAGCTCTGAACGGGGTTGAAAGTACCTTAGGTACGTAACCATGCCCTGGTTTCAGGACGACCTTGGAGTCGTTAGGCCCGAATTCCAGGCCGGCAGGGCTAATAAGGATAACTGTAAACTTTTTTTTGTGCAATCCAAGTGTGCTACACACAGGTGAGTGAGCCTGTACAAACCACCTGTAGTAACACACTCTCCACTATGCACTAGACACTTTAACTAACACTGCTATGTGTGTGTACACAATCCCACAAAAGACTCAGCAATATATGTATGTTTACATGCTCATGCACCACTACACATCATATTGTACTGTTCCCCAGCCAGCTGCTGACTCACAATGCTTCTCTCTGCACATGTACAGTATTTATGTGAAGCATTCGCATAGTTTGTATAGTTTGTATTTTTTATCTTTATCTTTAGTTGTATAGGGTAAACATTTATATATAGTATACCTAGTCAAATCTGTCAGTAGGTTAGTTTTGTGTATAGGTTTATAGTGTTTTACTTCATTGTTGTATGTCTGTATTTATGTAGCACCGTGGTCCTGTGAGGCACGACATTTCGTTCCACTGTATGTCCCCACATGCAGCGGAATGACAATAAAGCTTAACTTGACTTGACTTGACTAATAGAGAGCGCCTGCAGGTCTCCAACTCGCTTAACCGACGCTAGTGCTGGTAGCAGAGCAGTTTTCAGCGAAAGTCACCGGAGGTTCGTAGACTGTAGCGGCTCAAAGGGAGGGCCTTTCAAGGCCCTCAGTACAGTGGGCAGATCCCATGTAGGGACAGTAAGGGGCCGAGGTGGATTCAACCTCCTGGCTCCCTTCAGAAAACGGACAACTGAGTTGTCTCTGCCTACCGACTGGCCCGCTATAGGGGCATGAAAGGCCGCTATAGCTGCTACAAACACCTTGAGTGTAGAGTGAGAACGTCCTTTATCTAGCAGTTCCTGCAGAAAGGACAGAACCACCGCTAATTCAGAGGTAGAGGGGTTTTCACCACAGTTGAGGCACCAAGTGGAGAAAACAGACCACTTAAGGGCGTAGAGCTCTAGCCTCAGAAATGGTGTTTAACACTCGCTCTGGGAGGCCGGTAGGCTCCTGTTGAACGGCCAAAGGTAGAGAGCCCACAGCTCGGGTCGAGGGTGCCATATTGTTCCGTTCGCCTGAGAGAGGAGATCCCGTCTCAGGGGCATGGGCCAGGCTGCTGTCAGTAGCTGAGTCAGCTCTGACAACCAAGGTTGGTTCCTCCACAAGGGGGCCACCAATAGCACCTTGTGACCCTGTTCCCTGACATGCCTGACGACCTGTGGAAGCAGGGCGATCGGGGGGAATGCATAAAGGAGGAGGTTGGGCCAGTCGTGGGCCAACGCGTCCCTGTCCTTCGAATAATAATTTGGGCAGTGAGAGTTGTCTTTGGAGGCGAAAAGGTCTACTTCTGCCTTGCCAAAGGTCTTCCAGATCTTCTGAACCACCTGCGGATGGAGCATCCACTCCTCTGAGGGGACATTGCTCCGAGATAACATATCCGCTAACATATCCGCTCCTTGGTTCAGTCTGCCCAGCAGGTGTGCTGCCCTCAGCGAGCACAGGTTGAGCTGAGCCCATTCCAGAAAGCACTCTGCCAGAATAAAGAGGCGCTTCGAGGAGACACCTCCCTGGTGATTTATATAGGACACCACGGACATGTTGTCTGAGCGAATCAGCACATGGCGTCCTATTAGGTCCAGCAGGAAAAACTGGCAGGCTCGACAAACTGCTAGCATTTCCAAGCAGTTGATGTGGAAGCCCTTCTCCGCCTTCGACCAATGGCCGAAGGTCGGTTTGCCGTCGCACAGCGCCCCCCAACCTGTGTTGGAGGCATCTGTCATGACAACTTTCCTGCTGTGGACCAACCCCATGGCCACGCCCTTCTTCATCCATCGTGGGTTCTTCCAGGGAGTCAGGGCTGTCACACAGACCTGATTCACCCTGATATGCAGGCATCCGTGACGCCATGCGTTGTATGGAACCCGTGGTTTCAACCAGCATTGAAGGGGGCGCATGCGGAGCAGGCCCAGTTGTAACACTGGCGATGCTGCGGCCATGAGGCCCTGCATTCTCTGAAACGCTTTGAGTGGGCGAGCGGTGTCGCTCTTGAAGTTGGCCGCGAGTTTCTGAATGGCCAGAGCGCGTTCTGGCGCTATCACCGCTCTCATGCGAGCTGAGTCCAGAACTGTACCCAGGAACGATACTCGTTGGCTGGGAGACAGTGCGCTTTTGGCGAAATTGACCCTGAGCCCCAGGCGCTCTAAGTGGCTGAGGATGAGGGTTCTGTGTGAAAGTAGTTCCACCTCTGACTGGGCCAGAATGAGCCAGTCGTCGAGGTAGTTGAGAATGCGGATTCCCATCTGTCTCAGAGGGGAAAGAGCCGCGTCCATGCACTTCGTAAAAGTACGGGGGGCCAGAGACGCTGAAATGCGGGGGTCTTCGAGCGAATTGGAGTGAATAACCTCGTTTTATTATCCCCATAACCCAATCTGACACTCCGGGGATGGCCTGCCAGGCCTCAGCCCGCGTGGCAAGGGGTTGGATAAACTCGAGTGGCAGGCTGCACGGAGGCAGGGCACTTGTGAGGGACAGAAGAGGAAAATTGCTCTCTTTTCGAGAATGTTTGTGTTTTATTTTTTCCACTGTCACAGCGGACGGTTGCATGGGCGCTTGTACGGGCCCTGTAGCAACAAACACAATTCCCTCTGCACCCGGAAGAGAACGGGGTGAAAAGAGGTTTCTTAAGAGAGGCCTTTTGGTGGGCGGTCCGGCCGTGGCGGGACTCGACTCCCTCCTCTTCCTGTCCTGCAGATCAGGAGGACGCCGGAGGCGCAGGGTCCAACGCTATCTTGGGTCGGGGGCCCTGACGCTTCGGAAAGGGGTGGCGTCTGGGTGAGTGTGAACGCCCTCGCGTCTGCTGAGTCTTGGCAGACTGAGGGGCGGAAATGGCAGGTGCAGGCTTCGCGGGCTGCTCCACACTAGTCGGCGCAGTCTTAAGGCGACTCTGAGCAGCTGCTGAGCTGGAGCGCTTGGCAGGAAGTGTCGCATAACCTGTGACGCCTTCTGTGCTTCTGTGAAGCGCTCAGTGAATCCTTTCACCGCAGGCCCAAAGAGGCCGCTGGGGGAAATCGGAGCATCAAGGAAGGAGACCTTGTCCGCGTCCTTAATCTCCATCAGCGTGAGCCACAGGTGGCGCTCGAGCACCACCAGGCCGGCCATAGACCTTCCTAAGGCTTGGGCGGTGGTCTGGCTCGCAAAGCCAGGTCTGTTGCACTTCTCAGCTCCCTGAGAGTCGCAGGATCAGGCTCAGACTCGTCTGTGGCAAAGAGGAGCTTGGCCTGATAGACCTGTAGAACCGCCATAGTGTGGAGCGCCGAAGCCGCCTGTCCAGCTGAAGCGTAGGAGCGTCCAGCGAGTGCTGAAGTGGTCCTGCATGACTTGGAAGGGTGACTGGCCTTCGCCTTCCAGTGATGGCAGTGGGTGGGCAGAGATGTGCAGCCACTGACTCATTTAGTTGAGGCATCCTCTCATACCTCTTTTCTTCAGCGCCGTCAATTATGGTGAGGGCGGATGAAGCGGAAGTACGGAGGCGGGCAGAGTAAGGGGAGCGCCAAGACCTCGTGAGCTCGTCGTGAACTTCAGGGAAGAACGGCGAGGGTCGTTGCTGAGGGGCCTGACGGCGACCCGGCAGGAACCACTCATCCAGACGGTTGCGAGAGGGCTCCTCTGGTGGAGACCACTCCAAACCCAGCTCTTTAACCGCTTTTGAGAGGACACGGAAAAGTTCAGCATCCATCCCGGCTTTGGCGGCGCTGGGCGCGGGCAAACGTGAGGGGGCGGGGTCAGTTATCGAGCCCGACAGCTCCTCAGCATCTGAAGCTGCCAGTGACATGCTGTCATCGGCCAGCTCATCGTCACTTCCCCCGAACGAGACCAGATCGCTCGCGCTTGCAGAGGGATGCTGGTCAGGTTGGAAAAAAAGGATGGGAGAAACCTCTCTGTGTGGCTAGAGCGAGACACGCGGGATCTGAGCCGGCGTGAGCTCGCTCTCAACCGGGCGTTGAGATCCTCTGCCCCGCTGTTTTTTCCTCACAGGTCCCTGGGAGGAAGAAAACGGGAGGGCGCGAGGGGCGGGGTCACTCTCTGAAAAGAAAATGATCCGCGAGCGCAGAGAGGCGAGACTGATGCTCTCGCAGTGAGAACAATCAGAGCCAGCGAGCGCGGCATCTGCATGGGATTTCCCCAAGCAGGAAACTCGCTGTGACCGTCATCGGCATGCAGGGGAGACCTGCACGAGCCGCAGTAATGGCGCGGCATTAGAACGCCGATTTGCTCTTTTAGAAACTTACGTGAGAATCGCCGGATGGCGGCAGCGAATGGGACCAGAACTGCTGCGATGCTGGGGCGCGTAGAAAAGGCGGATCAGCCGAGCAGATCGAGGTCGCTGGGTCCAGCTGCGAGGCGTGTCATCGGCGAGTAGGCTTCTGGGTCAGCGTAGACGAAGTCGTCGTCGCTGAAGGAGAAGAAATCTGAGGATCCTATGGCGAAATGACCGCTTATATAGCCAGATGCCTTGCCCATTTTGGCGGGAATCATCGCCATAGGTTCGTGCAGCTCCGCTGCCGACCCATTGGTTCGTTTTTTACCACTGCAGCATCTGCATGCCACAAGGTCGTGACGGGGTTCAGGTTGTGGCGCTTTCCATAGGACCCCTTATGTCGTCACGACATAACTCGTAGTGACCGACAGATAGGGAACGTCTCGGTTACGTACGTTGGATCGGGGGTTTTGGGGATGTGTCTGTATAGCCCCATTCACACTGCACGTTGGTCCCGGAAAATTGCCAGAAAATTGCTGGAGTGCCTTCTGTGTGAACGCAAACACATCCCGGGATTAATTCCGGGATTGATCTCGGGTTGGGACCTAGTAACATTGCCTGGTTCAGTCCCGGAATGAGCGCTGTGTGAACAAAAGCCAGATCAATGCCGTAAAGGGTGTGTCGTAGTGATGACGCACTTTATCGTTCGACTGTTTTACAGGTTGTTTTGAAGACAGATCAACGTTCACACGATGAAAAATATGTAAACAGGAATAAAGCAGCGATCAGGGAGCTCCTCACTATCCGCGCTGAAGCTGAAATCATTCTCCAGTTTAGTGAAATGGTGAGCGGTGCATTATACACGTCACATGAAAGGTCACGTGTCTTTACAGGATCTTTACGGGTTGTGTGTGAATGCACGCACAGATTCCGGAAAATCACTGGCAGTGTGAATGCAGCAAATCTGACGATCTGGGAACAAATGCCGGAACACATTACCCGTGTATTTTCCGGAATCTCTGTGTGAAAGGGGCTTATGTGTAATAGTTTGTAATCAGTATGTGTGTATGTGTAATCAGCAGGTGTCTGAGGAATGGGGGAGGAACGCAGAGAGCGTCTCCCTGCGGTGCTTCTCAGGGTTGATTTCCTAACAGCGGCCTTGGCCAAGGCCAGTGCTGGTAGAGGGGAGCCGGAAAAGATAAGATTGTGCTTGTTTAGTCTTAGGGCGAGTAACCGCATTGTAATGAATTAATCATTTTACATTGTTTAATTTAGCTCTTTTGTTTAAGCTTTATTTTAGCTTTAGGGAATCTTACGATTTGACATCGATATGATCAATTGGTATTAATCAAAACGTCCTTATTTAACACTCGTCCAGCGAGTTGTTAAATTTCAGTATATCTGATAAATTCTGTTTATTCTCGTGGCCACGATATAATAATTCAGAATTATTTAAGTAACCTTATGACAATTATGAGCATAGGTAACGTATCTGAGCAAGATTTGATTTGAATATTACACACAAAACACAGAACGCTTCTCTATAAATCAAACAAGAGTTTATTTGCTATCTTACTACAATACATGAACTAAGTTAAATAACATAAAACAAAATACATACATACATACACACACGCACAGGCAATGAATTTAATTGAGAATGATTACAATCTAGCACTGTTCTATTTCCACAGGATTTTACTCGTGTCGATCATCAAATGGAGAACTATTATCCTTACTTTAGAGATAGATACGACACGATTCAGCAGAATAAAGATTTTGTTTGGATTACTTGCGTTTACGTTGAAATGACGCTGATCTGTCCTTCGTTTCCCGGATGTTGGAAACCCCGCGTGTCGTTGTCGCGTGGCGTCACTCTGGGGATGTCCTTTTGTTGTTGCTTGTTTACTCGGTGTTGTTTAATACTTCAAGGAAGTCTGTTTCGATTTCTTATGGCTTTAGATGTTGAAGTTCCTTTCGCGTAGCTTCAGACTTTCTTCAGAGATTTAACTAGATGTTGGTTAAATGTTTAAACTCGGCCAGATGTTATGGCTACGAGCTTTTGTTGGTGTAGCTCCGAGTTTAAAAGAAGTGCGCGATTTCCGAGCAGAGAGAGAGAGAGAGAGCGGGGATCCGCTTTTTTTAAAGGGACTGACGTCAGAGGCCTTCTGTTCAACCCCCAGATGCTTCCACCAACCAGGTTGTCCCTCTGGACGGAGGTCCACCTACACGGCTTATTTTCCATGCAGTAAATTTATCTGCTTAGTTATTTCGTCACATGAAGAAAATATCTTTTAACAAGTTCTAATCACACATTATTATACTCAATATTAACTTCCCATGCACACCAAATTCTTGCATTTGTCCTGACCGTTAATATGAAACCAAATATAAGGTATGTGACATACATTAATGGCTTTCATGCTAAAACTAACTCAAAAGGGTTCTATTTAAAGATTAGAAACAACACATCATGTATATGATGCTATAAGTGTAATACTCACTTTACAGGAGAAAATTATACCTCAAAAGATTATAAAAACATACCATTGATTACAATGACACAGCAAGCTTATAAATGACATAAAATACACATTGATATATTTTGTAAAATATATTGTATAAGGTATTAATTGTCTTTTGGAACACTTTATAAAAGTTTGAGTCTTTGTTCAGTTAAAGAAATGAAAGGCACATATCCTTGCAATGTCCTGGGAGGATGGGAGGTCATAAAGTCACTTTGGGGCTGTATCTGTAAATCCTCAACACTCGGACTCTTCCATAGAACAGTCTTTGTTCTTGATACCATCATTGAGTTACTGCTCTAAGGATCAAGAGATATCGTAAAGTTTGTCGCTGGACCATTTCCAGATGTTTACCTCAAAGCTCTCCTATTTTTAGAGGTTTACTTACGATGATAACCCAAAAGCATGGCAGGAAATTGGCCAGCCAGTTGGGTGAGGTGCTGTTCGTCTGTCAATTTTATGACTTGCAGATAGAGACGAAAGTGGCTCTTTGAGCCTAAGGAATTTGTGGTTGCACTTAGTTCAGAGGTGTGTGTGTCCTTTATCTCCACAACGGCATTACAGCATTCCAATTCCACGGCTACTCTTATTGTCCGTTCTGGTCTCCGTCAATTTTTCTTTGCAAAGCCGTGAGCTTTTCCGTGATAGAATCCATATTGCGGTTAATAGTCTCAGTCTCAATGCTGACCGCTCTTCCCACTGCTTCAATCATGACGGGCAGCCTTGTGAGGCTTTGAACAGCTGTTCCCGTTTCCTTAATTCTTCGATAACCCAGGGCAAAGCCTAATCCAATCAGCAGAAGACCTGTTATCATGGTTCCGAATAGATAGATATCTTCGATGTCCTCCACGGAAAGAGCCGCTAAACACACGACACGCCATCTGTCCCACGCGTCCATCGTGTAACCAGCGGGGTACGTTCCGTCAGGGCAGTTAGGTTCCCCCGAACCTGAGCTTCTTGTCGAGAAGATGGTGTCAATTGCGTTGAGAGACCAGTTGATCAAATCCATGATTTTTTCAGTTTTGAGGTTTTGAGGAGCAATGCAGAGAGAGTCTCTCAAGTATTACACGATACGAGACAAGAGAGCAGGCAGGGGAGGGAAAAAAGGGAGAGGACGGGGAGCGAGAAAAAATGCGACCGCCTCCGTTGAGAGCCAAAGAAGAAGATGCACAGAGCTAACGCGGGTTTGGCGGGTGTTCATTTCATACTCTGTGACAGCTTATTTAATGTATAAATTATAGATTGTATTTAATGTATAAGATACATGTACAACAAACTGGTAATGTCATAGTGGTATCGTGGCCTATACCTGTGGAACAGTAGACAGCACACGCGGTGTTCATCTAATAAAAGATCTTCATATAGCTCTAGCAAACAAGCCTTTGCAGATTTGCTTTCAATTGACTAGATACAAAGCCACATCTTCATCGCTCTTGATGTTATCTGAGTGAACCGCTTCAGACGACTCAGCGCATGCGACAGGGAACTGAACAAATCATTCAAACCGATTCACGAACCGATTCACTGGTTTGCCACCTGGTTTGATAAAGCCTTTAAACAGAATCGACTCAAAAGAATGAATCATTCGCTAATGGGCATCGTTCATTGCCCAGAGAAAAGTAGACAGCACGTTTGGAATAAACTGAAGCATTTTTAACTTGTATTTCATTAAGATAAAGAAACGAGAGAAGAGTCGCCCACAGTAATGAAGTAAAAGTACAGTTTTTTCTCTAAAAATATACTTGAGTAAGGGTAAAAGTACCCATTTTAAAATATACTCTAAAAGTATTAGTTACCCAAAATATTTACTCAAGTAAATGTTATGAAGTAAATGTAACTAGTTACTACCCATCTCTGAAAATGACTAAACTTAAAGGTGCTGTATGTAGGATTGACACCTAGCGGTTGAACTAGGTATTGCAGTCCAAATTCAAAATATTGGAGACGTTTTTTTTCACCAGCCCCTCCTCCTCAGACTTGAGGCATGCGCAGGATGCCAGATTAACGACACCAACAGGAACGAGCGCACATGACGATGAATGAAATGAAATAGCTGTTTTCCGCCAACTGGCAACCCGGGGTGCCGAAATACAATTGGGTAAACTGGCAGTGGGCGGGTTTCACAAACCATAACTAACAGACATTCCGGGCCGGACGCACATTTTCAAAGGAGAATAACTGACTGTAGCATTGTTTTTCAGATAAACAAGTATGTTAACTTAACATGTTTCCTAAATGTCTGCAAGCATATTACGGTATTTTTATGCTTTAGTAGAGTCAAAATCCTACATACAGCACCTTTAAAATGGTAACAGTTCCTGACTTCAGTGTGCCACACACACAATTTTGGTGTCTTTGGAAAGAAGACCCTTTGGGCTTTACTATCCATCATCCAGAGTTGATAATGCTCAAAAATATAAAAAGTTATAGACACTGAAGTGCCTTGATAAAAATTGTAGCACACTGAATTTTTTTTTATTTCATATAAAAATACATGAAATCAGTCCTGGAGCAATCTAGAAAAGTAATGGGTTGAAAGTCACATGTCTCATGAGTTTATATTTCAAATCTGAAGAAGATACCATGAAAAATTAGATTCCTGCAGACATTTTTCTAGCCCCCCCCCCCCCTCTGTTTGAGGAAAAATATTTACCAAATTATTGAAGGGTTCTACTACAAACTATTTAGTCATTATACATGCCACTGCAGTTTTTCAATTATAAAACAGTAGCTAGAATCTTAGACATCGTATCAGTGATTTATTTGAGCACTAGAAAAAGGGGGGGGCTGGGTTGGCGGATGAGAATGGATGAGACACGTTTGTTTGTGTTTCACTCCGTCTCGAATTGCGCTTGCGGAATGGAAAGTGCTCGAGAAAAAGTATCTCTTCAAAACTAAAATGAAAACATCTTTGAGAGCAAGGGGCCCCCTGGTGTTTTGGGGGCCCTATGCAGCGTGCGTATTCTGCATATAGGGAGGATCGGCTCTGGTTATCTGGATGAATCTGGTATGTACTGTTTTTTTATACATGTTTTGATGTGTACTGCTTACACAAATTTAGCAAATACATTCCTTATAAGCTTTCTATCGAAAAACAGCGATCTGTCGTCGATGCTTGAGGCTTAAACCTTCAAAATGATATATAGTTTGTCAAGATTCATTTTGTCCTGTTTTACTTTATGTTTGAAAACAATGACGTGCAAACAAAGAGCTTTCAGTGCACTGGCGTCCTGGTGCATGTTAACAGGTTTAAAGTAACAGCTCTTTGGAGAACAGAGCAGCCACTATGGGCAGGTAGGCCTGTCGTGATAATTACTATATTGACTCATGATATATGGTCATGACCATGATAGATTTTGGTTTATTACCCATTGTGTTTATATGGGTGTATTGTTAACATATTTTTTTTTTTTAAATTCACCAATATTTTAGCCAATCAGGCTGCCTCTTCATCTCGTCTTTTCTCTGTGCCTGAGGCAGAGGCGGGGCTCAGGCAGCTCCACACAGACAGCAGAACTGAAGATGGATGATTACCAGGGTCTGTCTTTCTTCAGGTCAAGTCATGTAATCATGAAGGTCGCTGGGAGATGAAAGCGATATCTTTGTCATAGTATCTTTTCATCATTTAAAGAAACATTTTGCTGCATTGATCACGTGTGCAGCTTCTCTCTAGTGTGGATGTTCATGTGATCCTTAAATTATGTTTTTTTATGTGGGACGTAGAGAATTTAAAAGGAAGAATATAAATACTAAATATTAAGAGTTGAACGGTCTTTTTATTAGGAAAATTAAACGAATTGACTTATATCCAACAGCATTAAGACAGTTCAAAAGTAGAAAACGGACTTATTGAAAATGCAAATTGATTCTCTGCATGAGGTAGCTAAATATGTCATTTATTATAATGGATTCGTATGAAGATTGTTTTAGGTTTACTTAAATTAGAAGTCTAATAAATGTTAAAATTGATAGCTGTCAATTATACTGTAATGCTGAATGTTACAGTTAATGGTTAAATATTAAGGGGAAAAAAATATTTTATAGAGACATCAGTAGTATTGATATCAGTGATGCTGGCCTTCAATCATAAAAAAGATGCCATTAAACAAATATAAAAAATATACTGTCTTTATGTTGTTTGTACATTGTACATTTGAAGATTGAATGTGAAATTATTGCAATATAAAAGTATAATTAAAAACTTTAATGTTAGGTGGGATTAATTGCGATTAATTTTAGAAAAATGCGATTAATTAGTTATTTTTTTTTATCGATTGACAGCACTAATATATATATATATATATATATATATATATATATATATATATATATAAAAAATGTGTAATAAAATATTAACCAAATTATCTTTTGTACAGCTAAAAATTATTCCATGCTAACTAATTACTGCACTTGCCCCCCTACATTTCCCCCGAAGTGTTTATGCTCCTCCTTGGGTCGGACTGCAAAAAAATCGCGGGCGCTCTCCAGCACAGATAGGAAGGGTTTGGACAATTTGCACCTTATGCAATCAGTTTAGTCATTGTTGGCGTTAGTAATTCTTTTTTTTTTTTTTTGTCGTTAGTAATTCATCCATCATGAAACTAAAATCAATACATTATGGCTATTGATCATTTTTAAAAAAAAAAAACACACTTACCGTAATGATTGGAGACGTGACTTCAAGGCTGAAACTGCTGTGGCACTAATATTAAAGAATATTAAAGTAAGGGCCTGTGCCAGGTTAGCGTCTGGCTGACACAGTCATGTCATGTGGTTCTTAGGCGAAAGAAGATTCCTTGGAAAGTGCAACACTCTAACTAGTCTAACTCTACTCCAAATAGATAGTTTTGATACATGAAAAAGATTTCAGGAATACTAGTAAATATCCAAGTTTGCACCAAAAGTAATAAATAATAGGATAAATGCATAAATCTTTATCTACTTTGTTATTTATTATTATTTCAGAATGCACCCCCCCCCCATACACACAGTCATTCACCTGAGAGAGTAACTTATTTTGAAAGGCTACGCCAGTGCATCTAAATTTAATTTTTTAACGTACAGTTAATTAAAGTTTCTATATTAAATTAATCATCAGCAGTGATGGGAATAACGGCGTTATAAATAAACGGCGTTACTAACGGCGTCATTGTTTTCAATAACGAGTAATCAAACTAATTACTGTTTCCCCCGTTACAACGCCGTTACCGTTACTGACAACAAAATGCGGCGTCACACACACAAACGCACGCACGTGCAAAGAAAGATACAGAGCGAGAGGTCTTTCATAACATGCAGAATTGACGCGCTACATGTAAAATATATTCTTTGTTGTGTTTTCGTGTCAAAATAACGGAGTTCCTTTAGAATTCTTCAGCTTTTAAGAACTGCCGGGTTCCCTGTTAGTGGGCGGAGCTAATGCGCAAACAACAATCTCATTGGCCTGCGTTCACCTATTATCATCCCTGTTTTGATTTCAGCGAATCATTTCAAGCGAACCCATACTACGTGATTAATATTAATGAACCCAGCAGCTCATTAATCCTTAGTGCGTTTTATATTGTTATTAGTGGTATAATTCGTAGTAGTTTTGTTATCTTATCATTTTTTTCCCCTTTTTTTATAGAAACACTAAATGACAAACAATATCTTAAGCACCAGTCCTAAACTCAGTCAACATGACAAATATGAATTCATACTTGGTTATTCTAATTACTAAAGATCTATTATATTATAATGATTGACTAACTGATGCTAAGTGTCAGTAGATAAATAGTGTTGATTAATGTACAATGTTTTATAATAATAATTTATTATATTTACTGTCCATTTCATTCATTTAACATATTTAATATTGGGGCATCCAAGTTATTTGACATTTGATTTTTTTTTTTTTTTAAAGTAACACAATAGTTACTTTCCCTGGTAATTAGTTACTTTTATAATGATGTAACTCAGTTACTATTTGTGAGATGTAACTAGTAACTATAACTAATTACTTTTTTAAAGTAATGTGCCCAACACTGGTTAACAGGAAATCACATGTTCCTGACCACAGATGCAAAAGCTCAAAACCAGAACAATTCCCTTAGTACAACAACTTTGCCAACATTAGTGTACTATCTATCTATAGTATCTGTATTGAATGCAGTGTAAGTCATTTTGGATTAAAGTATATTCCAAATGCTTAAATATAAATGAATTTGCAATGAGAGAAACACTGAGATGATGTGACTCCAGACATCAAAATAAAAAAGGTGAAGCTCAAGAGAAGATAAAGAAGAGAAGATCATCTATGCTAATGGTGATCCTATAAACAGTCATGATTTTAGGACAGAAACAGAACTCAAACACTAAACAGCTCAACACACATGTACTCATTCTATTATAACTACTAACACATTTTAGTCACATTAGTGTTTAAGGGCCTCATGATATGATCGTGCCAATATGCTGTGATATAATAAAGATGTCCAGATGGTAAGGAAATGTCTCTTAGTGACAGAAACCACTTATTAGATTCACTTCCTCTAGTGTTTTTAGGTACACCATTTGTAATGTCTTCCACATTCTAATGTTGTACCCTAAAGAAATGAATAGTACTTTTAAGTAGTACAACATTTCAATCCAACATTTCCTCATTCAGTTGATAATATTTTTTGTAATAATAAAAAAAAAAGATTGATATATATTTATATAGTTGTGCATTAGAACACCACTGTTCTTTCAAAAGGTTTTCTAAAGTGATACTTGTGGCATTGGTGTCATTTGCAGCATTGGCTTCTGAGAAGTGCTTGCTCACGCTACCAAAAACAGGGTTCCCGCGGGTCCTTAAAAAGTCTTAAATTTAATTTATCAAATTTAAGGTCATAAAAAGTCTTAAATTGTCTTAATTATGATTTCAAGAGGTCTTAAATTTGGATACAGACCAGAATCACGATGCAGCTTAATGTGACGATTAAACTTAAAAAAAGCTATAAATAAATATGAGCGCTGCAGGTTTCAAAGTCCAGTGCTGCTCTGCTTTGTGTTCTGCTGTTACCGCGGAAACAGTCCGAAAGCGCCTCCTGCTGGCAGAGAATTAATCTGCATGTAAAATAAGGCTGTTGTTGTGAGTAGGGTATTCATGCAATACCAGAGTGCTGTAGTTTCAGAATCGGATTTCTAGGACCCTATAGTTTTTTTGTTGTTGTTTGTTTGTTTGTTTTAATTTTATTTATTTTTTTGTATGTATGTATTATGTCAGGTCTTCCAGCCAGTTCTATCAAACCTTTACAATTAATCCAGAACGCGGCAGCAAGATAAATTTTTAATGAGCCAAAAAGAATGTAAGAAAGAATGAAGAACCTCTCTTTGTCAATTTACACTGGTTACCAATAGCTGCTCGCATAAAATTCAAGGCATTAATGTTTGCCTACAAAACCACCTCTGGCTCTGCACCCTTTACCTAAATTCATTACTTCAGACTTATGTACCCTCTAGAAGCTTACGTTCTGCAAGTGAACGACACATTATTGTTCATCCCAAAGACACAAAATCACTGTCACAGACTTTTACATTAAATGTTCCCTCCTGGTGGAATGACCTGCCCAACTCAATCCAAGCAGCTGAATCCTTAGCCATCTTCAAGAATCGGCTAAAAACACATCTCTTCCATCTTTATTTGACCCTCTAACTCTAGCACTCTCTATTCTAATTCTATTCTTAAAAAACAACAAAAAACATGTCCCTTTTAGACTTGCACTCTATCCATTTACAGCTTGTTTTCTTAAAAACAAAACAACTAACAATAGCTTTTCTAATCTTTTTGTATTCTATCCGTTTTCTTTTTATTTATTATATAATAAAAAAAAATTGCTACGTGTACTGCGTTTAAGCTAACTGAGACTTGTTATAGCACTTGCATATCATTACTCTTTTGTTGATTTTGATTGATGCCATTGTCCTCATTTGTAAGTCGCTTTGGATAAAAGCATCTGCTAAATGACCAAATATTAGTAGCTCATACTATTTTATAGCACTTGCTGTTCAATTCTGTATATTATTACTTTTAAGGAATTATGTAGTTGTTTAATTGTATACACTTAATTATTGTCCTAACCAACTCCTAACCCTAAATATACCCGTTGGTAACCCTCTTGAAATATTTAACCTAATTTATTTCAATATATTCTATTTATTCTGGTTTTAAATTCAGTTTTCTTGGAAAGGAAGACATGTGTTTGTGCGAGACTTCAGTTCATTAGCCGCAGCGCTTCACGTCTGATGTGTGACACACTTAAAGTGCAGTAAACGGTAAAACAATTGCGGTACAACTTAGTGTGATTTTTAGTTCTTTAATAAATGTAAAATAATTTAAAAACAAATACTAATTTACAACATACAGTATCACAATGAACTGTTTTGCACAGCTAAAAAGGCTAAATGGAGATTGCTGACTCCCCCTCAAACAGTTCACGCTAGCTCTTACATTAAAAATAAGATGGAAAGATAACAAATGAATAGTTTCCATGGATCTAGTCTTTGCATCTGTTTGTTTGATGTTTGAATCAGGTCTCCTCTGTTGGAGTAGATAGCACTGTCCCAAAAAATAGGGTCCTAGTAATGCAGTCCTAGAACTGCAGCCTCCGGTACGGCAGGAACATTGGGTTGTTTTTTGTTGAGACCAATGTAAAAATCAACCCATGCTTTTACCCTGCAAACACACAGAGCTGTAAATGTGAACTGGTGAATCGATAAAAAGATAATTCATTTTAAAAATCTAAACAGTAAAATGTGTTTGTATGTTATTTAATTAATATAATAATTTATTGATAATTGTTTAAATTAATATAATTAATACTTTTGACTCATCCATTTTCTTAAAAAATGGTTTAAAGGCTGAAATGTGAAGTGTATTATTTTATAAAACTTTTTGTTTTCCTGAAAACTTGTATCTGAACTGTAAATCATGCTTTTTACAGTCATTTTACAGTTTAATATATTACCATAGGCATTGCCCTGCCCCGCTCGTATGGTATTAATTTTATTTGTGCAGGTCTTAAAAAAGGTCTTAAAAAGTCTTAAATTTGAGCTTAAAAATCCTGCAGGAACCCTGAAAAACAACTAGTTCTCAACCAGTGTGTTTGTTATACAAAGATAGCAACTGTAGTGAAGGAGCAACTATGGTGAAGAGTAACTACAGTGCAATTTCATTATGATCTGCAGTACATGAGTACAAAAGGTAAAGCTTACACCCAGACCCCCCCCCCCCCCCCTCCCTTACTAGGATATCACATGTTCATGACCACAGTGGTGCCTTATAAAAGTTCAAAAGCAGAAGTTCAAAGCAATACAGCCTACTTGAAGCAACAATTTCTAATAATCTCACATTTACCTCCACTTATTAATGGAATTCATGGAACATGGAATGGATAAAGATGAAGATAAAGAGAAGATGAACATCTACGCCAATGTACATGCTGTAAACATTCATGACGTCAGGACAGAAACAGAGAACACCAGGAAACACCAAACACCTCAACACACAGGTACTGCAACTCATTTAATTATAAAAACAACAACACACATTTGACACACATATAACACATTTAAGTTATATGAATGTTTAATAATCTTCAGGAAGTGATTGCTTGAGGAACAGAAGCTCCAGAGCAGCTGTAGTGTGTTTGGTGCTGCTGTGTGTTCTTCTGCTGACTGCAGTCATAGTGCTGTGTGTCATCTTCACTCAAGAGAGACAACAGCTCATATCCAAGATTGAAAACCTGATCAATGAGAGAGAGCAGGTAATGCTCAAGAACACAGACCTGACCAGTGAAAGAGAACAGCTACTCATTAAGAACACAAACCTGACCAGTGAGGGAGACCAGCTGAGAAATGAACTTCAGATTTGTGGTAAAGTTTCTATTGTCAATGTAGTTATTTGCTATACAGCAGACATTTTAAAAACCATGGAGTTGGGTTGTGGTCTCTGTAACTTTCTGTGCACACAATATATGATTATTTTATCTGTTATAAGATAAGGACAGATGAGTGTAAATGGGAATAAAAAGCTAACAGCTGAACTGGTTCTGTTAACAGTTGGATGGACTTGCTATCAATCCAGTTTTTACTACAAGTCCAATGAGCAGAAGAATTGGACTGAGAGCAGGAGAGACTGTACAGAGAGAGGAGCAGATCTGATCATCATAAACAACAGAGAGGAACAAGTGAGTGAAAATCAGTTTTATGTGTGTTTATAGTGTTTAGCAGCTAAATGAGAGATGATCAGATGAAGTGTGTCTATTCATGAAATAAATGTGCAACTGTTTCTTTTGCTCAGGATTTTGTTCATAACATTTCTGGTGATGCTGTAGTTTATATTGGTCTGACTGACATTGATGTGGAGGGCAGCTGGAAATGGGTTGATGGCAGCACACTGACCTCTGGGTGAGAAATCACTGAACTGAGCTGATTATATTATAAATTATTCTCACAGTCAGTATCATATCACACAGAAAGCAACACTGATCATCTAATGCTGATCTGTACTTTCAGCTTCTGGGCATCCAATGGAGAAATAACAGAGCCAAATGGAGTAAGAAGAGAGAACTGTGCTGTGACTGTGGCTAAACCTCCACCAGAGTGGGCAAATTTAGTAGGGTGGCTTGATGTTGATTGTAATACAGCTTATCAATGGATCTGTGAGAAGAGGATTTCACAAATCAAACTGCCATAGAAACATCACACACCTTTTTGACACAAGTTCAACAGTACAAAACTTGTAATAACTTCTCATCTAAAGCAGTATTTCTCAACCTTGTACCTGGCAAATGCCTACAACTGCACATTTTGAATATTTCCTTTGTCAGACAGCCATTTCATGTGCTGGAGTTTCTTCTAATGAGCGGATGAGTTGAGTCTGGTGTGTTTCATTAGGGAGACATGCAAAATGTTCAAAATGGGACTCCAGTGCCTTTTCCGTGCCTGCTTCATGCCTTGCGGGATGGGGCTGTTGTTCCCCACGCACACTATTAAACATTTACATGGAGGAACCTTATGAACACAAGCGCGCTCACACACACAGGTGTACACTCAAGCATTCACATTGGTATAAAAACAGGTGCTCACAGACACACATTGTCTTGATCTGCTGTTGCTTCAAAACTTATTTTGTAATATTAGTTATGTGTGCTGCTCAATAACATTTAACATTTAGAATTTATTGTGATTCATACAGATGTTGGTTGTTGCTGCAGTCTCTTTGATGTTGTGTCTTCGGTTGTTTTCTTCTGTTGTTTTCTCTCTTTGTCAGCAGGTATCGAAGCAAATTGTCTTTTTTTTTCTTTCCTCTCTCTCTCTATCCCCCATTCTCCTTTTTTCTCTCTCTCTCTCCCCCTTCTCTGTTGACTTTCCCCACAACTTTCTTTTATATTTTATTTTCCTTTCTTCTTTCTCTCTCTTGTTTTCTCTGTCCCCTGGTCTTGTCTGTCACAGTGTGGTTAAGTAAAAGGGTATATAAAATTAAATTAATTAATTAATATAAAAAAAAAAGATTAAAAAAAAAATAAAAAATAAAAATAAATAAAAATAAATATTTTTAATAAAAAAAAAAAGAAAAAGGAAAAAAAGAAAAAAGGCTGTGAATGATGATAGCATAGCCACGCATATGTACTGTCATGTGTTATCTGTGCTACTGACAGGCCAAAAAAAAACAAAATGGGACTCCAGAAATGTCTTGCAAGTGAACATCACAGAGACTTCTGCCATATAAGTGAGATTCCAGTCTTCAGTTATTATTTGCACATTATTCAGTTATCACCAGTCATTGCAAGTCACTCCAGTACTTAACTCTCTGGGGTCTGAGGGGGTTTTGGGGTCCTGGAGAAGTTTTGACATGTCCTGACATTTCTGCCTTTTTCAGTCTCTTAAAAACATATTAATGTCTAAAATCTGTTTACACTGTAAACTGGGCTACAATAATATGTGAGCAGCATGAAAGTACAGTAGGTGGCCAACCAGAACTAGCTTTTTACCGCCGTGAGCGCCGCCGCGTCTGCAAAATGCAAGTTATCAAGCGAACGCTTCAAAGTGCATTTTCACAAAGAGCTGTCAGCTTTGCCTCGCCAATGTGTTACATTTGACGGCTGCAGTCAGCAGAAAATGAAAGAAAAACACTGTAGGCCTAGATAAAATATTTCATATTCACCGATGCAAATTTAGTACTTATGAAGTTATGTGCATTTCTCACTTAGAACAAATTCAAGCAGGATAAATGTCAAGTCTATGAGCCTGTGCTTATATTTACGCTAAGCTAAGTATTATACATTATTTTAGAACCGAAACATTTAACAGGTGTGCAGCATTATTTATAATATAAATCATGTGTTATGTTACCTTAAAGAAATGGTGGTTTACTTGGCATCAGAGCATTAAAAGTGGTAGAATATTTCAGTAGGCTAGGCTACATACATGGATTCTAAATCTCAATATTCTTACATAACTTAATATTTGTCACAAATACATTTTTAATTTATATATTAAAATTTCTTTAATAAAACAGCATGCATTTTTGTCACGCACATACTTTGATATTCACTACCTGTCCTTTATTTTGACAAATAACTACTTGGGAAAAAGATCTGTTCACTAAGAAATTGTTGCTTATTTTATTAATTCTTTCCTTTATTTTAGTACAACGTTTTTCAGATTAATGCGTTAAAAATATTTAACGCCGTTAACGCAGGGGCGGGGCTAGGGTTGACCACCCCATTCACAACTGCTGCCTCTGTCTCTTTTTTCTTGGAAAGGATTGCGTTTATTTAGATGTAGAACGTCTTTATGACCACACCAACCGGGAGACGTTTCAGACGTGCGCTCTAACGTCGCCTCCGCGCCAGGCGTGAGTCAAACGAGCGCGTAAAAGATACTGTGCTCATAGCCTGTATCATTTCATATCAAACAGCGAAAGAAACTACGTGCATGCAATGTCCTAGTTATGCTGTCAGTTAAGGCATGAAGTTACCAAAAAGGCGATGCTGCCTTAAAACTGTGTGCATGTATGCAATATGTTATATATGACCTCATATTTAAGAACATGTCTCTGAAATTGTTTTTCAAAACTTTCCCGAAGCACCCCAGCACTGTCTCCCTCATCTAACACACCCGATTCAACTCGTCAGTTCATTAGAAGAGACTAAGACCTGAAGTGGGTCAGAAAGCAGCAGAAGCTTTTAAAGCAATAGCAGGCAAATAATAATAACCAGCTGCTGTGATGTCTATTAATCCAAGAACAAAAGAAAAAAAGAGTAAATCAATAACTTTCATAGCTTTAAGGGGTTCATCTTTATTTAATTTAGAATTTAGTGTTTGGTTACTATTCATTTTCTGTATATTTCTGCTGAAGGGCACAGGTAGCTAAATGTGTCATTTATTGTAATGGGTTCATGTGAAGATTGTTTTAAGTTCACTTAACTTAGAAGTTAAGTCTAATAAATGTTAAAATTGATAGCTCTCAATTATACTGTAATGCTGAATGTTACAGTCAATGGTTAAATATTAAAACCTGTTAACCTGCACCCCCCATATTGGGAATCACAGCTGAAAATGACTAACTAAATTAAAATGGTAACAGCTCCTGACTTCAGTGTGCCACACACACAATTGTGGTGTCTTTGGAAAGAAGACCCTTTGGCCTTTACTATCCATCATCCAGAGTTGATGATGCTCAAAAATATAAAAAGTTATAGACACTGAAGTGCCTTGATAAAAATTGTACCACACTGAATTTTTTTTTATTTCATATAAAAATACATGAAATCAGTCCTGGAGCAATCTAGAAAAGTAATGGGTTGAAAGTCACATGTCTCATGAGATTATATTTCAAATCTGAAGACGATACCATGAAAAATGAGATTCCTGCAGACATTTTTCTAGTCCCCCCCCCCCCCCGTTTGAGGAAAAATATTTACCAAATTATTGAAGAGTTCTACTACAAACTATTTAGTCTTTATACATGCCACTGCAGTTTTTCAATTATAAAACAGTAGACATAATCTTAGAAATCGTATAAGTGATTTATTTGAGAACTAGAAAAATACAATAATAATAATTTTTGAGTGATGAAAAAAAAAAACAATAATAAAATAACTTAATTACATACTGATTTCCTGACAAACAGATGCTCTCCTGCTCATACATTAGTAATCACATGCTGAAGATCATTCATACAGATGCTAATCATACTGATGGCTGCCCAATATAGTCAATATTCACATTATAATGGCCTTTTATATAGACTGCATTCACACTGATATCTGTGAACAGTCAGTAATTACATGCTGCTTATCAGCCATAGAGATGTTAATCATCCGGATACAGGCACATTCTCCTCAAAACACGCAAACATATATGAAAACTGCTGAAGAAGAAAAAAAAGAAATGTTTATTTGTGCTAAAAAGATCGCTAAGTTACGCACCATCAGATGACAGGTGCGTCACAGCGTGCGTCACGCGCCGTCGCGAGGGAGCGCCAGAATTCAAATAAACAATCTTCCGTGTATCTTTGACTTTTTTATTTTTGGATGATTTCATTCTGTTTGGGACATTGTCTGCTACAAAATCATGCTGTTTTTTTACCACCAAGACGCTGTTTTTGAGCGTAATTTGTTCCATAACGGACACAAACAATAACTTTCCCTCAAGAGATGAGACGTAAACAAAGGATTAACGATCTAAATTACAGCGTTGTTGTTTCTTTGGACTAAAAGTGCTCGATGGAATGTTGTTCAGTGGACTCTTATCTTTCAAACTAAACCAGGATTTACAGCAGTGGATACGTTTGAGAGTCGTTATCAGGATGAATATGGTATGTTCTGCGGTTTATTTCTACATGTTTTGATGTGTACTGCTTACACAAATTTAGCAAATACATTCCGTATAAGCTTTCTATCGAAAAACAGCGATCTATCGTCGATGCTAGAGGCTTAGACCTTCAAAATGATATATAGTTTGTCAAGATTCATTTTGTCCTGTTTTACTTTATCTGTTTGAAAACAATGACGTGTGCAAACAAAGAGCTTTCAGTGCGCCCGCGTCCTGGTGCATGTTAACAGGGTAAAGGGAAAAACAATTTTATAGAGACATCAAAAGTAGTATTGATATCAGTGATGCTGGCCTTCAATCATAAAAAAGATGCCATTAAAGAAATATTAAAAATATACTGTCTTTATGTTGATTGTACATTGTACATTTGAAGATTGAATGTGAAATTATTGCAATATAAAAGTATATTTAAAAACTTTAATGTTAGGTGGGATTAATTTTAGAAAAATGTGCAATTAATTAGTTATTGTTTTAATCGATTGACAGCACTAATATAGACTATTCATCCAATAGAAAACAGTTATTTTAAATAACTGTTTTCTATTTGAATATATTTTAAAATGTAATTTGTTCCTGTGATCAAAGCTGAATTTTCAGCATCATTACTCTAGTCACATGATGTTCAGAAATCATTCAAATATTCTGATTTGCTGCTCAAAATACATTTATTATTATTTTTATTATTATTATTGTTGAAAACAGCGGAGTATAATTTTTTGTCAGGTTTCTTTGATGAATAGAAAGTTCAGAGGAAAAGCATTTATCTGAAATAGAAATATTTTATAACATTAAAAATGTCTTTATCATCATTTGTGATTAATTTAAAGCATCCTTGCTAAATAAAAGTATTAATTTCTATAATTTCTTTCCCAAAAACTCAAAAATTATACTGACTCCAATCTTTTGAATGGTATAATGTATAATGTTATAAAAGCTTTTTTAATTTTAGATAAACGCTGATCTTTGGATCTTTCTATTCATCAAAGAATCCAGAAAAAAGTACTCAACTGTTTTATTTTGTTGAACATTTGACTATTATATTCATGTGCAAGTTCAGGGTTTTGGTACTTTAAAGTTTCATGGTTCAAGGTACTTTAAATATACACTGTGTATGCTCCTGAAATAAAAGTTTAGAAAGATGCGATGCATTGTTTTTGTTAATGACTCATACAGTATCTTTACAGGGTATAATCAACAATTTTCCATTGTCTAGTCTTTAATAAGCAAACAAAAATCACAATAAAATGAATATAATACTATAGTATCTGGATCAGTTGTTGAGAATAAGACAAAAACATTTTGAGTTAGGGGATAAACCTCATAAATTGCTGGCTCGAGAGCTGAGGAGCTTACAAGCTAATAAAGCATACAGAAAATTAGATCGAAAGCTGGGGACATTATTGTGGATCCTAAAGGTATAAATGATTGTTTTAGGGAATATTATGAACAGTTATATACATCAAGAGCAAGAGGGGACATTTCTGATTGGCTAGGGCCCTTGAATCTTCCTAAACTGAGCGATGATGCGCGTGACGCCTTAAACTCTAACATTACTATTCAAGAGATTGTTGATGCTATAAAATCTTTCCCTAACGGCAAGGCAGCAAGGCCGGATGGTTTTGGTATCAAATTATATAAAAAGTATTCTGGGAAGCTAGCTCCACTTTTGCTGAGGATGTTCACTCATTCTTTTGAAACTCAAATGTCCTGACACATTATATCAGCGGTTTTCAACTCCAGTCCTCGCGCCCCCCCGCTCTGCACATTTTGTATGTTTCTCTCTTCACTTCAGACCTTTGTTCTATTCGACCGTAAGTGCCCTGCGAAGTGGACTTCACAGGATATTCCGCCATCATTCCAGTTCGAAGCGAGCGTATATGTTCCATCCAAAGGGCATTGAAGTGTGCGAGACGTGAATTTAAATTGTATTTATTTACAGAGGTATATTTTGTCACACTTCACTAGTAAGTTTCGTCTGTGTGTGATGACGCTGGCGTAGCGCAAATCCGTGAATAAATAAGTTCCGAAGTGAAGTAAATGTCAACGGATTTCTCATGCTTAGGGAGTAGGGAGCAATGAACACTGTGTAGGGAGCATGTCAATCGGAACACAGTTCATTCATGGAACTTTCTTCTAATGAGCTGATGATCTGAATCAGGTGTGTTTAAACAACAGAGACAAAATGTGCAGAGCGGGGGGGCGCGAGGACTGGAGTTGAAAACCGCTGCATTATATGACGCTAATAGCTCACTAATATTGAAAGAGGGATGAGACTGAGCCTTCATCTTATAGGCCTATTGCATTATTAAACTGACATTAAAATAAAAAAATATTAGCTAAAAGATTAAATAAAAATATTTCATCGGTTGTACATACAGATCAAACTGGTTTTGTTCCTAATAGATTTTAATTTTTTAATGTTAGAAGATTAATGACCATAATGTATCATAAGTTTTAAAAAGGCTCTAAGGTGGCAGCCTTGTGTCTAGATGCAGAGAAGGCGTTTGATCAGCTGGAATGGGCTTATATGGTGAAAGTTTTGAAAGAATGTGGGTTTGGTAGTCGTTATGTGTAATGGATTACAACATCCATTGCGCCATCACGATATAGCTCGTGATGGTGCCGCAGATGGCAGCTACTGTGCTTTGCTCTCCAGTGTTTGTACTGTTTTTGTTTGTTTTTCCTGTTTTTTGTTTCTCAAGCACGATCAGCTTTACCAGGGATGAACTGCTGAACATTCGGCAGAACACACCACAAAATCTTTTACCGGATTTTGATTACTCGGACGCTTTGCTGGACATTATAGTTGGCGGAGCTGCGGTGTTGTTTAGACGCTACAGGTCGCGCAGACGGGGGAAGCGAGCCGGCGCACTTGTGAAGCTTCGTCAGCGCGGATTAAGAACGCCGTTGCCTAGCATCCATCTCGCGAATCTCCGCTCTCTACCCAACAAAACGAACGAACTTCTCCTGCTCTCCTGGACAAATAAGGATTTCTCAAACTCTGCTGCTCTGTGTTTCACGGAAACCTCGCTGAAGGATACCATACCGGACAGTGCGTTACATCTTCCCAACTTCCAGCTGATCAGAGCAGATCGTGAGGCAGAATCAACGGGGAAAAATCGTGCGGTGGCGGGACGTGCTTCTACATCAATGAGAGGTGGTGTACAGATGTAACCGTGTTAAAGAAGATGTGCTGTTATGATCTAGAAACGCTCTTCATTAACTGCAAGCCGTTCTATTCGCCGCGGGAGTTCTGTTCGTTCATTCTCGTGAGTGTTTACATTCCACCGCACACGAACGCCAGTTCAGCTTTACAGAAACTCGCTGATCAGATCACAGAGACTGAGCAACAACACCCGGATTCTGTTTTAATCATTCTCGGTGACTTTAATAAAGCAAATCTCTCACGCGAACTGCCAAAATACCGACAGCACATCACATGTCCCACCAGAGACAGTAATATATTGGATCACTGTTACACAGCGATAAAGGATGCATATCACTCTGTCCCTCGAGCAGCTTTAGGACTATCTGATCATTGTTTAGTTCATCTTATACCAACCTACAGGCAAAAACTCAAATCTGAAAAACCTGTATTAAAAACTGTTAAAAGATGGACTGCTGAAGCGGAGCAAGATTTAAAAGCTTGTTTTGACCTCACTGATTGGAGTGTTTTTGAAGCTGCTGCCACCGATTTGGACGAACTCACAGAGACTGTAACAACATATATCAGTTTCTGTGAAGATATATGTATTCCTACCAGGACTCGTTTAACCTACAACAACGACAAACCATGGTTCACAGCAAAACTCAGACAGCTCCATCAGGCCAAAGAAGATGCTTACAGAATGGGGGATAAAGTCTTGTATAAACAGGCCAAATACACACTGGAAAAGGAGATCAGGGTGGCTAAGATGAATTATTCTGACAAGCTAAGGATTAAGTTCTCTTCCAGTGATTCTGCTTCAGTGTGGAAAGGTATGAAAGACTTTACAAATTACAAGACACCATCCCCCAGCACTGTGGAGAATCAACAACTAGCAGACGATTTGAATGTCTTTTGCTGCAGGTTTGAAAAAACACCCCACACCCGCCCTGAACACCTCTCCACACAACCATTAACACCTCCAGCCCCCTCTCCCCCACACCTGCACTGAAAATAAGTGAAGACGACGTGCGGCAGGTCTTCATAAAGAACAAAAGAAGGAAAGCACCAGGCCCAGATGGTGTGTCACCAGCCTGCCTTAAATCCTGTGCTGACCAGCTAGCCCCCATTTTCACACAGATTTTCAACAGATCACTGGAGCTGTGCGAAGTCCCCTCATGCTTCAAACGCTCCACCATCATCCCTGTCCCAAAGAAACCCAAAATTACTGGACTTAATGACTACAGACCTGTGGCTCTAACGTCTGTGGTCATGAAATCATTTGAAAGACTGGTTTTGGCTTATCTGAAGGCCTCCACTGGACCCTTACTGGACCCCCTGCAGTTTGCCTACAGAGCAAACAGGTCTGTGGATGATGCAGTCAACATGGGACTGCACTTCACCCTGCAGCATCTGGACAGACCAGGGACTTATGTGAGGATCCTGTTTGTAGACTTCAGCTCTGCTTTTAACACCATCATCCCGGACACCCTTCAGAATAAACTGACACAGCTCTCTGTCCCTACCTCCGTCTGTCAGTGGATCAACAGCTTCCTGACAGACAGGCAGCAGCTTGTGAGGCTGGGAAAATACACATCCAGCACCCGCACCACCAGCACCGGAGCCCCTCAGGGCTGTGTTCTCTCCCCACTGCTCTTCTCCCTCTACACGAATGACTACATATCTAAAGACCCCTCTGTCAAGCTCCAGAAGTTTGCAGACGACACCACACTGATCGGCCTCATTCAGGACGGTGACGAGTCTGCCTACAGACAGGAGGTTAAGGAGCTGGCTGTCTGGTGCAGTCTTAACAACCTGGAGCTCAACATGCTCAAAACAGTGGAGATGATCGTGGACTTCAGGAGAAACCCCCCTGCTCTCCCCCCACTCACCATCATGAACAGCACGGTGACTGCAGTGGAGTCATTCAGGTTCCTGGGCACCACGATCTCCCAGGACCTGAAGTGGGTCATTCACATAGACTCCATTGTGAAAAAGGCCCAGCAGAGGTTGTACTTCCTTCGCCAGCTGAGGAAGTTCAACCTACCACAGGAGCTGCTGAAACAGTTCTACTCTGCCATCATTGAATCCGTCCTCTGCACATCAATATCTGTCTGGTTCAGCTCAGCTACCAAATCTGACCTCAGAAGACTACGGAGGGTAGTCCGGACTGCTGAGCGAATCATTGGTACAACCCTCCCTACTCTCCAAGAACTGTACTTATCCAGAGTGAGCAAAAGGGCTGGCAAAATCACTCTGGACCCCTCACATCCAGCACACTCCCTCTTTGAACTGTTACCGTCTGGTCGACGCTACAGAGCTCTGAGCACCAGAACGACCAGACACAGGAACAGTTTCTTCCCCCGAGCAATCCATCTCATGAACACCTGACATTAACGTGGAACACACAACACTATTTTACAACTATTTATTCACCACACATACATATATAATATACTTATTTTTTTTTTTTCCATTTCAAATTTGCACATCAGACCTGTACACACATGATTGTCTGTATTGCATAGTGTTTTTGCTATTTTGTACATTGCCTATTTGTATATTGTTCTTTTGTTGTCTGTGTCCTGTCCCGTTGCTGTCTCCCGTTCTGTTGCACTGTGGAGCTTTGTCACTATAACAAATTCCTCGTATGTGTAAACATACCTGGCCAATAAAGCTCATTCTGATTCTGAACATTGTATGCTCAACCAACTTCTGTACTTACAAATCAAGAGAAGTCAAAGCCATTTTCATTACATCATGGGACACGTCAAGGATGTCCCCTCAGTCCTTTGCTTTTTGCGGTTGCGATCGAGCCTCTTGCGATCAGTATTAGAAATCATTTATCTATTAAGCATGCAAGTCTGGGAAATGTGGATCATTACATTTCCTTATATGCAGACGATATTGTTCTTTTTCTGTCAGATCCTGAACAGTCAGCCCCTTTACTCTTAGATCTTATAAAATCATTTGGTACGGTCTCTGGACATACAATTAATTGGCAGAAGAGTGAATTCATGTCTTTAGGTGCTGATCTTGATACTGAATTATTGCAAAATCTCACTTTTAAAATCACAGACAGACTTAAGTATATCTTGGAGTTGTTCTGCCCAAAAACCCCAAATTAATTTTTAGGCTGAATTTTCTTCAGAAATTGGAAGATTTGAAGATAGACATAAGCAAATGGAGGGCACTTTCTCTCTCCATGATAGGCTGTATAAACGCTGGAGTAAAAAGGTCTCTTTGCCTAGATTTTTATATCTTTTTTCAAAACATTAGATTCGGTAATTCTCCCTTTTATCTGGGGCTTTAAAGGTCACAGAATATCAAAGATACATTTACAGAAGCCAAGAAATAAATGTTTCTTACATTATTATTGGGCAGTAAATGCCAGGGCTCTTGTCTATTGGCAGGAGAATTATAAAGTGGAAATCTCCCCTGGGTTGCTATTGAAAAAAATGTTTGTTGTAAAAATAGTTTGTTTTCAGGACTTTTCTTTTCAGATCCTGGATCGCTTGCATCTGTCAAGATTGATAATTTTATTGTTTCAAACTGTTTGAAAATATGGCGCCAAATTAAGTAGGGCTGCAAATTACCTGACACTTATATTTCTGCCTCAGTATTTCGTAATCATGCATTTCCTCCCATCTCTGATACGACATTCAATATCTGGAGATTGAGTGGTATAGTCACCCTGGTGGACTTATATATTAACAAACATTTTGCCTCATTTTCTCATCTAAAAGAGAAGTTTTCTCTCTCCATAACACACTACTTTCGACATTTACAGATTAGAAATTATGTATGTCATGCGGTACCCAATTTTGAATCTCTGGTCATGTGATCTCAACATGTCTGTCCACGTGAGGCTCTGTGTCAAATAAAATCTCTTTAATTAAGACATTCATATCACATTCTTCAGAAACATCATTCATTTCTGCAGAGCTGGACATTTTAATAACTGGATCAAACGAGTGAGTCAAGCTTTGAGAAAGAAACCAACCTGTTTGTTCCTCAGTCTCTTCTTGTTTCAGACTGAATACTGCTTCAATCCTGAAGTCTTCAGTCTCCTCTTTAATAATCTCCATCTTTATAACAGTGCGTCACGTGATCTCAGTCGCTTCAGCAGGAGTTTTTCTGTGTGTTTAAGATGAAGAGAACCATGAACAGAGAGCAAACCCAAACTAAATCTCTCCATCAGCTCCCTAGTTCAGTAGATTAAACAAAAACACTCAAAACTAGTGCTGCTAATTCATAAAAGAGCACAAGTTATACAGACATTTCATGTTTTAGTTGAGATATATACGGTAAATCAGAATTTGTAGATTATATACACTAAATCACACTAGCATCAGAAGATTTTCAGCAGGTTTGTAACAGTTGTGTTTGTTGATCTCGCTGCATTTACAGTTTTGATCAGCAGGTGATCAGCGAGCGGAGATTCGAATCACTGAATCATTTGAGAAACAACCGATTCAATCGAGTCATTGAATCATTTGAGAAGCATCCGATTCAATCGAGACTCAAAAAGCTCAGTTTCTCCGTCGCTACTGAGAAGTGAGTTAATTAGTGTTGATGATAAACTGATTCAGGACACAGGGAGCGAAATAAGACGCACCTTTTCTGTTACTCTTGTGCACGTGCGTTTACTCACACAAAATAACGCCTATTAATGTAAGATAGCAAATAATTAAAGCTTAAAAACTATACAATTGACTGAACGGTTTCTATCAGTTTAAATACTTAAAAACACAGACCTTTCTTGAGCCGAATCACAACAGACGCGGGAGCGCGCGCGGCCCAATGACGTCACGCAGCCAGAGCACAATCCACACGAATCATACTAATTCACATATAGAAAACGCACGAAGTTATACGATACTGGATTAATTCAAAGAACGGATAGCAGATTCCCAAAAGCTTCTAATTTCTCTCTAAATATGGAATCAATTTACTGCCACAATATGCAAAAGAATAAAGTTTTGCAAAAGAAAATGAAAGTATTGAGAAAAATAATTGTGCTTTTTGTAAACAAAAATAAAGAATTGCAAAATATAAATGAAACAGAGCAAAAGCAATGATTTTGCAATACATATTTTTTTACATATCTACAATTAGCCGTGTTTCTTATGTGTTATCATGTGCATACACTTCAGGTAAGTACCCTGCGTTACCACTCATTTTCCTGTATGTACACCGTACAATATATTTACCATGTATGTACCAGGGAAGTGCATGTACTGTAAAATGAAGTGCTACCGCAATTCATTAAGTATATATCCATTCATTATATGATTTATTGAATGCTTATGTTTTAGATACACTATATTGCCAAAAGTATTGGGTCGCCCCCTTCTAATGAACAGGTTTGACTACTTTAGTAATTTCTATGAGTACAAATCTTAATGTTAAAGCATATAATGATTTTCTTGGGAATTGTGTGCTTCTAATTTTATAGCAACAGTTTGGACTCTTTTCTATTCTAACATGACAATGTCTCTGTGTATAAGACAAGGTTCAAAAAGAAATGATTGATTCAGTCAGTGTGGAAGAACTTGACTGGTCTGCATAAAACCAAGTCCTAATCCCAGTTTAACACCTCTGGTGTGACTGTAAATGCAGACCTTGAGCCAAAAACTCATCACCAATCACCAATGACTTGTACATATGGGTACAGATACAAGATTTGTACTCATAGAAATTACTAAAGTAGTCAAACATGTTCATTAGAAGGGGGCGACCCAGTACTTTTGGCAATATAGTGTAGATACATCTCCCCAGTTTACTTAAAATATTACTTTGCAAATTAAACAGATGAACAATTTCAAAGTCTAAACTAGTGCTTATCAATCTTTTTGAATTCAAGTCCTTCTATTGTCCACAACAATATTTGAAGCCCCCAATTACAATTTCTACTCCATAAAATATTCTACAACTTGACTTAACTACAAAGTAGGGCTGGGCGATATATCGAACACGATGATCATGCGCATCTTGTCAGTAAAGCCGGTTCCGTGAATAGCGGTACATCTCCATCACCTGTTTTCGAATGGAGCGCCATTTAATACAAAGAGCCATAGATCAATGACAAGTGTAATAATTTTTAGCTCTTGGTTTAAGCTTTTATTTCAAATTTTAGCTTTAGGGAATTGAAATCTTAAAATTAGGGATGATTTGATTGAACTGATGATCATTCAATATTCATTATTTATACCTTATCACGATCGTCCAGCGAATCGTTAGAATCAGTATATCATAGCAATTTAATTTATCTTATTCGTGGCCAAACGATAAAACAAACCAAATAGTACTTTATCAAAGTTATGAGCATAGGTAACGCGATCTGGGCAAAGTTTGATCTGAATAGTACACAACAGAGGACACAAGATTTCTTTATAAATCAAATGAGAGTTTATTTGCTATTCTACTTAAGATACATGAACTAAGCTAACAAATCAACACACATACACACATATACACACGAATGCGCTTTTGAAGAAAGTTAAAGTCTAACGTTAGCCCTCTTTGTCTATTTTAGTGAATTCCAAAGTTACACAAGCAGAGAACTTGTCTATCTTTTACTCTTAAAATTAATTCAACCAGTTTCCAGCAGAATTATAGAGGTTGTTCGTTACTTGCGTTTAAGTTGACTTTGAAAGCTGATCTGGTGATTCCTTCAGACGGCTGATGGAATCCCGGCAGCGTTGCGTGACGTCACTCGAAGTGCGTCCTGGAGTTGGTGGTTTCCTAGCAACGCGCCAGTGGCACTGCTTTGAAGTTCTTTTTAGAGTTTAGTCAGAACTTTGACTAATGCTGCGTCCCAATCCGCATACTATCCGTCCTAAATAGTATTTGAAAATAGAATTAGTATGTCCCAAATCATAGTATGTTGAAAAAAGTATGCCAAAGATTCCCGGATGGTCTATGTAACACAGTTCGTAGAACGGGAAGAAGGAGGCGAGAACCGGCAAACATTTAAAGATGATTAATAAAATAAATAAACACAAAAGTAAAGGAGCAACCCCTCACGGACGACTGCCGCACACAAAACACAAACAAAAGTCCAGGCCTGGTCCTCTCTCGTCTTACACTGTCGTCACTCCTTTTATCCTTCCGGAGCTCCTCCGTGGGACTCGAGACCGGTGAGTGGCGCAGGTGTCGCTCATTATCATTAACTCCACCGGCCTCGCTCCGCTCCCACGGCTCTCGGCCCCGCCCCACTCACTACAGTCTACTACTTCCGGTTAGAATTCAAAGTACAGATCGATGCACACTCTAACGGCTAATATTGCCCACAACACATTGCGTGCAGGAGGGAGGAGCTTTGACAAAGTTGTAACCATGGCGACCGGAGGTGGTAATGGAGATGCGCCTGCAGTATTTAAGTGTAAGGATTTAAACGTTATACTTTAATAAAGTTTTTATTTTTATTTTATTTTGTTATTATTATTGTTTCGTGAGGTTAATGGATTGATGTTGTGTGAAAAGAGTGTTGTGTTTATCTTTTAGGGACCGATGAAGACACTTAGGGGCTAATCAATTGGCGTATTGCCAATGAGTCCCTTTTTACTGGCAAGAGAAATGCCGCCATCAAAGGTTTTGAGTAAGTAGCGGTTATTGACATATTTGTATTAACTGTGCTATTGTTGTATTATGTCTGAAGAACGACAAACAAAAGACACTCAACTTTTATTTTGAACGCAGAAGAGCTGTATCACAGGCACACCACCCTATCTATCTAACTCGCTTGTCTCTGTCTTCCGGGTCTTTTACTCCCACATTAACCCTATAACTGCCGGTGCAGAAAAATAAACAGCACTGTCACAATGATTATAAGGTCTGTGCGCTACACTGTGTTTGTTATATAACTATAATAGGCTTAAATATTTAAATATACTAATTATTAATTAAATATACAAACACCTGAGAAGAGATGATGCCGACCCCTCAGAGGACCACAGAGGATGCCAACCTCTGATCCCCCAACAACATGCAGAATTAACAAATTTTGCCATAAGTTAATATATTAAGTTTCTACAATGTATAAATATATTGTAGAAACTTAATTTCCTGTAAAGCGCTTTGCAACGATTGTATCGTAAAAAGCGCTATATAAAAAAATAAATAATATTTGAGTGTTTATATTTACTGTTATATTGTGTATTAGGGGATTACCACAGATACACAAAGAACTTACAGGATACAGCTTGTACTTTTTGACATTGCTGACATTTCCCAGACTCCTGCATGAACAGTAAGCTCTGGTAATACTTTACAATAAGGTTCATTAGTTAACATGAACTATGATTGAACAACAACCAAACTTGCCCATCCCTGGTCTGGATGAAGTGTTTACGCTGACTGCCAGTTCCGTTTAGTTATTTTTTATTGAAAAGATATTGTTGATGTGAATAACTGAAATTATTAACGGTGTTCTCTTTTGGGTACCTAAGAGCCTTCATCCATGAAACAAATCTGGATGGGAAAGTTTCTGCGGCATGGGTGAAAAAAAAATGGGAAAACTTAAAGCAAAAATACAAAGTAAATGTGATGTTTCATGCCGTCTTTTATTTTTCCATAAATATAAATAACCAGTTAAATAATATTTAAGTAATTGTGAGTGTTTTTCAGCACAGAGGGAGGCAAACTGACAGCAGCATCTTGGAAGTGGTACGGGGTGATGGATGCTGCATTAGGTTCTAAGCCATCCATCACCCCACCACTGCTCATACAATCTGGCAACCAAGATGGTGCTATTGGTTTGTCTCTCTCTGTTGCTGACCCTTCCGATGATGCAGCAGGAAAAGAAAGAGAGGGTCAGGAGAAAGTGAGCTTCTGCTGTATTTGAGAGAGCTGGAGGAAAGGGATGCAAAGAGAGAAGAACAGGCACAACTGAGAGAGGAAACAAAAGAGAGAGTTTGAAGAGAGAGAGAGAGAAGAAAAGAGGAAGAAAGAAAAGAGAGAGAGGAAGAAGCCAGAAGGAGAGAAGAAGAGTTTAGGGAAAGAATGGAGCGTAGAGATGAAGAGATGAGAAGAGAGGCTGCAGCTAGGGAAGAGAGATTCCTGACTTTAATGGCAGTTCTTTCCCAATCATTAATAAAAAAAATAATTGTAATGAATGAAAATATTAATAATAACAGTAAAAACAAATAAATAAAAGGATACATGCAAAAATAAAAGGTAAATGTACAGTAACAATCTCTTGTGTGATTTCCCCCCCCCCCCTATTAAAGTGATTATGATTTTAATACTTTCAGGCTTAAATTGTTCCAGGAACACTAATATGACCATTCTTTATTTCTACTGTAAATGTTTCCTTATACGATAATAAACATCTGAATCCAAGGTGTATAGTAATGGTTCTAGGAGAAGCAGCAAGGACAGGACGAGGTAATGATTATTTGTGTTCTACAGTAATTTTCTAAATATAGTCCTCTCATTTTCATAGGAGTATGTTTCTCCTCAGCTACAATTTTGTAGAGTTTAGAGCTATAAACAGATGTTAACCAGTGTAGAAAGAAAGTCCATGACAAATTGTATGTTGATTGAAATATTTTTAATACTGCCAGTACAAAAGTCTTTATTACTTTTACCATTAATTAATTTGTTTGTTTATTTAACTGGGGATGTGATTTGTAATGTATTTAGAAATTTATGATAGAACAGAACTTTTATAGAACTTTTTAACATGGGAGAGTTGAAAAAGATGATTCTAAACATAGTCATGCTCTGTTAAGGCAGGAACGTGGATGTCAGGTGCTCGTTGACATCACCGTCATCGTCATCATCCACATCCGCATCAATTATGTCACCGGCGGCCAGGTACATGTTGTGTAGAATTACACAGCATGTAATAACTAGTGCTGTCAATCGATTAAAAAATGTAATCGCGTTAATCACAGTCATGGACTGTGATTAATCATGATTAATCACAAATTTAAAATACTAGGATTTACCTGTAAATGTGTTGAAATAAAGAAATGCATGACAAACTAGTTTAAGGAAACATAACCTTTCACACCTCCGCCAGGTATGAGACATAATCCTTATTATTCTTTTATTTTTATTCAGCCATTATCAGCCTTTATACTGGCAATAAAACGTTTACCAAGCCACATCGCTTCAATCCCAGTATACATTTACCAAACTATTATCAAAAGAATTTCTAAATAAATACAACAAAACATTTTCTTGCAACCTTACGTGAAGTATTATGACAAAATGCATTATGAAGAAGACTTGCTCTGGTGCATTAGAGCTAACATTAGCATCATAAGACAATTTATGAGATTAATAGTTCACTTTTACTCAGAACTCACTTTAAACCACCATCGAGTGTTTGTAATAACTTCCTTCTGCGATCACATGTGGAATTGGGTTGTTTACCGTTGTTAAAATATGCTTTTTATAGCCTTTTATATCGCTGCAAAAATGAGCATTTCAGATGTAAGTTACACATTCATCTCAAGAAAATCACATAGAAACCATATCCTATCGTAATCGTGTGTTTATTGTCTTATATAATCTATAGTGGCTGTTGTCATGTTTATTTCTGCTGTGTTGTATGCTGTGGCTGAAACTCACGTTGTTTGTGATGATGTTACATCCGCCTCTCCGTTCTGAAGTTGTCAGGTAACGTTGTACATTCCAAGTATGATACACATTAGTAAAATGATCTATTTAAATTTGTATTTGTCTATATACACTTTGGGCGGCCGCGGTAGATTATAAAAGTACGTTAGCCCAAAAAAATGCAACCCTCGGCTCTGTAATTTTTCCCGCGACTGTATTTTCAAAATGGCCCATGGTCACTTGAGCCGTTCCCCTGGCAACACTGTTCGCTGTATCCTCATCACACACTGATAGATAACCTTCCGCGCTGCGATGATGGGAAGAAGTTGGGGTCAAACCTTATCAAACGATTAATTTGCGTTAAAAAAATATTAACGCGTTAGATTTAGATTAATCACATGCGTTAACGCATTAAAGTTGACACCCCTAGTAATAATGATGGGGGTGAATTCTGGGCTCACCTCAAGGGCTTTAAAAAAAGATGGACCTCCAGCGGGTCTTCAGCATTCCGAAGGCCCTCTCAATCACGCATCTGGCCCTGGAATGATGCCTGTTGTAGCGGGCCTCAACTGGAGAGGCAACAGGTTCACAGTAGGGTGTCATGATGGTGATAGGTGATGTCAAGCAGGGGTACCCTCCATCTCCCAAGATGCACCAGCCCTCAGGTGGATACAACTGCCTGCTGTAAATGGCACTGTTCTTGAGGGCCCTTGCATCATGGACGGATCCAGGAAAGCCAACGCAGATGTCCAAGAACTTTCCGCTGTGATCACACACAGCCTGGAGCAGCACTGAATGGAATAATTTCCTGTTAAAATAACAGGATGCATTGATGGCTGGGGGCTTTATGTGGATGTGGCAGCCGTCAATAGCTCCTACTGCCATGTTTAAAGAAGGAGAGCCTGCCAGCCTGGCAAATCCTGCACCAATTTCCTCCATCTCTTCACCCTGAAGAGTTGCACAATATTTTTTAGCAGGCCAAGGACAACCCTGTGCACTGTTGACTTAGGGATAGCAAAGGCTGAGGCAACAACCCGATCATCAAAGAAACATCACAACCTCGATATCTTTTGACCATCCATGGTCAACCACATAAGGCAGTGCAGCTATGAGGTTGACAATGGATTGTCTTGTCAGACGAAGATAGGGACGGAGGTCAGATTCACTGTCCAGAAACAGCCTCAGGATGGGGACTGTTGCATTCAGCTGACAGTATGGTGTGATGTTGTCAGTCTACAAACCAGTAAATAAAAAGACTCCAGTACTGTGTCAAGTGTCTTTATGCATTATACTTCTGTACTACTTTTGTACTATATATTTCTGTACTACTGTCCTAGATTTATGCCTAAACTAACACACGTATATATTTATATATATATATATATATTTATATATATGTGTGTGTGTGTGTGTGTGTGTGTGTGTGTGTGTGTGTGTGTGTGTGTGTGTATATATGTGTGTTGTAAAAATTACTTAATCTCTGTTTAGTCCTTTCTCTTTCATATTTAAACTTATTTTCTAAGTTTATCTTTTCATTGTTACACACATGATTGCACATGAACATCAGCACCAGTCTCCTCACGAAAGACCTGCGTCTGGTAGATCTACGGCTTCTCTCTTCAAGTTGGTAGGATACATATTAGAGCAGTGTAAATGAAATTTGAAAAAAAAAATGTTTTTATATAAATATATATATATATATATATATATATATATATATATATATATATATATATATATGTATAATGCGAAGAGTAAATTATATTGGATAAATAGGGATGAATGAAATGCCAAATGCTTTGTTTACATTGATTGTGCGTAACTAGGCAACAACGTTCTCTTCCGTTAAATGACGTCTTTGTAGCATGTCCCAGAATGTGCATACTCTTTTGCTACACACTTCAAAGTACATACTTTTCCATAACAAAAAAAGTACATACTTTTAGTACACAGTATAAGTAGGCGAATTGGGACGCAGCATGTGAATGTGAAACATTATTTACACAGTTTTAGGAAAGTAGCGCAGCTGCTTTGCTTACAGGGTTACCGGGGTAACGGCAGCGTCAGCGCCCTCTAGTGGTGAATGTGCGTCATTCAGCGCGTCTCCTTCACTCGCTTCGTCTTTCGTCTCATCTGTGCTCATTTAAATTAAACCGTTGCCTTTTTAAAGTTCAGTAATCATATGAGGCTGTATCGCAATTTTTCCATAAATAAACTGAATAACTTAATACGTTTGTTATAGGCTACTGTATAAGTTCGGCTGTTTTGTATTTTGTATTGTATTCGCACTCATGCTCCTAAATACATTTTCCAGTTCACACACATCTATTTTTAGTCGCAAATGCGAGGGAAATGCTCGCACTGTCGAGCCCTGGGCCTAGGGTAGGGAAACGTGACCCTGGATTGTTCCAGATTTCATAGAAGCCATTGGTGGTTAAGAAACGCAACCATTTCAGTTATTTAGAGTCAAGAGTTTTTCCGTGATTACAGAATAGTTATTAGACTAGAAACCAACCATCCACTGGGTGTCTGACTCTGGGTGTCACCACCCTAGGGTCTGACGTCGACGGTTCCACACGTTTTTATTTCTGGAAAATATTTTAAATATTTCGGCATTAATGCGAATAACGTTAGGTGAAAATAACTTACAACTCTCCAGCTGATCCCACAGCTGATGCCACGTCCCGTAGCAAACTGGACAACAAATTACTACTTGCTGCCATTTTCTTTGAAAACTCTCATCTCTATCGCTTAGCTGGCCTGAGGATTCGACGCGTGAGCTCTCAACCAATGATGCACTGAAGCTACACAAGGACCACCTTCCTCATTTCCATGTTACACACGGAAAAGGAAAAATAAATGAATAAATATATAAATAAATCTAAAAATCAATGTATAAATAATATAAAAATAAATTAAAAAGAATTAGTGAAAAAATAAAAGTATTTTTTTTTAGAAAAAAAGGTAAAATAATAAAGCAGAAAATAATAAATTAAGGGGGAAAATATTTTTTTAAATTAAAAATGAATCATATTTATTTTATCAAGTAGTTTATTCATTTATTCATTTTCCTATTATCACATTTATTTATCTATTTATTCATTAATATATTTATTTATTCATATTTAATTTATGCAGGTTTGGTCCTCCATATCAAAGTGCATTAAAGTGTGCGAGACGTGAATTAAAATTGTATTTATTTACTGAGGTATATTATATGGAAGGATATTTCAGACAATTTTCAAAAGGAATGGCAAATTGTATTTTCCATATGTGGATGCATAAATTGTGACAATTCAAATGCAATTGCAACGACGCAATTATAATTTATTAATTAAGAATTTTAATTATGATTTATAAAAAAAAAAACCCTCTAATGTAGTTAAAACTGTTTGGAAATACTACCAACTTTTTTTGGAATGTGTTGCAGGTCTGAATGACAGGAAAGGATGTATATTTACAAATGACATGAAGTTGACCAGACAAAACATGAAATATTTTGTGTTCATATTGTCTGCAATGAAATACAAGTCAAAGTAAATTTAGAAATCACTACTTTCTTTTATTATTTGCATTTTCCATACTGTCCCAACTTTTTCTGATTTGGGGTTGTATGAGTTCATGGTGTATGTGATGGTTAACCTTGCCTTCTGCAATGCACCCCATTACTTTTCCCAAACTTCACTCGCGTCTCACCCATTTTTGTAGGCAGATTATATATACACATTATATTGTTATGCATACCTCTGGAAATAGAACACCACAGATTAACTGCACTTCATCCGTGAAGCTCAGTTGCGTAGATGTTTTATGTAGTACTGACTTCAGAAAAGCAAAAAGGTTGTCCTGTTGTTCTTCACTGTCAAGGAAGACAGACACCTAAAGGACTTCAGAGGATACCACTTAGAAGTCTTCCCGTTGAGCAAATTATTTTGCCACAATTATTACAATTATTTCGTGGTAATAGGATTTTTAAGTGTATTGTGTGATAGTTGTTAGTGAAGGAACAACTGACTTTAAAGCTAGAATATGCAGAATTGGAGAAACGAGCAAGACTAAGGTAGATTTTGAAAGCAATCAAACGAAAATATTTCACCCCCTACATTTAGGGCTTATTTCAAAGCCAAACCTCCAAAACAAATGGACATGCACTGCCTGAGTACTGCCAAGTACTGCTGGAGTACTCCGCTGAAGATCAATGAGTGCATGGGCAGATTGTGTGCAGGTAGGCAGGTATGTATTTAGAGATGCAGGTAGGCGACCAATCACAGACAGGATTTTTATTGGCCTGTGACTGCCAATAAATGGGCCGCATAGTTGACAATATTTTTAACAAAAGCCCTGGTTGATTTATTTACTGTGAGTCTGTAATGATGAATATGTCTAAGTACCACCAAATGCTGTTCAGCTCCCGGTGACTGTATCTTTTCCTCTGCAGTGCGGTCAAAGACAGCCTGCATGTGGGCTGGAATTTCCTCAGTGATGGCACGCTTCCTTGGCACACTGAATATTGGCTGAAGGGTTCCCTGTAACAAGCTTCTGGCCTCATCGGTCCAGAAGGCAAACCTCTGGCCATACCTTTCAAATATTAACAACAAGATTAATCTAAAGTATTGCATAAAAAATTATTGGTGTCTACTTATAACATTAAGTTAATGTAGTCAACAGGTGAATATACACATATTGTTTAGGGCTGTCATACCCATCAATTTTAAAACGCCCCATTAGAAGAAGACACCACCACGTCCAAATCAAAGGCATGTCCATCTGAAAGAAATGTGACAATGATAAGGAGAGTCTTTAGTTTTTAATGTATCTCTTTACTTTAAGATAAACAAGTATGTATATAAGAAACATTTAAAGCATCAATTTCATCCTTATAAACATTTTTTTGAATCAACTCACCTCTTGGAATTGAAACCCTGTGCTTGTCACAATGGAAAGTGTATACTGAAACAGAGGAGGAGGAAAACATTTGATTTACTATGTTGACAGAAACATGCAAATGGTTTCCACACACACACACACACACACACACATACATAAAAAGCACACTTTACCATAAAAACATAAAAATCCCAGTCATTTCCACAGATCTGGCGTGGCAAGCCCTATAATCAACAAAAAAATAAGGTAAGATTAGTGATACATGAAACATGACTGATAGATCAAAGCTATCTCTCCAAATGGTATTTCACTTTGCTCAACTTTGTTGGCTGAAACAAAGCAGAACGGCAGTGAAACTCCTTGCAGCATGTAGTGCATCTCTTTAGTTCAGGAAAGGATCTCCCTTCTTGGATTGATATGTGTTTCTTGAAAAACATTTTAAAGTTAATTTCATACAAATAAATAGACATAAATGAGGCCTAAGCCTAGTACTTGACCAATTTATTTATTTATCTTTCGTCATACTATTGCCTGCCCTGAGCTGTGTCCTTGAAAGCACTTCATATAGAGTACAGTACACAGTAAATGACACAATCTAACACGTGGTATTTTAACAGTCAATTATTATGATGGCCTCTCTGTTATGTCTGACTATTACAATGTCATATGTCTCAACCAACATTATAAAACCATGTCAAAATGAAGAGACGTACTCATAACATGTATTGTGGGGTAACATTAAACAGGCTGACTGTGAGCACGTGAGTTAAAACATTAAGATTATTTTAACTTACTTAATTAAAATGGAAAAACAATGAGTAGTTAAGCTTTCACAATGAACGTGCTACAGTTTATTGTGCTGTCAATAAGTCAACACAGGCTTATCACGCAACAGTTTCGTTAAATGAATGTGCTAACAATTCATTTCACAGCATTAGAGGCTAATATATGATGGCTATGCATTCAAGACTATTTAGCAAATTACGATCACTTCGGCTATGTTAACTTTCCAATGAAATGCATCACAATTGTTTTTAATGTTAAACAAATAAAAATTGATTCACATTTGATACTCACACTCTGATTGTCATCCATCTTCACCACCAATTCGGTAGGTGGCAATGTCACTAAAACCCTAGGGTCCTAGAAATGCGGTCCTAGGACTGCGTTCCTGAAAATGCAGCCTCCGGTTTTGCAGGCAGATGCTACTCAACTGGTTACCAACACACGACTATAGATCCATGAGGTCGCCATGACGTTGCCACGATGTCGCAGTTACTTACTGGCAACGTCACAAAGTTACGTTGTGGCGACATATATGCACCTTTCACTTTTCCGGTTATCACGACAAAACTTTGGTCACCAGATTACGCTGCAGTTACAGAACAGATACGTAATTTTGTTAGCTGGGAACATGCTTATAATGGTGTTCCGTACAGAGCGCATAACTTTCATTTCACCGGCGAAACTGGGCATTTAACTGGTCAACTGTGAGCCGTTTATTTATTTTAACTGAAGAAAGCAACATTTAAAGGAATAAGAAATGTGAGTACCTTTTTAATTGTTTCTAATTTAAGTTAATTGCTGTTTTAATAAGCTAGAGGACCATGCGAGTTAGGCCTGATTGCATCGTGATATTAATTATGGCACGTGAGTTAAGCATGAACCATGTGAAACTAGTGAATAATGTTACACTATCTTTCTGAAGACAATGAAGAGGGTCAAACAATTTGCATTGATTTAAACCATTTAATGATTGGAAAAACTTCAAAACAAATGATCAGGATGTAGGTGTGTGTGTGTGTTTACAACTATTTACATTTAACACTAAACTGATTAAAAATACAATAACTAGAAATAAACGTGTTTATTTTCTGTGCGCACTAACGTATTTACATAATGTGTGGGTGTGTGTAAAGTGTTGTCTGTCCACATAAAAAACGATTTATGGCAAAGCCAGTCCGTGTCTGGCACTTCCTCCACCTCTGCGCGCTCCAGGTGGAACCACAAATAGCACAGATCACACTGGACTCATTCGTCAATGGCCTCATCTCCTGAGCCAGGTGGGACCACTCTACGGCAGAGAGCAGAGTGTTCTCCATCATCTTCAGTCGGAGGAGGAGCTTACTTTTTTTTGCCTTTTGGCCTCCTGGGCATGTCTTTTTTCCTCCTTCTTCTTTGCTATCTCTTCCTTGCGCTTTCTCTTCTTTTCTTCCTTCTCTTTCTCCTCCGCTTCTTTTTCTACCAGCAGGTCGAAGTACTCGTCGCTGGTGATGACACGGGCTGGCAACGGAATGCGACGCCTCACCTTCTCCTTCCTCTCCAGGGCTGGACTCATGAGGACATTAGCCAGACTCTCTGGGATTACACCTGCTGCCAACAGGTAATTTTTGGGAGCCACTCTATTACAGGTGGGGCAAGGTGTTTGAAAGGTGGTTGATGTTTTGTCAGTAGGTTGAGTGCTGGATGTGTAAGTGAGAGTGGCGTGAGCACTGGATGGTGTGGCTGAAGGAGTGGCGTGAGCACTGGAGGGTGTGGCTGAAGGAGTGGCGTGAGCACTGGATCGTGTGGCTGAAGGAGTGGCGGGAACGCTGGATGGTGTGGCATCACTACCATCTGCAGATGAGAGCACTCTCACCACCTAAGACAATAAAACTTATGTAAAACTCATCAGCACACTTGAAAAGAAATGCAAGTAGCTAGAGGGTGAGTTATCATTGTATTAATGTCAAAATTACCTGGGTGGTGTCCACAGCAGCCCTGGACAGTGGAAAGATGCCAGCCTTGCGGAACCCAGCCTTGACGTTTTGGGCTGTGACAGCAGTGGGGTAAACATGTTTGAGGACAGGTGAAAACTGCTTCTTCCCCACAACAATGTCCCCTCGCACCAGACCCATCCTGGAAGCCAGGGTGGAGAAAGCAGTCTTCAGTGGGTTGAAGACCGCAATATCAAGGGGCTGAAGAATGTGTGTGGTGTGGGCAGGTAGGCAGAGAAGTTCAATTTTGTTTCCCCTGCAGAACATGATAACATCTTTTGAGACATGTGTCTCGTGTTGGTCCATGATTAAAATGAGTGGTCTCTCCTCAGGAGCATATCGGATAAAATGGCGGAGCCATTTCAGGAAGAGCTCCGAGTCCATGTAACCCTTCTCTTGGATGCCATAGAGGGCGTTGGGGGGCCCATCCAGCCTATAGGCGTTTCTTGGGAGGCAGTCGGGGAAAATGATGAAGGGTGGAATGCTGTCCCCGGCTGCATTCACACAGCAGTGGACCGTGATGTGCTTCCTGGTCGTCTGCTGCTGCTGATAGACGTGTTTCCTCCCAGTCTGGCACAGGACCTTCTCCCTGGACCGAGGTTTGTCTCCAAAGCCGGTCTCATCACAATTATAGATGAGATGTGGCTTGTCCTCCAGCTTGTGCTTCACATAAAGGGCCTCATACAACTTGAAGAACCCTTCAATGGCCTCTGGTGTAGCACCATGGACTCTGGCTCTGTCCAGGGAATCTGCCGTCCGAGAGGCTAATTCTGGATGGCGGGCCTTGAACCTGGACCACCACACATCACTTGGCCCCTTCTCCAGGTTTACAGTGGTGGTCTCGGTTCTGCCACTCTCCTTGATGATCCCAGTAGCCAGAACTTTAACAATGGATCTTGTGACTGGGAAGCCATGGTCCGCCATCCAGAATATAAAAGAAAGGAGAGCCTCTTCCTCTCCAGGTGTCAGGGCCGAATTAGGATGAGGGTTGTGGACATATTTTTGTTTTTTATAGTCCTGCAGAGTGGTGTGGGGAATTCCATATTTTTTTGCTGTTGCCCTCAAACTTGCTCCTGCCTTTACTTCCTCAACTGCCTCTTTTAACTTCTCATTTGAGTATTGTTTTTTCTTCCCTGACATCTTTATTTCCCGTTACTGACTTTCCTTTAAACAAACGTTATATTATGTTAGTGTTTCCATAACTTCAAATAAGGGCTGTCACGGTATTAGATTTTTCACACCACGGTTATTGTGGCCAAGAGTTCACGATATTGATATATCGCGATATCTATTGAAACCTTGGGGAATCAGCCAAATTAATTTTTACTTTGTTTATTTAGTTTTTCTTTTTAACCAATGAATATAAGGATACTGATAAACACAGGGCACATGCAGTTTCACTTCTTCTTCAGGTCACAGCTGACCTGAGACTCTGGCTTTCTCTGTCTTCTTTGAAGCTCCCTATGACATAACAAGAGAGAAAATACTGTCAAGTTCAACAGCATGATGAATAAATATTAACATTAAAACTGATACTTTAACCTGTTAACTTGTATACCCGTATTTTAATCTCTTTAACCTATAGTTGCGCCGGCGCCAATTAAGTCGTGTGTAACGCCCTGAGAAAAACAGGGAGAAATAATCACGAGTGATGCTGTGATGTTTCCTCAGTGAGAACATTTACTCGTATCTATACAACTCATATTTGCAATCGATCAGTTACAGTACTCCTTTTGTTTTGCAAATATATTGACCTATAACCATATGCAAAATTTCCCTGAAACATTTCTCATTCTCAGTATATAAAAGATTAATTCGGTTAAGTATCGGTCTTTGACAGTCACGTGCGTTTATTATGTGTGATGTCAGAGGCGCCATTTTGAAGGTATCGTTGCATTGGGCAGTGAACTGAAAGTGTACAGCTCCGTACAATAAAGACCGATTAAATCTTCATACTGGAGAAACAGAAGCAAACCAAGTAGATACGGTACCGAGATAATCTCAGCAACATTTTTGGGATCCATAATTTATATAATTTGTCATTGATGAATAACAATTAACATTGTTCCATACTACCTGACGCAAAGGGTTGAGTGCCGCCAGCATCGCTGCCTCCAACCTCGTTGAATATTTGATTATCTTGTTTACAGTATAAAACCTTATATTATTTACTTATACGCTTACAGGTGCATCTCAATAAATTAGAATGTCGTGTTTATTTCAGTAATTCAACTCAAATTGTTAAACTTGTGTATTAAATAAATTCAATGCACACAGACACACTCTGCACACTCCCAAGTGTTTGAATCAGCTTTGCTTGACTGTATTCTCAAGCTTGCAGTCATCCCTGTTGCTTGTGCACCTTTTCCTACCCAAATTCTTCCTTCCAGTCAACTTTGCATTTAATATGCTTTGATACAAGCGCTCTGTAAACAGCCACACCTTTCAGTAATGACCTTCTGTGACTTACCCTCTTTGTGGAGGGCGTCAATGTTCGTCTTCTGGATCATTGCCAACTCAGCAGTCTTCCCCATTATTGTGGTTTCAACTTTTTCATTTCAATTAACTAATTTATTGAGATGCACCTGAACTTTCAGTGGGGCACAAAAGGAGATGTAAGGCAGAACATTAAGAGACTGACAGCATCAGTCACTGTTCACTATCATTGATTATTTTCTATATAATAAAATAAATTAATGGTGACTGAGACTATGCCACTTTCTCCTTTTGTGTTCCACAATATAAAGACATATGGGTGAGAAGATGATTTATAAAGAATTCTTACCCTTGAAAATTGAAGCCAGAGGTACATAGCAGATCTATCAGTTTCCCTTTGCAATTAAAACTTAAGTTCTTTGTAATATCAGGGATGTGAATTTATCAGGTCAGGTTTGAAAAAGGTGATGACGATGTAACCCACAATTGTAATATCAGTCATAGACAATAAATATTGTTTTAATGGCTTTTTTATACATGTAATATCACTCCATGATTACATTTTATTTAAAGTTGTGCAGCGTTTGGGGGGCACTTTTTAAATTATTTGCATAATTTTTTATCTTTTGTATATTTTCATATAAAATGGCAACATTTTATGTAAAATGTACATTTCTAATCTTTATTAATGGAAATAACATGTAAAATATGCCATCTGCTATTTAGTGGATGAATTCTGTCACATCATAAGTCTATTTTAAACAAAAAAGGACATGAAAAAAGTGCCTTAAGTTTTTATATAAATGTTGAAGCTGCTAAATTTTGCTGTTGCTAGTCTATCAGTCTGCGTTTACATAACGAAACCAGTCTCAGTCATAGCAATTTAAGAAGTGACTCGCAGAACGTTTTAGCAGACTGACTCCTGTAATTGGGTAAATATGGTTGTCACTATTCCAATTGTGAATGGATTATACAGAGCGTGCATTATAGTCGATAGCCAGTCAATATTCTGATCATATTTTTTTTTTTCCAAGCACATTTTACTAATTTCAAACCACAAATATACACACAGGAGCATTTGAAAGAAGTACATTTCAGCAGGTACCTAAAATGAGTCAGTACTACTTAGGGATGTAACGATTACCGGTTTGACGATAAATCATGATAAAATTCCCCATGGTTAGCATTACCATTTCATATTTTAATTATCATTAAAACCGTATTCGATTACCGTGATTTGAACAACTCATGATAAATAAATCCTGTCCAGCATAAAGCACAGTTTTAAGTTACAGTCTCACGTGCGCACAGTAGTTTCGTTTTGAGTGAAAACACAGCGGAAAAGCTGGGAGGTTTTAAAATAGTCCTGAGGGAATTATGCAAGTGATTATATGAATAAATTTAAATATGAATGTACCTCTGAAGTTTCTGACTGTCTTCAGAAATGATTTGATGGCATTTTGTTTTCATCTTTGCTCCATGTAATACCTAAAGGAAGTGTTTTTAATCGCAATACTGCTTTGATCCGCGGAGTTCACGGGAAACGGCTGTAATTCAGCTTTTCCATATAAAAAAGCGCCACCTGCTGTCAGTGAGTGGATTTACAGAGACTTATATTTACATTCAGCCTGTGTGCAGTTTCTGTCTGGACAAAAATGGACCAAATTTGCATGCTCTGCTGTACATATTGATGAAAAACAAGCTTTTGTGGATTCTACACATTTAAACAATTCAGATAAGTTATCTAGAATTATTTATGGAGCAGATAAAATACATATTATCATTTATTAATCAATTATCATTTTGACTTAACCTTATTCTTTATTTAAAGGCTGAAATGTGAGGTTTAGCTTTATTTGAACATTTACATTAGATATTTGAGCATGCTATTAAACTGTTGTCAGTCAAGTTGTCATTTAAAATCCGAACATCATTGGTAATGTTATTGTTTTAGTGATTATGCAAACAAAAAGTAATTTTATTTGTTTTTTGTTGATTTTTAAATATAAAACTTGGTGAAGTGATTTGTGTGTCAGTACTTTTTGAATATCTCCAGCACATTTTAACAGTACCGTGATAATACTGATAACCGTGATCATTTTGGTCACTATAATCGTGATCAGAAATGTTCATACCGTTACATCCCTAATACTACTACTTTTACTACTTACTACTCACTTTCAAAAACTCTTTCTACACAAATCACGCAAATGATCTATTTTAGATTCAAAATGACAATTTTCACTTAAAGGTGATAAGTTTGCATCCCTGAATATTCAGTTGTTTATGTCCCTTTTTTATATCTATTGTGTCTAGAATTATTGTAGCAAAACTGAGCACCTATATTTGTATTTGTAGAGAATATTTCAGTACAGCAGGGATCAACGCTAAGGATTTTTTCTACTGGTCCGGTCGAAGCCCTGACACAAAAAAAATTAAATAGTTGCTGTTATCATTGTTTTTGATCTCTATTATAATAAATAAGCTTATGTGACACCAATATTTTAGATACCAAATACATTTTACAATTCTCTTTTTCAATTTCGATACCACAGCAAAAATCACTAGCCAGAAATAAACATAAATATAAAGTTTAAACATTATTAAAGTGTATAGCACAAGTAATAGCACAAATAAACATAGGCCTATAGCGCAAATATAGAAATGAAATGATGCTTTAGGTTATGTTTGTAGATGTTCAGGTACAGAAATGGGAAAATCACATTAAATAACATTTGCATACTCTTCAGTCTTTGTTGCACCTTGATTATTATATTGATTTGAAATTAGAGGCAGCCACTGCATTTTAATCATGAACTGATCAAAAAAAAAAAAACACGTGCAATGTTTGATTTATATTAGACTGTATCAAAATCTGAGTCTAAACAGCTCGGTTTCTCACTGAACTCATGTTTATGATCAACTGATTCACCAGAAATGAGACGCTACTTTTGTGTTACTCACAAACAAGTTAACATATTAAAGCGTTATCTAAAATATATTAAGTCGATAATAACAATTAATTTTACATCGCTTGTAAAACTTTCGAGTTGATTGAACGGGGTTTAAAGATGCTTTAAACACAAACCTTTCTTCAGTCGAGTCTCAAGGAGCGCGGCGCATACTTGTGACGTCACACAACAGCGCCAAAATAAAAGTCCTGTTCACATGCTGCTGTCTAAAAACATTCACATGATATACACATAATTAAAGAGTTGATCGAAATTCAGAGTTTAATGTATGCGTGGAAAACATATTTAAATGTATGTTGTCCAATTCGCCTCGTTAAAATAATAGACAGAATTTTATACATCATATAAGTGATTTATTTGTTCCACACACATTTTTTCAGAGACATATCATTTACCCCCCGTTATAAAGAACAGTTGACCGAAATGATGCTCACGTCATCGAGCATGCGTGCGATCCGGAGAAAGATTACGAGAGGCAAACGAGACATATAAAAAATCTCAAGAAACAAATGTTCGTTGTAAGAGGTCTGACCGACTCATGGTCCGAATTGACTGACATGTGTGCAAACAGAAATGATCCGCCCTCTGTAATGCTCAGAAAAATTCTAGATGAGATATCTGCAGCCGATGAAGAGATAGGAGTTAGCGAGGTCCTTTGTATGTGTACATATGTAACCGATGTATGTGTGAACTTGTTTCAAAAAATGAGAAAAACAAGATTTGCGAAATGGTTGAAATTCTGGTAAACTACATACTAGATCGCAGCTATACGGCATGTGTAAATTGTCTTTACTGGCTAGATAGTATGTAACGCCGGTTGTATTATTATGTAGACATATGTAACCAATTTGAAATATATTCTGGTCACTATGTAACCAATTTGAAATATATTCTTGTCACTATGTAACCAATTTTTCTTGTCACTATGTAACCAATTTCTAATTCCACCTCTTTATAATTTTTTTTTAATAAAAGACTGAAATGTAAAGCTTGTACGTATTATTCTTTTGAGGAGGTTTGAAACGATAACATCATGTCTGAGCTCATGAAAAACGTTTATTACACGCCTGCCAACCCCGGCTCTTTAGGAGGTAAAAAACGGTTAAAAGACGCGGTCTTAAAGGATACCGGAGTCCGTCTGACTGATAAACAGGTCACGGACTGGCTGGCTGGGAAGGATGCGTACACACTCCACAGAACGGCCCCTATAAACTACAAACGTAATAGAGTCGTGGTGTACGGGATCGATACGCAGTTCCAAGCGGATCTCGTCGACATGACCGCCTATTCCAAGGAAAATGCTAATAATAAATATTTGTTGACATGCATCGACGTATTTAGCAAGTACGCGTGGGCTCGAGCATTAACGAATAAAAGTGGGCTCGAGGTTACTAAAGCGTTCAAGTCTATACTCGAAGAGGGACGCGTTCCAAAGAAATTGCAGACGGATAAGGGAACAGAATTTTTTAACAAATATTTTCAAGATTTGATGAAAAAGCACGACGTACATCATTTTGCTACGGCTACTGATTTGAAGGCCAGCGTCGTGGAACGATTTAATAGATCGCTAAAAAGTCGAATGTGGAGATTTTTAACAGCTACAAATTCACAGAGATACATAGATGTGCTGCAAGATATTATACAGGGATACAACACCAGCTACCATCGGAGTATTAAGATAAGACCTGTGGACGTCGACAAAGAAAATGAAGGTGTCATGTTTCAAAACCTGTACGGCGGTATGAAGAAGAAGAACGAGCATCCCGTATTTAAATACAAAGTAGGGGATGTCGTCAGGATTTCTAAAGTGTGAGGACCGTTCGCCAAGGGTTATGAACAGAACTACACCGAATAATTTTTCACTATATCCGCGTGCATCCCACGTGATCCACCCATATACAGGCTGTCTGATTATGACGACGATGTCATCGACGGAGTGTTTTACAAAGAAGAGTTGCAAAAACAAGGCATTCAAGGTGGAAAAGATTTTAGGGGAGAAAAAACAGGGGCGATCTACGCTAGTTTTAGTGAAATGGTTAGGATGGCCTTCGAAATTTAATAGCTATATAGACAAAAAATCTGTGTTGGATTTGCAAAAACCTTAAAACGCACAAGCCTTTACCGAAAGAGGTCATTCGATTAAAGACTTGCCATGGATGACCGCGGTTTCTACTTCACGTTGCCGTGCAACGCTTCTTTGTCTGTTTATCCTGAAAATCGCATATCTAGTTATACGACTAGGTTAGCAAAGACTATAAACCTGAAAGGAGAGTGGCAAGTGGGACTTGCTGAGATTGAATATCCTAGAAGCTGGTACAGCTTCAACGATAACGATGGGACTTTCAGCCTGCACGTCTACCCAGCCCCATCCCAGAAGCACGTGAATAAACCCGGCGAAGTCATGTTTAAAAAGCTACCGGGAATGTCCGTATCGAGGAATCTCCAAATAAGCGGGGGATACTATGAGAGTGTTCGTGCTGTGATTAGTGCGATAAATGCGATTGTCGGGCCAACGGCTGTAATAGGTTACGATAAATTAAAAAACAAAACCCAACTGGTCGCAAAGCCCAACATTTCGGTAAGCTTCTACGGGAAACTAGCCGCTATTTTAGGCATGAAACCCAACGAGGCTTTAGGACGTTCTGCCTATCACAAAAAAGCTGATTTTACAACTAGCGTTATCACGGACGCTCCTCACCAAGCCGATATCAATGGGGGTTTCTACACGATGTACGTTTATTCCGACATTATCGAACACCAATCGGTCGGCGATTCGTACGTTCCCCTTTTAAGATGCGTACATATAAAGAGGGGAGACAATGATACCGTCAGTGTTAGATACGACAAACCCCATTACGCATCGGTCAACAAGTCGCTCATTACGGACATCTCCGTAGAATTAAAGGACGACCAAAACCGAGAAATACCATTTTCTTACGGGAAAGTCGTTGTAAAACTACACTTTAGGCCTGTGAAACAATCTGCGCTTTAAGAATGGCTTATTACAACCCGCGTGGGATGAATGCCGATGATTACGTCGACTATTATCGAAATCAGGCCGGCGGCGGTCTACCCGGATATGCGGGTGGAGCCGTTATGTACGGAGCCGGTCTAGGAGGTCTTTTCAGAGGTCTGTTTAGGTTGGCCGTACCGTTGTTAAAAAGAGGGTTCAGCATCGCTAAACCTCACCTAAAATCGGCCGCTAAAAATATAGCAACCGACGTCATCTCAAACGTGATGTCAAGATCCTATAACGATAACTCTAAAGCTCAAGACGGGTCGGGGCTTATGGTCATGGCTCGTAAGAGAACGTCTAAACCTCCGGGTATAAGGAGGCGTGGTCAGACAATAAAGAAAACAAAGCGCGGTCCCAAGAAGGTCTCAGACACATGCAGAAAGCGTAAGAAGATTGCGAAGCGATGTGTAGCTGTTAAGAGATCCGTAAAAACCATATTCTAACATGGCGTTACTGCACCGCATGTCGGGAGAGTGTATTAAATCCGAGTTGGATTTGTTTACAGTCCTATGACGCAGACGGTTATCGAGAAAAACTCCTATTTAGAAGTAGCTCCTTTATCGGCTATATCGGACTCGTCACCTTTGGAGTTTTTTATCGCAGGAACCAACGAAGATTACATAGACCTAAATAACACGTTGTTGTTTCTGCGTCTTAAAATCACAAGACCTAATGGAGGCGACATCCCAGCAAAGGTAGCCCTAATCAATTACCCCGGAGCTACTATATTTTCACAAGTCGACGTCAGTCTCGGTGATCGATTGATATCTCAGAGCTCAAGCACTTACCCTTACCGATGTATCATCAAGAGTCTTATCAACTACAGCAAAGATGCGCTGGAATCGCTTTTCTCAGCCGGACTGTTTTTCAAAGACACAGCCGGTCACATGTACAAAACTGATCCTGTGGGACATAACACGGGTCTGACCAAGAGATCGCTCTACACTACCGGGAGCAGGGTTGTGGAGCTGCTGGCGCCTATTCACAGCGACATTTTCTTTCAAGAAAAATTAATGCTAAACGGCGTCGACATAAAAATACGAATGATCAGAGGCAAAGACGAATTCTGTCTAATGAGCGATGATGCCTACAAATTAAATATCGTGTCAGCCTCCCTTTTTGTCAAGAAAGTGTCCGTATCGCCGCCCGTGAGACTGGCGCATGCCCAGGCCTTGCTCTCGACCACGGCCAAGTACCCCATAGATAGGGTCTGCTTAAAAAAATTCTCCATACCTGCAGGGTCCCGCGTATCAAATCAAGAAAACTTGTTTTTGGGGACGTTACCAAAATCTATCATCCTGGCTATGGTGGATAACGATGCGTTCACCGGGTCCTACGATAAAAACCAGTTTGCGTTCAAGCATTACGATTTGGAGTTCTTGGCCGTCTACGTAGACGGACAGCAATTCCCCGCCAAGCCTCTACAACCAGACTTCGCCTCAGGAGCAGCCGTATGTGAATTTTATCAGCTGGTGACCACTACGGGAGACATCTTAAAAATCAGGCTCTCTCTATCAACAGGGATGATTTTCTGAGAGGTTATTCGCTTTACGCCTTTAACCTCACGCCTGACGAAGACTGTGGTCAGCACATATCACTCATCAAGTCCGGGAATATCAGACTCGAAGCACGTTTCAGACAAACGCTGACACATACTATTAATCTCATCGTTTACGCCGTGTTTGACAGCATCATCGAAGTGTCTAACCACAGACAGGTCCTGGTCGATTACTACTGAGAAAGAAAAATGAACACGGTGCAACTCACCGCCATTATGGACAAAATTTCGTGCAACACACATTTTCTCAGAGTTCTTCCGAGCGATCACCTGCCTGAAAGGCCTTTAAAGACATTACCGGCGCTGGCTATCATTAACACAGACCCTTCTGACCTGCCGGGGGAACACTGGGTCGCCGCTTATTTATCTCGAGAGGGTTCCGGATGTTTTTTCGATAGCTTTGGCATGCTCATGACAGCGATCACTTTCCAACATCCATCAAAAACTTTTTAATATCTAACGCCCCCGTCGTGTTATATTCTACCAAATGGGTCCAGGATTTTACTTCGGATGTATGCGGGCAGCACTGTGTATTTTTCCTATATCACTTAGCCAAGGGTCGAGACTATAGCCACGTGATGAAATTGTACAGCGAAGATTATATTAAAAATGATAAAATGGTGTCGCTCTTTGTGAAAAGACTTAGATCTAATGTTTGTAATGAAAAAATGTTTCCGTGTATTCATTGTGTGCAGACGTGTAATTCTTCTATGTTTGTTTGAACGTAAATAAAGACTCTTAAAGCCGACATCAGTTTTACAGACATTTATTAAAAAATATTCATTCCCTAGGCATACACAGCATTTAAAGATCGCTAAAATTCTAACCACGGTCTTCAATCGGTAGTCGGTGATTTGAACGCAGGTTATTTTATATACAAATAATTAAAGAGTTGATAGAAATTCAGAGTTTAATGTATGCGTGGAAAATATATTTAAGGGGAAAGAGAAAGGGAAGTGGTGTGTGGCCAAGTATGGTGACCCATACTCGGAATTTGTCCTCTGCATTTAACCCATCCAAGTGCACACTCACAGCAGTGAACACACACCCGGAGCAGTGGGCAGCCATATTGCGGCGCCCGGGGAGCAGTTGGGTCTCACCTCAGTCATGGTATTGAAGGTGGAGAGAGCACTTGTTATTCACACACAATTTAGGCATCTTTGGAAAGAAGACACTCTAGGCTTTATTATGCATCATCCAGAGTTGATAATGCTCAAAAAAATAAAAAGTTATAGATACTGAAGTGCCTTTAAAAATGTTTTACCACACTGAATGTTTTTTTTATTTCATAAACAAATACATGAAATAAGTCCAGGAGCAATCCAGAAAAGTAATGGGTTGAAAGTCACATGTCTAATGAGATTATATTTCAAATTTGAAGAAGATACCATGAAAAATGAGATTCCTGAAATCACCCCCGTTTAATGAAAATTACCACTAGATGTACTGAAGAATTCCACAAACTATTTTAGTCATTATACATAGTTTTTCAATTATAAAATAATAGACATAATTTTATACATCATATAAGTGATTTATTTGTAGGAACAGTTTCTTCCCTCAGGCAATCCATCTCATGAACACTTGACAATAATTATGGGACACACACCATTTATACACTTATTTATCTAACACACATTAGTCTACATTTCAATTGCACATAATATACCTGCACATACAAAACTGTCTACTGTTATATACCTGTACATACAATTGTCAATTTGTATATTGTTATTACTTATTTACTTGTTCTTTTTAATATCTGTGTTTTTTGTTCAGTCACTGTCATTCTGTTGCACTGCGGTCATGAAAACAAATTCCTCGTATGTGTAAACATACCTGGCAATAAAGCTCATTCTGATTCATACCATAGAAGATCATATATTTTGTCTAGAGCTTCGTAATTAGTTCAATTCATGAGGATTTTTAATGAGATTGTTTTAGCAAGCCATTAAATCACTTGAGACTTGACTCAGACTCCAGATTTGTAAATAAAGACGTGAACATCGCTGTGTGGTTTCTCCACTGAATGGATCTTCATGTGTATCTTCAGGTGTGTTTTAAAAGAGAAACTCTGTCCGCACTGATCACACGTGTGTGGCTTCTCTCTGCTGTGGATCTTCTCATGTGATTTCAGAGATCCTGAATGAGTGAATCTCTTGTCACAGTGTGAACACTTGTAAGGTTTCTCTCCAGTGTGAACTCTCTGGTGCCGTTTTAAAGAGCTCGCTGTAGTAAAAGTCTTGTCACACTCAAAGCACAAGTACTCTCTCACACCAGTGTGAGTTTTCTGATGTACATGTAAACTCTGCAGCCGTGAAAAACTCTTTCCACACACAGAACATGAATGTGGCTTCTCCTTCGTATGAACTGTAAGGTGTTTCTTGAGGTTTGATGACCCATGAAATGTTTTGCTGCACTGATCACACTTGAACGGCTTCACTCCTGTGTGGATCCTCATGTGTTCTTTAAGATTGTTTATGTATGTGAAACTCTTTCCACACTCATCACATGTAAATGGCTTTTCTCTGGTGTGAACTCTCATGTGATGCTCAAGTCTTGATTTGCATGGGAAACTCTTTCCACACTGAGTGCAGGTGATAGATTTATTGGCTTTTAAAAATGTATTTTTAGTTTTTGAGCTACTCAAAGGTTTATCTGCAGGTTTGTCATGATGTTTCTCCTTCACTTCACTCAGTTCTTCACTCTCCTCGCTCTCTCCCATCAGCTCTGAAATAAAATAAAAATACTTTAAATAAACCAATATTCAAAGAGCGAAATATGAAAGTGATTATTGATGTAATAGCAGAAACAAGACAGCTGCTGTAAAACATTATAATCATTCTGGTGTGTTTTTATGAATTAATTGCATGAATGAGGTACATTGACATTTCAGTTACTGTTTTCAAAACATTTTAGGCACAAATTCAATTTTGTTGTAGTGAGTACTATCAATCATCTAATGATAAGTTAAAGGGACCAAACAGATCTCGCCCCCCATTTACTTCCATAGCAGGAAAAATAATATGAAAATAAAAATACTATGGTAGTCAATAGGGGTCAATATCTGTTTGGTTACTGACATTCTTCCAAATATCTTCCTTTGTGTTCAGCAGAACAAAGAAATGTATACAGGTTTGGAAGAACCTGAGGGTGAGTAAATGACAGCATTTTCATTTTTGGGTGAACTAATAAGGACTGCCCGATGTCCCGGGGCCAGTGTGAAGGACGCTCGGGACAGTAGACGGATTTGTCACTTGCCGATCGGGCCACTGCAGCGTCGTCACAAAAGTTTATCATTTGCATGTGTTTTTAAGCCTTGTTAATTTAAAAGTTCAAGCGATTAAAAAGCATCCTGGCATGAAAGACAGCTCCATTCACTAAGTTACTCGGGCGCTGTGTTCTGTGTGAACAGCCGGCGCACAGACAGCCGCCTGAACGGGTAAATACATACAAAAGTAGCCTTTGTCAAAATACCCGTCTTGCCAAGTAACTTTGTAGATTTAACAATGATTAATCTACATTTAATTTATACACTGGAGTACAGATGCACCGATCGACCGGACATTTTTTGTTTTATTTCAGACTATCTTCTGTTCTGTGCTTGCACAAACTGCACTGCAATCATTTTTATAATATTTTCAATGATTTTTATAATTAGAAAACAAATAAATTAAATTTTTGTTAAAAAACGTTTCTGAGGGGAACTGGCTGTTTTCAGAAAAGTTTACATTTCATCTTGCCTCCGTATAACGCATTCAAATTAGTGGTAATACGCGCAGCAATCTACATTATTTTGCAGATTTTATAACTACGGCCACTGAATCTGATGAGCTATCTGCAGGTATCAAAACATCACATTTAATAATGTTTAATACCATTTCCAAAACCCTTTCAACAACAACAACAAAAAAAAATCTGGGAAAAAGCTGCATGATATACGAGCTCTAATGGAGATTACTCATGTAGATATACGAATTAGCAATGGACCTTTTCACATTTCTGATCTGAAGTAAACCATAGCAGGGTGAATGTATAGATTTATATGGGAGACCTTAGCAAATAACATATCATTTTTCTATTACCATGTGGTCCAACAGTGAAGGAAAAAAGCAGACAAGACATAAAACATGTCATATTTACCTTTTTTGTGTCAGGGTAATAACACAATGTCATAAATATACACTAGTTATTTCTAGGCGGAAAACAGCAGAAACAGGTTAAACTGTTGTAGAATATCAGAGACTGAATCAGACAAATTTAAGAGGCATCAGAACATCGGAACATGAGGAGCTGAAATTCCAGAGGGGGGGCAAGGCTGCAACAGGACAACGTCATAAATTAGATTCTGGCGCCACTCGTCTGAAGAAAGCCTAACCAACAAGCCTCTTCCACAGAACAGCTTGCAACATTGAGACAGAAGAACACTTATTGATAATTCCAATTCAGGAAAAAGACTGTCAAATTTGGGGCAAGTAATCAAGGAGATGGCCATCACATGGGTGCCACGCTGGAAAACCACGAGCTACAAAATCATCTTAAAAGACTTTCATTTTCATTTTTAATGAAACTAATCATTTCTATGCATAACTGCATATTATGTATGTAACCCACACATTTGACTATCCTTGTTTTAATCACTCATTGTGTATGTCTTGCTTTTAATAAGTATTGAATAGCTTAAGCCTTAAGGGTTAATATTCATGTTTGGTATGTATGAGTTTGAAAATTCATGCTTTAAATGTTTCTTCCATAGTCTTGTTATAGAAATCATGTTCAAAAGTATACTTTGCAAGAACCTGTAAAGTTCGGACCTGTGACTGAACAGATAACATGTTGATTTATTGATTGGGTGGAGGAACAGAGCAACACCCCTAGCTAAGATAATTTCTAATTGGTCAAGACGACCAGATGGGATGGTCTGAAAGCTGAGTTTAAAAACTCAGGACACCTCCTTTTCTCTTCCTCTTAGTCTCTTCTGAACTTTTAGCCATGCTTTTTGTCATCACTTTCTGCGTTCTTTGAGCGCCATTCCAGCGTGCTTCGGCCTGCACGCCAGCTAACATCATGATGAGAAGAAAAATCACCTAGTCTCTTTACATCCGTATATTCTTTTACTTTAGTTTATTTTCTTTCCGTTGAGTGTCGTGATCAAAAGTTAAGTTTGCCGCAAAGTCCAGCTCCGACTTCACCCGCTTCAAACTTCAACTAGCAACGGACTCAGAGACCATTCGTCAGCCAACGCCCAAGACGTCACTACGAAAGACCACTGAACTGTCAGCCAACCAGCAACCTGGGAAAACACCTTTCCTGCAATGACGACAACAAAAGGGAATCCCTTTAGGCAACGCAAGCAAATAACTTCCAGTTTTACTGAATTGGTGCATTTAATACAAATTTTAGCCTCATTTAGAAACTCAAAGCGAGGGTTAAATGAGTGATTGATGTTGTTCAGGTCTATGCAATTGCACATATTGCTATAAATGTGGGACATCACATTTTCATTCTCTTAACTCATCTTTCCTTACTTTCTCTCTTCTGCAACGTGTGAATGTGTGTGTTCATGTGTTAGATTAGTTTACATGTCTTAGATTTATCAAATAAACCCTTGTTTAAAATAAAATAAATAAATAAATAAATAAAATGCGACTTGTTTTTTTTTCCTCTCTGCAGCAAACCTTTTAAAATATTTTGATAAATTACTGAAAAAAATAAATAAGTGACTTTAAACCGTTTAACTGATTGTATTAATCAGTCAAAATTCTTATCGGTCGCTAACGGTTAAAATGAACATCCCTAGTTTATTCAGCTGCAGTGATTGGCATTTCCTGGGTTTCTTCTGCGGGGCGTATTTTGGAGTTTCTCTGGCCTTCGGATGAAGATTTACTACTAATCACAGAACAGTGCTTCACTGAAAGATGCGCATGACAATCACAGCTTCTGCCTAATCGCGTGTTGTATCTTTCCTCATTCAAAACTATACGAGTGACTCTTAAAGTCTTTGGTATCAGTGCATCCCTAATAGAAATTAATGGTTTTTATTATCTTTAATTTAGTAGTTATTGGGTTTAATGTTACTGAAACTACTTGTTTTGTTTCGGCTACTTCTATCACTTCTTTAATTCTGTTATTTCTCCTGATTTACTGGGTGACGTCAAAATAACAAATGTCCAACACTGAAGTGAGATCTTCTCAGGTGCACTTAGTATTTGTCTGGTCATGTGATCTCAACATGTCTGTCCACGTGAGGCTCTGTGTCAAATAAAACCTCTTTAATCAGGACACTCATATCACATTCTTCAGAAACATCATTCATTTCTGTAGAGCTGGATACTTTAATAACTGGATCAAATGAGTGAGCCAAGCTTTGAGAATGAAACCAACCTGTTTGTTCCTCAGTCTCTTCTTGTTTCAGACTAAATACTGCTTCAATCCTGAAGTCTTCAGTCTCCTCTTTAATAATCTCCATCTTTATAACAGTGCGTCACGTGATCTCAGTCGCTTCAGCAGCAGTTTTTCTGTGTGTTTAAGATGAAGAGAACCATGAACAGAGAGCAAACCCAAACTAAATCTCTCCATCAGCTCCCTAGTTCAGTAGTCAGCACACTAGTTCAGTAGTCAGCGCACTAGTTCAGTAGTCAGCACACTAGTTCAGTAGTCAGGACACTAGTAAGGGAGTCAGGACACTAGTAAGGGAGTCAGCACACTAGTTCAGTAGTCAGCGCACTAGTTCAGTAGTCAGCACACTAGTTCAGTAGTCAGGACACTAGTAAGGGAGTCAGCACACTAGTTCAGTAGTCAGCGCACTAGTTCAGTAGTCAGCGCACTAGTTCAGTAGTCAGGACACTAGTAAGGGAGTCAGCGCACTAGTTCAGTAGTCAGCGCACTAGTTCAGTAGTCAGGACACTAGTAAGGGAGTCAGCACACTAGTTCAGTAGTCAGCGCACTAGTTCAGTAGTCAGCGCACTAGTTCAGTAGTCAGGACACTAGTAAGGGAGTCAGCACACTAGTTCAGTAGTCAGCGCACTAGTTCAGTAGTCAGCGCACTAGTTCAGTAGTCAGGACACTAGTTCAGTAGTCAGGACACTAGTAAGGGAGTCAGCACACTAGTTCAGTAGTCAGCGCACTAGTTCAGTAGTCAGCGCACTAGTTCAGTAGTCAGCGCACTAGTTCAGTAGTCAGCGCACTAGTAAGGGAGTCAGCGCACTAGTTCAGTAGTCAGCGCACTAGTTCAGTAGTCAGCGCACTAGTTCAGTAGTCAGCGCACTAGCTCAGCAGTCAGCGCACTAGTTCAGTAGTCAGGACACTAGTAAGGGAGTCAGCACACTAGTTCAGTAGTCAGCGCACTAGTTCAGTAGTCAGCGCACTAGTTCAGTAGTCAGCGCACTAGCTCAGCAGTCAGCGCACTAGCTCAGTAGTCAGGACACTAGTAAGGGAGTCAGCACACTAGTTCAGTAGTCAGCGCACTAGTTCAGTAGTCAGCGCACTAGTTCAGTAGTCAGCGCACTAGTTCAGTAGTCAGCGCACTAGTAAGGGAGTCAGCGCACTAGTTCAGTAGACAGCACACTAGTAAGGGAGTCAGCGCACTAGTTCAGTAGTCAGCGCACTAGTTCAGTAGTCAGGACACTAGTTCAGTAGTCAGGACACTAGTAAGGGAGTCAGCACACTAGTTCAGTAGTCAGCGCACTAGTTCAGTAGTCAGCGCACTAGTTCAGTAGTCAGCGCACTAGTAAGGGAGTCAGCGCACTAGTAAGGGAGTCAGCGCACTAGTAAGGGAGTCAGCGCACTAGTTCAGTAGTCAGGACACTAGTAAGGGAGTCAGCACACTAGTTCAGTAGTCAGCGCACTAGTTCAGTAGTCAGCGCACTAGTTCAGTAGTCAGCGCACTAGTTCAGTAGTCAGGACACTAGTAAGGGAGTCAGCGCACTAGTTCAGTAGTCAGCGCACTAGTTCAGTAGACAGCACACTAGTTCAGTAGACAGCACACTAGTAAGGGAGTCAGCGCACTAGTTCAGTAGTCAGGACACTAGTAAGGGAGTCAGGACACTAGTAAGGGAGTCAGCACACTAGTTCAGTAGTCAGCGCACTAGTTCAGTAGTCAGCGCACTAGTAAGGGAGTCAGCGCACTAGTAAGGGAGTCAGCGCACTAGTTCAGTAGTCAGCGCACTAGTTCAGTAGTCAGCGCACTAGTTCAGTAGTCAGCGCACTAGTAAGGGAGTCAGCACACTAGTAAGGGAGTGAGAGATAAATCACCTGACAAAAGACAAAAACTAGCGCTGCTAATTCATAAAAGAGCACAAGTTATACAGAAAGTTCATATTTAGTAAATCAGAATTTCTATATTATATACACTAACTCACACTAGCATGAGAACATTTTCAGCAGGTTTGTAAGAGTTGTTTGTTGCTCGCTGCATTTACACAGTTTAGACCAGCAGGTGATCAGCGAGCGGAGATTCGAATCACTGAATCATTTGAGGAGCAACCGATTCAATCGAATCACTGAATCATTTGAGGAGCAACCGATTCAATCGAGTCACTGAATCATTTGAGAAGAAACCGGTTCAATCGAGTCACTGAATCATCTGAGGAGCAACCGATTCAATCGAGTCCCAAAAAGCTCAGTTTCTCCGTCACTACTTAACAGTGAACTAAATTGTGTTAATCATAAACTGATTCAGGACACAGGGAGCGAAATGAGACGCACCTTTTCTGTTACTCGTGTGCAGATGCGTTTACTCTCACAAAATAACGTCTATTAATGTTAAATAAAGCATTATAATGTTACATTCAATAGCAAATAATTAATCTTGCATCGCTTAAAAACTATACAATTGACTGAACGTTTTCTATCAGTTTAAGCAGTTTAAATACTTAAAAACACAGACCTTTCTTGAGCCGAATCACAACAGACGCGGGAGCGCGCGCAGCCATATGACGTCATGCCGCCAGAGCAAAATAAAAGTCCCTTCTCAAACCCAGCTCAGTCACAATAAACCGCTTTCACACAGAGCCAGATTACAGAGCTCTCATTGGCCCGCTGTTCTTCTTCTTCTTATTATTGGTTTTATGGCGTATTGCAATCATGATTTGTCAGGTGCATATCGCCACCTACTGTACCGGAGTATGCAGCATGGATTAGCCTATAGCTCAATGATTCTACTTCATAAAAAAAATCAAAAATTCAAGATAAAATAATAATAATAATTTCTTCCTTTTCTCTTTTTCCTTTTCTTCTTTCCCCTTTCTTCCTTCTCCCATCCCTTATTTTTTTATTTTTTTTCCTTTCCTTTTTTCCTTTCTCCCTTTCTTCCCTTTTCCCTTCTTTTCCTTTCCTTCTTTTCCCTTGCTATCTTTTCCTTTACCCCACTTCTATCTAAATCCTATAGTACACCCCTGTATTCTTCAGATATTCCACAACAGCACCCTGTGCATCTTTTACCTCTTCTCCTGTTGTTCCCAGAACACCCTCCAGGTTCCACTTTCTTCCTGTCTGACTTATCTTTTGCGTTAATCTAATCCTCTCTTCTCTATACTTCCTACAATGCAACAGTATATGTTCTGCATTTTCTGTGATTTTACACTCCATACATTCATCTGATTTACTTTTACCTAACAGAAACCATGTTTTATTTAACCCTGTGTGGTCAAACCTCAGCCTGGTTAAGACTGTCTCCTCCCTTCTATTCCTTCCATTCACACCCTGTGCATTAATACATTTCTGTATACTATAATATTTTCTTCCACTATTATCCATGTCCCACCTGTCCTGACATTTCTTCATCATTTCGTTTTTAATTATTGCCTTAGCTTCTCCTTTACCAAAGGGAATATTTATAATTTTGCTCACCCTGGTTGATTTCTTTGCTATTTTGTCTGCTTTCTCATTCCCTTTTATATTTACATGAGCAGGTATCCAGCAGAATCTCACATCTATCTGAAGCCTTCGCAATCTAAATACATTTTGGTGGATTTCTAGCATTAGATCTTCTCTATTAGATTTCATATTTTGAATACTGTATAGGGCTGCTACAGAGTCAACACAGGTTTTACTTCCTCCACCCACTGCAACCCTACAATAATCACCATCATCTCTGCCGTATAAACTGACAACTGATCAGGTAATCTTTTCCCAATACTTACATTCAATGTTGGTATATATATTCCTATACCTACCCTATTTTCTTCATCTTTGGATCCATCTGTATAAATATCTAGATAACTGTAAAATGAGCTTTTTATGTATTGACTTGTCATGTATCCTTTCTCACTTTCTTCCCATTTATCCTTTAGTTCCATTATATTTAAATCTACCTCAGTTTTTGAAAACAGCCAAATAGGGATATTACTAATATAGGAGTAGGAGTGTTAAAATAGATACTGTCTAACCTATATTCCTCTGATTTAGCCTTTGTTACCCATCCAAAACATTACCTTGAAATGAATTATACTCCCAACATTCTTTAATAACACTATTGGTAGGATTTTCATCACCACATCCACATAAACGACACCAGTATGCAAGCATGAGTTTATCTCTTCTAAGATCTAAGGGCACTTCTCCTAACTCTACCTGGATTGCCTTAGTTGGTGTTGATCTCATCGCACCAGAATAACTCTATCCATTTTCATTAAATGTGTTTTCGCTGCTGCTCCATACACAAAGCATCCATAATCTATTGTTGACCTTAATAGAGCCCTATAAAAATACATCAGTGATTGTTTATTTGCTCCCCAATCTTTCACAACTAATGCTCTTATTAAGTTTATAACTTTCTTACATTTTGATTCCACCTTTCCATATGTACTTTCCATGTACCCTTTTGATCTAACCACATACCCAAATATTTAAAACAATCTACTGTTTCCATATTGTGACCATATAACTTCAAGTTCTGTTTGTCTATCCCTTTCTTCCTGGTAAATAACATATGACGATATTTACTTGGAGAAAGCTTAAAGCCCCAATTATGTGACCATTGTTCTACTTTTCTTATTGCTTCCTTGATTGTATGTATCACACCTATGGGATCTCGTCCTCTTACCCATATAGCCCCATCATCTGCATATAAAGCTGACCCAACTCTTCTATCCAAATTCATAAAAATATCATTAATCATAACATTAAATAACACTGGACTTATAACGCTTCCTTGTGGAATTCCATTAATAATTTCAAATTCCTCAGACACTTCTGATCCCACTTTAACAATAAATCGTCTTTCTGATAAAAAATCTAAAACCCAATTATATAACCTACCTCTTATTCCAATCTTATTTAGTTTAATTAATAACCCTTCCCTCCACATAGAGTCGTAAGCCTTTTCATTATCAAAGAATACAATATTCATTCATTGTTTCATGGTAAATGTTTTCTCTCATTACTTACTTTCACCACAGCATCCATTGTAGAACGTCCTTTTCTGAAACCACTTTGGTATGGTGCAAATAAACCTCTGTATTCAAGGAAATAATTAAGTCTTCTGACTAAGATCTTCACCACTATGCACACTGGCAAACTTCTTTCCTAATATATTTGCTTTTTCCTTTTCTGTCATTGCCATTATTCCATCATCCTCTAATACTGGTATTTTAACATACACTTTATTCCCACTCATTTTCTTCATCATTGACCATATCTCTCCTGAACTTCCACTAACATCCTTTACATTCCTTCACATTCACGACATCTAGCTTACCTCTTATAGTTAGCCTCTATAGTTAACGTTAGCTCACGGTTGTGATGCTAATGAACTTTTTCCCGATGACACTGAACCTTTTCTGTAAAGTAAATATTCAATAGAAGCGTGTCAATTGTAAGGAACAGTTGTATGTATTATTTGTGTAATTTTAGGGACTAAACTTACCTGAAAGCAGTAAAAACAACAGTGAAAGAGTTTTTTTTACTACTTGTCAGCTGAGCTGCCTCTCGTTTCCATGGTAACTCCCTCCACTCCAGTTTAAATGCGCCTCGAATGTTCAACGCGCGCGCCCATCAAACATGTGAAAGTTACGCAGCGTTTACATAATAGTACATAAAATTAGAAAATTGTCCCGAAACTTTATAACATTGTTTAAGTGGATAGTATCTATAATACAATATAATATAATATAATAGCTTTAAAAATGGTAAACGTAGTGTAGAAACAAAATGCATTGCTGCATTGCAAAAACATTCATATGAGGCATGAATAGGCATGATTTAAGGGGCAGTCGTGGCCTAATGGTTAGTGAGTCGGACTTGTAAGCAGGGCCGTTGCTAGTGGGGTGAAAGGTGGTGACAATTCTAGGGGCCCCCACTGCCCAGGGGGCCCCACAAAATCCAGGAATTTTACCATATAGGCCCATGTTCTGTGAATAATTCTAATATTTTATTAGTTGTATAACTGAGATATTATGAAAACCACAAAAAAAGCATGCAATTTGGTTCCATGCTTGTATATTGTACAGTATATGATATGTGTGTGTGGGGGGGGCCCACATCAATATTTTTTCAGGGGGCCCCCAATCCTCTAGCTACGGCCCTGCTTGTAAGCAGAAGGTTGTGGGTTTGAATCTCAGGTCCGGCAGGGATTGTTGGTGGGGGAGTGTCCTCCTTCAATACCACGACTGAGGTGTCCTTGAGCAAGGCACCGAACCCCCAACTGCTCCCCGGGCGCTGTAACACGGCTGCCCACTGCTCCAGGTGTGTGTTCACTTAGGATGGGTTAAATGCAGAGAATACATTTCACTGCTGGTTATATACTCTCTATATAATCGTGTATGTGACAAATAAAAATAATCTTAATCTCTTCTCTTACCTTGAATATAATTTCACAAATAGCCTATGTAAACACACACACACATGCAACATGAGCATTATATGTTTGTTTTTTTTTTAATATATTTTCAAAATATATGTGAATATATTTAACAGTGCTTCACATATATGTGAATATATTACCTTTCCGTATGGGTAGGTGTCTTTGATGAATAGAAAGTTCAGATGAACAGCATTTATCTGAAATAGAAACCTTTTGTAACATTATAAATGTCTTTTATCATCACGTTTGATCATTTTAAAGCACCCTTGCTAAATAAAAGTATTAATTTCTATAATTTCTTTCCCAATAATTATACTTACTCCAAGCTTTTGAATGTTATTGTGTGTATTCAGTTGTTTTTAATTTAATTATTTTTTTTATAATGGTTGTGCTGCGCTCACTAGTGATGCGCGGGTCGGGTTTTTTTCCCGCTTTTATGAAATTATTTGGCCCGCCCCGCACCGCACCACTGTATCTATTTTTACAACCCGCCCCGCCCCGCACCCGCGACCATTAAATAGACATACTAGGCATTGTAATGTAAATGAAAACAGCCTTTATTTCAGCCTGAAAGTGCTTGGAAACATCGCCCTGTAAACTGGCAACAACATACGATTATGAATATGAACCATAAATCAGGTCATATTAATAAGGTAATGATAAACATTTTCAACATTTACAAAGCAGCGTTTGTATTCATCTAATAGGCTAAACATTTTTTTATTTCAGATTTGTATAGGCCTACTACAGCCTAGGCTACATAACCACTGAACTTTTGTCTTATTTAACACACGGAAATGTTCATTTAGCGTTTTTACGTTCGCTGTGCATCCACTGTCCCGGGGTTTAATCTATTACACCTAGACTCCAGCACCCGGCCAGCAGAGCTGAATGTGCTCGCTTGATGCGCTTGTGGCTAGGAATGGGATACGAGCTGCTTGGCGCTTTCGTGACGTGTCACGTGACGCCAAAGGTTTGGGGACATCAAGCAAGTTACATTGCTACGTAGGCCTTCGTATTGTAACCTTATCAAATAACCTAATAAAATATGAAAATAGATATTCCCAAATATTTAATATTGGCTATAGGGAATTGCACGCAACATGGATTTTCTTTTATTTTTTTTTAATGACCCGCCCCAACCCGCCCCGCAAATAAAGTGACAATTTCTTGACCCGCCCCAACCTGACCCGCGGGTTACCCGCGGGGTCCGCGGGTTATGCCGGGCATACACTGTGCGATTTTTGTCCGATTTCGAGCCGAATTCTGACTCGTGCGACTGTTTTTTGAGTCGGGCCGAATTTCAGCTTTGTCGTGCGTCGTTCGTCGTGCAGTGTTCGTTCAGTGTACAGGGGGAAACGAGAAGCGATAAGTCTCTCCCGACAGGCAATCGGACGGTCGGATGAATTTCTGACATGTCAGAAATTTTGGTCGCTCCTCGTGAGGGTATCGCACAGTTGAAGCAGAGCTACGAACCGACTGCCCTAAACTCAAGTGCTTTTTCCCTCACTGCGCCTGCGCGGAAACAGATCTTTCACTATTTAATCTTTATTGCAGCAAGAAAGAAAACGACAAGAGGGAGATTTTTGATAAAATAATGTTATTATCACGGGAAATATGAACCATTGTCCATCATTTTGCAATTAGTGATTAAGACAAACAGTTTTAAACCATGAAGGCGAGCCAGTGCATACCACACAAACAATTTGCAAACTTCATGAGCTTAATGCCCCTGAAGAAGTTTAAACTCCAGTCAATTCATTAAGCTACAGAAAGTGAAAGTAAAAGCTGACCGAGCTTTCGGCATCTGTCGCTGCATAACGGCACATTCTCTCAGAGGAGACGAAAGTTATGGGTAATATTGGGTTTTGTCTTAATTTATTTTCTCTCTCTCTCTCTCTATATATATAAATCCCTTATGGCTGATATACGTAGTGAAAAAAAACAACAACAACAGAATCGAAGTATTTCGTGTTGTCTGTAATAAAGGTTTTATTTTCATTGACTGAATATATTCATTAAGCTGTTCATTCAGTGTTCAGAGTCCGGACATAGCTAGACGGTTGAGAATTTTAATTATAGGCCTGTTAATTGTGGAATATATCTAAATGTTTTAAATAATCTAAATTAATCTTTTAATATCCGCGCCTTAGTTGTGTGGTAAATGCGCAATTATTTCAGGCCAAATTAATTGTAGTAGACCTATACATTTAATAATAAAACTACCATAATAATAATAATAGTAATAATTTAATACATTCATTGGAAATGCCAAGTCCTCACGTTTTTAAGTTATCTCTGGCTATCGTCCATATACGGTGTCATCGTCTACGCAAGCGCAACCCACAGTTGCCAAGTCCGCATATCGCGACTTTGGGCTTCTTTTTTTGTAAAGTTGAGGGGAAAAATCCCTGGTCGTGGTTGCGGTTTTTTGGGCTTATTTAAAAAAATAGGGTTGCTTGTTAAGGAAATCTGACAAGCCATTTCGTTTCTTTATTTATGTTCGCCTTATTCTCCAATCCATTGATTAACACTCTGTCTGCTCACAGTTAATAGCACCAGTGCAATAATATAAGTGCCGTAGAGTAATTTGCCAAATGTTCTGCCCCTCATTGGAGAAAAATCACATTCAGAAAGAAGACGCGTGACACTGTAATCCAAGCGATGATAGAAGAAGATGTAGAGGAGTGGGATGAGTTTTTTTTAGCCTAATTTTTACAATGTTTTTATAATGTATTATTTATCACGGCTATAATAAAAAACAAGTAGTAATGCTGAGTAAATACATTTGGTTTGAATAGCCTGGTATGGCAAGATGTCTTAAAATGTATTTTTTTTTTTTTACATTTAAACTTAGACCACATTATTAGATTACCTTTTGACTTCATGAATACACATAAATGACAGCTTAAGGATTTTAAAAAAATCTTTTTATAATCTTTTGAATAATATTATATAATATTTTCTTTTTTAATATAATATATATTATAATTTAATATAATATTTTTTATATTTTTCTATAATATTTATGTGGCATTTAGTTTTTTTATGTCATTTATTTGATAGTTTAATTTTAAAATATATATATAAAAAATTGTAACCAAGTGTTTTCCAAGTGTAATATTTCTGTAAAGGCTAGGGACAGAAAAATGGACATTTCCATAGAATGACCCCCTATATATTTTAGGCTATAAATATGTGGCTCATTTATTGGTAATAAATAACTGATAATAAATAATATTGATGATAATAAATCATAAAAAATAATAATATTGGGCTTGTTTTTGAAGCCGCAGTTGCTTATTTGTCTCGCGAGAGTTGGCAACTGTGAACCCGAGTATTTCACACGTATAGTGTGAGCACATAAATCGCGCTCGACAATCGGACCGTATAGTGAGAGCACATAAATCGTGAGCTTTGGCTTTACATCGCATGCGATCTTCTCGTACAGTGTGAGTTGATACCTTGCTGAAATCGCACGGAAATCGCACAGTGTATGCCCGGCTTTATGAGACGAGCCGCGCATCACTAGCGCTCACACGTGTTTAGGCAGATATTTTTTGTGGCTCTGGATATGGCACAATAAATGTGTAAATATCCTGAGAGAAGAGCAGTTTGTGTTTATAAATACTAATAATAAATAATACACATACTTTATAACGTAGCACATAAAGAGCTGTTAAAACTATTAAATCACATTGTTTGCATTTTAATGCTGTATAACCCTGGATTCTACACAAGTCGTTAAAATGCTGCCTACTATATATAATCTAACGCTTGTTTAGTTCTGAACAGAATGTGATTTATTCAGCGGATGTAAACGGGACTTTTATTTTGGCAGCCGGACGCTGTGACGTCACACGCCCGCACTGCTCTCTCGAGATCCGGCTGAAGAAAGGTTTGTTTGTGTTTAAAGTGTTAAAATCGATGGAAACTGTTCAGGAGTTAGTATACTTTCTACACGAACTGTAAAACGAATGATTTGTTGTTGAGTGTAACATGATTAACGCTTTATCTGACAATAGTGAGGGTTGTTTTTGTGAGGTTTCGCTCTCTATCGAGAACACTTCACTTTTAGACACACTTCTGAGAAACAGCTCCCCATAAACCAGATAATCTCCTGAACTAAACCAGATAATCTCCTGAACTAAACCAGATAATCTCCTGAACTAAAACCAGATAATCTCCTGAACTAAACCAGATAATCTCCTGAACTAAACCAGATAATCTCCTGAACTAAAACCAGATAATCTCCTGAACTAAAACCAGATAATCTCCTGAACTAAAACAGATAATCTCCTGAACTAAACCAGATAATCTCCTGAACTAAACCAGATAATCTCCTGAACTAAAACCAGATAATCTCCTGAACTAAAACCAGATAATCTCCTGAACTAAAACCAGATAATCTCCTGAACTAAAACCAGATAATCTCCTGAACTAAACCAGATAATCTCCTGAACTAAACCAGATAATCTCCTGAACTAAAACCAGATAATCTCCTGAACTAAAACCAGATAATCTCCTGAACTAAAACCAGATAATCTCCTGAACTAAAACCAGATAATCTCCTGAACTAAACCAGATAATCTCCTGAACTAAAACCAGATAATCTCCTGAACTAAAACCAGATAATCTCCTGAACCGTGTGACACTCGTTTGTGTTAGTCTGGTGTACAAATAAACATACAAATGAAATGATGCTTTAGGTCTTTGTTTGTAGGTGTTCAGGAACAGAAATAACATTCAGTGTTGATCTTTCATAGCCTTTTGAAATGAGAGGTAACCACTGCATTGTGATATAAATATAACTTAAACGTTTCCCGATCAGAAATGAGACGTGAATGCCTCTCAAGTCTAAAAGTCTGAGATAATTCTGATACCAGAGTTTCTTAATTTAGTTTGCTAATTGTGCGGAGACTGGATTAATTAATTAATCTAGAATATATGAAAATTTCACTTTTTGAAATGTTACAAAAAAAAATCTATTTTTTCACGATATTCCAATTTTTTGAGACACACCTGTGTGTGTATATATTTCAAGGAAAGAAGACTAATTATCCCCCCAAAGAGGCTCAGGATCGCTCTCCTGGACCTTCTCCTGGACTGTGCCCAGCTGCTGGAACGACCGGCCTATCCATCTCAATCCCAGCAGTCTTTTAGCCATTTTCAAATAAACATCTATAAAGACACATCTTTTTCATTAGCACCTGACCAATTAATACTAGCACTTACCTATTATATCCTATTCAAAATTTAACAAACAACAAAAAAAAAACTATCTATGTAGACTGCATTTCAAGGGGTGGTAGTGGGCCCTCATGCAATATAAGCAATGTTCATACATCTGAGTGAGCGTGACGGAGGGAAGTTAATGAGGGAAGGGTGCAAAAAATTTAACTGGAACACAGCCTCATAAACAGTTTATCATAAACACGAATCAAGTAGTGATGAGAGAAACAAAGCTTTTTAAAATCACTAGAGTCACTTGAGCCAATCGATTCAGTTGAAGCGCTCGAATCACTGTGCTCATGTAGATATGCTTTATTGTTTTAGGTGTACATTGTTTTACGTTTATTGTTGAAATAATTCCTGCATTTTTGTTTCCAAGTGTGTTTAAGTGTTTGTATAATTTGTTATTTTATTAATTTTTAGCATTAGTTTTGAGTGATTTACGGCCATTAACTCTCACTTTGACTGACTGGAGAGATTTAGTTTGGGTTTATTTGTTTCCAGACACAGAAATCCTCCCGGTGAAGCGAGATGGCGTTTATTAAACAGGAGAGTGAAGACCTGAGGATTGCAGAAGTATTCAGCTTGAAACATGAAGAGACCGAGGAACAAACAGGTTGGTTTCATTCTCAAAGCTGAACTGTCTTTTCCTTATTAAAATGTCCAGATCTACACAAATGAACAATATTTTTTGAGGAATGTGATATGAGTGTCCTAATTAAAGAGCTTTTAAGCGGGTCACATGGAGCGGGTCACTTCATGTGGACAGATATGTTGAGATCACACGACCAGAGTAATACTGATGCTGCCTTCAAACAGATCCTGGTTTTTCTTTTTTTTTACAACATGCATTAAATTAGAAAAAGTAATACAGAAGAAGCCTAAACAAAACAATTATTTTAGTAACATTAAACTCAGAATCAATTTCTGAATAGAAAACAAAGAAAACTGTTAGTTTCTTTCATTTTATGTAGGATTTAAAAAAGAATTGAAGGTATTTGATAACTTGACCGTAATCTTATTTAATATGTCAGGAATAAAGAGTATATAGGTTATTCTGCTATTATAAATGTTATATTCTTCTCAAATGTGCATAGGATATTCTGCATATTACAGAAATTCTGAAGAATATGAATTAAGACTTGATCCTTCATACTGCCTAAATAATTAATCATGTAAACTGTTATTTTATCTGGAGTCGAAGTGTTAAAAACAAAGAATATTCATTAAAGATATTGTGCATTCCTGTTTCAGGCACAGTGCTTTATTTAATTTCTTATGGAGCATTATTGTTTTATGTTTTTCAAAAAACAACCTACTAATTGTATTTTCAATACACTTTTAAAATAATTGTTTCAAAATCAATGTCTAACGATTAATCAATTGTAAACCTATGCCAACACAGGAGAATACATCAACATGTTTCCAAATGTGACCCTGGACCACAAAACCAGTCATAAGTGTTAATTTTTCAAAATTGAGATTTATCTGAAAGCTGAATAAATAATATTTCCATTGATGTATGGTTTGTTATGATTGGACAATATTTGTCTGAGATACAACTATTTGTAAATCTGGAATCTGAGGGTGCAAAAAAATCTAAATATTGAGAAAATCGCCTTTAAAGTTGTCCAAATGAAGTTCTTAGCAATGCATATTACTAATCAAAAATTAAGATTTGATCATTTACAGTAGGAAATTTACAAAATACCTTCATAGAACATGATCTTAACTTAATATCCTAATGATTTTTGGCATAAAATAAAAATGGATAATTTTGACCCATACAATGTATTTTTGGCTATTGCGACTTCAGACTGGTTTTGTGCTCCAGGGTCACAAATGTGCTAACTGTTCATCTTGATTTCAAAACAAAAATTTAAATCCTCGCCGTTGTTGCTCTCTGCTGGCATTTGTAATAAAATGTACTTTACATAAGTTATGTTCTCTTTTGAATGGGAACTCGCACACAGCGTGCCTAGAGGACACTACATATGACCGGTGTCTGAAGCACAAGTCTAAACGCATCAAAGAACTTGACACTGGCCGGTGATAGACAATGACAGGGGTGCCCATCCTGTTCAGCTCTAACCCCAATTAAACACATCTGAAGCAGCTTATCAAGGTCTTACTAAGTATACTAGAAGCTTCCAGGCAGGTGTGTTGGAACTGGTTGGAGCTAAACTCTGCAGGACATTGGCCCTCTAGGATCAAGTACTGGTGCAGCTGTAAGTATAAAGGGGCATCTGAAGAATATGTCGTCCTCTTGTCTGCAGTGGCCAGTTGCATAAACTGCTTAGACTAGTCTTAAAAGTTGGCACTCAGCGATGCATTCGTGTCTGTTCTCGGTTCTTTGTCAGATGCACGACGTGTGTGTCGAGACTGCCTTTAAAGTGGAGTGTTGCTAGGTCTCCTCTCGCTTTGAGAGTTGTCCTACTGAGGCATTTGCTGCTGGGGAGCAATATCTAGTCATTAGGCTCTCCGTAAGCCACCATGCTGAGTATTTAGAACTCGTTCAGGTAGTAGTGCCTACTATATTATCTAACAGGTAATCTTTGGTCTTTATTCTATTAATCTATTAACATGTTAAAATGAAAATGAAAAGAGGCAATTGTTTGATATAATATTTAGTTTCATTTTAATGGATGTACGTTCCCTGAACTACATTTCTGCGGCTATTAATGTTTAAATGAAAACGAAAAGACGCTGTGGTGTTTGATATCATATTTTGTCTTATTGTAAATACAGTGAGGAAAATTGCAGTAGCCAAGGCGAGCTGATTGACGTTATCAAGTACAGAATTACCGGACTTGCATCGTGCCGTCTGCGGGAGCAGAGTTCACACTCCCGAGTCAAACTCGCGAAGTCAGAACTACCGAGGACGCAAGTCTGAAATTTGCATAGTTTGGTATTGAGAAACGTGTTATCGGTACTTTAGACCGCGATGGAAACACAGACAGCAATAGGTCTGCAGGAAAATTGTTCCAGGTAATTTCGGTGGAAAAGTGGCTTAGGTCTCTTCTCACTATAGAGGGGTCATCCTTTTGAGATGTTCACTCTGGAGACTCTGCCTGAATAGCAACTCCAGCTCACTAGGCTTTCTGTGAGCCTTATTGGAAAATGTCCTGACCATAGAACTTAGGCCTCTGCTGTCTTAAGCCCAAGACACACTGCACGATTTTCAGCTGTCCCAGATGAAAGACTGGTATCATGAGACAACCGTGGCGATTTCTGATTCGCCACGATTGTTTCACGGTGACAATCTTTCGTCTGGGACAGCCGAAAATCGTGCAGTGTGTCTCGGGCTTTAAGAGAGTCATCTTGCTGAGGCTTCTGTTGTCAGATCTCCAGTCAGTGACATTAGTCCCTTAAAGGTATTCCCAGGAATACCAAGCCATGAGCTCTGCCTATGGTTAAGCCGTTTTAAGAAGGGTTAAGTCAGGACTTTCTCTGTTGCAGTTTTTAGTGTCGGTGTATACCTTAGGGACGGGGACTTATTTAGAAGAGTTGAATTTAATGTCAGTCAAGAGGTGACCAAACTCAGTCCTGGAGGGCTGCTGCCCTACAAAGTTTAGCTCCAACCCCAATTAACCTCACCTGAACCAGCTAATCAGGTCTCACTAGGCATACAAAAAACTTTCTAGCAGGTGTGTTGGAGCTGGTTTGAGCTAAACTCTGCAGGATAGTGGTCCTCCAGGACCGAGTTTGGAAATCCCTGTGTCAGTCAATAAGACACCTTTATTTACAGATGCATTTGTCACACTTCTCTAATAAGTTTCATCTGTGTGTGAAGATGCTGCAGGCAGTGGCGTAGTGCAAATATGTGAATTAATGTTCCAAAGTGAAGTAAACTTCTACGGATTTCCCATGATCAGGGAGTAGGGAGCAGTGAACACTGTGTAGGGACCATGTCAATCGGAACACAGTTGAGGACTGGAATTGAGAACCGCTGTTGTAGGGATAGGCGCTATGGCAAAAATATATATATTTTTTTTAGAAATATCACAATTTTATCACGATTCTTTGTCATGTTGGTTCTTCTATTTTGCAAGTTGTCTGAGCATTACAGCCAAACTAATTTCTCTATTATAAAGACGAGGCCTTTCAAGGTAACAAAATATAAGAATGGTGGATATTTAGGCCAAAGTGGGTGAAGATAAAAATCTTCGCCATTATTTTTGCTAATCAAGGAACGGCTTTACAGACAAGATGCGCATGACAATCACATGCAGTATATCGTGCTGCCCTAATAGATGCTATTTTGAAGAATGTGGAAAAACAAACAGTCGCTGGTCCCCAGTGATTTACACAGTATTTCTTTCCTACTAACAAATTCAACGTGGACCAGTAACTGTTTGGTTACCCACATTCTTCAAAGTATCTTCTTTTGTGTTCAGCACAAGACAGAAATTAATACAGATTTGGGACAACATATTGAGTGTGTAAATAATGACTGAAATAAAATTTTAGGGTGAACTATCCCTTTAATGATAGTTGGCAACATGTTTAGCACTGTCCCTTTAAAGGGTTATTTCAAAATTAATATTCTATCATTAAATTACTCACCTCATGTCATTCCAAACCCGTAAGACCTTCGTTCATCATCGGAACACAAATTAAGATATTTGATTAAATCTGACAGCTCTTAGACCCTCCCATAGACAGCAACACAACTGTAATGTTCCCAGGTCCAAAAATATAGTAAGTGTG